>CM057449.1:1727277500-1728477500 GCA_016271365.2 Neoceratodus forsteri | reverse complement strand
TTCTGCATAGCAGGTTGGGGCTGCCTGGTTCCAGGGAGCACCCCTAAATTAAAATCATGTCTGTTAAGCTGTGGCTTTCAAATTGACTAACCTGCCTTTTTTTCCCATAGCCTTGCAAGGATTTGGGCACACTTAACCCATGCTAGGGTTCTGTCAGATACATCGCCCTGCCTGTCAAAGGATCGCTGGCCCTAGCAGATTCTCATATCAAGCGGGTGGAGACCGCATGCAGCGGGGTTTTCACCTCTGTCAGCACAAATATTTGTACATCTTGTACTTCATTTATTGTTGTCAGCACCTTAAACATATGGGTCACTACTCTGGGCAATTTTGTTCTGCCTAACTAGAAAGGTGCAAGCATTTTGCAATTAATGGCCATGGTCTCCACTTTCTAGGTGATTCTACAATGGAGAATTTCTCATGTCAGCCCATTTGGTCTACTTCATTATTTCGGCCATGATGGGTGTGTGGCTTAGTCATTGGGTCATTGATCAAGCTTCAAAAGCTAAGCCATTTAACCTTCCTTTCAGGGAGGCTTATTGTTTGATTCTGCCTGGGATATTATTTGAATGGCTATTTAGCACAAGAAGGGCTATCTCCAGAGTCAAACAATAGCACAAGACTATTGTAACCCAAAGGGGTCAAGGTAATGGCTGGCGCGGGCAGTTCTGAGGAGAGGGGTTGTTACCTTGAAACTTTGGCTCCAGAGAATAGAGGAGCTTATGCTGGTAAAAAAGGTTACAGTATCAGAGGAGCCCTGGTCAGGAGCTATGCAGGATGCCAGCCCCAAAAGCCTGGTGCCTCACAATAAAAGCATGCAGGCCCATCCCTACCTTCTTTTCTTTGTGGAAGACTACAGGAGTTTTTTTCTCAATAAGGGCCAAAAAAAAAAAGTCAGACATCCAGGTTCTGGAGATCTTTTACTTGGGCTATGTCATAGTTTCTCACCTGTCTCCTCTTGGGGTCTTTTTCTACTGCCCCAGTTTCCAAGGACGTCACAAAAGGCCAGGCATTGTCAGAGACCCTGACCCATCTCATGGGGGGGTTGCAGGCCCATTCTGGATCTGAAGTATCTGAACAGTCTGCATGCCACCATCTTTTCAAAATGGAATCCCTGAGGTCATCACCTGGGCTGTTTAGCCAGGGGGGTTTCTTAGCTTCAACAGATCTGATAGATGCCTACCTCCACATTCCCATCTGTTAGTACTTCCAAAAGTACCTCAGGTTCTTAATACTGGCCTAACTTTTCCAGTACCAGGTGCTTCTCTTCACCCATGCATTAGCCCCCGAGTTTCTTGAAGGTGCTGATAGTCCGGGTGGCTTAACCTCGACACGAAGGATGTCATGTCTGTCCTTATTGAATGACCTGCTTAGTCATGCACTGACATTGTCCCTGGCAAGTGGTCAGTACTCCAGACTCTGGAGATGCTAGAGTCACATGGCGTGGTGGTGAACCATGAGAAGAGTTCTTGCGACCCATCCCAGACACTGGAATACCTGGGGGAAATTTTCATCATGAAACCAGGAAAGATATTTCATTGTCTTCCTGGAAGACCTAATTGATGGAAGTCCTGTGGATCAGGATGCAGTCACTGGCATCTGCCCTCAGTCTGCTGCTGATTCTTGGCCTCATGGCAGGCAGCAACTGATCTAGTCTTGTGGAATTGCTTCCATATGCGGCCTCTTTAAATGGGTTTGCTAATGGCCCAGAATCCCTCAGAGAGGATTATCAAGCCAGGATCCCCTCACCCCCTCAGTTTCTTGACTCCCTGAATTGGTGAGTGGATGTGCAGGATCTGAGTACGGGTTCCCCTGGAGCTTCCCCAGAATTAATCCTGACAGCAAATGTCTGCATGGGTAGGAGGCAGTCCTGAACCAACTACCCACTCAGGGAACTCAGTCAGTTTAGGAACAGTATCTCCACATAAATATTCAGGTGATGGAGGCAGTCCACCTAGCTCCACTTTAGTTTCAAGCCATGCTGCAAGCAAGGTGGTAAAGTGAGGTCAGACAGTACCATCAGTGGCACACATAAACATCAAGATGGCACAAAGGCACAGAGATGTTTTGAGAGGCCGATGGCTTCCTCATGTAAAAATTAATAAATAAATAGTCTCTCTGTCAGCAGTACACCTGGCCGGGGACTTGAACCTTCAGGTGGACTGGCTAAGTCATGAATATGTTCACCCAGCGGAGTGGAGGTTAGACTTGGAGATGTTTGAACTCCTGTGCAACTGGTTTGGTCAACTTCAGATTTATCTGTTCATATCCAGCCACAATGCTCAGATCCAAAAATGTTCTTCAGTCATTTTGGTGTCCACACATAGAGGCAGTGGTTGCTCTGCCTCAAGAGTGGACCTTCAGCAGAGCATATGCTTTTCCTCCATTACCTTTTTCCATAGTTTAAAAAAAAAATAATTAATATAAAAGGTAGTCAATAGGACGCTTCCTCTTAATAGATGCAGAGTGGCTGAGAAGTCCAAAGGTCTCAGACTTATGGAATCTAGCTCATCAAAGCCCTCTTTCTCCTCCTATTGGGAAAAGATCTGCTGTCAGGCTCCCATTCTCCACCCAATTCCAGGCATGATGCAGCTCACCACCTGGTCCCAGAGAGGAGAAGGCCTCCAAAAAAAGATTAGGTTTCTCCAAGAAACTAGTTGACATCTTGATGGCTGCCAGAAAATCTCTGTCTGAAGCCTATGCTTGGGTATGAGCCACCTCTTTTATCTTGGGCCAAAGGGAAGCATTTTAAGTGTTCAGTGGCCTCTGTTCCACAGATTTTGGATTTCTATGGGAAGGTGTGAACATGTGATTGCCATAGAGTACACTGAGATGCCAGATTTCTGCTCTCCAAGCACCCTGTTTTTTTTTTCCCTTAGGAAATAATAGAGAGATTGTTCATTTTTGCACATGTTTAGTAGGAGCCATCCGGTATTCCAGTGTGATGTCTTACAGGACTTATCCAATAAGGAGCCATACCTTATTATGCATAAGGACAGGTGGTTCTCAGAATGGTTCAGTTTTTCTTCCCTGAATTGCCCACAGCCTTCCATGTGTACCAGGAAATAGACCTTTCATCCTCCTGTCTGCAGCCCTCTCATTCCAAAGAGAAGGAATTGCACAAGTTGGATTTACGATGCACCTTTAGGATGTGTCTTAAACAGATGGCTACATTCCAAAAGTCAGATAGTCTGTTTGTTCTTTTGGAACAGACAAGCAGGGTCAGAAGGTCTCTAAGGCCACCCTAGTGAGGAGGATGCAGGCCTGCATCACTAAGGCCAAAGTCATGGAAAAGAAGAGGCCCCTGGCTCTCATCAAGGTTCACTTCACCAGGGCTACTGTGATGTCCTGGGCTGAGAGAGGTGAAGCATCAATCTTTAGGGTTATGCAAGGCAACTACAGGTACGTAGTCTTCGGTCCACACATTCACAAACAGTCTAAACTGGAAGTTCAGAGTTCTGCTGATGCACCTTTTGGTCACAGAGTGCTACAGGTAGCAGTTTTGTAAGTATATATCTGGCATATGGGATAATACTCTTCTTCCTAGTTTCTCTGGGTACTGCTTCTTAGAACCCAGTTGTTATGATTACCTATTGACAATGTGGAGCGCTACAGAAAGAAGAAATTTCTTCATACTTACCATCATTTCCTTTTCTGTTAGCTACAAAATTGTCAATGGGGCTTACGCAAGGAGCCTGGCTCCTGTGGGAGAATCTTATCTGGTACGCCAGGAAGCATGATACTATATACAAGAAAAAGCACTCGGGCAAATTTAAATATTTTAAGAATCTTTCTTTTATTATTTGTCTTCTCTTTTAAAAAAGGACATATTCATAATAAATAAGCATTATTTATAATACATATGTCAAATATGTGATCAAAAATTCATAAAACACAATGTGCAAGATTCACATACCAAGTCAGCGTGAGCAGCCCAGCATTTCGAGGCCACTCAGCCCTCTTCGTCGAGGGGATGACCTGTTTGATAAAATTCCTACTATGTTTTCAGACATCCCTCTTTTGTTTTGCTGCACTGTACCCATGATAAAAACATATTTGTATTTTTCAATCAGTCTGTGACTACAGGTTAGCAAGTTTAGTGTTAACTTGTAAGGTGTTTTCCTTGTTGCAGGTGGTCTCATGACATTCAGTAGTTGCCTGAAATCTATGCATCATTGTGCTGGTTAGCTTCAGTTTTCCAAATGAGGGACTGGTGTGCAGCCTTCCTTGCTGCCTGATTGTTTTCATGCAAAGAGGACCAAATCATCCAAGCCTTGTGTACAGTGGGGAGCATTCTTCCTTGGATGTCTGCTGTGAAGGTAAGACAGCTTTATTTACACTGTTAAGGAATGTTGCATGCAAGTAATTGGTGATGATAAAGGCAAATGTGTACAGTAGCTACTATGGCACTGCAAAGTCAGTAGTGAATGGGGAGTTGCTGCTGCTTGGAATCCTCATGAGCCCAATATTCTAAAGCTTGGGCTATGCCATTTACCCTAGTAGGGATGCACAATACCCAGTTGTTATGATTACCCATTGGCAACATTGGTGCTAACAGAAAAGGAAATGATGGTAAGTAAAAAGAAATTTCTTGTATTGTGTACATTGTCAGCTCCACTGCTTTAAGAGGGTTCCAGTCAAATTGTACTGTTTTCTAAGCATGATCAGATTATACAATTTAACAGAAGGTGCCTTTAAGGTTTTTTTTAATGGTGGCTATCTTCCAAATTTAACTTTTTGTTCTCGGCTCATGTCACTGCTGGCAGAGGTTTCATTAGTTGTTTTCTTTTTTTTGCATTGGGATGTTTCATTGACATTTGCTACAAATATAGTACAGAGTTACCCAACAAGCACATTCAGAAAACCATAAGAATAATCAACATTGTAATGGGAAAAAGAATCAGTTAGTAAAAATGATACTTTCAAAAAGGTAACAAGGTAATCATAACAGATTTCAGAGGAGGTTTAACTAGAATCTAACCTCTATAAGACCAAAGATTAGGAACCTTGGCAACACCACTAAAGTCCCCTTCGCCAGGGACTAAATCAACACAAAGAAAAAGAAAGAGCGTGCCCCAGAACAGTAAAAATGACCTGCCGAAACAAAATGAGAAATGTAAGAATACAAGTACCCAGGTATTTGGACTTGAGTCTGTCTACTTGGAGTTTGAACCTACCCCAAAATTAGAGAGCCAAGGTGCCCAAACTCCATAAAAAATGAATTAGTTGTGTTCTGTCAAAATGGTGACTCAACATAAAGGAATCTGCTGCCTGCCTACTTATAATGACCAATAAATATGAAGTGAAAAAAATCCAAAAGGTTAAAATTCAGAAAAGTACAGTTATAGAAGAGATTCACAGTTCACCTATATGTAAGACTAGATCTCAGTGTGAGATGAACACACAGCAAATCTGGACGAGGTAAAAAAATTATATCCACCATATTCTAAATTCAAACTCTACTATTACATTGAATGTGTATGGATAAAATAGATCAACCCTGGGTCACTGAAGCATTTTAAATGTTGATTTCAAATTGATAACAATCAACCCCATTATCATATTACTATAAGGCACTTTTATATATTCCATGTTCGATGGCAAATGCCATGGTTAGGGCAGAATTCAGAAAAATAAAAGTTAATTGTATTAAAGAAATACGTGTGATTAACCACTGGATTAAAATATTAAATAATGAGTATAATATATGGCCTGAACTTTGTTTACAGGAGAAAAAAATTATGGAAGTTGAAAGGGATTAAAGCTAAATTGTTAAACAATTTATTGAGGACATTGGAAAGATATAACTTATAGCATTTATGGATTGATTCAAATAGAAACATCATAATATCTACTCAATATAAAGAGTTAGTTAAGAAGAAAATTAGGATAGCTGCTAAGGAACAGGATATGGTGAAAATAAAACAAAAGTGTCCGCTATTGTTTAAAGAAAACAGAATGGGTCGTGGTATAGAGGAATATCTATTATTATCAACTACAAGGTAACAACATAAAACCATTACATGGGCAAGATTTGGCACAATTACATCAGAGTTTATTTTTTTTAACAAAAACGATGGAAGAGAGACACAGGAGAAAATAGAATGCCAGTGTAAAAGAGGATTTCAAGAGAATATAGGACATATAATTATTGACTGTCTACTGTACAATAAACCTAGGAATTTACATCTTGCACAAACATTTCTTATCTATGCAAATAACTTATTTAATGTTGTTTTCATCTTATTGCATCCGAGAATGCAGGAAGAGGTAGAGGAAATTGCAATGGTCTTAAAGTCAGTAATAAAATATAAATAAAATGTGCAATAGAAATGGGGAGGGGGAATGATAGAGATAAGCTAACTCTTTGATGCTGTGTATTGATTTGCATGGATATTATGATAATAAGCTGGCTGTTTTAATGTGTTGTTTTAACTTTTTGTTTTTTTATATGTGTCTTTTGTAATAATCAAGACATAATCTGTCATGATTGAACAATAAAATTGAAAAATTGAAATTGATAATCTTTCTAAAGGTTGTAATATTACATTGTATTGGTAGTCCCGAAATTGGGTTACTAGAACTTGTAAGGCACTGCAGAATAAATAGCAGATAATATATGGGCAGCCATGCACAAGTTTGCGAAGTATTGAGAGGTTTTAAGGAAACCAGGTACCTTGAGTGTAGAGCTTTAGAGATTCACTGGTTTCCACAGAAAACTCAAGAAAAATACACTGGCTTGTCTGTGTATGGGTGCCCATATATTATCTTTTATAGTGTATGGATATCCATGTCTATTTCAGACACTGTGCTGCCTTTCAGTGAACTGGGAGTTGGGGGGAGGCATTTGAAGGTTGGTGGTGGACTCAAGTTACTGACTCGGTGTGCCGGAGCTTGTTCTGTAGGTTCAAGTTATAAAAGAATATAGCTTCCAGCTTGATTGGATAGACGAAAGCAGCTGTGGGGTAGCATTCTAAGTTGTGCTGCAGTAGTGATATTACTGCTGCAGTACAACAACATAATGATGTCACTGCTGCAGCACAACAAGCCTGTTCCAGACATGGAATTCAATACATGATAGGGTTCCACAATGCACTATATAGAGAATAATGTATGGGCAACTGTACACAATGCTGTGTTTACCTTGAGAGAGTGTCTTAACAACCATTAAACCTTGAGATTGACTCTCAAGAGGTCAGTGGTTGTCATGACAATCTAGAGAAGAAAACTCAATGCTGTTGTGAAAAGTGGCTCATACAGTACATTGTATTATAATAGCATAAGGGCCACCTTGCATAGATTGTCTGTTATCATCAAGCAGCTCCTGACAACCCACTTCCCAGAACACTTACAGTCTAGCCCTATCGGACTTTCACATAATCACACACTTTCACCCAGACCTCCAGTATCCAGAGTCAAAGAATTCAACATGTTGTCAACTTTTTGTACACTTATGTCATGCATCAAATCACACTGGTGGCATAGGCATTATATTGTTAGTAGCCACAGGAAAAAAAAATCATACTTAAGGAAGTTTGCATCAACAGAAGAGATCAGTGGTTTTGAATGTCCACTGGAAATGTTTGTTTGTTACAAGGAACAGTCTTTCAGTTACAAATACATGAAATTCCTGTTGTTCTGCTAGATGAATTGTTGGCGACTGCTGATACTCTAGCTGGTTTTGAAAATGTCACCAAAGTCGACTTTGATTGCTTGTTTATGTTAATAGTGCTGACAGGCTGAAACTGACAGAAATGATTGGGGATTCGGTCGTTAAAAGTGTGGCATGTGGGTGCATTTTCTTGTTCTATCGTAGTAGTGATGTACTCAAGGTGGTACAAAAAACCTTTGACATCACTACTAGGGTACAACAGCACTGTGCAAGTGTCCAATTTCCATATAGACCAGCTCTTACCCATATACTATAATGTTATACCAGTAAGATAAAACAACTGCTCACTATGAACCCAAGTAAGTGGTGATCAGGGTAAAGAAATTATTGGGGAACAAAGCTGCACAGGAAAATTGGATTATGTGCAGCTGCAACAAACTGGTTGAACTGTGTAATTCAATTAATTCCTTATTTTGTTCAGCAAATGTCACTATGAACAAACTCTCTGCCCCCCCCCCCCATCCTCTAAATTTCTTTCCTTGGTTCATGCAGTGCATCAGAAATTATGCAAGCTTCAGATTAATAGTGCTGGTGGTCTTGATTCCATCGTGACATGGGTTTTAAAAGGTTGCACTGAAGAATTTGGCCCTTGATTTGTGTGTAATTGTTAACTCTAGTATGCTTCAATGTGCATTTGTGCAGATTGGAAAGTAACTGATGTGATTCCAATTCTCAAAAACATCCAGGTGAAATATTTTTTAAAGAATTTACCACCTGTCTTACTAACCTCAGTCACTAGCAAAATTGCTTCAGACATTTGTTTACCAAGCAATTTTTTATCAGATTGCTGACCAAATCAATCTAAATCAACTTGGTAATTTGGAAGACAGCTTGACTACATACTTGTTGATCAAATTCATGAATGATTTGCATATTGCTACTGCGGAAGGTTTAAATACAGATGTTGCTATGACTGATTATGTGAAAGCATTTGACTGGATCGATCATAATATTCCTGTTGGAAAACAAAAAGGAAATTGCTTAATTTCCAACCTGTTTTGTTAAGATGCACATGTGCATTTCTCTTGGTTTTAGGAAGCAAAGAATAAAGCTAAGGAGTTTCACATCAAAATGGAAGAAGGACACAGGTGGTGTGCACCAAGATAAAATCTTGGTCCATTTCTGTTGGTTAATTTCCATAACTGTCATCATACATTCTATGTAGATAACATGAATCTATATTCCAGGTCACATCTGAAAATGAGCTGCTGCTCAGTGTGACTTTCCTGGTCACCAACTTTCAAATACAAGAAATAGCTGGCTGGCCCACTAGCATAGCAATAGTGTTACCACTTGCAAATGACCTGGATCTTAGTTCAACATTCAAATATTAAAAGTGCAAAGTGTGCATTGTTTTAAATTCCTTATCATCAAACAGGTCACGTCCCTCACAACACATAATAGAAGGTGGTATGCCAATGACCCAGATTCAGGAGTGAACTTTAGGCATCAGAGGGTTTGAACGGGTGAAGGAGGCTTAAGAATCTGTGGGATTGCTCTCCTTCTCTGGGGGTGGGGGGGGGACACTGAGCACAGCATGCTTCAGACTCCTAGCAAAAGCTAGGGCGAAGGTAGTATGGGATCACCAGAAGTGTGCAGAGGGAAGGCAGATGTCCATCACGCAGAAGCGTGTGACATGTGTCCTGATATCATTACACATCCGCACCTGCAGGGGAGATAATAAGAAAATCTCCCAGTCACCAGAATGACAGCGGTCACCCTGCATCCAGCTGTCTAGACCCTGTCCAGTGCAAAAAAGATCATGTTTGGGCCACAGATCCCACCTGGGTGGGGGGGGGGTTATGTCCTGGGGAAAAACATGGATAGCTAAGTCCAGGAAGTTGCTGGAGTGATGGGGCTGGAGTTACTGGCAGAAGGGAGCCAGTTGGACAGGGGGCACAAAAAGTTTAAAAAAAAAAAAAAAGTAATGCAGGGTCTTTCCAAGCCGAATTGGATAATGTTCTTAAATGGGTGCAGGGGAATGAAATGAGAATTAGCACTTTAAAGAATCAAGTGAGGAGATCTAATAGTAGGAAGATTGCACAGCAGTAGAAGTATAAAACTGATGAGAATTAAATAGATTTTTATAATACTTTAGCCAATCTCAGTCACTGTATTTAGAACAAATAGACTTAAACATAGAAACATAGAAACATAGAGTTTGACGGCAGATAAGGACCGCTAGGCCCATCTAGTCTGCCCATTTCCCTACCTACAGGATAGGCCACAGATCCTAGTTAACCAACAGCCCATGGCAAATAAAGCAGAGAAAACAATATTTTTTTAACCAGTTGAAGATATTGGGCCTTTCTGAGAATGAGTTAACCCTTTTATTAAATCTCTGATAGTGCTAGTACTTGAATATTGCTGTCCAGTTTGGCGTACATCAACTGGTAAGGTCGCTAGTGAGGAAACTGGAAAAGAAAAGGTTTTAGTATATATTATTAACAGTGATTTCAGTTATTCAGAGGAGATAACAAAGTGGAGCATTGAATTGTTGTATGATGTATGACCAAATCTGTGTAAAAACATTTTTTGTGGTGACCAACCTGGCCTTCAAGATTCACAATTTAATATGGCTTCTCTTTCAATTGAAACACAATATAGGAAGGAAGGGAGACTTTGATCACTTATAGCACAAAGAAAAGTAATTCAAGTTTTGTTCTGTGGGCTATGAAAATGTTTGGGTGAAATTAGTTTGTGGTAAAGGGTTATTAAATTCTCGACCCTGTGCACTCCAGCCATATGTATTGATATTTTACCATGTTTTCTAATCTGGATCCCCCTTTTTTAGTTCTTATGATACAGTATATCTCTGTTTCATGACAGAAACTGTATAAAATATATTTTATATAATGTTACAAAATCGTTGTATAAACTTCCATGCCGATGGTAAGTTTTATATGTAAGAACTGACTGTTGTAAAGTACTTATTTATTTACGCTATTGCAGGTACTTTAACTATGCTTGCAACACATAAATAATTAATTCAGTCAATCAACTGCAATCCCTGGCCTTCTTTGACTTTTTTTTTTCACACATCACTCAACACGACCAGTTGTTACTGGTGTGCTACTCCCATCCCTCTTCCATTTCCTTGTGCTTGTCTATTTCTTGCTCAGTATGCAGTCTTTGAGAGTGGTGTTACACAGTCATAGTACCCTGAGTGCTTCCTGCATAGACTCGACCAGTTGCAGTTGAACATTTTCTGCATTCTACATGACAGTGGTCATTACTTCTCAGGGTGAAATATAACCATGCTGTTGATGTGTTTTTCCAAGAAGAAGGCACAGGTCTGAATTCAGAGGAGAAGTTTCCGTGGACCTGATTCCTTGACAGTGTCTGGAGATTTATTTTCCATTTTCATTTATTTTTTCATGGGGTTGCATGTAGTCAGCTTTGGTATTACTGAACATAGGATTTAACTGTGCTGATTCCAATGTGACTCCGACTACCTGTCTTTGTTCGTTGTTCAAGCTATGGACTGACATTTATGCAATTTAAAGATACAGTTCTGTTGTGCGCATTGCAATTCACAGCCTTAAACTTTTTTTTTTTTTTTTTTACAGTTAATACCTGCAGATATCGATGTTTTGAGAGAAAGTTTGGTACCTGCCGTTGTGATAGTGCCTGCATAGACCTTGGAAACTGCTGTTTGGATTTCCAGGAAGTGTGTATGCAGCCTGGTAAGGAACACCGGATCTATTAATTGATGTATGGTTTTATTTTATGAGTTCAGCATTCACAAATTTTAATAGCATAGTACTTGTATAAGTTCCCTTGCCTGACACATAGACCAGTAGAAAAAGCATCAAATGAGCAGCGAGCTCATTGTGTGTCCTTATCACCAAACTGGCTCATTCAGTTTGTTTCACTCTTGCTGTGCCATTTCCACATAAAGCATTTAAAGGTTTGCAAGTTCCTTTACAGCAAAACTCAACAACGTTAGGCTCTGAACTGATGGACTGCCATCATACCACCTTCTATTATGTGTTGTGAGGGATGTGACCTGTTTTGTGATAAGGACTTTAATACAATGCACATGTTGCACTTTTGATACTTTTTCTACCTGTCTGTGTGTCAGGTAAAGGAATTTATATATATAGTATGTGTTGAAAGTTTTTGAATGTTGAACTCGAATAAAAAGATATATTTGAAATCCTTGAAGTTGCAGATTCACATTCCCTCTTATACAGAGAGGATCACATTTTTTGGACTAATGTTAATTCAGTTGCATGTAGCCCTCAAATATTGGCACCATGGTACTCTGTTACAGGTAGAGCTGAACGGGTGGGTTTTTTTAACCAATGCTCTATTATTTGATAGATTTTTGTTAGTAGTTTGTGGAATTTTGGTCACTGACTTGAGAGGGTGTGTAGAAACAGTAGCATTAAATTCGATTTTTTTTTTTAAATGTAGATGTGGAAATAAAAAAATAGTGTATTGTACATTAAAGTAACAGTAAGAAAACAAGTATTTGTCAATGCCGAATGTTGCTTGCTTATATGTGCTGTTTAGGTATTTGAAAGTGAAAGTACCATGCCTAAAAACTAAGAACCCCCCCCCCAAGACATCCATTGTATTATTACAGCAAGCATAACAGCATTGCTCACTACTTAGCTCAGTTAGAGAAGTAAACATAACAATTAAATCTGTATTATTACAACAATCCTAAAAGTATCCAGTCATTACTTTGTGTCCACTCCAGAGACCCCGCTGTAATATAGGACCACAGAGGACCCTAGGTGGGAGAGTGTGCAACTCTAAAGTACCATCAGAGCTCCGTTGAGCTCGCTCACTCTCCCTCTCTCCCTCGCTCATTCTATTTCTCCCAACACTGCAGGCTGCCCTTTTGTACTGGGCTCCTGCGTGCATTGGTGCCCTTTTCTGCCCACAAAGAAATCCACAGCAGTACCGATAGAGCTCCGTTGAGCTCGCTCACTCCCCCCCCTCACTCCCTCATTGTGTTTCTCCCGTCACTGCAGGCTGCCCTTTTGTACTTGGCCCCTGCCTGCATTGATTCCTTTTTCTGCCCACAAAGAAATCCACAGCAGTCCTGATAGAGCTACACTGAGGTCGCTCACCCCCCATCACTTGATCTTAATCTGTCCCAAACACTGATTTCCCAAAGCGACTGCGCTATTCTGCGCTGGAAGCGCAAAAACTTATTTTATCCAGGATGTGAAAAATGACAGCTGCACTGTTCATAAGGAGGTGTGAAAAAATGCCAGTGTTGAAAATCTGGCATGAAAATATTACTAATTTGTGACATTACAAGTGTGCTTGGAAACTGCGCAATGCACGCTTGCAACACAGTCATTTTATGGACTTTCATCACAGAATTTTCAACATAGGCATTTTAGGACCTCTGCTCATGAACAGTGTCACTGTGATTTTCTTAATGTGTCCCGAACACTGATGTCCCACAGCGACCGCGCTATTTTGCTCCGTGAGTGTGAAAACACATTTTGGCCAGGATGTGAAAAATGACAGCTGCACTGTTCATAAGGAGGTGTGGAAAAATGCCAGTGTTGAAAATCTGGAGAGACAATATTGCAAATTCATGAAGTTACAAGCATGCGTGGCAGCTGTGCAACGCACTCTGGTAAAACAGTCATTTTTTTTAATTTTTCTACCAAATTTGCAACATAGGCTTTTTGAGAGCCACCTCATGAACACTGGCACTATCGTTTTATTCATCGGTCCCAAAAGGGGATTACATGCAGTGACCGCAAAATCACCTTTCAGGACTGAATAACGCCATGACCGTGGCTGAATTCATGAGGAGGGGTCCCAATAACCCCATGTTGAAAATTTGGTGCCAAAATTCCCCAGAATGCCTGAGATATGCACCAAAGTTGGAAACCCCCTATTTATGCCATTATACAGCTTACCGGCATTTTCTCAGTTTGCGGTCGGCTTTGAAGAGCGCAGACGTTTTCCCGATCCACCGAAGATCATCACTCTGGGCTCCAGAGGTAAGTATGGGATGGGGGGGTGTGGGGAGGCAGGGCACACAGAGGGTTGGTGCAGGTTGGGGAGGGGGCAGGGAGACCGCAAGGGACCATTTTCTTTTTTAACAGGTTTTAAAAAAACAAAAAACATTGTGGGATGTTTTTTCCTTTTCAGGGTCATTTAGCATGCTAGGGTGGGCTCCCTGCATGCCACCTGTGTGTTTTGGGGGAGGGAATCTATAGCCAACGGGGGATTGGACACTCCCATTGGCACATACCAAAGGGGGGACACACAAGAGCCGAGGGGGATTGGGTACCCCCCTCAGCACAGAACAAAAGCAGGGTGGGGGAACTTATGCCATCAGGGAGTGGGATCCCCCCATCAGCAAGGGGAAGTGGGGACTGAAGCCAATAGGGATTGGGCACCCTGTCTGCAAGCCCTGCAATGAGGGGTCACTCCCTCATTGCAGCGGATGACGCTGCAATGACGAGGCGGCCCCTGACTGCAGCGGCTAAAATGTTTCAAGGTGGTGGCACGCTGGCTGAACTAGTGTCAGCAGCAGTGTGCCACCCCATTGTGGAATGCAGGCCAAGCCTCCAAAGGCAGTGGGAGCATTGGCCACAACAGTGCCGCACCTCCACAACCTGCTTCTGCAGCAAGCTGTTGCAACATGTTTCTTGCACATGCACACAAGCAACATAAAAAACTATGTTTAGTAACTCTTCCTAAAATTAAAATCCATTGATTAGGCATGCTAGGGATGGGCAGATCAGCTCTGCTTCATTACAAACCTCCCTGGACTGGGCCAGCTCCACTCTGAAGACCAAGCCTTTCATGGCTTGACCCCGAGCAGCTGAGTTGGCCCAGTTCGGAAGTGTGGTCTAGTCCAGTACTTGATAGCATAGGATGGGGAAGCATACAGAAATAACAAAAACCTTTTGTTTCTAATCTCTACCAAATACTCCTGTGTCCCTGGACCATCACATAACCAACAAAGGCAAACCCTCGTGATACTAGGGCACTAAAGGGAGCCAACCAATTAGGGTATTTTTTGTGATCAACTCATGTTCTAGCCAATCTTGTGTGTCAGCCACCACAGAACATCCTGTAGGAAACAGTGTTTCTAGCTCACTTGGGGCTTTGCATTGAAAGAAGGTGTGTGTGTGTGTGTGTGTGTGTGTGTGTGTGTAGACTCCAGTCCACAATAGAAAAAAAAAAGGCGAAACATTTTTTTAGTCAGAAAAAGAGAGGGAGAGCAAACAAATTCAACAGCAGAGTGCAGACATTTTGGACTACTCCACAGTAAAAAAATAAATAAATGAAAGTTGGAAACAATATTTTTCTATTAGTCAGAAAGCAAAAGAGTGGAGAAAGAGAGAGAGAGAGAAAGACGCCAACAAATTCAACAGCAGACAACAGCAGCAGAGTGCAGCCAAGTTACAACAGCAGAGTGTGGATGTTTTCTAAACGTTTAGAAAAAGTAAAGGAAACAGGAAAGGGATTAGGAGGTACTACGAAAAGCATGGCCTGCAGTCTGCAGTTCCATGAGGCAGGCACAGATTGTGCAGTTCTCATGAAATCATACAACACAACACCACCAAAAAAAAGTAGGTTAGGTATTAGCTTCAGTCTGTTTTTCTTGGAAAATTAAATGTACATATCACTAGTGTACAGCAGTCAACAACTTATCTTTGAAAAATATTTACAAAATAAATAAAAAAAAATACTAAGTAAGTAAGATTATGGGGAGCAGACAGAACAGGAGGACTCTGTCTGAAGGTCAGAGTGCCTCACTAATTTTAAAGGGGACTTATAGTGCCATACAGATTTTGAAGGGGAGGGTGTCACCTATATCTCAGACTCTGTGTCACCCACCTCTGTGCTGCCCTGAAAGGTCATACTGCCATAGACTCTGTGTTACCTATCTCTGTGCCTACTAGGTCATAGTGCTGTACAGATTTTGAAGATGGGGGGTGTCACATCTCAGACTCTGTTGCCCATCTCTGTGCCTGACCTACTACTAGGTCATACTGTCGTTGACTCTGTGTTGCCCATTTCTGTACCTGAACTACTACTAGATCATAGTGCCATACAGATTTTGAAGGGGGCAGTGTCACATCTCATACTCTCGTGTTGTCCATCTCTGTGCCTAAACTACTACTAGGTCTTAGTGCCCTATAGATTTTGAAGGGGGGCAGTGTCACATCTCAGACTCTGGTATTGCCCATCTCTGTGCCTAAACTACTACTAGGTCTTAGTGCCCCATGTATTTAGAGAGGGGGTGTCCCATCTCAGACTCTGTGTTGCCCATCTCTGTGTCCAAACTAATACTAAGTTGGACCCATAAAAATGGATTCAGAATCACAGTCTGTTATGTCCCCCTAATGCCCACTTGGAGTTCTCATGCTGCTGCTATCAGTAGGACCATGCGCCATGTGGCCGCAGTAATCTGATGCACAGGCTAGGACTTAGGGAGGGAGGAGACTGATGTAATTATTCTTTCTTTGATGATCCTCCTCCTTATCTCCCCACTCATGATCAATGTCCTCTCCTCTCCTCTCCTCTCCTCGCTCTGTGCACATTGTGCAAGAATTTACCACCCCCCAGGCTGTCCTAGTCCTGACTCCGTGCCACCCCTCACCCTGCCCATTGCAGTATACTTACTGCAGTGCACACCAGGTGACTAGCATTTCAAATGTCACCTATCAGCACCACAATTGATGTGCTCTAGGAAGAGAGGTATGCTGCAGGGTGGGCTTACCGGGTGGAATCCATCTATGGGTGTCTCTGTCAGCAAACATGTCAACTGCATGTGTGCAGATTGATTGTACATGCCTGGTTGAGCTGTGTTTGGATTGTCTGGTGAGTCTCCTGGCTGTGTTGTGGAGGAGTCGTCATCGGGTTGCAGAGCAAACAGAGCATTTAAATAAAAAAAATATATTGCTACTTGGTCTCAGGTGTGGAAAATATATATATATATATATAGTGTGTGTGTGTGTGTGTGTGTGTGTGTAAATTTTGACTGGGGACAAAAAAAGATTGATCCCTGATTCCTTGCTGAGCCCAAGAAAGAATACCATTTCTTTTTTAGTCAGTGGAGGGAGGGAGCTTACTCTGAGGCTACCTGGTGATGCAATTTGGCTCTCTAGGCTAGTGCTTCCAGACAGAAAAACGTTTACTTTACTAATTTACTTCAGTCAGTGATTCAAGTGAGAGGGAACCAACCAATCAATTAACTTCCTTTGAACAGTGAGTGACAGGGGGCTGCCATTGGGTCTGATCTCTCACTGTTTTTGAGGTGGTGGTTGACCAGCATTGAGGAGGGGACTAGGCTAGGGGAAAGATTTAGGTAGAAAAAAAGTCAAACAGTAACAGGCTGGCCAACTGCTCCACATCCTGCTAAAAGTCACAAAAATACATAATTTGACATCACTTTTCACAAAATGTTCTGGGGGCATGCCCCCAGACCTCCACCCGCAAAGTTAGGATTTTGTGTCCCCTCCAAACATCCTGTCATGTTGGTGCTCTTGCTTTTACCTGTTCTTTAAAAAAACCAACTCAACAGAGCAAAAACTTGTAGGAGAGGGTCGGGAATGACTTTTACAATTAATCAGACAATGCAAACATTGCTGTTGACTATACCTCTGCATTATGCTGCCTTTCATTAGGCTGTTATGAATCTGCTTAACAGCCTGCTAAAAGCCACCAAAATGCACCATTTAGCATCAGTTTTCAAAAATTTTCCAAGGGGGTGGGCATACCCTAGGACACCCCTAGAGAGGTTAGGAATTTGTGCAACTTGGTACCCCTCAGCCTATAGAGTTCCCCCTGTTCTGAATGTCTGCTTTAGCCACTTAGTATGGCTGAAATTGGTACACATAACGGTAAAAATATTTCCTGAAAACAAATTCAGAAAAAAAAGGGAAATTCACTGCTGAAGATACAATTAATACAATCAGTAAAAATTAAGCAACACAACTGAATGTTGGTGAATCCCCTGATCAAAGCGAGGCAGCACTGTCATCATTGCCAGAAGAATCAGATAAAAGTAAAACACAAAAACAGGTAGCCAAAACAGAACTATAAAGTCAATGATGAAGGAAAAGGCTCTGTCTAGTACCACTAGATGTGGCATTCCATGATATGCTGCTCATGCATGTATGAGTCCTTCATCAGAAAGCAGTGCTTCTGATGAAGATGTTGCAAATGTACAAGAACAAGATCGCGATTGTGATGTATTACAGCTATGCTCTTCCAAAGGTGATGACTCAGAATGTGATACCAATGAGGTAGAGGACACCATCTTGGTTATCCCACCCAAAAAGAAAAAACCAAAACAGATACAGCATGCACCACCACTGGCCATAGCAAGTAGTGGGAAAAAATCAATAGCAATCATAGTAGCTTTTCTGGAGACAGCCACAGTGTGCATGAATCGGGATCAGAAGCAGCACGAGCTACCAAAATTGCTGCAGTTCCTGTCATGATGACAAAACCTTCCACCTCAGTTGTGTGGGGATATTTTCATGCAAGTCCCAAAAATGAATGTGCTGCTGCTTGCACCATTTGTTATCAAGGAGTTAAAAGGGGGAAGTGAGGGGCCAGTTTAGGACAACATCACTAAAAAGGCATTTCCAAAGAGCACATCAAACCGTTTGGCTGAGTAGCAGTCCTGAGCAAGGGGAAAATATCTATGATGAAAATAATCCTACAGACAATAGTGATGCTGAAGAGACCGAGAGACAGACAGAAAAAAAAAAACATTTTCAACCTCACTGACAAAAGTATTTGGACAAGCTACAACTTTACAACTGTAGTCACGTGGGTTTTGCTCCCCTGCACGAACTAAACAGAAGACCATCGATCACCGACATGTGGACGAGATCTCAAACCACTAATTATATGTGCACCACAGCACATTGGGTGTCACAATCATCTACAAACACCTCCACAAGCAGCACTGTATGGGAAGGAAGACAAAGCATGGCAGCTCATTGCGTTTACATGTTTGGTTAGCATCACACCACTAACAACATTTTGGAAGAGATGAGTGACATCATTTCTGAGTGGTTGGACCCCCGGGGCTCAACACTGGATTTGTGGTTTCAGACAATGGCTTTGCATACTCATTAAGTCTGTTAGTATGAGCTTTCCTTTCCAGTAACAACAATATGGTAACACTAGTGGGAGTTGCAAAGAAAATCTATTGCCATTTTAGTCACTCTGCAAAATCACGTGGTATCTTGGTTGACCTCCAGAGGAAAAAAAAAAAAAAAACAGCTCGCAAATACAGCAATTAAAGCAAGATGTAACTAAATGTTTTTTTATATGTCAGAGACTCATTGCACAAAAGAAGGCAGTCCATGAATATACCACAGAGCACAATGTAGCAGACAGTGTTGCACTGAATTAATTCCAGTGGAGCCTCATGGAGCATCTTACATTGCTTTTTTACTCCCTGTGAGGAAGCAACTTGACAGATTAGCAAAAAGAATGCTACTCTAAACTAGGTTATAATTCCCATCCTAAATTTATTGAACAAGGAACTCAGAAGGCTACGTAGAGGTTTTGAATAAAAAAGAGATAATTCTGGTGTATCCCTTAAGGACTGACAGATACAGCAATTGCAAAATTGCAGAAGACATTAACAATATCACAGCAGACAAAAAGTTTCTTCTTTCAACTCTGTTTGACCCTCAGTTTAAGTTGCAACAGCTACCTCCTTCAGATCTTGGTGACTCTTACATTGAATACAAAAACATGCTGATTTCAGCAGTTGCACAGGACAAGCACATAACTGTAGTCAGCAATAGAAGTGAGTCACATGATGTGGATGCTGTATCTAATGTTGCAACATCTATTGATGATGACACCAATAATTTCCCCTTACTGCCACCAAGTACTCCTTCATCAGCAATGGGTAGTCCTGCACAAATGTCATTCAGAAAAGCGCACAGATGACTCTCATACGTTTTGGTCAAAACTCGTGGAAACTGATAATTCAGATGTGTATTTTGTGGAACTGCCTTCTTTGTCTTTGTCTGACATTGTGGATGCTTGTTTAAGAGAGCCACTCATAAATATTACTGATGACCTTTTTGAGTACAGGCTGGAAAAAGGCAAGGTCTGACCTGCACTCTCTCCCTTTGCTATAAGGCTTATTAGTTGCCCTCCCTGTAGTATTTACTGTGAGCGCATATTGAGCACTGCTGGAAATGTTGTACCTGAAAGCTGCACAAGGCTTACTCCTGGAAATGTATAGTGCCTTAACTTCGAAATTCTATTACCAGTTCAGTGAACAGTGGCAGGAACATAAAAGGGAAGATGATGATGAGAAACAGCTGCAATAGGTGTCTAATGATAAGGGTGCTGCCTTGGTAGTGTTTGAAGACGATGGTGATGATATCAATTTAATGATTTATTTCTTTGAATTCGGAAGACAAAGGCGAGCAGCTATAACAGATAGAAGTAAAGAAATCCTTCTTGTGAAGTCACGGTGTATATTAACTGCATTGCTATACGTGTTTTTCACATTCAATTTGGGAACCCAGGTGGAGTTTAATTTATTTGGCAAGTTAAATATCAACAGGCAGTGAATTGCTGGACTTCTGGGGTGGAGGGTGGCACCAAAGGGGGAACACAAAGGAAAAATCTATGTGCATGGCCACCATTAATTCCAGCCCCGACAGTCCTCAGGTCCCGCACCATGCAGATCCCTGCTGGCTTGATGACAAGGGAAGTGGTGATGGATCTGTGAACTGGCAGGTGGAGTTCATGGCTAGAGTAGGTGGTGGTTGGTGCCAAACAGCTCTATTTAAAAAAAAAAAAAAAGTATTTTTTTATTATACCATAGTTGACTGCACACAACTGCCTGAGTGCAATCCCACACAGTCCTTGGATCCACACTGGCTTGATGATGGGGAGAGCAGTGACAGGGCTGGGGACTGGCAGGTGGGCCTAATGGCAGGAGTAGGCGGTGGCTGGGGCCAAACAGCTCTATTAAAAAATATATATATACATACACACACCCACAATGCACCTTAATAACTTTGCAACAATTCAATGGATTTGCACAAAATTTGGAATGCACATTCTCATATGGTAGAGCTCCTGTTTTGTCAAGTTGTGTTTTGATCAGACTTGCAGATTTTGTGCAGCAAAGTGCCAAAAAACACATTTTTGCCTTTTTTTTTTTGCATTTTTTTAATTTTTGCTGATTTTTGCCCATCATGCTCAGCTGCACCATTTGGTATTCTGGTCTGAAATTTTCAGGGTAGAAAGGGGTTTGGTGAAAAATATTAATCCTTTCCAAAATTATTTAATTTTGAATTTCAGGTTCTGAGCATGCTCAGTTCAGTCAAAGATTTATATGTATGTTTTGTGAAAGGGGATTGAGCTCATGATCAATGATTTTGTCGCCTCACAAAAGGGGATTTATAACATCCCCGTTCATGAGGAAAAATTCCCCTTTCACAAGCTGCCATCTTGTTTTCATTTTTTCCCCCAAGCAAAATGTTGTAGCTTTCCCCATGGCTGACTTCTTTTGAAAATGAAGCATGGGTTTTGTTCAGGGTGACACCCTCTACAAACCTATGCCTTTGGTTTCCTTCATTTTGGCCAAAAAAAACAGCCATTTTAATCTTTGAAATTCTTCATTCATGATCTGCTTCCGATCCTCTTTCATGAGCTGTCAAAATTCCCTTTCACGAGCCGATCCCCTTTCGTGAGGTAACAAAATCCTTGATCGTGACTTAGGGACCAGATGGTCCTATCTTGCGAACAAGGATCAGCTCACAAAAGGGGATTTTGTCAGCTTGTGAAAGGGGAGCAGCTCGTGAAAGGGGATTGGTTTTTTGAATCCCCTTTTGCGAGCTGACAGAATTCCCTTTTGCAAGTCGATCCCTTTTCATGAGGTGACAAAATCCTTGATCATCATTTCCTGACCAGATGGCCCTTCTTACGAACAAAGATTGGCTCACGAAAGGGGATTGTTTTTCTAATTCTTCATTCACGAGCTGACAAAATCACTGTTTGCAAGCTGTACAAATCCCCTTTTTGTGAGCCAATCCCCTTTCGCAAGCTGACAAAATCCTTGATCACGATTGCCAGACTAGATTGCCAAAATTTGACGATCAAGGATTTCTCGTAAATGGTGATTTTGACAGCTCGTGAACAGGGACTGACCTCGCGAACAGGGATTTTGCCAACTTACAAACTAGGAATTTAAAAACTTTGCCAGTGCACTATAAATAAACAGTTTGGTCTTTTGGCTTGAAATTTACAGGGTATAAAGGGGGTGTCCCAAAGATGTGAAGTATGCTGTTTAGGTGTAAAAAAGTTAATCAGTTCCATAGATATGCTATCACGAAGCTGTGATTTTTCCCATAGGATAACATTGCGGTGCCCACAGCGACCTTCAGTGCCCGTATTTCGGAAATGATGCGAGATGCAGATTTTTTCACTACCCACAGCTTAGTCCACCTTTTGGTGGACTACGCTTGCATGGAGGTTTCATAGCCATGATTACAACTGCAGTGAAATGCATTTTCATAGCTTGTACAGTTACTGAGATATTGGTAAATTAGTGTTACAAGGGTTCGTTTTCAGCCCTATAGGGCTACTGTATGGCTTCATTGTTATGTGTAAGTGGGCCTGCACTCCCACAGATGCATAGTATTATGCACAAATGGGCAGCTTTCAGGGCCCCTTACTCCCACCAACACATACCACTTACCAGTTACATTACTCTTTCTCAAAAAGTAAGGAAATTCATTGCAAAACACTTCATTAATGCATCAGTTAGGGGCGAAGTGATGAAAGTAGGGAAATGAGATGTTGGGGTTGAGTCCCTAAGCCCCCACCCCACCCCCCATCCTCCACACACCAACAGGCATCAGGGTGTGCTATGGGGTCATTAAGCCTGACTTTTACCCCATTCTCTTATGCTGTATCATGTCAGCCTCTTTACACATGGAATGGGATGAGAGTTGGGTCTAATGACCCCATGGCACACCCTGATGCTTGTTGGTGTGTGAAGGATGTGGGGTGGGGTTGTACAGTGGGGGGGTTAGTGACTCAATCCTAATGTCTCATTTTCTTACTTTTGTCATTTCAACCCTAACTGATGCATTAACGAAATTTTTTGCAATGAATATATATGTGTGTGTGTGTCTATATATATATATATATATATATATATATATATATATATATATATATATATGTGTGTGTGTGTATATATATATATACACACCATAGTTGACTACATTTATTAGTTGTGGAAGCTTGTAGGATATATCTAAAAACTGCAATGTTGGGGGGCATCAACCAGGTAAAAAGTAAGTTACAAAACACAAGTGATAAAAAAATAATTGGCCAGTCAGGCTGGAGTGTGTGGGATGGTTTGAGGCCCATGATGCTTGCTATAACACCAAGTAGGCAAACAAAATAATGAAATAAAAAATAACATCTCAAGTCAAAAGTGCAAGAGGGATGGCTGGGGCCCGATCACATATCCTGCTTATGCTGCTGTCTGTCACCAAAAACCATGCCAGATTCAGTGAAAGTCTGCTCTCTGCTGTTGTCTTTCTGTTGTTGAATTGGTCTCTCTCTCTCTCTAACATCTGACACACTGCCTCTTTTCACTGCAAAGCCCCAAATGAGCTGCATACAATGGGTTGGATTCACAAACATTTTTGGGACTAAGTCCCACGCCGCAACTCCAGTTGTGGATGAAAATCTCCACAGCTGTGGAGATTACTATTCACATCTGCAGTAGCTGCAGAAGATGTTACAGCTGGTCCCACTGGTCATAACATTTTTCTGCAGCTGAGGGGTTTTCTACAGCTACACCACCCACAAGCTGCTGTAAATCGTGCAGCCAGTCATAAACCGGCTTCACTTTTGAGAATATCGTAGCTGCAGGAGAAACTGCAGTTCTGCAAGTGGTAACCAACTTGCACCAAGTTGTTCCCTCAACTGCAGGATTTTGAAGAGTGTTGTGAATCCAGCCCACTGTTTCTTGCGTTGAAACAACACAAAAATAGAGACACAAAATTAAACAAGCATTTGTCAATGCCAAATGTTGTTGTGCTGGCATTGGCAGTGGTGGAGCTAGAGATGCATAGTGCTTTGATTTTGTTAATGTGTCACAAAAGGTGATTTTGCACAGCGAGCACGCCATTGTGTGCCACAGCTGCAGAAATGCGTTTTGGGCAGGCTGTGAAAAATGGCAGCTGGACTGTTGATAAGGAGGTGTGCACAAATGCCAGTGGTGAAAATGTGGCATGAAAATATTGCAGATTGACGAAGTTACAAGGGTGCATGGAAACTGCGCAATGCACACTTGCAACACAGTCATTGTATGGACTTTCGGCACCCAATTTCCAACATGGGCATTTTAGGAAGTCTGCTCATGAATAGTGTCATTGTCATTTCCTCAAACTGTCCTGAAAACTGATTTCGCACAGCGACCATGTATTTCTGTGCCAGATGTGTGAAAACACATTTCGGCCAGCTGTACTGTTCATAAGGAGGCATAGTAAATGCCAATGATGAACAGCTGGAGTGAAACTATTACAAATTCACAAAGTCACAAGCGTGCATGCAAACTGTGCAACGCACACTCATAAAACACTCATTTTATTGACTTTCGCCCCCAAATTTTCAACATAGGCATTTTAGTATATCTGCTAATGAACAGTGTCACTGTCATTTTCATAATTTGTCTAGAACACGGGCTTTCCACAGTGACCATGCTATTCTGTGCTGGAACTACGAAAACAGATTTTGGTCAGGATGTGAAAAATGACAGCTATACTGTTCATTAGGAGGTACAGAACAACGGCACTGTTGAAAATCTGGAGTGAAAATATTATAAGTTTGCGAACTTACAAGTGTGCGTGCAAACTACGCAATGCACGCTCGTAACACAGTCATTTTATGGAGTATTGTCACCAAATTTTCAACACAGGCATTTTAGGACCTCTGCTTATGAACAGTGTCACTGTCATTTTTGTAATATGTCCCAAACACTGATTTCGCACAGCGACCGTGCTATTCTGCACTTGAAGTGCAAAAACACATTTTGGCCAGGATGTGAAAAATGACAGCTATACGGTTCACAAGAAGGTGCGGTAAAATGCCAATGTTGAGAATCTCTCATGAAAATATTGTGAATTCGCTAACTTATGAGTGTGCATAGCAACTGCAAAATGCATACTCGTAAAACAGTCCTTTTTTGGATTTTTCCCACCAAATTTGCAACATAGGCCTTTTGAGAGCCCCCCTCATGAACAGTGGCACTGTCATTTCATTACTTGGCCCCGGAAGGTGATTCTGTGCAGTGACTGCGAAATCACCTTTCCGGACTGAATAATGCCATGACAGTGCAAGAATTCATGAGGAGGGGTCCCAAAAACCCCATGTTGAAAATTTGGGGCCAAAATTCCCAAAAATGCCTGACATATGCAGCAAAGTTGAAAACACCCTATTTATTCCATTATACAGCTTACCAGCATTTCTTCAGTTCATGCTCGGCTTTGAAGAGTGGAGACGTATTCCCGGTCCACTGTAGATCGTCGTGACACACTCCAGAGTAAGTATGGGGTGAGGGGGGTGTGGGGAAGCAGGGTGGAGCAGAGGGTGGGTGAGGGGCACGGAGACTGCAAGGAACCATTTTCGTTTTACAGGTAAAAAAATTAGACATCGTAGGACTTTTTTTTTTTTTTAGGGATTTGGCACACTGAGGTGGGCATCCAGCATGCCACCTAACTGTTGGGGGGTCTGTGGCAGTAGGGGGATTGGGCACCTTCTTTGGCACACAACAGGGGATGTTATGCTGACAGGGGATTGGGCACCCTGTCGGCATACAAAGAGTGGGGCACCGAACCGAGGGGGATTGGGCACCCTCCTCAGCATTTAACAATGGGGGGCTGGTGATTTATGCTGACGGGGAGTGGGCTTCCTCATCAGCACATACAGAGGGGCAGGGGTAACTGACAGGGGGATTGGGCACCCCCGAAGTCGGCAGTTTGTCGGCCACTGTGCCGCCATGTTCGTAATGTGGTGAGCACATAAAGGGAAGGCCTGCTGCGTCTGATGAGCTTTGCTCAGATTGCAGCGGACCTTTTCTTAGATGTGTTCGCCACATTATGTATGCATGGTGTGGCACCGGCATGCAGGCTGATTGGGGAATGCAGGACACACCTACTGATGCGTGCCCTGCATTTGCCCAATAGTGACCACGCCTCCAAAACCCACTGCCACAAGATGTTGGCTGCGCAAGTGCGCCAACATAAAAATAATTAATTTTTTTTAACAGGGGGATCTAAAAGAATAATACTGATGCATTTCTCATACTCAGATAGACTAAAACGATGTTTACAATTCATCAGAATAAATCAGAACCTTTTGGGAATAAATCAGAGTTAGAAGTAGAACTGGGTCATAGCTGACTGACCCATCCCTAAGGCAGGCACCCTTTAGCTTTCTTAAAATAACTCAAGGCATTGTAGATTGAACCCCAATGAAAAGTATGGTCTTTCAAAATAAACAGTTGATCCATTTTCATACAGGGTAATTTTGTTGATAACCATTTTGTTATATTTCACAGAGCATGTTACACAATTTTGCTTCTGGTGAACAATACTTGTATATTGTTGCTTTTTTTTTTTAATTATTGTAAGTGGTTATGATACAACTTTGGAAATGTTTTGTTTCTTCTTCCTGTAAGTGCGCTGTTTTAAGTGGGAGTGCTGCTGATAATATATTGAGTCAAGCTGGGCAGAAGTACAGCAGTGGGTGTTTCTCTGACTTCCTGACCATAGTTCATAGGTATTGTGCAAGCATTGGAGGTTGGTGCCCTATGTTTAGTTGCATCTTCTTGGTCTGGTATAGTGATGCCCAGCATCAGGTTCACTTGTTTCAGTCTGTACTGTATGTTGCATGAAGAACAGTCAAGAATAGCTAAGGCCATCACTATTTATTTGCTTGACTTTTTGCATTTTGCCAATTGACTACAAGAGCCAACATACTATATGGTTTGTGGAGGCAAACACATGTGCAGTACTGTTACTGTAAAATGTCCCTCATACTGACTCTTTAACAACCCTGACAATGATGATGTGTATTTATAGCATTCAAAAACAGACACCTAGCATTACAACTAGTTGTGTCTGCAAACATTGTGACAGCAATATCTAAATAGCTGTAGTCATGATGAAATCTGATGCTGGGTACCAATTTATGGCTTAAGCCTCTGCTTACTTGGCAAAAACGTAATACTGATCATGCTACTGTATGTATTGCAGTCTTGGAGCTGCCCCAGCACACTCCTGGTTATATAACACATACTTCAGGTGTTCCATTGCAGTTCAACAGGATACAACATTGCTGCTTTTTGGCATTGGTGGAGGGCTATTGGCCAGCATAACTAGCTTAGCGCAGTTCATGTTTAAACATCTGGAGACTTCTTCCTAAGTTTTATCAATTGTAACTCATTATGCATACTCTCCTACTGGATGCCCTAGTCATTTTGGACTCTTGGTTCCCAGCCAAGATTGCAGATATCTTCGTTGCTCTCAGTGGCTACTCTATCTCCAGGCAGGATCGAGCAAAGAGAGGTGATGGAGTTTCTAGCTACACCACCACTCACGTATGGTTTGAGCCTATGCTCCCAGTCTCCTCCCCATCTTCTAATAAACTGCTTATCCTCAAATCTTCCTCCCCTTTCTCTGTCCCTGTCTTTATAGCTAAAATCTTCTGCTGTCCAGGACCTTCCTCCACTATTATTACTGAACTCCTCACTGCTATCTCCTCTCACTTCACCTCAGATGAACTACTTATTTTAGGGAACTTCAGTATTAACTGGATTTCCTCCTCCTGTCATAAACTACATGAAAACACTAAATCTTTGCAGTTCTATCAGCTTGTCTCTGACCCTATGTCTCTCTACTGGGAGGTGGCTAAGGACCACATGACTGATGTCAATGACAAAAAGAACAAAAAGTGCTGTGCTCGTGAAAATCTTCTCACAGTACAGACTGCAGATCACACCAAACCTGTGTTCTGGATGATATTTATCCATAAAAACAGCAAATACAGCTACATGTATTCCCTCCATTAATAGGCTAAATGTTTTGCACCAAAACAGGTGCTTTTTCAAGATGTGATCTTGATAAATTGCCCATTTTGGCATGAAAATATTCAGTTTGTTGGTGGAGGGGGGACATGTATAGCTGTATCTGCTGTTTTTGTGAACTAAATATCATTCTGAACACAGATTTGATGTGATTTAGAGTCTGGACTGTGAGCAGATTTTCATAAATACAGCATTTTTTATATCTGACCCTACCTGCTTAATCTTAAAACACTAAATCCCTCCCTACTTAACTGGGAGTTCTCCTGTCTCCTCTCTTGTATTGGGGAGTCAGGTATTCTCCTTAATATCCTCAGTGACCATCATATGGTCTACTTATGTGCAAAACCCGTCCGCTCAAAGTCTCCCCCTCCAAAAAAAACATGTTTTTTCCACATTCAATCTTTCAAATCACTGGATTTTTCTTCTCCATTATGACCTTTTGTCTGCTGATTTCTCCCCATCCCTGCAGTCAGCGATATTAATTTTGTCCTGTAAATTTTCCCTTTCTAAATTTATGTGTGTCTGGGACTACCATGCACTGTTATAAAGACCAGCTTTGTACATCTTGTGGTAGGGGATGTTGCAGCCATATTGTGCCACAAGCCCCCTGTCCACCATGATGCTGCCTATGGTCTGGCACAAGCCCAGCCCAAACTAATCTGGTTCAAGCAGCCCTGCTGGAGACACAGGCTGTGTTTTAAAGTTAGGACTCATGCAAGGTTCTGTGCAGTACACTACTTGTCTCATTTCTTTTTGATGCAAGCACCTTGTGTTAGTCCTGGCGCTTTGAAAATTGAGCCCCATGTCATTTTATACAATTTGTTTTTGTATAGTCTGTGCAGTACCTTGACCCTTGGAAAGGGGTGTTGTATTAATAAAAATTGATTGATTGAGCACTTGTCTTCTGTGTAACAATAAGGTAGACATTACTGATGCTGAGAATGCAGATATTCTGAACATTCATTTTTATAAACCTATCCCTTTTGTCAAAGCAAACAAAATTCAATGACATGCTGACCCTGTCTGCAAAATGCTTCCTTCCCTCTCATTACTCTCAACTCCTTCTTTCTGCAATGAAATAATCTGCCAAAGGCAATGTACTGAAAACTGTGAGTTCAGCAGCATTAAAAGTGCTGCTTTAGTAGGCTGGCCCAGTGGTGCAGAGGGCTGAGGTGCTAGATGCCTTACCTTCCATCTTGCCAGTGAACGGGGTTCAGGAATGGACTCAGGTCATTGGGGAACTGGCATGGGGGGGTGAGAGCAGGATTGAGTAGCTGATGGCAGCACTCCTCTCTCGGGGTGTTTGTTGTCCCCCCATAGTTCCTCTGCTACAAGGTGGAGGTCCAGTGGCTAGCATAGGCAGGAAGTGGTGGCAAGTTGCAGGAGGGTACCTCAAGTTACGGTGTGCTCATGCTTCCACATGCATATTTGCGGCCGTGGTACAGGAATGGGCGAAAAACAAGGAAAAAGCACTATAAAAATAATAATAATGATTAAAAAAGTGCTGCTTTAGAACCACAGATTCTATTAATTGCTGCTAGCATCTGGTGTTGTCAGTAGGGATTCGTTTTAACCCATTTCCGCATACTAGACAGATCCCAGCAGCTGTAAACTGGCGATAGTGAAGCTACTTCATAAAGTAGGCAGAATATTTGACTCCAGCAAATACAGACCAATTTCAGGGCTTTTAACACATAATAACATATTTAAGAAACTATTGCACAGCCAGCTGATGTCCACACAACAGAGTAATAACAACCTCCTCGCTGTTCTACTGTCCAGTTTCTGACCCAGTCACTCCGTTGACAGTCTTGTTGAAAATAACTAATTATTAACAATTGCTTTAGACTTTGGATGCCTCCCTGGCACACTTTTCATTGATTTAACTCAACAATTTAGGTTATGATTGCTCGGTTCTGGTTTACTCAACTTTGTGTTGATCACATCTCGCGTAAATGTCTGTTTGTCATTGTTTGCTACAGGTGAGTGGCCAATATCGATATGCAAATGGAGACTAATGTATACTCTCAAAATACTATCCACAAGAGTCTGTAAATCTCTTAAGTTTATTTTATTGTTTTTCTTTATTTTTACTGTGATTTAGTTTGTAGTTATCGTATATCAGCTGAAGTTGTGCTGGACCACAGTGACAATTTATATTTCTATTCTGTAATTTTGGGGCATTCTAGAAGATGAGATGTTATCCCAATGCATTTTTCCTATAAATGCAACATTTTTAAAGAAATAAATAAATGATTAAAAGGGTGGCTTAGCACACTGTATTATGTAAACTGTAAGACAAGCTTGAGAGTGGTCTGTGAAGAGAGAGAGAAACAGTTTAGTAGTGAGGATATCAACTCATATAAGTGACTTAAAAGGAAAGAGTAGGACTTGACCTATGATAAGTCACTTTGTCATAATTGTCAAGCATATGTGAGAGGAGGTGCACTGGATTCTGTTTCCATTAGCTCTGACTCAAGGTTTATTTATTTACTTAGTTTGTGTTTACCGGGTAGTGTGCACTAGGCATACAATAGCCTATTTTCAGGCATGACCAGGGAGAGTAGAATCAGTGGTCCTGATACAAAAATTTGTAGACAAGACATAAAGATCTTTACAAAGCAGACTGGCTAACACAAGCAGAGATATAATAAACCATTTACAACAGTTATAAACAGTTATAAAACAGTTTGACAGTATGTTCCTCAGCATTCGTATCTGCTAACTGCAACAGCTAAGTGTATCTCAGAGTGTGCTGACTTGGTTCAAGAAGCACCTTAATAGATCACAGGTAGTGCAATTCATCATAATAATTTCACTTTCTAAATAACTGAATCTTACTGTAGCTTGCTACAAGGCTCTAGATTAGTCCATCATTTGTTTAGTCTGCTTATAAATTATCTCTCCAGTATCTGAAATTGTAGAGGCTCCAACACTCATCTTTATGCAAACTAGACTACACAGTCATTTATGAAAGAGCCAAAACCACTGATTGTCAGAAGGAGCATCAGAGAAAAGCTCAGGTTGGGGGGGGGGCAGGAAGCTGGCAAGGAACGAGTAAGGTATGAAAAGCCACATGCACAAGTGCAAGCAGTCTGGGGGAAAAAAAATTCCAGACCTGGAGACCATCATGGCAGAGGCTAGCCTGAATTTGGTGGCCATAAAGGAGTTGTGGTGTGCTGGTTGGGACATGGTCATACTGCGCTACTCTCCATTTAGGAGAAATGGGGAAGAGAGGAGGTATTGCTGTGTATGTAGGTGAGGAACTCAAGGCCACAGAAGTGCAGGGAACCTGGAGGAAAAGTGCAGTCAGGAGGTGCTGTGTGTCATCCAGTCACTGGGGCCACTCTCTGTACAGGGGTATATACAGACCTTCAGTGCAGGAGAAGAGCTGGATAAGGCACCTGAGGAAGCCATCATCAGGATGGCAAGTAAGGAGGGGATGCTGCTAGATGGGGACTTTGGTATGCCAGATGTGGATTGGAGCCTTCCAACTGCAGCATTGGCAAGAAGCAAGGCCATTCTTGACTCCCTATAAAACTGTTTTCTCAGGCAGCTAGTCAATGAATCCAGTAAGGATGGAGCAGTGCTAGACCTGGTGCTTACAAATAGGGTTGACATTACATACATCACAGTGGGCACACCCCTAGGTAAACAGTGATCACTGTATAGTGTGGTTTAACATTATGAGAGGAACAGAGCAGCCTACATGAGGATGAGGGTCCTGGACTTTAGGAGGGTAGATTTTAAAGAAATGGAAGACTGCCTCAGAAACTATCTCATAAGCATGATTGCCAGTGAGGTATAGAGGTACACTGGGGAAAATTAAGGGAAGCATAATTAAGGCATCTAGCCTCTGCATGAGGGAAGGAAGTAAAAGCAGATTGGAAAAGAGACTGTTACGGTTCTCTAGGGAAGTGGTCAAAAGAGTGAAAGAAAAATGGGTAGCATTCAGGAGGAAAAAGGAAGCACAGAGGGAGAAAGACAGAGAGATCTTCTGAGTAAAACAGAGGGAAGCAAGAAGGGCAGTGATGGGAGCAAATGTACAGACAGATGAAAGTGGGTAAGGACCACCAGTAAGCATCAAGAACAAAAGGTGGGGAGATGGCCACAAGTCCATTTTCAGAGGAAAGAGTCCTGAAGGGACTTACTGCTCTAAAAGGGGACCTGACTATGTGACTGAATGGGATACACCCAAGGGTACTAAAGGAACTCAGGGGGGGTGTTAGCCGCCCCACTGATGGCCTTCATTCAACAGCTCTCTGGAAACAGACATGGTTCCAGAGAAGTAGAGGAGAAAAGACATGGCCCCTCTACATAAGAGTGGCAGCAAGGAGCAGGCTAGCAACTATAGCCTAGTCAGTCTCACCTCAGTGGTACAGAAATTAATGGAAACCCTGTTAATGGTAAGGTTGGTAAAGGATCTTGAATCCCATGGGATGCAGGACCACAGGCAGCATGGATTCATGGGTGAGGGGGATCATGCCAGATGAATCTGATTTGATTTCTTCAGCAGGACAATCAGGGAAGTAGATAATGGGAGAGCAGTGGACAAGATCTATCTGGACCTTAGCAAGGCCTTTGAGACTGTGCCACACATGAGACTGATAAAGAAATAGAACAGCCAAGGAGATGGATCCAAAGTGGTAAACTGGGTCAGAAACAGTTTAATTGATAGGCGATAGAGGGTGGTGATTAACAGCACTCACTCAAATGATGTGAGGGTCACCAGTGGTGTTCCGCAGGCTTCAGTACTGGGACCGGGACCGGTCCTCTTCAGTGTCTTCATAGGCGATACTGTAAAAGGCCGGAAGGAAAGGTATACCTTTGTGCAGATGACACCAAAACCTGTAATAGGGTGGACACTTGGGAGAGGGTGGAGAAAATGTGTAGTAGTCTTGGAAAACTCAAGGAGCTATCAGGAGCATGGCAGTTGGAGTTCAATGCCAAAAAGTGCAAAATCGTGTACCTAGGGCATAAAAACCCAGGAGGTGAGTATAGGAGTATAGGATGGGGAGGTACTGACTATCACTAAGCAGGAAAGGGACTTTGAGGTTATCATATCTGATGACCTCAAAGTGACATTGCAATGTGACAAAGCAATAGGTAAGGTCAGTGGGTTGCTGGGATGCAGAAATAGATTAGTTGCCGTATTGGTCCTTGTAAGAACAGATCCAGAAGCAAATGGTTTGATACCTTTTATTGGACCAAAATAGATGTTACAAAAAGAAAACAATATCTAAGCTTAAGAATTTTTTTCTTTTTGTAACATCTATGTTCGTCCAATAAAAGGTTTCAAACCATTTGCTGCTGGGATGGACACTGAGAGGTATCTCTAACAAGAGAAACGAGGTGATGTTGCCAAACTATTGCTTTCCAGTGAGACCCAACCTGGAAAACTATGTCAAATTCTGGAAGTCACACCTCAGAAAGGACGTAGTTACAGTATGGGGGAAGCAGTCCAGAGGAGGGCAACTAAAATGGTGCAGGGGCTGCACCAAAAGCCATACAAGGACAAACTGAGGGAATCCCAACATGTACACCCAGGAAGAGAGGAAAGTGAAGGAGAACATAACTGCAAACACCTCACAGGGATAAACAGTGCAGGAAGGGAGTCTGTTTCAAATGAGAAAGAGCACCAGGATCATAGAGCATGCAATGAAGCTGGGTTAAGGGATATGTGAGGAGGTACTACTTCACTGACAGACTTTTAGACACATGGAACAGACTGCTGTCAGAAAAGATGGAGGCAAACACAGTAGTGGGATTCAAACATGCGTGGGCTTGCTAGACATGGGGAAATGTTAATAAATAGGTAGGGAGGAGGGAGGTGGGAGGATTGCTGGAGACCAGTTAGGTTCTGCAGAGACAAACTAGGCAGAGACCATCTGGGTAGACCAGGCAGGCCAAGCAGTCCTTTTCTGCAAATAAATTCTATATTTCTGTGTTTTAATAAAACATTACACATGCTGTTCAAAAGGACACAAAACTGAATGACTACAAAAAGTCTTCTACAGTGTTCTTTGTCAGCAAATGGTACTCTCAAAACTGACAACACATTTCAATGCCAATTAGTGAGCCTTCCTCCTTAGAACAACCATTATCTGAGTTTTAAATGTCTTGGACTATGGACTGACCCTAAATTAGTGTACAGTAAATATATTAACAACATTGTCAGAAATCTATACTGTATCGTAGACTTAGACTGATTATCTGCAATTGTTTCCATTTTATAAACTTATATTTTGTTGTATGAAACAAAATAAAGTCATACAGAATATACTTGACAGAGGCATCAGTATACCTTGAAATAATGAAATTACAACAAGTATTTTAATTCACAGTAATCTTGGCCCCTGTTTCTTTACACCAAGGAGTTAGGGGTGTAAAAATATTGTCCTAACACAAATATCATGATCAGTCTTCTTGCCAAACTAAAGACAGCTTTAATATATAAAAAGTTCACAGAAATCTATTTACCACAGTCTTGATGGCTGATGTTAACCTTTCAATTATTGTATTTTTAAAGGGAGATTGATGCCTCCAATTGACTCTATTCTAATTTATAATTACCAAAAACAGAATATTTTGAGTCCCATAACCCCAAGATCTCATAGCACCAAGATTTCTATTCACTACCAGAAAACTTTTTGCAGTACAGTTTTCATTACTATATGTGTGACACAATAAAATTAGGAAAACCACATATGGGTCTGAATCACACACAGAAAGAAATTATTTTTCATGGCGTTACCTTTGTGCACCACGTGGTGAGTGCTATTATGTTAAAACCAGTTATCTCCTGAGATTCTCTATTTATTCTATCTACCAGTGGACTGATAGCCCCCAACAGTCACATAATTCCAAAAAGTTAATTGTGCCCTCTAAAACTTGAAAAATTTATTCCATATTGTGCCATATTGCTCGAGCAGATGAGTTAAGGGTATTTTAGTACTTGTATAGTTCAGCAATCCTTGACTTCAGGGCCCAGGTCCTGCCTGGTTAAAACTCCTGCAGTGTGTTTTTCACCCATCTTTGCAAAGAGAGAAATGGTAGCCTTCTCTGAGGTACTACCGGGGCTAGCTTTCTCCATGGTACTACTTGAACCAAATGGAAGAGTTCGGCATCTTCTGGTTCAGTGCATGACTAAAGGGTTGGTAAAAGGAAAAGGGATTTTAATTCCTCAAGGACTGGTGCCCAACTTTGAGGAGTTAGATCTTGTTCACAAGGGATGTCTTGCACCACAATAAAGAGTGCAGGGGGGATTCTGGAAGAAAGGTAGGCACAACATATAGCTAGTTTAAACTAGTAATGGGGGAATCAGAGTGGCAAGGCACATACAACATGTCAAAAACAAGGGGTGCCTTGTTGGCCTCCTCCCATTGAAGTCTGCTGGATCACGTAAACCTGGGGAAATGGGGGCAGTTGGGGGAAGGTTGAAAAATGGTATGTGGCAATGCCAGGAGTCTAGGAAACAAAACGCAAAAACTTCAGGCACTGGTCACAAAGGGGGATATGACCTGGTGGTGGTAACAGAGATGGGGGCAACTTTGAGCCATGACTGGGATACGACCATACCTGTCTGCACCCTTGTCAGAAAGGACAGGGAAAAGGCCAGGTAAGGAGGGGTAGCATTGTATATTAAGGAAGGGATTGAAACAAAAGAAATCGGTAGTCTAGGAGGGAGAGGAGAATTGGAAACACTGTTGTTACTAACAGGGAAGAGGAAACAAATCCTGACTGGAGTGGTCTACAGATCCCAGACCAGGATCAAGTGATAGACAGGGCACTGGGAGAGACACCTAAATGGGCAGCAAATCTAGAGGAAATGGTGGTAGTTTGGGATTTCAACATGCTGGATGTGAACTGGAAACATAGACTTTGATGGTAGATAAGGACTGCTTGGCCCACCTAGTCTGCCCATTGACCTACCTATTGAATAACCTGCAGATCCTAGTTAACCAACACCCTACTTCTTCCTACCCCCCCACAAGAATTACCTTATGTCTGTCCCATGCATTCCTAAATTCCCCCACTGTTTCTGACCTCATGGCCTCAGGAAGGCCATTCCATGCATCCACCACTCTCTCTCTGAAAAAATACTTCCTCACATTGCCCCAAGCCATCCCCTTCTATTTTCAAATTGTGTCCCCTTGTTCTTGCACATCTCTTTTTCTGAAAGATGCTACCCACTTGGACTTTGTTGATTCATTCCTCTGAGGTACTTAAAAGTTTCTATCATGTCCCCCCTCTCCCTCCTTTCCTCAAGGGTATACTGTACATATTAAGCTCCTTTAGTCTCTTTTCATGTGGCTTCTGTTGCAGACCCTGCACCATTTGAATTGCCCTCCTCTGGACTGCCTCCATCCCATCTATGTCCTTGTGGAGATGGGGTCTCCAGAACTGCACACAGTACTCCAGATGGGGTCTCACCAACTGTCTGTACACAGGGATAACATCTTCCTGTTTTCTACTGGTGGTGTCTCTCCCTATACATCCCAGTATCCCCCCAGCCATCCCTACTGCCTTCTCCCATTGCTTACTAACCTTTACTTCATCTAATATGACTGGCACCAGGTCCCTTTTTATTTTTGTTGTTGTTACCCCCACTGTATACTGTTCCTCTGGGTTTTTTTTTTCCCCAGGTGCATTACTTTGCACTTCTTTGCATTAACTCTAAGCTGCCATATTTCTGACCATTCCTTCAACCTTGCCGAGTCCCTTCTCATCCTTCCCACCCCACCTTGTGTATCAACCCTGTTGTAGATCTTTGTGTCATCTGCAAAGAGGCATACTTGTCCTTCTGGTCCCTCTGCAGTGTCACTTATAGACATGGACTCAGCACTGAAACCTGCGGTACCCCACTAGTAACCTCCCTTTTTTCAGAGTGGACTCCATTTACTATTACCCTATGTGTCCTGTTGTCCAGCCAATGTTTACCCAGGATACCACCCTGGGACCCACTCCCAGGCTGGCTAATTTGTTTATTAATCTTTTGTGTGGGACTGTGTCAAATGTCTTGCTAAAGTCTAGGTAGGCCATGTCCACAGCCTGTCCCTGGTCTACTACTTTGGTCACCCAGTCAAAGATATCAATTAGATTCATCTGACATGACCTTCCCACTGCAAATCCATGCTGCCTTGGGTCTTGTGCCCCACTGGCCTCTAAGTTTCAATCACAGCTAGCACTAGGAATCAGATTCTGGTGGATGTCTGCCAGTAGACATTTCCATAGCATTTCAGCTCCGGGCTCAACAAAGGAGGTGACACTGCTGGATCTGGTTCTCACCAACAGTAGTAGGATTCAGAACATAGAAGTTCTGAAACCACTCAGTTCAAATGACCAGAGGACAGTAGAGGAGGAGGGCCAGGTAGGGACAGGCAAGGTGGCAAACGTAATAAAGATATGTGACTTTTAAAAAGGGGTCTTCAGCAAAATGAGGAGAAAGTTGAAGAATAGCATGAAGGATATAGTAAAGACCGGGGACATAGAAGAAAAGTGGACATCATTTAAAAAGGTGATGATAGAAGAGGCAGATAATGTCAATTCCAAAGGTATACAAGGATAAACTGGCTAACAGTCCAATATGTTTCACAGCCAATACAAAGGTGACTATAAGAACTGAAAGGAGGGCATTTTGCTAGTATGAGGGTAGGCAAAGGGTGGACGACAGGGTGAAGTATCTGGAAGCAACAAGAGCAACCACCAGGAAGGTGAGGGAGGCCAAAGCAGAGACCAAGCTCCAGTTGGCAGTAGAGGTGAAGAAAAGGGATAAAGCATTCTTATGGTACATCTGGAGAAACGCAAGATCAAAGGGGGTAAAGTGTGACTTAAGAGCAATGAGGGGTGGGAGGAAAGATACAAGTGGGAGGCAGGTATACAAAACAATTATTTTTGTTTAGTATTTACTAAGGAGAAGGATGGGCTACTGCTAGGTTGTGGGGTAAAAATGGAGTAAAGACGCTGGGGCAAAGGTCCAGATAATGGAGTAAAAGGTGTTAGAAAAGGATATCCAATGGTATGGGTGAAACAAATTGAGTGACTCAATTTGAGCACCCTAGGAAACAGTGACAATTACAGAATAGTGAAGGGTAATGAAGAGAGAGTGTGGAGTTACAGAATAGTGAGGGGTAATGAATAGCAAGTGTAGGGTTAGTAAATAGCAAGGCTAAATGTATTTATTCAGCTAGCCAATTCTGAGCTGGCCACCTGGCATGGTGGTTATGGTCACCACCTGTGAAGTTAACAGACCAGTGTTTGGGACTGAATGTAGGCTATTTTTTTGTATTGTTCTAGTGGTTTAAATTTATTTTATTTTTATTTTTTTATTGTTATAACCTCCTGTTCCCCTGACTTTGTCCCTCCCTCAGCGTTCTTCCGCCTGCAGTCTGTTATCCCCATGGAGTAGCCCCATCTCATGTCTTTCTCTATCCCTCAGTATCTGCTCCCCCCTGGAGTTGATTATATATGGGGGTGTGGAGGCATAGCCCCCCGGATAAAGAATACTTTTAGATCACCCCCCCATATAGAGAGTAGGGTGCCATTGCTGTTTGTACCAGTGTAGTGCTGGTCGGCGATTTTTATTTTCAGTGATTTGCACTCGCTGTATTGTAAGTCAATTTTTAATCTTAGCTGTTATCATCTGGAACCTTGGAAAAGCTAGCAGGGTTGGAAGAAAATAAATCTATGGGACTTGATGGCTTACACCTGAGGATGCTGTATGAGGTAGCAGGGGTTATAGCAGGACCTCAAGCAGGTATTTTCAGGAGCTCACTAGCTATGGGGGTGGTCACTAGGACTGGAGCACAGTAGATATGATTCTGCTACACAACAGTGGGAAGATGGATGAGCCAGGGAACTATAGGCCACCCAGCTTGATGTCTATAGTGGAGAAGATCTTGGAGTCTCTATTGAGGGAGGACCTGCTGGACATCCTATAAGGTAATGACCTGCAGAACACCTGACAGCATAGGTTGAATAGTTCTTCAGCTGGGTTTACACAGCAGTAGACAAGGGGCAGGCAATTTGTATAGTATATAGTAGCATCCCCCAGGATGAAACCCACTTTTAAAGCACTCTGCAGTATGCTGCAGCAGACCTACTGAATAAAGCAATGCCATTTCAATGGCAATTAGTCCCTTTTGTCATGCAGGAAATGGTGGTATTCACTTCATCCTGGCAGTGCCACATTTTCCTGAATGACAAAAGGGACTAATTGTCATTGACATTACATTGCTATATTCAATGGGTCTGCTGCTGCATAATGCAGAGTGCTGCAAAATGCTGCAGAATTAGGTTTCATCCTGGGGGACATCACTGTACCTTGACTTCAGCAAGGCATTTGACTTGATCCCCCAAGGAGGTTGGCCAAAATAATTAGGGACATTAGGCTAGAAGAAAAGATGGTGGATTGGGTAGAGAACTGGCTGGTGGGGAGAACACAGAGGTTGGTAATAAATGGAGAATTTTCAGAGGTGAGGGAAGTGACCATTGGGGTACTTCAGGAGTCAGTACTAGGACCAGTTCTCTTCAATATTTTCATCTGTGCCATAGCTGAAGGTATTAAGGGTAAGATATGCCTCGTTGCAGATGACACAGAGATCTGTACAGGGGTAGACACTGAGGAAGCAAGAAGGGAACTAAGGGAGGATCTGGGCAGGTTGGAGAGCTGGTTCAAGAATAGGTAGCTGAACAATAACCCAAAAAATGTAAAGTAATGCACATTGGGAAAATGAATCTAAGGGTGCAATATTAAAGGGTTGGGGGGCTGCTGCTGGCTAGCACTCTGGAAGAAAAGAATTTAGGGGTGACAATATCAGGGATCCTAAACACATCTACATATTGCAACAGGGCAGTGAGCAAAGCAAACAGGATGCTGGGATGTATAGTGAGTGGCATAAGCAGTGGGGGGGGAGTGATTCGTCCAACTGTGCAGGTCACTGCTGCGGACACACCTGGAATACAGTGCAAGGTACTAGAGTCGACACCTGGGAATGACTGCAACAAGAGGGAGGCAGTAATCACAGGGCAACTACAATGGTGCATAGCCTTGGGGATCTGACATATGAGGAGAGGCTGCAGGACTTAAACATGTTCACCCTAAAGGAAAGGAGGAAAAGGGGTGACATACTGAGACATACAAGTACCTAAAGGATAAATAGAGTAGATGCCAAGAAACTTTTCTCCTTGAGTTCAAACACAGGAACAAGAGGGCACACACAGAAGCTGGTGGGGGCATTCATAAAGGTTGTCTGGAGGCAGTTCTTCATGGAAAATATTGTGGATAAGTGGAATATGATACCAGAAGTGGAACAGGCCAAGTCCATTAGCAGCTTCAAGTAGGGATTGGACAGAGAGATGGGTTTTAACCATTACCTTCAAAAGCGCTGTATGATGTCCGAACCAACCATTGCTTAACCTGATAAAGGAATGGCCGACCAGGTGTAAATGAGTTAATTAGAAAAAGGTGTGACAGTAAAAAAAGGGGAGTATTGTTGTTAGAGTAAGGCAAAATAGTTAGGCAGGGTGGATTTTTCTGCCATCAGTGTCTATGTATCTACAGTATGTATCTTTGCATCAGAATTGAACAGTCTTGCTGCCATACATGATGCCGAGATTGGCAGGGAGCAGAAAGCAGGGGTGTAGCCAGAAATTTTTGTTTTGTACACAATCTCACCAACTGCTGTCCCCCGCATTAAAAATTGTACATATCTTCTCCAACTGCTGCCCCATCACAAAACAAATCAGATTATCAGATGATTCATCTAATCTCTAAATAGTTGTACACATATATATGTCCTAAGCAGATACAAACACTACTCAGTAGCCTATACCAACTCAATTACTCTAGATTCGAATGATAATAGTAACAAAAATGCATTTGGTTTGGGACAGGTACTCAAAAAAAACTATACACAAATTTGTACAGTGAGTATGCCTGCCTACACCCTTGGCAGAAAGGATAGGACTATACCCAGATATCTAAGTCTATGGTGGACCACATCAAACAGTGTGGGGTTGTTTCTGTGTTGCAAAGGACAGGCCTGGATAAAGCTTCATATTCTGGTCATCAGAAAGCAGAGTACCTAGATCTGACTGCAGAAACAACATATACATATCTAATGTCAGCACCACTTCTTTTTTTGTGTGTTGTTAACACATTTTACGCCCATAGCTGACTGGCGTGGTGGTGCTAGTACTGACCATCCGGGGCTCCATCCCTCCTCTTGGGGATCATGGTGCATCACAGTAGGAGATGGATTTTATGGTGTTGTTATTGTTGCCTTGTGGTGGTCCCCTGAAACCCAACCCCCAAAGACACCTGCACAAGGACTACAGTCCAGGCTGTAGACATGCTAATGCACGTCCCAGCCAAGCACCTAATGGTGTCCCCCCTTCCCACTTTATAAAAGCACAGTTTTAATTTGATTTGCATTAGTGGTGATAGCCCTCATATTCATATGATAAATCCCCATGACTGATTTGAAATAAATCCTCTGGTAGTCAGAGCTGTCCCACTAGCCAGTCCTTTAAAATATTTACAAATGTATACCCCTCTATCCCTTCTAGGGCTGGGTGGACTGTTCTGCCAAAAAATCAACCCCCCCCCAGATCCATACGCTTACCATGGACTCGGATGAATATGGACTTCACTGCAAAAGTCCTGTTCCAGATCCTTGATAGGCCTGAACGTGTCTTTTTGTGCTTCTTGGGCATGCGTGTGCATCTGCCACAGCCTTCTTTCCCATTCTCGGCTGCATTACATTACTGCTGTTATAGAGATTCTGCTTGCATGCCCCGCTACATGTACAGCATCAGGACAGGTGGCCAGCTGTATCCAGTCAGGCAACAGCTGCTGAACAGGTGTCATGCAATGGCACTTGGGGTATATAACCATGGTGAGTGCGCATGTGGCAGGGAAGAGAGACTAGCTAACAAGACCCTACACTTCTACAGCATGTAACTGTACTTAGAACATATATCTGACTTCACATACACCAAAATAAATGATGCTATACCTTCAAAAGCTCTGTATGATGTCTGAACCATTCATTGCTTAATGTGATAAAGAAATGGCTGCCCAGGTATAAATGAGTTAATTAGAAAAAGGGGTGACAGTAAAAAAAAAAAGGGGAGTATTGCTGTTAGAGTAAGGCAAAATAGTTAGGCAGGGTGGATTTTTCTGCCATCAGTGTCTATGTATCTACAGTATGTATCTTTGCATACATACACCAAAATAAATTATGCTTGTCAATGGAGCCAATTATTCACATAAAACTCCAGCCCACACAGCATCAGCTTGGCTCAGGTAAAGAAGAGATCCCATTTATCTGGGTATAATCAGGAACTGGAGTCAGCAGTATGGTATAAATTGGGTGAGTGTAATCATTATTATTTTTTGATATTGGTACCTTGTCCTGTTATGTTGCTGTATAACCTATAAGGTGATTTTCAATTTGTTTTAGTACTGGTGCAAAAACTGAAAGGGTCTGCGAGGAACAGCCAGATGACTTCAGACACAGCCACTGTAAACAGTGACATGATTAAAACAAACACACACACACACACACACACACACACACACACACACACACACACACACACACACAACAGGACAAGGTACCAATATCAAAAAATAATAATGATTACACTCACCCAAAATCTAGCAGTGTGACTTCTCTGGAAGAAGTATTCTCTCTGTGGATGAGCTGTGACAGACCCTGTAACAAGACACTGGTGTCCTGCAGGGGCGATTAGACATCACACCAAAGGACACTCTGGGAAGACTTTCTGGGACAAGAGGCCATAAAAGAATGGCAATGTCTAAGGGCAATAAAACAGACAGGGAAAGTTAGAAAAATCAACTATCACAGCCAGAGTTAAAAAAAAAAAACACAGGACAGTGGTTATAACACAGAAAAAAAGAATACTACATATCTTTTTTTTGATTTTAACATGGAGTTTTCAATTAATGCTGTGAAACTGGCATGCCTCTTTGCCTTGCTGTTCCATTGTTGTACAGCTTTCTCTGCATTACCTTCTACGATTGCTGGCTCTCAGCACATTATGACACAGTATAAACAAATGTCCTTATGAAGGACAGCTTCAGAATGTTGATTTTATTCTGCAGTAAGATGCCTCACTCACTACAAACACTTTTCAGTGGGATTACTAAACCACAAAGAAACAGCTTACTACAGTAGATTGAAACCCTGGCACATTTCTTTAAAAAGAATGCTGGGCAACTCTTACTTGACTTGGGACCATTATAATACAGTCTCAAGTGTGCATCTTGAACTAGCCACCCTCACCACCTGCTCTACTGGATGGTTTTCCATAGTTATTAACAAGACTCCTCTCTCTCTTTCTCTCTCCTCACTGTTGGATGCCAATGTGTTTGTTCTAGAGTCTAATATTTGAAACTCACAACCTCCAGCCTTTAAACGAAAAACCTCATTCCAAGCACTTGGATATATACAAGCAGATAAAGCCACAGAGTCTGTCCAGTGTGCTCTGGAACCCTACCTGAAACTATTGCCCTTTTATTCCTTTGTCAAAATAAGCATGCCTACTCCAGTACTCCTGATCATCACCCAGTGTACCCAGAATCCCTGGCTAGCCTAGTGGTTTGCCCTTTCATCTCCAAAACAGTGTCCTTATTTTCTGCTTTCAGCTGCTCCTGACTTAACTTGCAGCACTGGTCTGGGGCTGGTTTCCATTCCTGTCATGCTCCCAATGGCCCTTAGGTCTACAGCATAACAAAAGGGCAATCAAAATTGCAGTTTAAAATGCTCTACTACATTTTGTAACAAGGGATAGAACATCTGTATGTAACTGAGTAGCTACAAAGTAACTAGACTGCAAGCAGCACTAGTTCCAAAACTTTTAGCCATCCAGATCGGGAGAGAAGGATAGAAAGAGAGAGACAGAGACCGGGGAGGGGGGGGCGCCAAAAACAAAACAGAAAAGCAGTACTAGTATATCTAAGTCAAAGGCTGAGCCTCTTACAGTCACACTGTTGTTGGCTGGAAGGGCTCATTGGAGGGCAAAGCAACAGACTGGTACTGGTGGGTGGCAGAGAGACTGGGTGCTGGGAGCTATCACTTAGAGAAAAAATACTTTCTGACAAGAGCACACACAAAAAACCAAGTGGCTGAGACTATGCTACTGGCTGTGCAGGTGCTATGGAGGGCAAAGTGACAGACTGGTACTGATGTGTGGCAGAGAGACTGGGTGCTGGCATGGGGGATATCACTTATGATTGCTTTTATTTAGCAATTTTACTTTAATTTTTATACAAATAATGCATTACATAATTTCCTTTGGGCCTCTCTGATAAATATGACAGTTTGGCCACTTTTATCTCAAGTTTTCAAATATTTATAAATAATCAGAACTAATCAGACCCCTCCCCCAACACACACACACACACACACACACACACATTCTGGTTCTTATTTAATAAGGGACAGAACTTCAGTGAGTTTTCCCTGCCCTAGTCCCTTCTGGGATATCTACTACATGGTACTCACATGACTGGGGACAAACTTAATTCTCAAGCCTTGTCAGGCAGCTCTGTGGCTTTGAATTTTCTTACATTTGTTTTATGGCTGTGCAAATACTTTTCCTAAATATTCAAGCTGAACATTATACTAGGGGCTCAAAATAGTTTTGTATTTGTAATTAAAAAAACATAAAAATAACTCTATCCCCTCACCTGGTTGCCAAGGCTAGTCTCCTGGCAACCTTCCCACCACCTTCCAATCATTTCCCAGCACCTCAGTGAGTGAAACAGGTAAAACATTTAAATTGTCAGCTCCCGGCATATGCCAAAAGCCAGCAGTGTCTTTTTCAAGTGGCCCCATCCTAGCCTGGCTCCCTGTGCTCTTGGCTGTGTCACATTTATGTCTCAGCCCCCAGTCTGATTCATTAACTTGATACTGGAGAGGTTAGTGGCAATCCATTTCCCTGCTAGTCACTAAGAGCCCCTCCTGCCACATCCCTCTCCCAGCCTGCCTCTCGGTATGCTGCCTTACTAGTAGTATAGTTTTGTCTAGCCTAGAAGAAGAGAACAATTAAGTGTGCAGTCATGAGGGAGGGATGGGACAGTAACACGTTCTTATAAGCTATAAAAGTTCTTAAGCATCAGTAACCAGTGACTGGGCTACCATCAGTTGATCTCATCCTAGAGAATTATGATATACAGTACAAGGTGAAGCCGTGGTATGTTATGCTGCTAGAGTCGGATTATCGAACATGATCCAACCCTGAAATGCTTAATCCTAGTATCAAACTAAACTGTTTTTATTGTTTTTCACATTATTAGTTTTTATAGCTCTAATTGTAATTATTTGATTGAACATGATGGTTTTAGCCATTAGCATAACATTTATGAAATGCTGTAAGCCAATCACATGGCACCATTTTTGTAATCATTTTTTTTATGATAGTTGTAGGAGCTATACCTGTACCTTAGTGTTATGCAAAGCATAAATTCATTTTAATTAAGCAATAATGCATGACAGGGTGTGGTATATCGTGAGATATCATCACGCATCTGGTAGTTGGGCACGTGGCTGCAGGCCGAGTGTGTCGATCCACCCGAGAAGTGACGATATTCCCATGATATACCACACCCTGAAGTGCATTATTGCTAATATGAAGTAGAATGCAAGTTTTAGCAGTAATAAAAATATCTTTTAAATCCTTCTGAAAATGTCTTTTGTGAGGTGTTGGAGGAGTAGCTTTTAATAAATAGTTCCTGGACAGCTCCAACAGCAGGTGGCACTGTTGTAAGTTGAGTTCATGGAGGAGGGGTGTACTGTGTGTATCTCAGCACCAGGAAGTGAACTGTGTTCTTCTTGCCTTTGACTTGGTGCTGCTGCTTGAGTGAAGCTGTGTGCATTTTTTATTTTCTCAAAATGTTATCTGTGGCAAGCAGGAAGCAACGAAGTAAATGGGAAGAATGGACATCTCCCAGTAAGTCACCCAGAAATGTGAAACTGCTGCTTGTCTGTCAGTTAGGAGTGTTTAAAAAACAAGTCATGGGCCGGTTTTGGATCCTTTTTTTTTTTTTTTTTTTAAATACTTACTCAAGGAGCGACTCATGCCATTCTGCCCTGTAGACAGATACAACATGCTCTGCAACTGCCAGCTGCTGCCTAACATTTGTGTGGGGAACGTGACAGTAGGATGAGGAGGATGTTGTGGGCAGCTCAACCATCATTCCTCCCAGCAGCTTGTGTTCTGCTGCCTTCTGTCATGGGCACAGTTGTGAGGAGTTTTTTTTTTTTTTAAATAATGGTGAACTGGAGGTCTGATTTGGACTTTGGGACATGCAGAACACTGCGCGGTAAGTGAGGAGGCTGGTGATCGGAGGTTTTTTGAAGCCGTGATGATGTAGCCTGATATCATCACAGCTTCAAAGACCTCTCGGCCAATCAGCTTCTTTGATTCTTGGCACCTAGTTCATAATTTTAATTTTAAAACAGCTTTTTGTGGTACTAAATTCTGTATACTTGGGATCATTGCAAACTAGTACCACATATAGTACATACTAATGTGTCATTCAAGGGGAAGTCCCCTCAACCTGTTTTCTACATACTTTTGTAGTTTGTAGGTATGAACAATGGTTCCCTTTCTTACATCCACCTAATTTTATCCTAATTTAAATATAAATGAGGTTGCTTCATGTGTGTGAAAAAAAGTCTCTATTCCAATGGCCGTTTATTTATTTAAACTTTTGTTAACCAGGTAAATGCAATGAGCCAAGGCTCTCTTTCATGTATGACCCAAGACTGTAGACAACAGCCTAGATGTTACATAAAACAAGTCAATAATTAACAATACAAATAACCAGCTTTAAATATATACAAAATACAAGTCACCCTTGCGTATAGTAACAATATCAATAAAAACATTCACATTTCAGCTGGCTAAGATAATGTTTTTTCAAGTGAGTTTTAAAAATTTCTTGACCAAGGCCATTTTGTAAGGACCCTGGTAAGTTATTCCAGTTTACTGCTGCACTAACTGAAAAAGTAAGCATACCCATCCTAGTATTTGTATTTGGAACAAGTTTTGTTGTTCCATTTGAGTGTAATAATCTTTCAACCTTCTTGGATTGGTACATTGTAAAAAGTGTAGTGTAAGTCCTCTGCCTTTGAACAACATTTGTCAAACAATTTAAGTTGCATAGGCATCCTAACTTTAGAGGTAACCAGCCTGTTAAGTGTACAGTGGTCTGTTTGATATGGAAGTTTAAAGCAAATCTACATACCACGTGGAGAGTAGTTGTCAATTAAGACATGCCAGAATTAGTCAATTTGCAAAACAGAAACTAATTATAATTCATCAATGACAATACACTATTGGCTACCATCAATCTGGCCTGTGGAGTCAAACATTTTTGAAGTTTAAACAGGACTCCCAGTTTTGGGTTAATTTGTCTACTGATCATCTTTATATGAAGAGAATAGGTTAAGCATGGGTCCAATACAATCCCTAAATATTTAAACTGGGAAACCTGCTCAAGCTGGACACTGGAGTTGTCCTAGATTGTTAGTGGTTTGCTCCTGACTATCCTTGGTTTTGATCCAGATAACATACTTTTAGTTTTTTTTACTGTTCAGAAGCAAGTGATGACTCCTGATCCAGTAGTCCAAAGCCAAGAAATCTGCATTTAAGTTTGAATTTATGACTTCCGCTGAGGGTGAGCTACTGTGTAGAATTATATAATCAGCATACAGTACAATCTTAGTCCTCTCTAGTAAAGAAGGCCATTCATCAGCAAACAATGAACAAAGGAGGGGCCCCAGGATGGATCCCTGGGGCACTCCATGTTCCCTTCTCGGGACACTCCCTGTTCCATCATTCTGCAGCTGGACAAAACACCCTCATAGCTCACCTTCAGTGGATTGTCAGGCAGCTATGGAACCAATTGCATGGTAATTCTGCCAGTTCGGTGCACCTCAGTCTCCCAAGCAGCAGGTGGTGGCTAACCAAAATTGCAGACCTTGGACAGGTCCCAGAACACAACACCCATGAGCATACCCCCATCCATTGCTCCACTAATGTTGTCTGTGAACCTGGCCAATGCCGTCCCGGTGGCATAATACTTACGAAAGCATGAGCCCCTTAATGCAAGACATCATGGGAATTGATGATGTGTACATGCATAAGCCACAGAATTTATACTCTTACTCAGTTCTATTACATGTCTTGTGAAGTCCCGGTATTCTCTAAAAAGCATTTTTTCTAATTCAGATGCACTTTAAACTACAGAAAGTAACAGTGTACTTACTATGTCTTGAAAAGTTTAATAGCCAGCATAAGACAAGAACATAGGGGCTAAAGAGGACAGCAACAGCATTGACTGATACAGTGTAACTAATGCAGGCTTTAGCAACAAAACATCATAACGTTCCAGGATGCCTTATATGAGTCAGGTCATGATCTGTGCAGTAGAGTTAAGCAGACCTTCACACCAGACTCAGGTGCCTTCATTTACATTTAAATCCTGATGAAATTAGGAGAGTGCAGCAGAGGCAATCATTGTGCATGCCTACAAACTACACAGGGAAAGAGACCAAAAGGCTGAGAGGACCTTCCCTTTAACACCACTGGAAACATGAATATGTAATACGGTCTTAGCTTACTGGACAACCTATTCTTCTATCTGAAGATGTTATCTGCCTTCTAGCATTCATTTCTGCTGAAGAGCTTGTCTGAATGTATGCTGAGCTCAGAAACTAAGCTTATAAAAATTATGAAAAAATTATTAGACTTGAAAAAGTATTTTTTTTTAAATGGGACTGTTTTTTGAAGGTTCTGAATAGATCTAAGCCAGTTCTTCCATCCCTACTATATATTCAAGTGAAAGGCAGTCTAGAAGTTAATTAATTAACAGTGTTGTGCATTTTTATAATTGTTTGGTTGCAGCTACGCTTTGGACATGTACAAGATTCCGCTGTGCAGAGAAACGGTTGCCAACGAGCCGCTGTTCCTGTTCTGATGACTGTGTGGCACAGGGAGATTGCTGTAGCAATTACAATTTTACTTGCAAAGGTACCATAAACCTTGTTTTGATCATATCTAAATAGTTTTGATTACCTTTAGTATTAATGTATACAACTGTTTATACTGTAGTTCGGAAAATAAAAAGTACTTCATAGGCTTGTAAAATACATATCTAATCATTTTCCTCCTTGACATTACAATTTTGTGATTAAAAAAAATGCATACGCCTGTTTAGTGCAGTAGAAGAGGAGACTGAGAAATGCAGCTGGCAGACCCCAAATATTTAGTGGTTTAGAATTAGTGTAGATTTCAGATTCCAGTTCACAGCACATACAGTATCAGTTTGTTTAAACAGAGACACAGAATTTGATGGCAGTTAAGGAACTCTTGACCTACCCAGTCAACCTTTTTTCCCTACCTACATTATCATCGCAGACCCTACTTCATCTACAGCTCTTTCTCCCTTCCCCTTCCTTTCCACTGTGATTCCCTTGTGTCTATCCCATGTATTCTTGAATGCCACAACTGTTTTCACCCATACAACCTTCACTGGGAGGCTGTTTCAGGAATCAGCTGCAGTTCCTCACATCTCTCCTGAATCTAACCCTCTCCAGCTTCATAGTATGTCTCCTTCTTAAACACCTTTTTTCTAAATAATACATCCCTCGTCCCTTATTTAGCCTCCCCAAGGAAATTAACGATCTTTATCATATCCCCCTCTCCTTCCTCTCTTTCAGGGTATACATATTGAGATCCTTTAGTCTCTCCTTGTAGGGCTTTTGATGAAGACCCTGCACCATCTTCGTTGTCCTTCTCTGGACAGTCTTCACTCCATGTCCTTCCAGAGATGTGGTCTCCAGAATCTGAATTTTACTACCGAATATCCTTTCTATCAGAGCAGATTTTATATTATCTTGTGAAAAGCATTGTCTGCAGACAGTGACAATAACAAGTAGCTTAAGGCAAAGCAAGGTAGGGCATTTATTTTTATATTGCGCCCAATCCAGATTGCTCACAGCTCTTCACAAAGTACTAGTACATTAATGTATAGCAATAAATATGCATTTAAATCCAAACATTAGCTGGCCCGTCAGTGTTGACAACCCAGGTTTGGAAGCAAGCCAAAAGAGTCAGAGGGTAGGCTGGAGTGGGGGATTAGCATTAACTAAACTACTCACCTCCTCCAGCAAGGGAGGGTTTCAGTGCCCAGCAACATACCAACCCCTAGCGGTGACTAGGGATAGGTAAGCACGATGGCCAACACTGGAGCAGAGATGGGCGGGGTAGGGGGTCTTCGGCATGTCAAGTATGGGCGCATGCTCAATGTGCCAAAATGTCACTGCACGTCCACTGCGTGGCAGGATGAGGGCCCCTGCCCCAGTAAATTTTCTGTACTTTCTTCTCTCATTTCTGATGAAAGCCTGCTGCAGTAGCATTTCTGTGTTATTTATGGGCTCGGACCTGAGCAACCCCAGGTTCATATTGTCCTTCCTTCCTTTCTCCATCTTCCACTTTTTACTTAATTTTATCTTTCTTTTTGTTTCTCCATGCCTTGGGAGGTGCCCCCCCCCCAAAAAAAATGCATTTGAAAACATGGCTGCCTGGTGTAAGTAGGATGTTAGAGAAAACTAAAAGTTTTCAGGGGACTGAAAGAAAAGAGGTTCGCTTCACTACAGGTATTTTGTGTTCATTTTCTTTTTACTTACTGATAGTATGGCCACAACAGTAGTAGCCAAATCAGATGACAACAAAAGCCAGCGTGCCTGGCTTACTTTATGAAAAGCTAACTTCTGTACTGTTACATGCATTTTAATCCTAACCCCCCGCCCCCCAAACAAGCTGCATCTGTTTAACTAAAACACTTGCGTGAATCAGCAAAGGACACAAAAAACAAAGCAAGGAAAGGAAACATTTTTCATTTCGGGCAAAGCACAGGAATGCAAATCATTGGAAAGCAGGTTCAGTAAATATATAACCTGCATTTTTATTACCTGAAAATGAAAGGGGAGATCACAGGCTCGATTTTCAAAGAGCCCTTAGATCATCACAAGTTGCAGTGATCTAGGGCTGCATCAAACTCCGGGTTCGATAGAGACTCTGCACTGATTTTAGAAAAATTAGGGTCTTGGGTACTATACTTTGTAGTATGCTACTACAAATTGATGGATGTTTACAAAATGAATATAAAAGCTAATGCACCCTGCCGGGTGCCACATCACTTTTCATTCTCAGCTGTCCCCCTGACTCCCCCATGCCAACTCTGTACCATGACGCCTGAAAGCCCTAGGCACCATGCCAAATTATGCCCAGAGATGACTGTCCAGGGGATCTGGAGACCTTAATCTGCTCCCCTAGCCCCCCCATGGAGCACCCCTGTGGGGGGTGCACCATGGACCATCAGCCCTAGTAAGTTCACCTGGAGGGATACCAGGGTTTGGAGCTTGGAGGTCTCTTCCACAAGGGACTGATATGGCTACATCTCCACCAGTGCAAGGAGCTCAAACAGAATTGAAAAAAAACAAAAAAAAACAAAAAAAAAAAAGATAAAATCATACATACTACAAACTTATTTAAAATAGAGAGACTGTCCTTACTAAGAATCTAAATTCAGAACCTGAGCTCAGCAGAGTAAGAGACTGCATCATGTTATTATCAGGAATATTGCAGTAGCCTGAGTTTCATAATTTAGGATTTTAAGAACACACTAATAAACATAAAAGGTTTTTAAAAAAGTGTCTGTCAAACATGACACTTTGGAGGTAAATCCTGAAGGTAATACTGCTGCATACAGTATGTTGCAGTTCCATACGCCTTGTTCTTAGTACTCAGCTGCTTATAAAATGTCACTTGTTTGGGGATTAAATAGGGGCAGAGGAGTCTTTTCTTGATGAGAAAATTACTGTATTTGATTTGTTATTTAAAGGTGTGAAACGGTGGGTTGATGAAGAATGTGAAGACCTTGGCACACAACAGTGTCCAGCAGGGTAAGAGATCATCATGCCAGATGTTATATACAGTACATTAAAACTGATAGTATGAGTTTTTGAAGTGGTGAACCACAGCCTTGGTTAACTTGTATACAGGATAAAAACATTGCATTTTTATATTGGTATGCTTTCTAGGCGTAATAAATAATTTTTTATCAACAAAATGTAGGGTAGTATGTGGAGAAAAAGAGACATGATGTGGTACTCTACACATCATCATGTCATGGATATAATATCCTTAAAAATGATATGCTACCTATGGGGGTCCAAAACCTTCTCAGCTCTCATCAGCCCACTCGAAACACAGAAGCTCCAACAATCAAGTTTTCAATGTCCCTAAGTGCTGCATGACCCTAGCACAACGTGTCTTTGCCCATTGAGCTCCCGCTTTGGATGAACTCATACCAGCCTGAAATAAGTTCTACCGGCGCAATAGGCCCCTTGAAGCACAAACTACGACATCAACGTCTTACAAGTGCTACCTGTGATTGCTCTTGCTAAGCCCTCTGTGGCTCATTTATAGATGTTCCACATCAGATACAAGATACAGAGGGTTAACAGCATATAAGAGAATACAGAGTTTAACAAAAACACAACTTGTCATTCGATACAATAGCACTTTAGATATATAGGGACAAAGAAGCTGTATCAATTAGAGGGAGAAGAGGGAAGGAGGGGGAGATGGAGTTGTGGAGATGAGACAGACTTACTTTAAAACAATTATTTTGTCTAAGTGCAAGGTATGAGTTATCTTTTTTTTAATAACATGCAAGTGCTAGAAGGGTAGGAGGAGAGTTTCTTGCAGCAGGAAGGGTGGGCTTAGACTAGTAGTAGGTCTAAGGACAGGGAAGGAAGTTAGAAAGATGGTGAGATAGTGGGGGGAAGGATGGGGAGAAGAGGAGGGGCATTGGGGGCCCCGGAGGATGGTAAATAAGTGAGGGAAAAGTAAGTGAGGCCACTTCTAGCACTTACCTCCTCCTGCTCTTCTACCTCCTACCCCCTATTCCTCCTCCTCCTCAGTCCCTCATCCTCCTCCCTCACCACCTGCAACCCCCTTTTACTAATGTGGTAAAATGGCACAGACCAATTCCCTTCACCCTCTGACTTCTCTGGCACACCTCTGACTGTCGCTCAGTGCTACCTGACAAGAATGTTCATTTACCTGCCTGTTGACTGCTATGTACTGTTTGTTATCCCTGTATTTTTTATTCTCTTAAAACTACTTGTTTAATGTACCTGTGACAGTAATTTTTCTGTATGCACTGTACTTGTAATGTTCTGTTTGCACTGTACTTGTCCTTGACGCAGAACCTACAGTATGTAAGAGCTGTTGCTCAAAGGTATGAATCCTAGCTCACAATAAATAAATAAGCATTGTAAACATGAATGGTTTCACCGAAAAGGAATTTCTCATAACTTTGCTTTTGTGGTTGCTGCCTTAATTTCCCCCTGATGTAGGTATCAAGTAACTTTTCCTTTGGAGGATACCAGGAAATTCATTAAATGTACATTGATATATTGATGTTGACATTCACTGAGTAGTAAACACAAGCAATGTTGCAGATTGCTGCAATTGCAAGTTGCATGCTTCTCTAATGATCAAGGAGATCAACATTAGCATTATCGTCCTGTCAAAGGAACATAAACGACCTACCCAAGTTTTCATCTTCATTGTGGTGCAGGCTGTGTCATTCAGACAGCTATGGTGCTGCTCCTGTTTAGATGCAAGACCCCTTGCATCAGTGTGAGGGAGTTTTCAGCATTTCTGTCAGATTTCTTTGGGGGGGCAGCACAATTGACAGATCCCCTTAATTTTCCTCGTATTTTTTTTAGGGTGAAGAGGGTGGCACCAGTCTTCTGTGAGTAGCTTGGAGAGTGGACCATATGCTGCTGAAAGTCATCAGGTTAGAGCAGAGCTGGCAATGAGGCTGGAGTGACATTGGCATCAGTGGGGCTGTGGGAGCAGTGTGTGCAGGTTTTTACTTGGGGTACAGGGAAGAAGGTCCAAGGGTGGTTTTGAAAGGGGCTGGGGTTTCAGTTTGACCACAGGCTGCACTAAACTTGGCTGCTTGGTGGGAAAGCGTGGGGCTGAATTCAAGAGGATGAGCTGTCAGCTGTACAAGGAGGGCAGCAGACACCATATATTGAGATCAGTCACTCACCTGCTACCTACCACGGGGTGCTGTGGAGACTGTACCGGTGCAGGCAAAACAGCATTGTTTACATGCTTGCAAAAACACCTGCACCGTATAAGATTCCTACCAAAACAGAAATTGTAGGTTGCCACAGTGGAGTGACCTACAACACTCCACAAGTTATTTACATGACCTTCTCTGCAGTGGTGCAGCTGAGCTGCATCACTTGCAGTGATGTAGAACAGGTCATGTAAATGATACTTTATATAATGCTTTGGGCTTCACTGACCTCATTAAAAAGTTCACTCTTATCTTTTAGTAAACTTTCCCCACATTCACAAAAAAACAGCAAACACTGAGATAACTTGCTGCTAGCCACTGAAGCAGAACTGCAGGTTTGCACTAAGAGATGATTAAGTCAATAATTCACTGTGAGAGTCAGTTCATGACTCTTATAAGGGTACTGATCACTTTTTTTTTTCTTCAAACAAGAATAACACAGAGGAAAGTTACATCTTTTTATGTATAACACAGCAAAAAATGTGGAGGGTGCAATACTATTTTTTTATAGGCGCCATAGGCACTATGTATTTGAAAGGAAAAGGGCTGATGAGACCTTTCCTTTAATAAAGTTTGTTGTTGCTTGTGCAGCAGGAATTACTATGAATTTCTGCCTGGAAATCTCAGTAGAGAATGTAGGACAGCACTATCTCTATAGGGATAGAGGGTTTTTGAGTGGTAAAATAAGGGACATTCCTGATATGGGACAGTGGGGAGGTATGGAATGTTTCAGTTGCAACTTGCCTACGTAATAGGCAGTACAATTCCCCCTTCTTAGGTGTCAGCATGGCTCAGTTGGTAGCACATCTGCTGCTGGCCAGAAGGTAATGGGATCTAGTCCCACACCAGGATTGGGCTCATACCTAAACGCTAGCACCCACTTGCAGTATTAGGGGGTCTGTACTGTTGGGGTGTGCCGTCCTTCGGATGAGACATTAAACTGAGGTCCCTTCTACCCATCCTGGTGCTGTCCTGGTGGGTGTCCAGGTGGAAGTAAAAGAACCCAAGGCACTCTTCACAAAGAGTAGGGGAAGTTTTTATTGAACATCAACTGAACAGCAAAAGAAAAATGAAAATGATACAGAGAAAAATATAAAACACAAACTAATTAAGTTACAGGAAAATCAGAATCAGTTATCCAAGGTAATAGTGTCCATAATTCCAACAAAGAGTCAGACGGCAAATGCTCTGCCTTTGAAAAATACATGGCCTTCAAATCGTGTTCGATCCTTCGAATAATGGTAAGAAGAGGCACATCCTGATTCTGTAAATTAAACAGACAAAAAACATTCCACACATGCCATTTGATTATTGCAAAAATCAAATTTAACGTATTAATATTCCAATGAGACCAAGTGAGGGGGGGGGGAAACATACATCAAATTGTCATAAGTAATGAGAGCAAACAAGGGTTCACGCCATCTGGCAGCTAATAGAGTCCAAAAAGAAACAATAAATGTACATGAAAAAAAAAAGGTGTGAAATAGTTTCTTCTTGTTGCTGACATTCAGGTCTGGAACAAAATCTGTCCTGTAGTGATTTGTGTTTATGGTTACATTTGACGTTGATACATTCATGGCAGCTAAACCAATGCAAGTCCCACATCTTTTGGGGAACCCTAGAATTACGAAGTAAAGTGAGCAAAGCAGGGAGATGTTGCGTAGGACATTTGGGCAAAACAACAATCTCCAAACATACACGGTCCACTAAATACTTATACAATGATTTTCTGGAGACAGTTATTAGCATATGGCTAGTAATCTCAATCAATCAATCAATCAAATCTTTATTTATCCAGGCGAACATCGTTGAGCATGGCTCATTTGCAAGATGTACCTGGTAAGGTCAAGGTTCAATCTGCCAGTGTTTCAAATGAAAAAAACTATCCCTAACATAAGCAGAAATCTGGGGGATATGTGTTAAAACCGTTAATTTGTTAAGTTCCCATTTATGAAACCAAGGACCACACGATTCAAGAAACCAAGGTTCCCAACCTCGATCTTGGTTAACCAGCAGGGGTCTAATATTATGAAACAAGAAAAAATTAGTATTAAAAAAAACAGGTTGGACCATAGCTAGTCCTCCATCCCGAATAGGGAGATAGGTGATCTGACGTTTAATGGGGTTCAGGCGGCTACCCCGTAGGGCTTGAAAAAAGAGACTAAGCAATCTGGTTTCAAATTGCCAGGGAGGGGGGAAAATATAAGCCAGAAAGAGAAAAAGGGGAAGCAGAAAGGTTTTAATCATGTAAATCCTTTTTTTCCTACTCGTCTGCCATGAATTCCAATGGGCAACCATAGTCTGAGCATAATCTAATTTGGGAGTCCAGTTAAGGACATCTGAAGGACAAGTACCATATAAAATGCCCCAAATCCTAATAGGGTCATCACAAAGTCTAATGTTAACAGAAGACTCATCTACATAAGGGGAACCTAATCTACGGCCTACACATTTATCAAGATTAAGGGCCGCGCCAGAAACAGCCCTAAACTTGGAACAATGCTATAATGTAGAACGACGAGGCAACATTAGCCACCATGAGACCTATATCGCCTGCATAGGCCAACACGGAATATGGGGCTGAGGGAAGTGGCATAATTGTTAAATAATTAATAGAACGAAGTAAGGATCCAAAAACATACAAAAGTGGACTATGGGGACAGCCCTGTCTAACCCCTTTGTGTAGAGGAAGCATAGGGCCCTTCCATCCATTGACCAGTGGGACAACAGTTGCAGACTGATATAGCAACCGGAGTCTAGTCAGGGTATAATCAGGTACTTTATAATATCGAAGAGTAGACCATAAAAAATCATGATGTACAGAATCAAAAGCCTGCCGTTGGTCTAGTGAGAATATGAAACCATGTAAAACATTAGAGTTTCCACGTTCAATCATTTCTCTAAGTAAAATTAGATGGTCCTGAATACATCTCCCAGGGAAACTGCAAGATTGTGCGGTAGAAATCACATATATGGCCAATTTAGAAAGTCTGAGGGCAAAATTTTGGTCAATATTTTAAAATCAGTATTTAAGAGGCATAAAAGTCTCCAATTGGAGAGCAATCTTCTATCCCTTTTTTTATGTAAGTAAAATAAACAACCCATGTTAAAGTCTAAAGGAAGATGTTCGCACTGTAGAATAGAATTATAAACTATAGCCAATTCAGAACTCAGGTCAGCAGAAAACAATTTATACAGCTCACTGGAGTGACCATCCAAGCCTGGTGTCACTCTTGGATGTAAAGACTTGATTACTGCTTCAATTTCATGTGCTTGTATCTCAGTATCTAACATATCTGCAACAGAAGAAGATACATCAGGAAGTTGTATAAGGGAAAAGTAGTCCATTATGGATGCAGATGGGGGGGGGGCATGGGACCAAACAGTTTTTGTGTATAACAGGTAACACGGTGCCTGATATCCAAAATATCAGTGAGCTCAGTGAAACTGTCATAAAACAGCATAGTAAAGGTTTTACTCTCTACTGTTCGCCCAATAGAAGCATATGAACAGACTGCGTCACAGGTACCAGAGGTCCCAAAACGCTGTTGATGCTGAACAGAAGTAGCCTTCAGAAGGTGATACTCCATCATGCGCTCCTTAAGAGTACTTATTTGGGTGGAAAAATCGTGCTCAGTTTCATGAGATAAAGTAAGTAATTTTTGAGGTCATCGTCTGTTAGTGTGATAAAGGAAATACAATGAATCATGATGATGTTTACTAAAAATTTTTAAATAAAGTTCGGAGTCCAGATTTTGTATCCTGCCACCAATCCCAGAGGGCATCATATACAAAAAATACAGTCTTTTGATAATGAATATACTCAGTTAAGTGACTTAACAAACGTGAATCAGATAACAGGGAAGCATTCAGTTTCCAAATGCCAGGGCCAAAACGAGATGTCAAGGAAGGGCCTAAAGAAATAGATAATAAATTATGATCCAAAATTCACGAACTTGAATTACAGCATCAGAAAGTTGGAGGTGAGAAGAAATAAAAAAATCAATGCGGGTTGGGCCTGTGAAAAGTAGGAGTATGCCAATTCGTAAAAGATAAATATGCATCCTGTAAACCTGTGGAATGGAGCAATTGTTTCAGAAAATTCATGTCACAAAACAACTTAGTAGTCTTTGAAGTAGAAGACTTATCTTTAGTGGATAACCCACAATTGAAATCACCCCCAAAAATCACATGCATTAATGTGTATAAATAGGGTTGAATCAGTTTCAGTAGTTCAGTTCTGTGGGATTTCAATTGAGGGGTGTAAATATTAATAATCCAGAAAGGGACAGAAGAAATCAAAATATCCAACAACAGAAGCCAACCCAGGTAGACATCCAACAGTTTAACAACAGTAACATCAGGTATACTAAATAAAATACCCAAACCAGAACAAGAGTCCTGTCCAAAAGACCAAAAAGAGAGCCCAGAGGTCTAGGCACGAGTAGCCCTGGAAATTTCTGGAAGAGCATGGAAACGTACATCTTGCAAAAAGACAAGACCAGCTGTCAAGCCAGATAAAAAGGAAAAAACTGCATCTCTCTTAGCATGCTTCTTTATACTGTTAACATTAAGAGTATGCACTGAGAAAGCAGAAGACATGAAGCGGGAAAGTGAAAACAAAAACACAAAAGTCACCTTAGCCTACCTGTCCTAGGGGTACCTTCCCTATGTTTCAGTTTTGCCTTAGCTTTCCTTTTTTGAGAACCAATATTATCAATGGGTACTTCAGTGTCCGTAGTCACATCAGGGTGGGAGGAAAGAACAGAGGATGTATCAGGAGTCCTGTTGTCCTGAGGGTGGCGAAACCTCAAATTTATTCATATGGGTCACAGTAGAGATTTCAGGGCCTTAGAAGAGGGAGAAGTCCCTTCTTAGATCCTCGTGTAACTCTAACAAAAGGTTCGGTGGGGTCCATGGAAGACCCAGAAATACTAGGCAAGACAGGAATAGGAACCTCTTCCGAGGTAGAAATAGCAAGATCAGAGGAAGGGGGAGGGAGAGCTGTAGTAAAGGTCTATGGTTCCGAAACAGGAGCAGACCGTTCATGTAAAGTAGAAGAGGGGTCAACAGCAGGTACAACAGGGTGAGGGAGGGATACGCGTTGAGGTCTAGAAAGAGTGTCAGATAAACGAGAAAGTTGTGTGACAGTAATAATCAAATGTTGTTCTTCCCCATCAGCAAGAGTCGGGGAGTTGTGAGCTGCCCAAGTACAAGTCTGGAAAGTGTGCCCCAATTCGTCACAAAGGACGCAAAGAGGTTCATCCACACATTGGGAACCTGCATGGCCAATGTTACCACAAACAGAGCATTTAATCTTGTCACAGGCACTACTGATATGGTTCTGAGAGCCACATCTGCAGCAAGCTTTAGGCTGGCCGGGTAAAAAGAACTCCCTGTCTTTCCAAGCATAAAGCTGTTCAGAGATGCTGTATTCCAACCTCCGGGCGAAGCATAACCTCGCTCTCCACCCACCTGTCCAGATATTCTCAGAATCAAAGATAGCCTCTGGGTCAGAAAGGACAGTACATCTTTGCTTTAACCAGACAGTAAGATCATTAAGACTGACACCTTTGTTACGAAACAATACAGTAAACGTTTTTGGAGTACGTTTAGTTAAGGGAATGGCATTAAACGGTGACCATAAAGGAGAAGTTTTAAGCTCTGATATTTTCTCCAAAACTTTTCTAAACCAGTGATAGTTTTAAAACTAATATCAAAATGAGACTCTGAAGAAACATGAATTAAGGCATGAATCTCAAAAGCAGCAAATTGCATAGAATCCTTCAAAAGAGTGCAACCTACAAAAAATCGGTCAGGAAAGTCAGGTAAGCCCCCCAAATAATGCAGCCGAACATCATTGTGTCTTTTAGCTTGATGTACAGGGGGTTGAAAACATGCAGCATAAGTTTTAGGGGATGAAGCAGTAGAAGCAGCAGGAACTGGACAAGACTCAGGGTCCCGAAGAGTCTGTTGTTCATGAGGCATCGAGGAAGCAGGACCAAATTGCAAAGTCGGGTTCTGAGTCAGAAGAAGTTCAGTTGGCAAAAAAAGATCACGAGAAGTGGCAGAGTCTTTCAAAACAGGAGAGGCCAGCAGTTTGTCAGTGTCAGGTGGCCTAGTACTGATCGGGGAAGAACCAAAACGCCAAGTCCCAACGGTAGGATCCTTCTCCCACCCAGCCGCCTAGGGCCGACTCAACAGACCAGTCTGTCGTGTGCAAGGCATCAGGGAGAGCAGAAGCAGTCACCTGTACAGAAGAAATTTCTGGAGAAAGCTGAGCAAGAGGTGCAGTCAGTACAGGCGGTAGGGAGTGAGGAGGGTCCGTAGCAACAGGCAGAGAATGCGGAAGTGTCAGAATCGGTGAAGAGACAGTAAAACAATCTTTCCCAGATGGCGAGTCAGTAGCAGCAGGTACAAAACCAGACCAAGGCTTAAGGGCTAACAAACGCTGTCTAACAGTGAAATAACGCTGTTCCTAGATTTTAAGTAACATATCTACATCCATAGAAACAGGAGGAGAAGACTCACGTATATCCATAGTAGCAGGGCTAGAAGACGTTGTAAGCACAGTTTGAGGAATAAATGAAGGATCCACAGGCAAACACTGCACACAAGTATCCACAACAGCAGCAGGGGAAGTATCCAAAGGCACAGAAGAACCATATTCAGTAGATTGCAGCATAATAGGCCTAGAAGATGAGGTCTCTCTCAGAACAGAGACAGGGGAAGAGACCAGCTCCACTGCCTCCAACACCTCCATGTCCTCCACAGCATGTCCAGTGGCAGTCATCTTGGTCCCACATGAAAATGGGACCCCTCTGCTTACAGGAAGCAGAGTAGGGGAATTTCCATGGTGTCCTGGCCAATATTCCCCTTCCCATAAAGCTAATTCATGCAATTGTCCTAGGTTGTGTGTTGGTGCTGATGTGTAATATGGTTGCCACTGCATGTTCAGTCAGTTCACTACCAGTCTAGCATTGCTTGTAAAGCACTTTGGGATACATGTGTATGAAAGGCACTATATAAATGCTGATTCTTCTTCTTCTTCTTCTTAGTCAATGAGTGGGGTGCTAAATGATTAGTGCAATCACATAGCTCCACCAGACACTTTCTGAACAGTCACAAATATGCTTGTAACAATATGGGGAAGGGGTGAAGCTGCCATGCTAATGGCCCACTAAGCTACTGTCAAAAGTTTGGTAGCCTTTGTACAAGTTGTCATTTCCTTCCGGGTTACCCACTGGGAAGAGCAGGTGGCAATTGGAGGTGCATCATTGTGATATCGGGGGGCTCCCTCTGTATAACAAACCCCACTATATCAAAATCCCGGATCTAATGAATGTAAAACATGGCTCCCAAGAAAAAGTTACATATCGGCTTGCTGGGTATAGCAAGTGAGTGAGGGAGCACTGTCTCTTTTAACAAGGAGCTTTACTTGCAGTTTCTGATTGCAGACTGCCTACTCCACACTGTTCCTGCTTCCTATCCAGTTTGTTCCAGGTTTATATTGTATTTAAAATAAATTATTTTTTAGTCGCAGGAGCAGGAAGTAATGCAGTACAGTGGGTGGAGAAAATTTGCTGAATCCAGTACGGTATGCCAGTTTCCGACGTACGACTTCTGTGTTTGTGCCGCAACCTAGACCAGACACCCAAACCTGAGATAAGAGCTACTATACAATTCCCCAGTCCCAGATAAAGCATATTTCATGCATTCTTTTTTTTTAACTCAGCTTGATTGAAAAAGATAGACATACATTTCGTAAGCCGTGTCTTCAGTGTTGTCCTATGTTACATTGAGTTGTAGGCCTGGAAATGATAGTTAACATTCATACAGAACTTTTTTGTTAAACCTCCATTGGAGTGTTAGTTATAAAGGCTGTTAAAGGATGCCTGATGGCTAATCCAGTGTTGCATTTGCCATCAGCATACATTTCAATATTTCTGCCTTCTCTTAAATGGCCGTGAATTTAAGCTGTAAGGTCATAACAAAAACCTGATATCCGAAGGTAATAAAACATAACTTTGGGACTGGTACTGTATGTGTCTTTGTATACACTATCTCTAGTTTTTTTTTTTTTAAATATGCTTAACTAGGGGTGCCATTACTCCAAGTGCCTCCCATTTTAGAGGCTTCAAGCAATATTTCCCATTCCTATTATTCCTCTCCCCCATTCTCCTCTACTCCTAGGTCCCATCTTGCTAACCATCTGGCCCACAGAGCCTTATGATTATCCTCTCTTAGCCAAAGTTTGTTTGTCAGGTGTTCCATTCATTTGATGCTGAGGACCCTGTTAATCTAAGCCTTTGGGGATGGTGGGGTGACCTTCCACCAGTTAGCTGTAATCTCCTTTTGTGCTGCAAGACACATAATTCTTAGGAGCCCCTCCAACATCTGAGACTGGAAGACCCAAGACCAAGTACGTGAATTCTAGCAGGATTGTAATTTCCCAAAGTGCTGTGAGTTCGGCTTGGATCCTTGACCAGGAATGTTCCAGTTTAGGACAACCCCAGAAGATGTGATGGTGGGACCCCACTTGTCCACACTCTCTCCAACACATCTGTGAATTTCCCACTGCAGAGTTCCTGGTGATTGTGGGTGTGTGAAAAAAATGGGTCATACATTTCCATTTAAATTCACGCCAGCCCGGAGAGGCCGTGACTCACCACCCCTGCTCCCAGGTCCGATGCCATTGTTCCTCTGGTATCAAGATCCCAGCCTCAACTTCCCAGTTGAGCCTTAGGGCATAAATCACCATGTTATCTGGGTTGAGTAGAGCCTTATAGGCTGTAGAAATAGAGCCTCTGGTGCCCCTAAGTATGGCCGACCAACAAAAGAAGTTTTCTAGTGGGGAGAGGACTTTTGATTTGTTGGATTAGCTGGTTTGCCTGTAAGTGGTATCTTACTTGGAGCCATCTATGGAAATCTAAGCAGGGGAGGCCATATGTTGACTGGAGATCCCCAAATGGGATCACTCCATTGTTTCTTATCAGTGAGCCATATCTGGTTAATGTCTTATGGTTCCATTTGAGAAAACCCGGGTCCACTGTTGCCGGTGGAAATGTCGGGTCCCCAATAATCGAAGTTAAAGGATCCACTTCCTCCTTTGGGGTATGTGTGGTCTTATGAGCCCTGACGATTATTTTTAGTGTGTATCGGGTCCATGGATTCAGGACTTCTTTCTAAATGGCATGGATGAGTGTGGCATGTGGGAAGGCAAAGAGGGGGATCATGGTCAGCTGATCTGATTCTATCTCTGTTCATTCTGACTCCCCTTTTTGCTTAAGCCATGTCACCACTGGGAGAAGTTGGGCTGCTACGTAATACAACTTCAGGTCTGGCATGGCTAGTTACCTTTTTTCTGTAAGGAGGGATAGTGTCCTGGCCACGTTTCTGTGTCTCCCCTTTCTCCATACAAACCTCCCTATGATTTTGGTGATTGTTTTCCAAAAATGGTCTGGAATGTGAATGGGAAGGGAATGAAAGAGGAAGGGGAAGCATGGAAGGATGTTCATTTTGATGGTTGCTATCCTACCTGCTTGGGACAATGGTAGGGTATCCCACCTGGTAAGGTCCGCTTGTATCTCCACCCATAGATTGTTATAGTTTAATTTAAATAAGAAAGGTTTAGTGGTTTGATTTTGACCCCTAAATATCTGACAGCATTGTTTGTAGCCCATTTAAAGGGGAAGTCCTGCAGTTGGTTTCTGGAGAGGGGGCCACACATCTTAAGGGCCTCAGATTTTTCCAGATTGACCTTATATCCCGACACTAGTCCATACTCCTCCAACCCTTTTTAATAAGGCTGGAACAGAGGTCTGTGGTGAGGAGAGGAAGAACAGTGTATCGTCTGAATATAGGGAGATTTTGTGGGTGTCTCCTTCCACTTTGATACCCTTGATTGCTTCGTTATTGTGGACAGTTACAGCTAATGGCTCTGAGCAAAGAGCAAAGGCAACAGAGGACAGTCTTGTCTAGTGCCTCTCTTTAGGAGAAACCGCTGCATAGCCACCCTGTTCACTTTGATGGTAGCCTGGGGGGATGCATAGAGTGCTGTGATGCTGTCTAGGGATCTAGGGCCTAATCCCATGATCTGCAGGGTCCTGTGCAGGAATCCCCAGTGTACCCAGTTGAATGCCTTCTCCACATCCATAAATATGGCTAGTGCTGGGTCTTTAACCTTATGTTGCCAGGTGATGAGACTCAACACCCAACGGATATTATCATGCAGGAGTCTGCCTGAGATGAAACCTGTCTGGTCCAGGTGCACCAGATACCCCACACAGTCCTGCAGCCTGCGAGCCAGGATCGAGTTAAAGATCTTTTGGTCAGTGTTCAGGAGGGAAGTAGGGTGGTATAATCCGCACTGGGTGAGGTCTTTGCCTGGTTTGTGAATAACTGAAATTTAGGCACATTGCCAAGATGGGCCCTCCTGTACCACCTGAAAAAGCCTGTCCAGGTTAGAAGTTACATCCTCACTAAAGAGCTTGTAGAATTCTGCTGGTATCCCATCTGGGCTTGGAGCCTTCATGTTTTTAAGGTCTCTAATTGTCCCTGTCACTTCCCCTCTTGATATAGGGGCATCTAATCCCTCCATTTGTTCTTGGGAAAGAGATTTACCTTTTGGAAGAAAGTTTCCATTTTTTCTGTATGGTTCTCTATGTGGTCACTCACATATAGCTTTTTATAGAAGGCTAGAAAGTGCTACACAATTTGTAGGGGTCCGAGTCCACTTGTGTGGGATTCCAATCCTTCACAATCCTCAGAACGACTCTTCCCACTGCTTCCCTTCTAAGCTGCCATGCCAGTAACCTTCCTGCTTGATTACCCACCTCAACGTATCGTTGTCGGGAGTATCTAAGGGATCTCTCAATTTCATCATCCAATAACTTGTTAAGTTTATCTTTTTGTTCCTTTAGCTGTCTCTTTACTTCTACATCTAGTGCTATTTTATGCTCTGATTCGAGACTGAAGATTCTATTTTCAAGGTCTACCTGATATCTTAATCTTGCCTCCTTTACCTCTGCTGCCAGGCTAATTGTCCTGCCTGTCACCACAGCCTTGAACCACTCCCACCATATTGCCTTGGCAGTATCCGTAAGAGGGTTGGTGTTTGTGTACTCCCTTTGGCAATCCTGAACCATATTGTTATAGTCTTCTCTGTTCAGAAGGGAGACGTTCAACCTCCATGTGGAGTTTCTCAGAACTAGGGAGAGGGATGGGGTAGAAGGACAGCCCCATGATCTGATATTGTCCTGGGGAGTATCCAAGAAGACTCTAAGGTGTGTACCCACTCCACTGAAATAAAAAATAGGTCAAATCTCGAGTGCGCTTGGTGGGGAGCAGACCAGCAGGTGTAGTCTCTGACCTTCAGGTTTAGAAACCTTCAAGCTTCTACCAATCCTATCTCTTTAGTCAGGAATCCTAGGCACTTTGCAGCAGGACCCCTCCGCATGGTGCCGACTCCCGATCTGTGTAGTCCAGGATTGATGACTGTGTTAAAATCCCCCCCCCAATGAGCAACTCTCCTAGAGGAGGTGCAAACTTAAGCATGATTTTCTTAAGAAACTTGGTATTTTTACATTCCTGGTTGGGGGCATATATATTAAAGGAGAACTGTATACATACTGACCCCCATTGCTTTTTAGAGCGCCCTTTTCCAGCAGTCACTTACTTCAATTTATTTCATCAGTCCATGAACCAGAATAGGCGGAGCTGCACGGCTCCATTTATGGTAACAGCACAGCGCCGCCACTGCACTGTTACAGTAAATAGAGCCGTGCATGGTCCGCCATATTTCCAGTTCACAGACTTTATGAAATAAAATTAAAGTAAGTGGCTGCTTTGGAAAAAAGGGGGGTTCCTGTATTAAAAGCTTAATGGGGGTAAGCCTTTCGGGAGTGGGGAGATCAGTATGTATGCAGTTCTCCTTTAATAAAGAGCAGGGGACCAACTTGTATGTGCCCTTCACCAGCACAAATCTACCCAGTGACTCCTGATAAGTTTTGGTTACCTCTAGCAGGCACTGCTTATGAATGAGGATGGCAACGCCCCTCCTGTGCAGGTGTGCCCTGAAGCGTGATGCACCTGCCCCACCCAGGATCTCTTTAGTTTCAGAGCCTCCTCTTGTTGGGTCTCCTGTAAGAAGATCACCTCAGCCTTTTGTTTTTTCAGTTCATTTAACACCCTAGTGTGCTTTATTGGGTTGTTCAGACCTCGCATATTGTATGTGATTATGTTGCCACCTGACATTTTATTTTTAATGGCATCCCCCCAAGCATTCTCTTCAACCTTTACAGCCCAGTCCGAAAACCTTTTAACTTGAAAACCTGTTCAACTATTTACAAACATTTTAGCAACCTTCTCATAACTAAAAGTACACCCATAGCTCCTAGCACACATGTGCTGGTGGCTAGAGTGAGACCTCCATTCAGGAGGTCCTGTGCGTAACATGCGCGTCTGAGCCAGCTTCCTCCCTCCTTTTACAATGTGATGGCTCAATTTTGTTGTCTGCTGCATCCATAATTGATGAATTGAGAATATGGGCTAAATAAAGACTTCTTCTGTCCCCCCTTCCCCCATCGGTAATTGCACTGGTGCTGAAGGGTCCCACTAGGTCTGTCATGTAGTCTCTTTAGATCCTCCTTCCCCCATCTGCCAATTATCCTTAATGTTGGCAGACCTCCCTCCCACATCCTTTCATTAGGGTAGAGATCCTCCAACCCTGTCTAGGGTATCTCCCTTCCTCATGCAAACCAAGTGCCAACTTCCAACTCAGTAGGGGCATGTTCAATAGTTCAAGTAATTTAACACCTCTAAAGTACCTGGTACCGAGTCTTCAGGCTGCTGTACTCTATGTTCTTCAGGGCTTGATTGCAGAATGGGGACTCAATTTTTCCTGCTAGACCTGATGGTTGTAATCCTTGAGAAAGTATTAGGCAGAGCATCCAGGAGGGGATCATCAGAATGGATATACAGTTCTGGTGGGAACCCGGAGCCGTTCTAGAGTTGGCTTTGCCTCCTTGAGCATCCAAAAGAACAACGGGCCATCCCGTACAAACATTTTTATTTGGGCTGGCTCCACAAGGTGCATCTTGGTACCTTTAGTGGCTAGATGTTTTTTGATTGCCAGTAAGGTGCGTCTTTTCTGTTGTGTGAGTGGGGTGAAGTCTTTGTCAAAGTACAGGTGCTTATCCCTGAACAGTATTTACTTCTTTGCCCATGCCGCCTATAGCACCTGTGTCTTTGTGCTGTAGTCCAGGAATTTCAGCACTATAGAGTGTGTTTTTTTTTGACCAGTGCTCTGTGTGCCCTGACTATGTTTAGTAGGTCTGTTGGTGGGAGTCCCAGTGTCTCCTTAAGAAAACACTCCAAGAAGGGCTCCATGTGGCCTGTCTCTGTGTCCTCTGGCAGACCGTAGATGCAGATATTATCTTCCCTGGCTTGCAGCTCTTGGTCGACCACTTTCTCCATGAGTTCATGCTCCCACTTCAGGAGATAGTGGATCACTAAATCATGCTTCACTACAGTGTCTGTGGTGTTGGTTAGGCTAGTCTCTAGGTCTGTTGTGCGCTGGGTCACTTCTTGGAGGCCTTTTATATTTTCCAACACCACTTTTTCGATTCTTGTCATAGTGTTGTTTATTTTTTTTAACTCCTAAAACAGGCGTTTGGAGGTTATGGTGAACTCTCATCTTGTTCTTCCTTGCTGTCGTCACTTTGTCGATCTACAGTTGCTGGTGGCAGTTGACTGCGGCTGGCGGGCTGAGTGTGTCTCTCTTCCCTCGGTTGCATAGGCTTCAACAACTCAAGGAGAGTGGATTTTTGTTTTGATTTATTTTCCATCCTTCGATGCTGCAGGGTTGAAGTGATTTCCAAGGATCAGGCTGCAAAAACAGGTAGTTAAATTCCACTTTTAGGATGCAGGGAATCGGGAGCTGAAGTCTCTCACATCTGCATATAGAGAAGGCAGAACTGGAAGTCTCCCATAAATTCTTTTTTAGCAGCAGGTGGTGCAGGGGCTGTTTCTGTGTTTGTGCACTGCTGTATGACTTCTGTGTTTAGCGAGTCTCAGGCAGGAGGACCGTACCAAGTGCAGTAGTTAAATACAGTATAGTGCATCCTTCAGCGTCCATAATCTGGAATGTACTCACTCCTTCAAGCTACAGAATAAACAAAAAAAATTTTACTGTGCTTACAATGTAGTCAGAGGGTGTGAGTGGTAGGAGGGAGAGGCAACAGTACAGTACTGTCTTGTCTTTTTCAGCATCCCTCGATATAAAGAACAGGGACCTATAATGAATGCAGGTTGTGACTCCCTTTACATTCGTTATCCCGAGTAACTACTGTATTTGAAAAAATATACTTGTGCACCCCTAGATCACAGGATAATGTCCTGTTTAAGTGAAATCTGTGGTGGTGGGCACACATATAAATAAAACAACTCATTAGGATATATGAGATAAAATGATTCCTGCAAGTTGGAGGGAAATATAATTGTCCCCAGATCTTTAAAAGGGTAATCCTCAAGACTGAACTATTTCTTGGTTAATTAGCCTACTAAACATTGTGATGAAAATGTTTCATAAAATACTACTGGATGAGCTGCTAGTCTAAAACAAAAAATATATTTGAGACTAGGCCCAGGTTAGATTTAGGAAATGATATTCCACTGTGGATCACTTTAACATTAAGCTGTTAACCTGTAAGTATCGAATGGGACAAAATGTCATATTTATTTAGCTAGTTTTTCCTAACCAGGTAAGTGTACTAAACTAGAAGTGCCTTTTTTCAGGAACAACCTGGGAGAGTACAAACATCACTCTAAAATTACGTAATGCTGCACAAACAGTATTACACAGTGCAGATGATAACATTAACATACACATGTGGCAAAAGTAGCCATGTCTTACGGTTGACAATTAGATGTTTTTTGGTGTAGTATTAGCCACTACTAAGCAATTTAAATGACAAACAATGAACATCTTGCAGAACAGGTAAAGTGCAGAACAGCACAGGTACATTAAATAACATGCATATACTGTGAGAAGACTGATGCATCACGTACATTTTTACAGAAGTTGCAGATAAAAATACAACTGTGGTAAGAGTAAACAACAACTTACAGCAGGGAGTAAGCAGGCATGAGAACTGCAACACAAGTGATACAAGAAAATGAGTGCATCGATGACGTAAAAGTCAAATTAACATTACAGTACAAAGTATCAGATACAGGAACTATCATCAGCAGAACTTAAAAACTTGTGAAGTTCTCTTAAAACTAGTGTGGGACTGAAAGACCCACAGGTGAGGTGGAAGGGAGTTCTGTACCCTTGGTGCAAAGATAGCAAAGGCAATCTAATGTTAGAAAGGACTCTAAGTTCATCATGTCTACCAGTCCCCCTGTGTCACAAGTGGGGATGAAATAAAGATTCTGTGCTGCCTATCAATTTAAAGGGATTGCCAACCCACTCAGTTACCCAGGGCAGTTTCCTTTGGTGAGCAGAAATTGTGTACAATTTTGCCTTGAAGGCCTGTACTGTTTTCATGTCTGCCATCTCCACTGGTTGCCTATTCCATAGGATCGTCACCATGTGAGAGAAAAAGAGCCTCTTAAAAGTGGTGGAAACAGTTTTTTTACAGCTCTAGATACCCTCCTGTTTTCCTTTTAATGTTTATCCAATATTCTGACATTATGATCCTTTTTTTTCCATTAATCCAATGTTTTGCCTTCATACCTACCCTGGATCCCAATGTCCTCATCCGCTTCTATTCTCTCTTTTCATACCGCCTAAACATTCTGTGACATCAGTAACACCAGTCCAGGCCATTCAGATGAATAGTTCATGCAGTGGCATTAATGATGAGATAAAATGCCTTAGAAATATAATAAGAAAGAGATGGAACTGTTGAGGAAAGTGAAACTCTATGTCAATCTGAGGGCACCCCAAAGCTAGATTATATATTTATCAAAACTTGGTCAAAGCATATCAGAATACATAACTGGTATGGAAAAGAAATAGAAGGACAGTTAACTATGTAAAAACCACTTCCTATCACTTCTAAACTTACCCCAGAATGTCCCCCCCAAGGTGCAGGTCCTTTCCCTGCATCTAGCTGCAGGACACTAGATTCAACACACCTCAGTATGTAAAAGACTGTGGTTATGTCCCCTCTTCTTCTGGGGTAACATGTTAAGGATCTTCAGCCTTTCCTCATAGCTTTTGTCCCCCACTAATCATTTTTTCTGGCCCAATATTGCACCTTCTCTACTGTCTCATTTTCCTTGTTGTAGTGAGATGACAAAACAGTACTCCAGGCGGTATCTGACTAGGTCCTTTCTAAAGCTGCAGGATTACTTTCCCTGTTCTGTTGGACACTCCCTTTTTGTTGCACCCCATCATTCTGCTGGACCTCTTCACAGCAGCTGCACACCGCTTCTCCTTGTCTGTTGTGACCACCAAATCATTTTCCTCCTTAACATCAACAAGAGGAGCCCCCACACTATATGTAGATCCAACTGTACCTTTGTTTTTCCTCCTGAGGTGTAGGATCTTGCATTTGGTTACATTGAATCTGAGTCTCCAGGAGTTGCATCAATTGCCCATCTTGTTCGGGTCCACCTGAACCTTGTCCCCATCCTCAAAGGAGTCCCCCACTCTGGTTATCTTAATGTCATCGATTAACTTAAGCAGCCTGCTGGAAACCACAGCTTTTCAATTGCTGATGAAGACATTATAGAGCACTGATACCAGCAGTAATCCCTGCAGAATGCTCCAGTATATTCCTTTCCACCTGGTGTAGTGCCCAGTCCACCACTAACTTTTGTTTTTTGCTCCCAAGCCAGCTGGCAGGCCACATTATTCACATTTCGTGTGTAACAATCTGGTTTATTTTACACTGAGACCAGTGTTGGGTATGTTACTTTCTCTATGACTTTTGGAAACTTGTTCCAGAAAGCTCTGTGCAGTCACTAGCAAGGATGGAGAAGTACTGGAAGATGTAATACACCTTACAGTTACATTTACTTATATCTTTTTATACAAAAGAAATGCATAACTGTAACTGATTACATTTATTTAAAAGTAACTAGTAACTAACATATTACTTTCAAAAAATGTAATCTGTTATAGTTATTTATTATTTTTGTATTGTGTTTGTATTAAAATAAATAAGTAACTATAATTGTAAGGTGTACTACTTTTTCTAGTACTTCTTCATCCTTGCTAGTGACTGCACAGAGCTTCCTGGAACAAGTTTCCAAACATAATAGAAAGTAATAGAAAAAGTAACTTACCCAACACTGGCTAAGACTTGTCATGTGCCATATTATCAAAGGCATCTCTGATGTACAGATGGACTACATCCAAGACGCTGCCTTTGCCCACCTCCATGGGTTTGGATATAGATCTGGGTCATTGGGTCTTGGCTGGGGGGGGGCGGAGGATCGAGCATTCAAGGGACTGCTGTCTTCTTCCATAGGGTGTCTTGGTTTGCTTGGCATTTGACTACACCCAGGTGGAGGCCTGGTGGTAGTGTAGGCTTGGGCAACATAGTTAGAGAGGCCCTGTGGCCAGGGAGCTGTACATGTCATGCATTTTCATCTGTTGCAAGAGGGAAGAAGTGGCAGAAAAGCAGAAAAAAGAAGTCTAGGGCTCCATGAAGCCTTTACTGCTCATCCACAGATCTGCACTGCCACCCGGAGATAGTCTGCACTGGATTAGACATTTGGGGGAGGAGGATGGCCCTACCTCCTTATCCCTGCCATGGGAGGAATCCATGGGGTACCCAACCACTCCAGGGGAGGCAGGCACCAGTCCATGGGGGCAGGAACAGGGGTGCGAAGCTGCCCCAAAACTCCAAAGGGCAAAAAAGCAATATGGAGAAAAAAAAATTGAGATGTGTTCAACATATCAATTTTATAAAACAATTGGAAAGACATGCTGTGTTGGGGTAGTGCATTATAATAACTTTTATGTAGCTTGTGATAGAAGACTACAGTAACAGTAATGAATGCAAAGGTGAAATCAATGATTGTAAATATCTTCTTCATTTGGGGTGCAGAAAATGTAGGTCATTTGGAAACTAATCAGTTTATTTGCATAATTTTTTTTAGTATTGCTGGTAGGCGCACCCCCCCTGCTCTGGTAGGGCTGAACGTGGCTTATTTCTATTTCAAATTTTTAAGAATTGCCATTGGGTTAAAATTGTTGCAGCATCCATTAAATCAAATCTCTCTAATGTGTGTGAAGGAAGCACTGACCTGTGCACTGGTGAAAATATGTGGTTATTTCTGAACCACATTAAAGATCTCTTAGCCACATCTGATTTCTTTGACCAATGGCTAAGGTGGTCTTCATCTGAGAATGTTGACATAAAAATGCTTAACAAAAAAAATGGGCAATTAATTTTTGATCTAACTACTCAATCTAAGCAGTTACAGATAAAAAATCACGACAGAAGTCCATGCTTGGCTAAACTAAGAAAGACATTTCCTTTACATTTGACTCAATATCCTTGGGAAATCATGTGGAAAGCCAACCTATATGGTTATATGCATTGAATCCCTTGAGTCCATCATAACATAGGGGAAGACACAGGTGTATGAACCTTAGCATGCCTACTTTAAAAACGAGCATTTGTCAATGCCAGATGTTTCCTTCTGGTATTGATGTTGTAAGTGTAGTAGCAGATCCCCGTGCCAGAAGACTAATATGGGCTGGGCTTGGGATGGGCTGGGCATGGTGGGGGGGGGGAGTTATGGTGGGGCAGCAACAGACTGTCATTTAAAGCAGAAATGATATGCATAAGGCTGAAACTGATCTAGATAGTGGTAGAATGTAGACTAGCAATTTTTGCACTAACCATTGAGCTACTTAACTTCACTTTCGAATTGCTGTGATACACACTGACTAATACATATACACATATATGCACATACATTCCAGTGAGTATACCATAGCAGTGCACCATCTACACACATAGTTACAAATTAACAGAGAAGACATCAAGGGACTGTTTTCCTCTTTTCAGGCTCTGAGGGACATCAGATGGTAGGGGGCTGCCACTAGACACCTCAGTTATATAAGCAATGACTTGCAGAAGGCTGAAACTGATCTAGATTAGCAGGAATGTAGACTAGCAATTTTTGCGCTAACTACTGAGCCACTTAACTTTACTTTTTATTGCGATGATACACACATGCTGACTAATACATATACACATATATGTACTGTATATATATTCCAGTGAGTATACCATAGCAGTGCAGCATCTACACGCATGTTTACAGATTAAAAGAAAAGACTTCAAGGGATCGGTTTCTTCTTTTCAGGCTCTGAGGGACATCAGAGGGTGAGGAGTTGCCAATAGACACCTCAGTTAAATAAGCAATGACATGCAGAAAGTTGAAACTGATTTAGATAGCGGGGAAATGTAGACTTTTTGCACTAACCAAAGAACATACTAACTGCACTTTCTAAATGTTATTATGATACAGATACACACACACACTGACTAATACAAATACACATATATGCATATATATATATTACAGTATAACATAGCAGTGCACTGTCTGTAAACATAGAGCATTGGCAAACACACACACACACACACACACACACACACACACACACACACACCTTTTATCGGGGATACCATTCGAACTTCAAAGTTTCAACATCGACTCCCCAACATGGAAACCCGATGTTGACAGACTTTTGCGTCAACGGGGATAAGAACCTAACTCCACTGTCTGTGTGACTTGGAGTTAGTTATTTAAAGTGGGGGGGGATGAGTATGGGGGGGCACAACTCCCTCACATTGATACAGTTAAGTGTGACAGTCAGTGCTGGCATGCTGCAGGTCATTGTTGGGACACATTGGTGATATCAGCCTGATTGCATCGATGTGAAGGATTGCAGTGAAATTTCCATCGCTGTTGCTTGGTAGAACCATTATATGGCATTTATTTTCTTATACATCTAAACCTAACTTTTACTGTATTTTGGATGAGTACTGTGTTTTGCACTAACTCATTGTACTAATCTACTGCATGACTGGGTATCTAAGGTAGGACCAGGGAGGTGCAGTGGATGTGGCCTATCTGGACTTCAAAAAGGCCTTTAACACTATCCCTCATAGAAGGCTGATTAGCAAACTGCACAGCCTTGAGGTGGATCCTAAAATATTTCTGTGGGTGGAGAACTGGCTGAATGGCAGGAGTCAGAGGGTTGTGGTAAACAGGGAATACTCTGAAGAGGGAGAAGTGACAAGCAGGGTGCCGCAGGGGTTGGTGTCAGGGCCGAGCTTCTTCAGTATCTTTGCTGGGGACATTGCAGATGGACTGAAGGGGAAGGCATTTCTCTTTACAAAGGATACAAACGTATGCAATAGGGTGAACATGCCAGGGGTTGATGAAAGAATGATGGAAGATCTTAAAAAGCTGGAGAGCCAGCCTGGTGGCACTGAAGGTTGAGCTGCTGGATGCCATAACTCATGCTATGCCATTGACCCTGGTTTGGGAGTGAGCCTGGGTCATCATTGGCCAGCTATGGGGGCAGGAAGGAGCAGGACTGAGCAGCCACAAGGCAGCCTTTCCTCTTCCGGGGAGGGACCCTGTTGACCCCCGCAGTCCAGCTGCCCTAGGTACAGGCCTGACGGTAGCACAGGCAGGCAGTTGGCAAGCAGAGGGAGGGCACTGTGGAACCACAGCATGCACATGCCTCCACAGGCACATGCATGGCCATGGCACAGGAAGTCAAGTGAAAATAGAGAAAAAATGGCATTAACACAATATAAAAATTGGAGAAATGGTCTAAAGATTGGCAGCTGGTATTGAGTGCAAAGAAGTGCAGGATCATGGTGATAGGACACAAAAACCCAGGGGCAAAGTACAAAATATGTGGGGAGGTATTGAAGTCACAAAGCAGGAAAGGGACTTGGGAGTTATCATCTCGCAGGACCTAAGAGAAACTAGGCAATGTGATAAGGTGGCTGTAAAGGCTAGCCAGACACTTGGATGCACAGGGAGGGGTATTAGGAGTATAAAGAGGAAGGTCATCTTGCCCCTGTAGAAGACACTCATGAGATTGCACCTGGAATACTGCATCCAGTTCTGGAGGCCCTATCTGAGAAAAAACAGACAAGATGGAGGTGGTGCAGTGGAGGGCAACTACAATGGCGCTGGGCATATGAGACAAGACCTATGAGGAAAGACTAGTCAAGTAGATATTTAAAATATTTATTTTATTTGGGTAAAGCATTTTAAACAATTTTAAATATTGCATTTTTACAGAATATGAAAGTCGAGATTCGATGATATAATATATCGAATCTCAACTGGCATATCCTGTAAAATATCACTTACAGTGTGGTCATGTTTTTGCCCATTGGCTGAGATATTCAGACTGCACCAGGCACTGGTGCAAGTGGAGGCGCAGCGAATCTGAGCTGCACTGGGGCACAGACAGGGATGGCACATCTCCTTTGAATATGGCACAGAATGTGCATGGCACAAGTACAATGTGCTGGTGCATTCCCTGAAAAGGGAGGACCGGGACTGCTCCAGTGCAACTGTAGTTGTGCTGGGCGCAGCACCCATGATATTCAGAAGTGGGCATGCAAATGAGGCCATAATATATGCATGACTAGTACAGCTGGACTGTCAGACCAAGCTCTAACCACCGGCCTGTTTTCACTTCAAAGCAGAAGACTGAGAGACGGTATGCTCTTAGTCTTTAATTTGTTCAAATCACCAGATTTTATGAAACAATGTGGATTGCTGTTTTCCAATAGGAGACTAGTTCCAAGACTACACAATAAACAGTTAGAGGTTAAACCTTATAAAACTTCTAGAAGAGGTAACTTTTTCACAGTAAGGGCCCCACGTGTATGGAACTCTCTTCCTCAGGATCTAATTGAGGCCTCTAGTATTCTTAGTTTTAAAAATAAACTTGATGCCTGGATTTGGGAAAATTATTAACATTTGTCCCACACTATGTGTGGAACATTCTCGATGGGCTTTGGCCTTCTTATGTTCTGTCGAACCAAGTAATACCAAATAATGGCACAAATGCGGCCATTTGCATATCATTATGGCCCCATTTGCATGCGTTGTGCAGGGTGTCTCTGCAAAATGTGCCTGGTGCCCTGCGTAGCAGCTGTCATTGGGAGATGGGTCCCAGGTGGGCTATTGTACCCCCGTCCCCTCCCATGTGCCCAATCACGGGCAGTTGTTGGAAAAAGCCCTCCCTGGTGGTCCAGTGCCCCCCCACCTGTATGCCCGATCGTGGACATGTGCTGTAGAGAGGCCCTCCCTGGTAGTCTAGTGGTCCCCCCGTACACCCGATCGTAATATAGTAATATAAACACTGTACTCACACAGACAGATATGAATGAACACGCTCATTCACATATTTGTGCCTGTGTAGTACAGTATGGTCTGCAAGCCCATTGGTCCACACTGTGGACAAATAGGCATACAGATCATAGTGTACACTGTCTTTCAGCAAGCAGCCGGGTGGTATGCGGGTGGGATGCTGCCTCCCACCAATGAGTGGGGGGGTACTGGGTGGTCGGGGGTCCTCTGTGGGTGGGTGGAGAGGGAGTACCACTGGACCACCAGATTATGATTCTTTTCTGCAAAAGCCCACAACTGGGCATATGGGGCAGGGGAACCACTAGACCACTAGGTTATTATTTTATAGTACCAAAGCCCGCTATCGAGCATATGGTGGGGGTCCACTAGACTACCATGGAGGGTCTGGGTGCTTGAGGATGGTGTTCCTGCTGGGCGGGTGGCCACCCATGGCTGTCAGCTGTTGGGTTGCACCTTGCACTATAGCCACCCATCTGTGGGTGGCCAGCATTTGAACCTTTCTTGTTTCGGCTAAATGTTGAGCACCAGTGTGCGGTGCACGTAGGGGTTGTGCCAGCATATGCACTGCACATCCCGGGCTGAATATCAGGATGTGCCACATATGCATGGGCATGCCCCCTGCAGTTGTACTGCATACATTTACACTGTGCCCCAGAGCATCGGGACTTGCACTGCCCAAGGCACTCTTTTGAATATCGCGCTAGGGCACATTGCAGGGCTGCGAAGGTGCAACCCCTTTGAATATTTCGGCCATTATTTCTAATGAATTTGCACAATGCAGATTTGCTGAGAGGCGGTTCAATGTGGTCTTCCTTTTACACATTTTTGCAATGTGTTTTCCTTGAATATGCCTGCTGATTGCTATATATTTAGCCTGGATAGTTCACAGAAGACTTGGGGCCAGATATTCAAAACTCTGCCCCGGGGCTTAATTAGCTTGGCCTGATGGGAAAACTTAGCCCAGAGCAAAAAGCAAGCTATATTCAAAAGGAATAGCCCGGTGCAAAACCAGTTGACTATAGCAAGGAAAGGAAGCTGGGAAAACAGGGCCAGGAGTACAGGGCAAACATAGCCTGGGAATAAGACAGCACTGAATATAGCAACAGGGAAGTGCACACTGCAACTGCAGCTCATTAGAGTCTGGAGCAAGCCAGTGTTGCAGGTGGAAAACACTGGGCGTGATTGCACAGAGATGTCTCACATCTACTGCAAGCAACAATGTAAGCCACACACCACAGAACTGTGCTATGCTGAAGTGATGTTTGCCCTGGGCTAACCCAATAACACAGTGCTAACACTATAGCCTGTTGCAAACTGGTTAGCCTAGGGCAAACGTGAGCTATATTCAAAGCTTCCATGCAAATGAGTCTACTTGGGTAATCTGTGGGCAAACAGGCACATTTGCATCTCATTATGTGCTGTTTAGCATACATTACCATGCAGTTTGCCCGGTGCCACTGCATGGACCACACAGCTCCTCCTTGTGGTCGGAATGGAAGTATAGGCTGAACGCTGTAAGCCAAGGCATGCCCACAGCATCCCCTGTTGGTTGGAATGGAAGCACAGGCTGGATGCAGCTGGAGCTGTGTGCTGGCAGGCATAGTCAGTGCATATATACCTCCCAACCCCTTGCCTCTTGAATCAGGGACAAGGTTTATAAACATCAGGGACAAGGACCCAAAATCAAGGACACATCCTAAAACATGTTACTATTCACTCAGAATGCTGATAGGGGATCTGTGATAAGATGCATCTTCAGAAGAGGAACACGTCTGTAACTTTAATGTTCAACATTATTGTGTGAGTGTATTCCCCACTGTTCTTTCATAAAACCACAACTTTTATGAGGGACAGAGGAAAATATGGAGGCAACTTCAGGGACGTCCCTGACATTTAAGGACAATTGAGAGGTATGGATGCATACAACGCACCCATACATATGTGAGCCTGTTACACACCAGTTTCTCTGGTAGTCTAGTGATCCCCCCACCCCCCCAGCATGAATTCTGACCCCATCCGATATAAGTAAAACATATTTTCGCTGGTAGTGCAGTGTCCCCCACCCCCAGCATGAATCCTGACCCTCATCCAAGTGTAATTAAAACATATTTTCCCTGGTAGTCAGTGAGGTCCCCAGCATGAATCCTGACCCCCATGTGATGTAATTAAAATGCTTTTCCTTGAGTGTTCAGTGGTCCCCATCTCCCAGCACAACCTGGACCCCATCCAATGTAATTAAAATGCATTTTCCTGGTAGTTCAGTGGTCTCCACCGACAGTGATAGCCCCGCCATCCCAATGACAACCCATTGAATAGAGCCGGCAACTGGCTCAGCCCTCCTCTCACCACCACAGCCTGCCACCGACTGAGGTACTAATGAGCACTATGGTACAGCAGCACTCATTCATACCTCAGTTGGTGGCTGGCTGTGGTGGTGAGCGGAGGGCTGAGCCGTCACTGGCCTCTATTCTGTGGGTTGTTATGCAGGATGAGCGAGACTTCACTGCTGGGTGGGGGGACCACTAGACTACCAGGGAAACTAAAGTTTAATTACATCAGACAGGGGTCAGGATTCATGCTGGGGGGGGGTGGGGGGACCACTGGACTACCAGGAAAAATTCATTTTACTTACATTGGACAGGGGTCAGGATTCATGCTGGGTGATGGGGGATCACTGGACTACCAGGGAAAATAAGTTTTAATTACATCAGATGGGGTTCGGGATTTGTGCTGGATGGGGGTGTGAGGGGACCACTAGACTACCAGGGAAACTCATTGTATTTAACCTGGAACAGGGGTCGGGATTCATGCTGGGGAGTGGGGGGACCACTGGACTACCAGGGCATGTCTTTGTTTTTCACCTGTAATGGGGGTTGGGAAGGGATTCGTGCAGGGGGCACTGCCACATTACTGCCAGGTTTTTGTCGGCGGCATTTAGTGCAGCACTACAGGTCACACTGATGCCTGTAGTGCAGTGCTATACTTTTAAATATGATGGGGCACCAGCATTCAGGGCCCCTTCCCTCAGTCCCTCCCTTGCATACATTATAATTTAGTGTCGGGGCTAACACCAAGTGCTGGCTCTAAATGACCTTTTGCATATTGCAATCTGGCACAAATCCGGCAGTAGTCCAACACAATGGATTTGTGCCCAGTGCTTTGAATATCTGGTCCTCAGCATCTTATTTTCAGTGGGGCTCTACATCTACACAATATTATGCTGCATTGCATAAAATCAGAACACGCTAAAAACAATATTTTACAACTGGACTAGGCTACCCAGGATAAATACTGTACATTATGAAAATGGTAAAATCATGACCCCACTGAAAACAAGATATTACATCTAATCTGGGACATCCTGAGTAAATATAGTGCAAAAATGTGTAAAAATGAAGATCCCTATGAGAATGAGCTGTAGCATGTCCCCTGTGCTATCCAGGATACAAAATGTAGGATAAGAAATACTTAAAGTAAATCTACTGTAAACTAAACTTCACTGTGTTTCACATAACCAAGACTGACATAAACAGTTTCTTTATTGTTTTTATAAAATGTTAAAGTGCCGTATTTATTTTGAATGGTGTGGCCATGAGAATGGTGTGTACAGTATGTGTTTGTTTGCTGTAGCTCAATATAAATATTGTTTTCCAAAAAGCATAGTAAAAAATGCCTGCTGATTGCTATATATTTAGCCTGGATAGTTCACAGAAGACATGACATATGTCTGAGACACTTCTTATTAGATAGTGTCTTAAAAGGTTAAAAAACAGTGTAAATCTTTTTAGGAGATTCCTTGCTGGGAAAGGGTGACATTTATGAGGTATGAATCTTTCTTGAAAGAGAATACCTGCCCAACTGAAGCTAGTAGCAAGAAAATGTTTAAAAGCTAAGTATTTAAATGTTCAAGTTGTATTTTGAAGGGGGTAAACTAGTCTCCAGTTTATTTACAGTAAAATCTTGATTATCCGAATGCTCTGGGAGACACCAGTTTTGTTTGGATAATCGCGAGTTTGGATAATAGAGGGTCCATAACATTAGGCAAAGCAGAGTTGGGGGACAGATCAGAGGTTAGATAATCAGGAGATCTGGATAATCAAAGTTTGGATAATCTAAGTTCTACTAGTTTTTAGGTTTAGCTTTTGTTGACTGTGTAAGTGCACTAGACAACAAACATTGTCTGTTTTCAGGCACAACGATTTAATAGACAACTAATATTTAACATGCTGTTTCAGTTTCCATTGCTGTAATGGTCAGAAGGAGGGGACCAGGCAGTCTAAGAGTACATGATGAGATCAGCTGTGCTTGCTGAAAGAGATGATTTATGAATGTGTCTGTTGGCACATTGTTTTGAAGTCCACGTACTTTCATGCCTGAATAGTGTCATGATAATGCTTGCTGATTATTGGTCAAGCCCCTTGTAGAGTCTCCTGCATTGGATCACCGTAACACACCTCTGAAAACCACATATGTAGCAAAATGTTTGACTTGCACTAGCGCGCACAGTGAACATAATGAAGCTTGGAACACAAATAAAAGCAATGACGGACAACCAACATAGGAAGAGATATCACTTCCTGTGCTGGATACCAGTAACTGCTTTTGTTTACATTAGAAGCCTCATTTTAAAAGTAGGGACAGCTGAGGTCCATTCCTAGAGAGGGTTGGAAATGCCCATGTGGAGCACAACAAATTGAAGATCCTGCCCATATCCCATTAAGGTTCTCTGTCTCCATGAAATGGCTAGAAGAAGATTTTTAGAACCAGTAAGTAAGCATTTTTTTTTAAACTTCAATTTTTAGTATCAAGTTGCATTTACAATACATGACATTTTCCTTCTGTTAATGCTATATGCAGGAAGCTACCGAATGTTTTCTTAAAAGAAAGAATTAATTGAGGACCAGACAATAACAAATTCTACTATATAAGTCCATATTTTTTTTTCCTTCTTACTTCTCATGTTGATTATGTTCTTCTTTCTTTTTCCTTTTTGTAGGCAAGTTCATGGACTAGTTCCTAGCTGTTTAATATAGAGCAACATAAAATCATGTATTCCATTGCCTTATATTTCCCTGAACAACAGAAAGGGGAATAGTTACTTAATAAAACAGAAATTATAAGACAAATATCTTGGAACAAATAAATCATAAATAACTTTTTTACTCATAATTGTGTGTTATTCATTTCAAGCTTACTTGTTTTTTGTTAAAGAATTGTAGGATATTGCACTAGTTCAGGGCTACCTGCTGAGACAAAATGGAGATTCCTTCCTATTCTTCCTTAAATGCATGTAGGAGAGCCAGAGTTGATTAAACTTATCCTCCTTAAATGAAATTCTGCTATGATTTTCTCTGCTTAGGCTATAACCTTTAGTATTTTTACCTAGTCATCTACAACAGGGACAGCAAGGGTGAGCCACCGTCTGGTGAGGGCCTTGCGTGCTGCTGCCAGCAAGATGCCTATGAAAGACTTTTGGGCATTTGATCTTTTTGCTTTAGGAAGGAGACCCAAAATTAATATACTAAAGTCCGGGTTCAGGGGCAATCCCGTCATATATCCAATGTGTTTTGCTACTGATTTCCAGTAAGGTTGTAGTCTAGGACAGCTCCAAAAGATATGTAAGTGGTTCCCTACCCCTCCGCACCCCCTCCAACACAGGTCAGAGTTCCCCTCCCTGAAATGTTTTGTCTTAGGGGGTGTATTAAAGAATGTGGAGACCACTTTCCATCTGAGTTCCTTCCAGTTATTGAAGAGGATGTGCGAGTTAATCCCTCCCAAACCTCCCTCCATTCCTGTTCATTAAAATGTGTGCCCAGTTCCCTTTCCCATTCCATTTGACAGTGCAACTGGGGTTGTTGTACAACTGTCCTATATGTAGCCATTAGTTTGGACACTGCTTTCCTTACTGTTGGTTCCAAAACCAAGTCCCAAAGAGCTTGTTCCATGGAATGTGGGGATGTTTGTGTTTCAATCAAGTGTGTAGAGGACCACAGAAAAGAGGAGAACTGAAGGTATCTAAAAAATGTGGACGAAGGAGCTGGAAGCTTTGCTGCATAGCTTGAAGGATCTGATGGTGCCCTTTTGAAGGAACTGACTAAAACCACTTTAGGCCTTTCACTTCCAAAGTGCAGACGTTTGGTCCATACGTGGAGGGATGAACTGTGTATAGTTTAAAATTTCTGTTTTATTGTTTAGGGAGCTTATCATGCCAACATCTTTTTTAACCTGGCCCCAGTTCTGGTACGTATGGGTCACCCAGGGGTTAGCGAAGGTATTTTTAGACAGGATGTTTGGGGGATTCTGAAAGTCCATTGCTGGCAACAGCCCTGGTTCAGCTTGGACTTCTTGTATGACCCAGGTGTTGTTCGGGTAATTTCGTAGGTAAGCAGCCCATGAGATCAACTGTGCTATTTGGAAATATATTTTCAAGTTGGGTAAACCCAATCCCCCCTCTGTCCTGGGTCTTTGTAGGGTTTCCATGCTATTCTTGCCTTGTTCCCTCCCCATATGTATTGATGTAATGCTCTTTAATGATCTTCCATTCTTTAGTAGGGATAATGTAGTGTCAACGTGCAAAAAAAAAAGGAAATGGGAGAATTTTCATTTTGATGGACTCAGTTCGTCCTAAAAGGTAAAGGGGAAGCAGTGTCCACCTCTTTAGGTCCGAGATAACATTTTGGATTAACCTACCATAATTAATCTGGTATAGTGTTTGTATATCCAAAGGGATATAAATTCCCAGATAACGAAACTGAGATGTCACTCATCTAAAGGGGATAAGGTGCTCCAAATCTGGAGTGCACTGTTCTTAGCATTATCACCTCAGTTTTATCTCTGTTTATCTTAAAGCCAGAGATTCGTCTGTAATCCTCTAGTATTTTAAGTAATGTGGGGAAAGTTCTGTTCGGGTCCCTCATATACAATAGCGTGTCATTTGCATAAAGAGAGATCCTGTTCTCTATCCCTCCTATTTTGATACCCACTAAGCTTTCATGAGATCTGATCAGTTCTGCCAGTGACTCTACTGAGGGCAAACAGAATGGGGGACAGTACAACATAGTGCCCCTGCCTATGTTGAACCCATCTGAGATAGTGCCATTTACTCTAACCTGTGCAGTTGGGGTGTTATATAACCTGTTAATCCAGTCTATAAATTGTATCCCAAAGCCAAATTTGAGTAGAACTTTCCTGAGAAAGTGCCAGCTCAGGCAGTCAAATGCCTTTTCTCTGTCTATTGCTATAGCAATCTGCTGGTCCTTCCCCATCCCACCCGTATACAAGATGTTAAGAACACATCTAATATTATCTTTTAGATGTCGGTTGGGCACAAAGACGGCTTGATCAGGGTGTATTAAATCAGGGAGGAATGAGATAATTCGGCTAGCAAGAATTTTTGTGAATATTTTAGAGTCCACATTTGGTAATGATATAGGTCTATAGGAGCTACAGGAATCTGGTGGTTTACCTTCCTTCAGAATGACCATTATCAAAGCGTCCTTCTATGTATCTGGGAACCCTCTTTTTGTATTAAAATTTTTGTTAGCAGTGGGACCAGTTGTTTACTAAATATTTGAAAGAATTCTATATTAAAGCCATCTGGGCCTGGGGATCTGCCTGGCTTCATGTTGTGAAGGGCCTGAGAGACCTCCGATTGGGGATTGGGGAATCTAACATAAGTCAGGTTTCTGCTGATATTTTAGGTAGAGAGATCTGGTTGAGGAAGGCATCCATTAGGTAGGTAATATTATCATCACTAGGGCTGTTATTGTATAGAGCTGCTTAATATTTTCGGAAGGCCCCTGCGATAGCTTTCGGTGTGTATTGGGGGACTAGATTGTTAAATTTAGGCAATTGAATAACCTTAACATATCTGTCAGACTGCTGTTTTCTGAGTCTGAAAGTTAGTTACTGGCTTGCCCTATTGCCATTTTCATAATATTTTTGGTTGCTATATCGTAGTCTGCCCTTGGTCTGCTGGTCTAAAATCTTCTGTAGTGCTGTTCTTGTATCTTTTATTTAGTTTATCAACTTTTTATTGGGGTACCTGTCAGTTTCAGAGCCATTTCCACTTGTTTTAACTTGGTCTCTAATGCCCGCTCTTTTTCAATGCACCTTTTTTCAACATGGATGCATATGAAATAACCTCCCCTCTTAGCCCTTAGCTCTTAAACCATCCCAGAAACATTTAGAATCTGGGTCTGAGGTGGTGTTGTGTTTTCATAGTCTGTGATGACTTTCTGATTCAAGAAAGTCCTCTCCAAGTAGAGAGGAATTCATTCTCCACAAAGTTCTTTTATTCCAATCTTCCAGCTGCAATCTAATGGTGACAGCGATGAATGGTCTAATATCAATTTGGGATGGATGGTAGTGTCTTGAATTTTGTGGAGGTCTTCACTGCTGCAGAGAAAGTAGTCAATTCTTGAATAAGAGTTGTTGGGGTGGAAATAAAAAGTGTAATCCTTTGTGGATCTATTATGTTCCCACCAAATGTCTAGAAGACCTATTTCATGCATCCCTGTTCTCAGTTCTTCACTCATTTGTTTGTTGGTGGCAGGTTGTCCCAAAGACCAATCTAATTGAGGGTTAATTACACAATTGTAGTAGCCACCCATGAGGATTGTACCATCTCCTACATCAGCTATTTTACCAAATATTTCACTGAAAAAAGAGGGGTCGTCTCTGTTGGAGGCATGTAAGTTTATGAGATGTATTGTCTGAGAAAATGGTTTCCTGTGACCAGCACCCCCTCCCTCTTCCAGGATTTTCTCAGAAATAATTTTCAATGGTAGGTCTCTTTAATAAGAATCACTACACCTGCTTGTTTTCTCATAGGATGGGAAGAGCTTATTACTTTACTAACCCACATCCTTCTTAGTTTAATGTGTTCCACTTCACTGAGTCTAGTTTCTTGTAGGAAGCAAATGTCTGACCTCAAATTTTTTAAATACTGGAGTATTTTGGTGCACTTTACTTGGGAATTGATTCCCTGCACATTGAGGGATGTTATTGTGAGTGTCCCCATGTTGAAAGAATTACTTGTATCCCGGCCCACCCCCAGACTCCCAGCTGACTCTGGTTCCCAAACAGCATCTGTACATTCACTCTGGTAAGCCCTAACCAAACCAAACTCTCTCCATCCCCTATAACAATTTGTGCAGTATATGAATAACTGTGAGCAAAGTAAACATGTAAATAGGCTAACATGTCTATAAATAAAATTTTTTGTAAATTTTTTAAAAGTAGTGAACAAGTAACAGGTAAAGTGGTCCAATGTAACCACAACTTCCTAGGTTAAGGTGTTCTGATGGAACTCTGTGTGTGACAGGTTCCTGAGCTTCAGCTCGAGTACCTACATAATGTAAGACTGACCCCGAGGAATCAGGATGTAAAGTGGTGTCACCCTGGCTATAACTGGGCAGAGATTAAATATTCCTTCAGCCAGCTCATCCAAACCCATGGGAGGCTGCCTTTGTAAATATTAGTTGTACATAGCAAAACAATAATGAAAAAGCTAAACAAGCATTTCTTTAAAGTAACGTACCTTTCCATTAAGCAGTAATATTTGCATTAAGTTAAAGAACTAAGTGCTACCCTGTTTGTCCTTATTTATGTTTGTAGGACTTATGCACAGCGGGGACCTTCTGTAAAGTGAGAAGGCTGATGCACCACTGAGATATAACCTGAGGGTGGCTAAGGGAGGTGATCATGACCACCCAAGTAGACTTAGTGGTCTCACCATGTGGTACCATCTCTCCTTCCCCTGCCGGTGAATCCTCATGTTTTCTTGTCTCTTCCCTCTCCTCCCTCCCCCCTTTTTATTTTAAGGAAAGAGTGAGAGGAAGAGAAATAAACCATATTATTAATAATATTCATTAAATTGATACAAAATGCTGTTTGGTCGAAAGGCGTCCCTCAGAAAAGAAAGTCCTCACCTACCCCTATGTTGGGGAAGTGCAGTGAGTGTGCCAAGTCCACATGGTGGACAAAATCATGGTGTTTTCCCCACGGATGCTGATGTTTCTGAATTATCTCCTTCCATCAAGGGGTCTTTGTTTTCCCTTCTCAAAATACCTTTGAGCTCCATGCTCAAATGTGAGGGCCAGTGGATTGTTGACTGGTGTGCTTTCCTGGGCTTCCCAGCATGATGCCACACTGAACACATAATCTCCTTCTCTAAGATGTCTGTGCATAGGTCTGGGCAGGTAAGGCCAAGCTGTTGCAGGGTAGGAGCTGCATCTTGGAGTGAATAAACAACAGGGGACCATTCGTGTGTGAATCCAAGTGTGGCAGGGTAATAGAGTTGAATACGGATCTTTTTTTCCTTTGGCTTGTTGGATAATTTCCTTACTTGTCTCCGCTTACTGTTCAGAAGATCAGAAAAGTTTTGCTCAAAGTAGATTTTTTGTCTGCCTATTTCAAGGTCTCTGAGTTTCCACGCAGTCTGTAGAATAAACTGACAGTCTTGGTAATTGAACATCCAAACAATGATCGACCTAGGCCTTGCAGTTTGTTCCTTAGGTCTGGGTATTAAAGAACGGTGGGCTAGCTCAATGAGTAGTGGTGTTGCATCTGGTATTTTCAGGACATCCCGGAGAATGTGTAACATAGAATTCCTCTACTGACTAGAATGATTTCTCCATCTCTTCAGGCACCCAAATACCTAAAAGTTGTTGTGCCTTGCACGATTTTCCTGGTCGCCAATTTTCATTTGTAGCTCTTTTCTTTCACCAGCAAATAGGGATGGCCTGGTCATGTTGTTTTGAGGAGTCGTGCCAATTGACCAACCAATTCTCCACTGCAGCAGTATGTTGGTAGATCGCCTTCAAATCAGCTTTTAAATTGGCCACTGACAGTCTGACTCTGTGTAGAGTTTTAGTGATGCCACCTAGTTTGGAAATGACCTTGTGTTGATCGTTGCCATCTTGGATTTCATCCGAGTCTGCGATATTGCTAACTGGGGAAACTGAGCGGGAGTCCTGCATTAGACCAGTGCGTCTGTTGGTCTCCATCATAGTCTTTAATTTTGCTGATTGTGAGCTTCTACCTCTGCCTTTGTTAGCTGCCATCTCAGTGTACACGTCCCAATTGTTTTAAGGTATGTTCAGTCAAATTTAGCTATTGTTTTATTGGTAATTTGCTTGGCTCGAACTAGGCTGTCATCTGTTTGATGACATCACTGAAAGTCCAGTAAGTAACCATTAATCCATGACAAAGGAGGGCTCTACTAGGGAATTAATGCCTGGTTGGGGTGGGGGTGAGGCCTCCAACTACCAACTATGCATTGATTCCCAAGTAGATCCCAACTTTGGAGTGGATCAATGCGCTTGTAACATGGCAAGTGCAGGATAAATACTATTACATAGAGAATATTGTAGGCAGGTGGTTATTATGAGAATTTTACACACACTTCAGGTGTGGGATGCTTCATAAACCCCGAGGGTGAAGCCCGAGGGGTTTATATAGGCATCCCACACCAAGGGTTTGTGCAAAATTCTCATAAATAACCACCTGCCTATTACTTTATTTTTTATAATTGCTGGTCAGCAATTTTTTCCCAGATTGATGCTGCTTGTCTGTGATTCTCTGACATACACACACACACACACACACACACACACACACACACACACACACACAATCTTTATTAGAGAAAGAGATTTTTGTTTGTTAGGCATCTTTTTGTTTCTTACAAGTGTTTCTTCGTGCTGTGGTTGAATTTCATTTAAGTTGCTGCAACAGCGCTTACCTCTGTTAAGCGCTTCGGAGACGTTCCAGCGCGGTGCTGTGTTTCGGAGGCATTTCTCGGGCTGTACGGGTTACGGACAGCAGGATCAACCAGATAAGAGATTTTGAAGGAAAAAAAACGATCTCCGGTGTGAGGGCTGGTCTGTGGCAGCTCCTCGGTAAGCGGGACGAGGAGCCGCCATGTTTGTTGAGTGTTTAGCCTGCCCATGAGAAGAGGAGAGCCAATCAGGATGTGGCTCTAGTTTGATTGAAGTGGTGCGTGTTTGAAATTATAACTGGTTCAGCCTATGGAAAGAATTGCTGACCAGTCTAGACAGAGGTGGCGCGTGTTTGCCGTTATAACTAGCTGAGGTAGTTATAATGGCAAATTACAACTCGATTTTACAATGTAAAAAATTGTGACCAGTAACTATAAGTACATTATACATGGGACACAAACAGCAAGTCACATATTGCCAAATGCACATTATATGCTGTTCAGGAAGCACTTTCCAGTTAGCAGATGGGATGTCTAGATGTGCGCTGTGTGCGTGTAACGCTTAGTACACAATACACATGTGACTGCTCATTTAATAGTTTTTGCATAATGTTTTCATTTTTAGAACACAGAGATATATAATAAACCATGTACTTCTCTGTGCTAATGGAGTGGTGTGTTCACTCGTTTTCTTCCTTTTGCGTTGTTATTCACTAATGCATTAGGGGAAAAGTACAAATATTTGCATATACAGAATCTATTTGTACTACCCCCACAATGCATTGCTGGATTGAAAAGATTACAGCCTGATGATCACTCCATTGCACTTCTAAAGTGCAGCTTTATAGTTTTCTTTCCCGTGGATGTCTTTTTCTACCTTGTATTTCTCTGTGGCTCCATTTACAATTTTTTTCAGCACTGAAGCTGATTGCCATTTTGTCTGAGGTTGCACGGGTGGGTGAGTATAAGTCTCCAGTTTTCTGTGTACTTGTCAGCATTGCACTTCACTGTGCAGCAACCTATAGGAACTGCTCAATGGTTTAGTAGCGTGGTCCCGACATGATACAACTTCGTCATGGCATTATAGAAGTTGTAGGGGGTATTACTAGGGAATTAATGCTGCCCATCTTGTATCATGTGGTTGGTTTCAACCAATCGCTTTGCTCATTTTCACACTAGTACATTTTACCATGTTATAATAGGAATTGTAATATGGCATAAAAAAGAAAAATGAAATGAAGCACTCAGATAGGTACAAACACATCATGTGTTACAGTAGGAATCGTGGTCTAATACCATAGTAGATCACGATTTGTGATGTAATACCTTGGCAATCCACTACAGGCAAGAAGCAGTATACAAGTGAAAACAATATGCAAGTAGTTTGCAGTGTGTTTTTGTCCTAACTTGTATTTGCTGAAGATTTTCCTGGCAGAGGATTTTTGACATTTTCAAGATTGTTCTATGTTGTAACTGTGACAGAAGTTCATGAGTTACTAAAGAGTGTACATTTAAACTCACATATACTGTTAATTATGCTGCAACAATATTTCTTTAGCAGTGAACAGTTACATACTGTTACCATCCCTTCTGATCTACTGCTTTCTAAGCAACTGTGGGTGCAATGCATTGTGGATGACTGAATAACATTATCTGGCCTAGCCTTTTCTTGGTGAATACACAGTGGTTAAGATGAGCATGCAGCTTCTATAACCGAAAGCAAAATAACAGACACTGAGATAAACAAAGCAAAATTAAAGAGAGAGGTCTTCTATGGGTGAAAAGAAAATAATTTGAGAGAAACAAAAAGAAATCAAAGAAACAGACTAACAATAGTAGTCAAAACAAGTATTTGAAAGGTGAAAGCAATAAACGTTATGTTGTTCTATATCCTGCTGAGTTAGATAGTTTAGAGGGAAAAAAAGTGAAAATAATTTTCTGCAAAATAGTAGTTGTTCAATAAAGTGTTTTTCAGATTGGCTTAATTCAGTACATTTGGAGAAACGGTGCTTGTGCTACTAGAATTGTTTGAGAGCCACCTGTTGGTCTGCAAAGGAAATGGAGGAAGAAAACTAAAATGTACCATAGCACACTCCCATCATGCAGTGCAGCCCATATCTTCTAATACACAGAGAGGAAAATCAAAGCACCTAGAATAGAAAGTGAATTGCAAGTTTTTGAAAAGTTGTAAAATATGTTTTGAAGTGAAATAGCAGCCACGATATTTCCAATAGGTGTGTTCCAATTGTTTTCAAGTATATGTACATCATGTTTAACAGCTCAGCATATAGTATTCTGAAAGTAAATCAGTGTGATTCTACTCATTTATTTAAAGATTATTAGTCCTACACTTATTGCCATGTTACAAGCGGATTAAGCCACTTGTAAGGATGGTCTACAGTGGATTAATCCATGGTTGGTTGAGTTGACCCACTCGGCCTTCGGCCTCGTGGGTCAACCCTCCCCAACCATGGATTGATTCCACAGTAGATCCGTGCGTTCTCATGGCTTAATCCTTACATAAATCTCTGGGTGCCTTATAAACTAATTGATTAAACATTTATAATAACTTTTATCTATGGGCTCAACCACTTATTATTTCCCATAACAACAAGCTGGTTATTATGGGAGACATGCTGCCTTACACATTCTGAGTGCGAGCCCTGTTCTCAGAGATGCACAGCTGCTGTCACTTTCTCTTCCCACTGCAGCTGTGAGAACCATTGTGCTTGGTGCTTTCACATTAGAGGAAAATTTACAGCTTATTATGTTTAGAAAAGTTTTTTTATGGCTTTTGAACCTTAAATTGAAATATTGACATCACTGCACCAAAAAACAATGTAATCTGATCTTTAACTCAAGTGTTCAAAAAAAGCATTTTGACCGTCACATTGACACTTAATTGTCATTTTACCATTTTACCATTTCAAATACGCTTAGATTTTGACGTCTCTGATTACACAGAAATCTTTGTTCAGCATAATGTATTTCAATATTTTTTTTGAAAAGCATTACTGTGGTGACAGTATACTGTTTACTACTTCCTATACTACCCTGCATTTTGTTTGTAAATGCTTAAGTTTTTGTAGTTTCTGACTGGAAAAATGATCGCTACACCAGAAATTATAAAACTAATGCATGGGCTGGAGTGTATCACTTGAAGTTAATACACACTTGGTGTCAGATGCTGGATAAATCCCTCGAGTTTCACTCTTGGGGGTTTACATAGCATCACACAACTAGGGTGTATACTAAATAGAGAGTAATGCCTGCAAGATGTGTGTTATGAGGATTTTCCACATACCCAAGGTGTCTGAAAAGTCCTCATTAAACTAATATTGTACAGGCATTATTTTTTATGGTAACTGTGCAAGGTTTCAACAGAGACAAAAACAGTAAACAGTATTTTTGCAGTGAGTGTGCCTCAAGCAGCCATCGATTGAGTGGCTTTTGCTTCCTCTTTAACATTATGGTATAAAAAGTTAACTTTATAATGTTAGTGCTTAATACTGAAATATATTAAATTAATAGTAAACAGACCATGTGTGGACCGACAGTTGGAACTGTGGCATCAGTAGACCCACAGTGGTTGCAGAGAAACCACAGATCTTGAGACCACAAATGAGTGTATTAGAAAATGCCATAATAACTTGTGGTTGAGTTATCGAGAATTCAACGGGTTATTATGGCATTTTATCAGTAGTACATATCCAGTCATTGTAGGGGATACCAGTTATTGTATTCTCATAATACATACCAGCTCATGCATTATTCTTTATATTATAATAAAAAACCTGCAGATTTTAAACAAAACTTTCTAAATGTATAGCAGCTGCAGTAAAACAAGAAACACGGTCAGGATGGTCCAGTCTGATAGGTTAAAGATAATGCTACAGTTAATGGAGCAGTTAGAGGTGAGATAGCCAATGTAGACTGCTCCGACACTATATCTGTGGTAGAACTTAATATCCGATTTTGAAATCATGTAGGAATCCAACCTATTTTTGAATTCCATTTTATTCTTACTAGCAACCACTTCAACAGGGAGGCTATTCCACACACAAGTTATCCTCTGTGTGAAGTAATACTTCCTTTTTTTAGCCCTAAATCTGCTACCACGTAACTGTAGAAGATGACCTTTCATATCTCTGTTATGCTGTTTGAAATGGTTCCATGTCATAATAATGAATAGTTTTTGGCAACTCTCAAAACAGTGAGTACACCCTGCCAAAAAACAATTTGGCACATCACAATAAATGCCGAACACCAAGTTGGCGACATGTAAATTAATGTTTAATGCAGTGGGCTATACCCTCGCACCTCCCATACTTATATAATCATCTCTAAGAGGGGCAGACACTGGAAGAAAGAAGAGGGACTGATGATGGCAATAGGTTTAAAAAAAAAAAACAGCAAAAGAAAAACATACCTGTATGTCTTGTCAGAAGTATGGCAGCTAGGATTCAATGCAAAGAAGTGCAAAATAATGCACCTGGGAAACAAGAACCCAGGGGAAGAATACACAATGGGTAGGGAGGTAGTAACAACAACAAAAAAGGAAAAGGACCTGGGGGTAATCGTATCAGATGACCTTAAGGTTAGCAAGCAATGTGAGAAGGCAGTGGGGAGGGCTGGGGGTATACTGGGATGTATAGGAGGCATCAGCAGCAGAAAACAGGAAGTTGTTATCCCTCTGTACAGACAGTTGGTGAGACCCCATCTGAGTACTGGTCCAGTTCTGGAGACCCCATCTCTGCAAGGATATAGACAGGATAGAGGTAGTCCAGAGGAGGCAACTAAAATGGTGCAGGGTCTGCAAGAGAAGTCAGATGAGGAGAGACTAAAGGAGCTTAATATGTATACCCTTGAGGAAAGAAGGAGAAGGGGACATGATAGAAACTTTTAAGTACCTCAGTGGAATCAACAAAGTCCAAGAGGGTAGCATCTTTCAGAAAAAGAGACTTGCAAGAACAAGGGGACACAATTTAAAGATAGAAGGAGGGCGGTTCATGGGCAATGTGAGGAAGTATTATTTCACAGAGAGGGTAGTGGATGCATGGAACAGCCTTCCTGAGGAGGTTGTGGGGTCTAAAACTGTGGGAGAATTCAAGAATGCATGGGACAGACATAAGGCAATTCTTGTGGGGGGTAGGAGGAAATAAGCTGTTAGTTAATTAGGATCTGCAGCCTATCCTGTAGGTAGGGAAATGGGCAGACTAGATGGGCCAAGCGTCCTTATCTGCCGTCAAAGTCTATGTTTCAATGTTTCTATGTATGCAGTCATGAACCTAGAACCACCTGCACTGCAGACGGTGTCCCTACCCACTACACCAGGTGGGTAGCTCGGTGGGATCACACTCTACATCCCCATGTAGCCCATCACTCTTTCTCCCCCTTCCATCACTGTTCTCTCTCCACACCATTTTTTCCATCCTCCCTCGCTGTTCCCTTTCCTACGCTATCCATTCCTCATAGCCGATCTTGAAAGTGACCAAACTGAAGCATTCATTTTTGAGTTGCTCAGTTTGGTTCGCTATATTGACATGCTACCATGAAACCCATAACTAAGGAAACCATTACTTCTAGATTGTTTATTATTATTAAACATAAACAAATCACCTCTGATCCTTTGAGTTGCCAAAGTGACTAATTTTGTTTTCCCTAAGCGACTACCATAGTCCATGCTTCTCAAACTCTTAATAGATCTAGTCACCTCTGTACTCATTCGATACTATTGATATATTTTCTTTTATAGGGTGCCCAGAGATGAGATCCATGATCCATACGTGAGTAAACATAGGCCCTATACAAGGGAAAGAGCACATTATTATCCCTACTCTTAATGGCTCTTTATGGTAGTTTAAATATATCCATTATTCTAGTGGTCCACTCCAAATTGCTAGCCTCTAGGTAGTTTAAATACATCCCTTGTACTAGTGGTCCTGCCCAACCTCTGATCACCAGCCTGTATGGTAGTTTAATTAAATTCCGGTGCTAGAGGTCCCTCCTCCTCAATTGCCATGCCATACACGTGGTTTAAATACATCCCTTGTGGTAGTGACCCCCATTTGCCAGCCCATGCTAGTGGTCCACCTCCTTCAATCTCCAGCCTGTAGTGCAACAGAACACTCTCCTCGTGTTTAGTGCCCCCTCACCACAGCATCAAACACCTCCTGTCACCTTACCATTCCCCTTGGTGCTGTGTGTACATGGAGACTAGCGCAGCCCTCCTCACACTTCCTTGGCCAACCGCCATATGTCCAGGTGGGGGAGCGTGACTCATCTTTATAGGACAGGGTGACATTAAACTACTATAGGCTGGTGATCAGAAAAGGGGACCACTAGCACCAGGGATGTATTTAAACTACCATATGGGATAGCGTTCGGAAGGGGGGACAGCTAACACCAGGGATGTATTTAAACAACTGTACTGGCTGGTGATTGGAGGGACAACTAGCACTAGGGATGCATTTAAATTACTGTACAGGCTGGCGATTGGGGGGACACTAGCACCAGGGATGTATTTACACTACTATAGGGCAGGTGACTGGGGTGGGAGAGATCACTATCACCAGGGAGTATATTTGCACAGTAGGTGATGATGATGAGAGGGGCAGTGCCATGGACTGCAGAGGGCTGGTGTGCTCCCTAGCAGCCAAAGAGCTAGGGAGCTGCATTACCTCCAGCAGTTGCTAGGCTTGCCCGGATTTAGTTGGAGTTTTTTTAAGCAGTATTTGTGCTATGCAGAAGGACCACACTAAAACCTTTTGCACAGCGCAAAGTCTCTGAAAATGGGGTAGTTCAGGTATTCATGGCCATGCTCCTCCCCTTGCCTGCCTGCATACATTATGTTTTGCATGGACCCTAACCCTCTTTGCCTGCACAACAGCCCTTTTTGAATATGGGGATCTGGCGCAAAATCATTAGTGCCTGCACAAACTTTTGAATATTGGCCCCCCCCCGGAGTATTTATTATATCATTGTTTATAAACAGAATGCTAAACATGAACTGCTGACCTCTCAGAACAGTGCTCATCGTTCTGTATACAAACAGACATAGTCAAAAAAACAAATTACTTGCTCCATTAAAGTACTGTATAGAATGTTGACCACAAAAACAGAAGAATGCAGATCACATTTTTTTCACATAAACAGTGTATTTAGATACAGTTAAATATGGATCATTCGAGGGGTATGAATGCAATTTCAGAAAATAGGAACATTACAGACAGCTGTAAATTAAAAATTATTTCCTGTCCTATTTAAAGCTTGTATAGGATTTGTACTTTGAGCAAGAGTTACAGACATGCTCTGCAAGACTTTCTAAGTAAGCACTAATCCTTGATAGAGGAGGGCTGTACTAGTGGATTAATGCCTGGTTGGGGGGGGTTAGGTGCATAAGGCCGCAGGCCGAGTGCTTCCAACCACCAACCAGGTATTAATCCACTAGTAGAGCCTCGACTCTGGAGGGGATTAATGGTTTGTAACATGGCAAGTGCAAGGAAGACATTGTGCAAAAGTGTTTCACTTCACAGTACACTAAAGTTCCCAAGATGAATAATCATTCTTGCAAAACTGTGCTGCATTGTTTTGGTTTCTACACAGTGTCATAGTCAAGAAACTTGTGTGTTTCCATTGCACGCTACACTACCATTTATATAGTGTGGGCTATTTTTAGAAAAAACAGATGAAGAGAAGATTGCTGTGTGAATCAGACAACCACATTAACGTTTTGTGATTCTTACTGACAGTTTCTATGTTTTGTCCATCGAGCTTATATCCCAATGCTGCATCACAGCGGTGCATTGTGGGACAGTTTTACAACTAATGAGTGACACAAATATAGAGACACTAATTTGTGTTCCTTTTCCTGTGTGTCTTGATGGGAACAGTTATCACTGCAGTCTGCGACTTACTTTTCACTTACTGGTGCAGTTAGAGACCTCGCCTACTGTCTCCGAGGTCACCCAAGCTAGTGGGTGGCTCTGCTGGATACCAACAAGGATTCTATCACTCTTCCAGCACCAACACCATCTACAGGCATGAACACACAGCAACAGAAACAGACGTGGAAACATACACTGATTATTTCAGTTGTTCTCTCTCTCTATTTTGTGCAGTTCCGATACGAAGCGGGCTCTACTACTGGATTAATACCTGCAGCATTTGCATCATGCGATGCATTTTGACAAATCACAATGTTGTATTTGACAGCTTATTAATTGCCATGTTACAATGTCCTTAGTTGATGTGATCATCACATCGAGTTTATAAATTGTTTCTTGTCTTCACTTTGTTTATCTAGGTTCTCGCAGCCTCCTTTGATCTTGTTTTCACTGGATGGTTTCAGAGCTGAATATTTGCATTCTTGGGGTGGACTTCTTCCTGCTATTAACAAACTGAGTGAGTAGATTTCTGTATGGTAAACAATGTATTTGTTAACTTTTGGGTTATTTTTTTTCTGTTGCTCAACTGGTAGCACTGTCTGCGTCTGAGATGTAGAATTGTGGCTTAAAGATGCACATTAAGGGCTTTGTTCATAACCCCCAAGCTGAAAACTTCAGTGCTTGGAGGTGTTGTACTATTAGAGGTGCCGTCCTATATACAGAGAAAGGATAAAGTATTGTCAGCCTATGTACAGCAAACCAGTGTCTTCATCAGAAGGTTTCTATGGCAACCAGGAACCTCGAGATCACCACTTGAGAGGTTCCCTAGTTTCCAGGTAGTTGTTAAGTATCCAGCTTCAGTGCCCTCCCGTCCTGCCGTGGATTGCTCCAAGTATTCCCTCTTACTGTGTGCTATATGCTAACGATGGTATTCTTTCTGGGTGCCCTTCACAGCACAGTACTGGTGGGGACCCCAGAAGCAGAGTTGCAAATGTCAGGAGACTGTGGCATAGCACGAACAATATCTGCCCCAGATATGTGCAGAGCTTGCCTTTCATCGGGGCGGGGCGCGCAGGTAGATGTCCTGCAGCAGCATCATGCATGAGGACTGAAGAACTGTAGTTGACAGCAAAATAACGTGTGTGTGTGTGTGTGTGTGTGTGCAGTGTTACAGTCAGGGCAGAGACAGAGAGAGCAACAACGAGGTTCAGGCAAAGAGCTGTGTGTCCGCACATCAGTGTTCCTCAGTAGTGTGCAAGTGCCGGGGGGCATACATAAAAGGTGTTAGCCAATGTATCATACAGTATTATGCATGAGAAATGTCACAGATCATTTTGGTAGGGTATCTGTGACATTTTTATATGTATAAGAGCAGTGCACTATGCAGAATTTGTTTGGAACTGTTTTGCAAGGTGGTAGGATACCATCCATTTTCTCCTATTTAAACAGCAAAAGCAGCTTTTCCAATTTTTTTTTTGTTGTTTAAACATAGCCCATGTTATAAGTGCAATAACGCACTCCAGGGTATAATGTTATTGAGGATTAAAGCACCCCAGGTGCTGTGAAGGCACTCAGACTATAGCCTTGTGCCTCACAACGCACCTGGGTGTGCGTTAATCCCCAGTAACAGCACACCCTGTCATGGGTTATTGCTTACTTAAACCAAGGCCCTGTCTGCCTGTGCCTGGTAGTTGTCCCAGTGAAATTTATAAGATCTCACATCACCATTCAGAAATGCAGAAAAACAACCTGATGAAACAAACACTTCAGTAAAGAATGCTTTGTAAAAATAACCTACTCAAAGAGAGCTTCCAAATCATTTCAAAACAGGAAGAATGAAATTAAATGGCATACAATCATCTGAAAACCCTAGATACTATACTGAAATATAATTGACTATAAAATTTCATTTTAAATGCTCAATGTTTTTTTTAATTTTTCCAGAAAAATGTGGTACACATGCTTCCAGCATGAGACCAGTTTATCCATCAAAAACCTTCCCCAATCACTACAGCATTGTAACAGTGAGTATATGTCTTCATTGGTATTAAATATACTTAAATTCTGTCTTTGTCCTTTTCCACTAATCTCACATCCACTTTTCTTTACTTCTATTCTGAGTTAATTTATATGGTACACTGTATTGCTGCAGATTACTCTGACGCTGCTGTATTTATGTTCCCAAAATCCTCCATACCAAGCTATTAAAACTGAAACACCTATTTTTTCAGTCCCTACAAACAATCATTTCTTCATTTGAATTGGATGAGCTTTTAAAATCCAGTACTATCAAGTTGTCAGTGGGGAATGGGAAACTGGAAAAAAGGCATACATACAATAGCAGTGAAAATATGCAGTGGCCTACTAAATCCAAAATGTAGAGTTAGTCAGCACTTGAGGATAATGTTAGGGAAGTGTGTTTATATGTGTTTCGATGTGTAATGATGCTTATGAAAGCAGGTCACAGTTAAAAGTATTTATTCAGCAGGCAAGAATACATGTCATAACTTACATGCAGTAACTGGAAGTGACTCACACTGCTAGCATTTCATGATACTAAATCAGCAATGCTACTTATGTGATCTAAACTGGCAGTAAATATGTAAAATGAAAGTGTAACTCCGCTAGTGGTTGGGAAGCCATCTCTTGTAACATTTCCTTCTTATAAATGTTTAAGAAATAGTATTTACATGGATAATAGAACTGTAACGGTGTGAGCAAACATGTACTAGATGAAATAAAACAGAAAATGTTAAACAATGCAACAAGAAATGTAATCATAACCTTAACAGTTATACTCATTGTGGTGAGCTGCCAGCTGCTAGCCCTTGTTTGTAGATCTATTGTATATATGTTTTTTCATGTAATTCTATGTTAATGTACATGCCAGTGAGTATATTCACATAGAGAAAAGACTGGATTTTTTTAAAAGGGGTTGACTTTCTTTAACCTGCAGGCCATCCTTGCTTGCGGAAAATGACAGTTATTGTCAAAAGCTTGTGGATAGCTGATCAAAGAGTCTTCCTCTAAATCAACTACCCAAGGGAAACAGAATTCATAAAATGTCAGGAGATAGCCCTTTTCACTTGAAGAAAAACAATGCTTTGATCCCAGGAAACTGTTAATAGTATACTTCATTTTGTGAGGTAATAGGAAAGAACATAACCTTCTAGAATACCTGTCTGAAATTCCATTTACAGGAGTTATGATTATAAAACTTGGGTTAACTATGGGAATCTGACCCATTAAAGTTTATCAGGAAAATGAGATTTGGGGAAGAGCAAGAGTACCATCTCCTGGCCAAATGGAGAAGTTGCTCTTGAACTGGAAAGTGATGACACTGCAAGTTTACAGACAAGTATAAATGGCCCCAGCTCAGGGCACTTGAACACACACTGTATTCATCTGGACTACACCTGACACTCAAAAGCCAAATTGTTGAAACCCAGTTTGGCTACAAGGACTAAAGGAATTAAGAACTTCCGTCCACTTTTCTGGACTTCAATTTTACTGCAATTGTCAAGGTAGACTTTTAGCTAACAGTGTTAGTGCATTTACATGTATGTATTTTTTCCACTTTGTTTCTGCATACTGTAACCCAAATTAGTATATTCTCTTTTTAGTTGTAACTGTATTTAAGTATTTTATTAAAATCATTTATTTTTCTAAAGACATTCTGCCTGCATGAGATTTCTATATTTGTGTGTGACTGTAGAAGATTTATTAATAATCTGTGACAATTGTTAATTGCTTAGAGGGGCTACCATAAGCAACCACATTGAGAAATGGGTCTGTAAGGGATCTGGAAGGATAGGGAGAGTACTAGAGTCTCAGGGACAAGTCTGCAGGGATTCCAAACCAGGCTGTTGCATGTCCTGTAGGGAGAAGGTCATTTCAGGCTTTTCACTGCTACCCCCATGCCTTGGTCTTCCTCCTCCTTCGTGTAATAACAAAGGAAGGGTTCATATTTGGCCACAAGACTCGAGACTGGTATTGTGCCCCTAGCTAGAGTTGGAGGGATGCCCTGGATCCTTGTGGTAGAGGTGCTTTCATGACCTTGATGAGCATTCAAAAGCATGAGGAGGGTATCCCTACTCCTCCCATCATGGATTGCACTTAAGGGTGGGTACTGTGAACTCAGTGGACCTGACCCCTAGGAGTGGGTTTGCTACAGATCTAGTGTGTAGCCTTGGGATCCGAGAGATTTGGTTGCATAGTGTTGTGATTTGAGAGATATTGGTGGCACAGGCATAACAGTTGAATATGAGCCCAGTGTATCAGAGTGATAAACTGTAAACAGTCCATACATGATTAAGGCAGGGATTTAAAAAAAATACATAATTTGGTTACTGTATAAAGTTCTCTACCTGTTTTTTTTTTCTTGGGTGCAAGCTAGTGTAGCAGTAGTTAGGGAAGAAGATGGCTTCCATCTACAGCAAATATACTGCAGACTACCTGAAGCAGTTGTGTCAGGAAAGAGGAGTCCAGTGCAAGAGGCAAACCAAAAAACACCTTGTGGAGGCTGTTGTGGCAGCCAATGAGCAAGCGACTGCCCAGGACCTTGAGTCACAGCCAGTGACTGAAAAGGACCAGACCTTGGGTGTGGGGTGCCAAGGGACGTCCACAGAGTCCAGTGTCAGGGGAGGAGGATAGCGACACCAGAGGTAACCCAGAGCCACAGCACCAGGAGAAGGTCACCACAATGCTGGAGCTAGAAGGATCAGGCTGCAGCTAGAGTTGAGGAGACCGGAGCTGGAATTCAAGCAGAGGAAGTTCCAGATGGAGCTGGAGATGCAGGAAAAGAAAACTAGCATCGGAGAGAGGCCAAGGAAAAAGTAAGGCAGCCTCAGAGAGAGGCAGAGAGAAAGGAGAAAGAGCACCAGAGGGAATTCAAACTGGCAAAGCTAAGACTCCAACAACCAGCAACAGAGGAGGAAAGTGACAGGGGTGAACCTGAAACTCCAGTGCTGAGGTACAAATTAAATTCCAAATTAATAGCTGAATTTAAAGACTGGGAGAATATGGATACTTTTTTGAATTTGTTTGAAAAGGTCTGCATCCAGGCTAAAATACCCAGGGAGTCCTGGAGCTTCCAGCTATCCCCACTGCTTACTAGGAAAGGGCATGAGGAAGTATGCCAAATAGACAATCAGGACAGTAGTAATTATGAGAAACTTAAGCTGTATTGTTTAAAAAGTATGAACTAATACCTGAAGCATACAGGGCTAAGTTCCATAAACTCCAGAGAAGCCTTGACATGAGCTATGAGGAACTTGCCACAAAGCAATGTTAGTTTTTAAAATGTTGGTGGGAGGGAGTGGAAGCAAACTCTGTAGAGGAAATTTAGGAGATTGTACAGTACTCCTGGATCAATACTTTTGGGCCTGCCCAGCACAGCACAGCAAAAAACCTGGTTAGGGGACTGAGACCCCAAAACAGTGCAGCAGGCTGCCTAGCTCTCATACTGCTATGTCAGGAACAGGTCTGCTCTGAAAGGAGTGGGGTGGGCATGGCAGCAGAAGGGAAAAGCATGCCTTCAGGGCAGATAAAACCCTCACTGCCTCCACAGAAAGGGAAGTCCTAGGTTACAATTAAAAAGGATTTATTGGATAAAAAAAATGATGATTGCTGATTTTGCAATCAGCCAGGGCATCTTGCTAGACAGTGTCCTAAAAAGGCATAGAGTGGGAAAAGTGGCACTCAAACAGAGTTGGGTGCACTGTGTAACCCTGAAGGTATGCTTATGAACATGAGTGAGCACATACACCCCGATACTGTAAATGAGGTGCACACCCATGGGTTAAGGAACATGAGGGCATCTCTTACCTTCTTAAAGGGATTTGATTGAGCCTGAGCAGCTTATACCTAATCAGTCTGTGACAGTAAGGGGATTCACGGAGGAGGAAAAATCTCTGCCACTAGCTAGTGTTCTGGACTGGGGTGAGACAGGAGAGAGGGTGAAGAAAGTGGCTGGGGCAGAAAACTTCACCCTGAATGTGATTCTAGGAAGCAATCTACAGAAGGTGGTGGTGTGTGCAGTTACCCACAGTCAGATGGCAAAGGTCGATTATAGTTCCCATAGAAGCCCCTGTGGAAAACAATGGGAGGCTGGTTCCCCAGCCAGTGTATCCTGAAATGGAGAGTAGTGAAAAGGAGGCAGGACATCCCCACTTAGCAGTTCACAAATCAGCTACAGAAGGTTACTCTGAGGAGGGAAGGGTAACCAATGGTCTGAAGGTTAGGGATGGCAATGACCCTGAATGGCCTGATGCTAAAGCTATGGACCCCAGTTTAGGAACAGAAGGGGACATGCCCAATGCCTTGGGAGAAAGTGAAGAATTTGCAGCTGATCGGAGGACTGATCCTAGTTTGGAGAGGCTGAGGGCTTGTGCAGAATCTGTGAGACACGGAGGTGAAGTGAGACATAGGGTATATTGGGACAATGGATTGCTGTATACACAGGACATAAAGACAGAGGGAGAGGTGATGGGCAGGCAGCTTGTCATTCCCCAGGGGTACCATGAGTGGTTGCTCAAGATCGCTTATGATATCTCCATGACTGGACATCTGGAAATTGTGTGCATCATGCAGCTATTGGCCCGGAATTTTTATTGGCCCAACTTCACCCAACAGGTGAAGGAATATTGCAGATCTTGCCACCGGTGCCAACAAATGGGGAAGGCAGGTAGTAAAACCAAAGCCACACTAATTCCCTTGCCCATTGTGAAGGAGTCATTCCACAGGGTAGGAATGGATATTGTTGGACCTTTGAGTACCCCAAGCTCCTCTGGGAAAAGGTTTATCCTAATGGTGGTAGATTATGCCACCTGACACCCAGAGGCGGTTGCCCTTTCCTCACTTAGGACAGACAAAGTGGCAGATGCCTTGCTAGGGATTTTTTCCTGTGTCGGGTTCCTATGGAAGTTATCACTGATGGAGAGGTACCTTCATGTCGGACCTGATGAAGTGTTTGTGGGAGAAGTGTGGGTGGTGCAGAGATGCACAACACCTTATTACCCACAAGCCAGTGGGCTTATGGAAATGTTTAATGGTGCCCTAAATTCAATGCTCCAAGCATTTGCTGAACAGCATGGGAGGGACTGGGAGAAATACTTTCCTCACCTGTTGTTTGCATACAGGGAGGTTCTCCTAGAGTCAACAGAGTTTTCCCCCTTCAAACTCTTGTATGGATGTAGGGTGTGTGGGCCCCTAGATTTCATCCAGAAAGGCTGGGAAGGCAAGCATGCCACCCATAGTGGAGTATGTCCTAAGGTTTAGGGAAAATCTGAAGGAGCTTATGGGAGCAGCCCAGAGCAACCTGTCAGCTGCCCAGCAGAAGCAAAAGATCTGGTCTAACCACAGAGCCAGAACTCGCTCATACAGTATAGGTCAGGAAGTCATGATCCAAATCCCGGTCCCAAAAGACAAGCTGAAGGCCAAGTTGGTGGGACCATACAAAGCAGTCCGACATATTAATGACATGAACTATATTGCAGAACTGCCTGAAAGGAGACATACCCATAGAATATACCATGTCAACATGATGAAGTTGCCCGGTCTGGTGGCGCTGAGGGTTGAGGCGCTGGACGCCACACCTCGCGCTATGCTGGCAACCCAGGTTCGGGAGCAAGCTCGGGTGCAGGGGGTCGGCAGGAGAAGGGTTGAGGATGAGTGCCCTCATGGTGCTCTCCTCCCCGGGAAGGAAGGGCGGGTTGCTGCAGCATACCAGCGACCCCCAGTGGAGACTGGGGGCACTGCAGTATGCCAAGCAAGCACATTACTAGCATGGCCGATGCCGGCAGGTTGCCGTGTGCCAGTGTGTTGACATGCACCATGCAGGGGGGTTGGTAACGCATAAAAAAGGGAAAAAATGGCACTCTGGACAGGCAACGGCACCTGTCCCCCACTGCATTCTTCTTCATGGAGTGCCCCTGATTGGTGCGGCTTCGGTGCCAGTCACTGATTGGTCCGACGACCGTGGGCTGCTGTGCTCATTGGTGCACCCTCCCTACGGCTTCTGAACAGAGACTCCAGTGCTTTTTCAGCGCCTTTTCTTATTTTCAAAACTTGTTTCTGCTACGTGAACTGCCTGTGGGGATTTTTCTCCCACCCCCTCCCAGGCCTCCATTAAATACACAGTTGCTCCTCCCTCTGAGGCCCTTCCTCTTATCATTGGCTTATCTCTTACCCTGCTCTGAGCTGTCAACCAAACCGCTAAATTTTCACTCCCCCTTCTGGCCTGTTTCAATTACCTGCCCTCAGTTATTAGCCCTGTTCAGTTTCTGCACAAGACCACCCTGTCTCACAATATATTTTAGTTCTTCCCAGGTGAGACTGCCTTTTCACACATACTACTAGTCCCCCATAATCTTGATTACTCTGTTAGGACGGCAGTCCCTAAAGACTTTGTCTGATCCCTTACTCAGAAATTCCTTTTAGACTGTCTAGCCTTATAGAAAAGTGTACATCTTTCCTCTGGCCTGCCGCTTGGGGTACTTGTCCTGTCAGTTGGTCTGTAAGGAAAACAAAAAAAAACCAAAAAAAAAAGTCCCCTCAGATAATACTGTATCTTCTCGCAATCACACTACCCCTACTCCTCTTGTCCAGGCCCGCTGCACCTCAAACTGAAGTGACCCACCCAGCATTTTTCCTCATGATTACTGCTACTCTAATCTCCTGATACTACCTACCCCTTGCTGTAACCCATCCCCAGTGCTACTAAATAGGATATGGTTCCACACGGTTGCCCATGTCAAAATGAAATGTCACTGGCCGACATATGCCAGTGGTTCCTTCTTTAGTTGCAAACTATGGTACTTCCTCCTACTTGCTATACTGCTCTCAGGCGATGTTCAGCTTAAGCCGGGACCACCTAATATTCTACCTGACACTATTAGTAACGCCAAAGGTCTTATTATAGCACACCACAGTATCAGGAGCCTTGCACATAATCTCGCTGAGCTTGAATCCTGGACCTCCCTCTACAAGCCAGATATTATATGCCTAACTGAAATATGACTAAAACCATCCATACCTGATTCTCTGTGCCCCCTTCCTCACTATAATCTATTGAGACTCAACAGAGCTGCACGCAAAAGGGGGGGAGGGACAGCCGTCTACTTTAGAGATTATCTTGATGTATCTGCCTTAAAAACATCTATCTTACACCACTGTGAGGCACTTCATGTCCTGCTCACTCTCGGTACTAAAAATCCATATTTTGTGTGCCTACAATCCTCCACCAACAGACTAATAGGTCTCAAGAACTAATGGAACAAATCTCATCCATTGTCGAAAGAAACAAGGTCCTTATACTTGGGGACCTGAATATTAACTGGCTGGGAAGTAACCAATCCACAATAATGACCAAATTGCAGTATTATAACCTGCACCAACTGATAGGTGAACCTACCAGACATGCCCTTCACTCAAATGCGAACACACTACTAGACTGGATAATGACCAATCACCCTGAAAATGTAATTGCTTCTGGAGTACTACCAGATGATATCACTGATCACTCCCCAACGTACTGTATCTGGTGCAAAAACAAACCTACCCAGAAGGGGCCCCGCTTCATTACATTCCACGACTATGCACATTTTAACTCTCAGTTTTTCCTGCATGACATTGCCACTGCTGATTGGTCCCCATTCTTACATCCAGTGATGCTCAGACTGCCCTTAATCAGTTCTTGAATCATTTCCTAAGCGCTCCAGGATAAGCACTGAAAATTTGTAACCCGTCAGGTAAGAAACAGGCAAACCCATTGGCTGAAATCTGAACTACTATCTAAACTTAAACTAAGGAACAAAAGCTGGCTCCGTTATAAGAGCTCCGGGCTATCCTCTGACCTCATCACCTACAGGGCCCTGCGAAATGCCTGCAAAAAGGACATTAAAAAAACCAAGAGCTCATACTACAAGGACCTTCTAACCAACTCCTATGGTGACCCCAAAAAATTTTGGTCCCACATTAAATTCTTCCTTGGTTCTAATCCACTATCCACTCCTAATGATATGTCACTTGATGGGGTACACTGTAATAATCCCAGAACCATTGCCAATTTCTTCTATAACAAATTCTCTGACTTAACTAATTACACCTCCTCTTTCCCTGTCCAACCAGACATACCCATCCGGCAAAATGCAAATGGTCCTCATTTCTTTTCAAAGCAGTCATTAAATGTGAAGTGCTTAGACTACTAAACAGTATCTTGGAAGGACAGTAGTAGCTAGCGACAATCTTGAACCAAAGCTACTTAAGATTGTTGCCCTCTTCATTGCTGCCCCCTAGCCAAGATCTTCACATCTCCCTGTGCCAGAGCTATATCCCTGAACTATAGAAAATAGCTAGGATTACCCTGTTTTCAAAAGGAGATCGTGAAAGATCTCTCAAACTATAGGTCCATTGCCATACTGTCTGTCCTAAATAAAATTCTTGAGAAGTTTGTAGCTGCCCAAACAATTGATTTCCTACAGAAACATGATCTACTTTCCTCTGCCCAGCATGGTTTTCACAAAGGACATAGCACCACTACTGCCCTTCTCAAATTTACGTCAGATACACTAGTGGCTATTGACTCCGGTCTACTCACCGGAGCAATTTTCATAGGCATGACTAAGGCGTTCGACCTAGTTGATCACTCCATCCTTCTAACCACCCTAGGATCTCTAGGCTTCTCGACTAATATTGTAAGATGGTTTGAGAACTACTTATCTGATAGAACTCAAATTGTGAAATACAACTCCACTCTCTTAGACAAGACCACTATAAACATTGTGGTGCCACAGGTTCCATCTTTGGGCCCCTGCTTTTCTCTCTTTCATAAATAACATCTCCACTGACCTCCTAGAACAAGCTCCCTGCTATATGCTGATGATATTGTTCTTATGCTAGTCAAAAGCATTGAAGACGTAAACAATCTACTCTTTCTTGACTTTCAGTTAATACAGAAGTGGCTATCCACTCACAAACTTGCTCTAAATGAGTCCAAAACCCAAGCTTTGCTCTTTGGATCAAATGTGAGACTCAAGCATGCTCACCCTAAATTTAAAGTCACTTCCTTAAATGGCTCACCTGTTGGGGTGGTAAATTCGATTAGATATCTGGGCCTCACCCTTAATCCATCACTAAATTTTGACTTAAACATCAACCAGACCTGCAAACCGGTAAACTCTAAACTTGGAATAGCCTACCGAACCAGCTATGTGCTCACTTCCTCAGCAAGGCTTGCCATTGCCCGTGGCATACTCCTTCTATCACTTACCTATGGTGCTGCAACATATGCCTCTGCATGCAAATCAATCCTTCGGAAATGGGATGTCACTTATAACAATATCTGTTGCTATGCGTCATCCTCATACTGACTGAAACACCACTGCTTCCTCTATTCAGACCTGGGATGGCTTCCTCCTAATGAACTAAGGCTTCATGCCTATGGCTCTATCATTGACAATATGGTCCACCTACAAATTCCAGAATCCCTAGCAGGACTTTTCCAAAATCTGACACCAAGCTATAAACTGAGGTCTGCTGACCAGGCCCCTTTTTCATCCCCTGGCACACCACTAAAGGTGCTAGTGCTTTCGTCTGCCATGCCCCCAAATACTGGAACTCCCTTCCACTAGCATTGCGATAATCACTATCTCATGCATCTTTTAAAAAAGGGTTGCGAAATTATCTCAGCACTTCCCACAATTGCTCCTGCTTCAAACCTCCATAACTCTTTTTCCTTCCCAGCCTCCTCTCTCCATGACACTTACTGATCTACCCTCAAATACACTATGCACTTCTCCTTACTTATGTGTCCCTCATTTTACCTTACTTCACTCTCATCCCTCTTGTCTTGACTCTCAGTTCCATCACTTACTAGTACCTCTCCCCTAGTGCTATATCCATTCCCTTATTAGCACTAAAATGTTCAACATGTTCACTTTCCTTATAGAAAATTGTGGTGTAGTTTTTGTTCTTTGTACTGTACTGCTCCTGTGTTATTTTGTTTACTTTCTGCACTGCACTGGCATTGCAGCCTCCTTGTTTCTATGGAAACATTTGCTAATTGGTCTATATACTATTGTCAACTATTTTCTGTACTTGTATTGAAATGTTTCCCTGTATTATTGTATTGTTGTATTGCTGTATTGCACCCTCCCAGGTCGTGCCTGAAAATAGTCATTGCTATGGCTAGTGCACCTACCTGGTAAACAAAAACTAAATAAAAAATAAAATAAAAATGCCCTTTGCCAGGCCAATCCCGACCGGCCTCTCAGTTTCTCCAACTGAGCCCTGCCCTGCAGCCAGAGTCTGACTTACAAGAGCACCCAAGAGGGCGGGCCACACGGTGGGTTAAACTGGGGTACTGGCTGCAGGGAAGGGAGGGAGAGGAGGCACAGATCGGAGGGCCTTAGGCAGGCAGGACTCAGGACTAGGATGCCCGAGAGAGGTCCAGTGAGGCCGTGAACAGAGGGAAATACAGTTAAAAAACAAACAAACAAACAAAAAAAAAAACATGATAAAGTCATATGCATATAGGGCAGACATGATATTTGCTGTGTGTAGTCCTGGGGAGGGGACTGACAAAGACGATTCCCTGCTGGACTTGCTGGAGGAAAGTAAACTGGCGTCCTCTGTGGAGGCACTCAAACTGTCACCCCAGCTAACCCCATAACCAGAACAGACCCAGGAAGTAAGGGAGGGTTTTAGTGGACTTTGCACCCTTGTCATGGGTGAAGCCTGACTAACCCCCCTGAGGGACACACGATGTAGACACAGGAACGCAAGCGCCCATACCATGGACAGCTTCACCGGTGTCTTGAGGCCATCCTAAAGTTACATTAGAAGGGAGGTGCAGGAAATGCTGGATTTAGGGGTAATCCAGAAATCCCACAGCCCGTGGGCCCTCACCATAGTTTTGTTCCCAAGCCAGATGGCTCTACTTGCCTCTTCCACCTGCTCCAATCCCATTGGCAACAAGTATCACCCTGCCTTGCTCCTCTCTCCCCAGCTATCATCCTAGCAGTCCCTGCAACCACGCCTTTTTCTCCCATATGCTTCACTGCATAACTAGCCTCCTGTGCACTAGTCAATTATGGCACTGCCAGTAAGGAACCCATTCCTGATCTCCTCCTTCCTATTTTACTTACCCCCTTAACACCTCCTATAAGTTGCTGCCCTGCTCCCCATGCCCAGCTGTAGTAAACCATCCTACAAATGTCCCTCAAATGGCCACAGCATCTCTTTCAGCCACTACCTGGTCCTATTCCTATGGCTGCCTTTGGTTACCCTCCACCAAATTAGCTTCCATGCTCCCCACACTGCCTGCCCTAAAGCCACCCCCAAGCGGCACTCGTCCAAATCATGGTGCCTTTACATACTTTGTCACCACTTAACCCTTGCCTTACTACTTCTGGCAGCAGGGGACATACACCCAAACCCCTGCCCAACATCAGCCCCCTGTCATTCGTACCCAATGACTAACCCCCCTGCCAAGGCCACCGCTGACACTCTATCTGGCTTCTCCCGGGACTACGATTACTCCACCTAAACATTTGAAGCCTAGCCTCCAAGCTCAATCTGCTCCAGGTTCTATCCTCTCACCATGCCCCTGACATAATCATTGTATCTGAGACCTGCTAAACCCAAACCTTCCAGATACAGCCATCATCATCCCATGTTTTACTATCACTCGGCAAACTGACCCACCAGAGGCAGAGGAGTGGCTATCTACACCAGCCCAGACTTACATTTTTCTGTCACTCTTGCTAAATCTGTGCCCAAAGCCTATGAACTGCTTATGATGAAACTGTTCCCTCCTTCCTCACTCCCTATCTTTGTGGCTGGTATTTATTGCTGCCCTGGCACCCCGACCGCAACAGTCACCGACCTCCTAAGCCAACTAATTTCTCTAGCCCAGTCAGGTGAACTTTATGTTATGGGTGACTTTAATCACAACTGGCCATCCCCCGCTTTTAACAAAACCCATACCGAGACAGCTGCTCTTAGCCTTACCTAAACAATCTCAGAACCTACACGCCAAACCATAAGACTGGCAACCACTCCCTACTTGACTGGACACTCACCTCTCATCCCCACTATGTCATCAGCTCCAGCCTTCTCTGACTCCATAAGCGACCATCATACTGTATAACCTACTTAGTCCCAAAATCCACGGGTTAAATCCCTCCCAAATTTCTATTCCAATGGTCATATAAAACTAAACCTCACCCCCCACTGGAAGAACTAGCTCACTCTAACTGGGAACTCATCCTTAGAAGCACTAACATGGATGTTGCCATTACACACTTCCGAACACCTTCCTTAGCACCTGGGATAAACATGCCCCCCTGCGCCGCACTAGAGTCTGAGGGACTCGCCTTCCCTGGATTTCCTCTGAGCTAATAGCATGCCAACAAGCCTGTGATGGGGCATGGCAAAATTACAAAACCACGCTCCTCCCAGGCGACAACATCACCTACCGCATGCTCCGAAACAAGTGCACCAAGGCTACCCTACTAGCCAAGTCCGAATATTTTTACAAACCCTAAATGCCAATCTTGGTAGGCCATCTCAATTCTGGAAAGTCATCAACTCCCTTTCCCCCCCAACAACAAATCCCCCTCCTACTCTCCCAAGGGACTCTCCTTTCTCCGCCTGATGGTTGCCTCCGAGTTCAACTTCTACTTCACTACATGTAAAATGACCCTCCTGGACTCCTTCCATCAGTAACTCTACCCAGTCTCCGGACAGTTCCCCTTCACCGCCTGGCCAGAACCCTTCTCCTTCAGGCACATCTCTCCTATGGAAACCTTAGATGCCCTTACACCCTGAACCCCGCTAGGAAAATCTCCGACAGCCTAGACACCAAACTCCTCTTCCTTTCTGCTCCTGCCATAGCTGCTCCTCGCCCTTACTAAATCTCTTGTTCACCACTGAATCAATCCCCACAGAGTGGAAGCATGCCAGAGTCCTACCACTACCTAAAGGAGGGACCCCACCACCACTGCAAACTACCACCCCATCTCCCTCCTCCCCACCCTCGCTAAACTCCAGGAACACCTCATGCTCTCACAACTCTCCCACTTCTCTCTGAAACCAACTTCTTCACACCCTTCCAGTCTGGGTTTAGAAAACACCATACACCACCTCCCTACTAAGACTCATGGATTCTATCCTCTCAGGGATGGACAAAGGCCAAAGTACATCTGCAATCTTCATCAACTTAGCCAAAGCTTTCAATACAGTATCCACACCCTCTTATTGTCCTGCCTATCAGGTGCTGGGTTATCTGCAACGGCCACTAACTGGTTCAGAGCCTACCTGCAAGACAGAACCCAATCTGTAGAAATAGCTGACTCCAGCTCTCCCCCACTCCCTGTTACCAGTGGTGTTCCCCAGGGCTCAGTGCTTGGCCCCATTCTCTTCTCCATCCTACTAAATGATCTGCCAAAAACTTGCTCTACTATCTCAATACATATGTGTGCAGATGACATGGTCCTCTTTACCTCCGGCCGGACCCATGAAAAAGTCACCTTCAATCTCCAGACTGACTTCAACAAGGTACAGAACTGGTTTATCTCCCACCAACTCTCCCTCAATGCCAAGAGGACAGTCTCTATGACTTTCAGCACTAGACAGAGACTATCCAGACTTACATCCCCACTGATCTTCCATACCTTGGATAAAACAGACCTAGAAGACATGTCCTCCTTTAGGTACCTGGGATCTGGCTTGACCACCACCTCTCCTTCTCCACCCACGAGGACACCATCCTGTCAAAACTGTGCCCTAAGCTTGGGGCTCTTTATAGAAACCACACCTGTCTCCACTACCTGTGAGACAGGAAATTGTCCTGAAAATGATACTACCTTCCTTTGACTACTGTGATATAGTCTACAGCTCTGCCCCCAAGTCCACCCTATCCAGACTGGACCCCTCTTCAATGCTTTCTGCCATGCCCCCTTACCCATCACTGCAAGCTTTTCCATTACGCTGGCCTACCACCCCTGAGCAACTGGCGATTACTTCACAGTGCTAAATTTGTTTCTAACTCTGGCTCGGTTCCTTCCGCCTACCTTGACACCTCCTTATCTTATCCACCAACCTTCTCATGCCCTAAGGTCTACTGACTCCAGGATATTGGTAAGCCTCACTGAAGGACCTCTGCAGGCCAATCGGCTTTCTCTTACAATCTCCCTAAGCTCTGGAACAACCTGCCGCCCAAATCTGCCATTCTTCCTCCAAACATTCTCTATCCTTTGCCCTCACTAACTTCTACGTGACAAACTGTACATGCCCTTGACCAGCTCCCCCATCCCACTTACCTGCGTCTTTCCCCCCCATTGTTTCCCACTTCATCTTACATGGCCTGACCAGTGGCTTGGACTTCGGGCACTAAAACTGGCTTACAATTGCCCCGCCAACCCAAGCACTTGCCCGCTTATTGCACTTCTGCTTAGCTCCCTGAAAAATGCCTTCTCTTAGTCAATTTCAGTCATCTTTGCTTTGTGTAACCTATTCAGACCTAGTCCCCGCTCTATGTCCCAAAGCTTTCAGGCTTCTAGTTCTATCTGCCAACTCTGTGAAACATAATACAAACTAAGACTAGGAAGCAGGCACTTATGCATGTATGCATGGTTGTCGATATGTACTCAAAATATGTAATGTCACTCTCACTGTGGAACATGTATGTAGTGTCTCTCTCTTCATGTAAGCAAGTATGTATTGCCACCCTTATCCATTTAACAAAGCTTGAAATGGCACCTTTAGTTCATGACTCCAATGTACAACTCAATTGCTTGTTTCATGTACACTCTTCTCCCCTGTACCCCTCCCCAGGTCGCACCGTGAGATGAGCATCTTGTTGCTCAGTGTGCCTCTCCTGCTGAAACATTTTCAATAAATAAATAAATAAGTATGGATTCTTGTGGACTCAACACAGTCAGGAAGTCTAACGCCCACTCAATGCTATGGACGGACAAACTACTGGACAAGTTGGGAGGGGTGACATACCTTACCACAGCTGACTTGACAAAAGGGTATTGGCAAGTGGAGTTAACTGCCAGAACTAGGGAGAAGTTGGCCTTCATCACTCCAATAAGATTATTCAAGTTCAAGGTAATGACTTTTGGAATAAAGAATACCCTTCCCACCTTCCAAAAGTTTTTCAACCAGGTGTTACATGGCACTCAAGAGCACGCAGTGGCATATCTGGATGATATTGCCATCTTCAGTACCAGTTGGAAAGAATGCCTGTCTCACCTGAGGGAAGTGTGGGGTAGAATACAGAAAGCTGGGCTCATTGTCAAGGCTGAAAAGTGGCTGTGGTGGAGGTGGCATACCTAGGACATGTATTAGGGCGAGGCAGCTCCATCCCAGTCAAGCCAAGATTGAGGCTATAGAGGCATGGCCCAGGCCTGAAACCCAGAAGCAGGTTTGGAGTTTCCTAGGGACCACTGGGTACTATCAAATGTTTGTACCAAATTACAGTACCTTGGCAGCTCCCCTCTCTGCCCTGCTAATGAAAAGAATGCCCAAACAGGCAAAATTGGAGTCAGCCTGAAACGAGCCTTAACATTTCCTAAAGGAGGCACTGTGCAGTGCCCCTGTGTTGGCCAGTACAGATTACAGTATGCCATTTTTAGTCCAGACAGATGCCTCAGATGTGGGATTGGAGCAGTCCTCAGTCAGACCTTTAACCAAGGGAAAGATCACTCCATAGTGTAGCTCAGCAAAAGTTTCTTCCCAGGAGCAGGCCTATTCTACAGTTGAAAAGGAATGCCTATGCTGGTATGGGCCCTGAAGAAATTAGAGCCATACTTCTATGGGAGGCACTTTGAGGTACAGACCTATCATAACCCCTTGGTGTGGCTAATACAGATGGGGAAAATGAATGGCCTTCTCTTAAGGTGGAGTATTGCCTTACAGGACTATGATATGACCATTACCCACAGAACCAGATTGGCAAATGCCAAACGAGACGGGCTATCTCGCTATTAGTGCAGTGAACAGAATTTGTGACAATCATACGATACCTAGAGATGGATTCATACAAATTCAGTCTAGGAGGGAGGGTGGCGAGCTGCTCAGCTGCTAGTCGCTATTTGTAGATATAATTGTATTGTATATATGTTTTTTTGTGTAATTCTATGTATATGCCAGTGTCAGCAAAGGCACGAGAGAAAAGACTGGATTTAAAAAAAAAGGATTTTAACCTGCAGGCCAGGAAAATGACAAGTTACTGTCAAAGAGCTTGTGGATAGCTGATCAAAGATTATTTCTCTAAATTAACTACCCAAAGGAAACAGAAGTAATAAAATGTCAGGAAATAGCCCTTTTCACTTTATTATTTTTTGTGGTTAAAGTTTTTTATTGTTTAAATTTAATGCAAAATACAGTGAAAAAGCACATTGTTACAGTATTGTAGGGGTTGTGTAGTTAAACAAGGTGCTATAAAAGGTGTGTGATCAACATAACACTTTGTCACTTTAAGAAGCAATTCAAGGTCCTGTACTCACCAGGGTCCGCTTCAGAGACTTACTCACATTGATCATGTATATTATCTGCCGAGGAGGCCCCCTAGCTGATACTTTAGCCAACTAAGTGCTACACAGCAGGGCTTACCTGGATTTCCTTTGGCGACTCTGAATTCTGAACCCTTTGAGAACCTACCAGATCGGAATAGCTGGATGTGGGACAGGACCTATAACAAGACAAAGGACACACAAACAACTATCTGGAACTTTACAGATGGTAGATTAACAGACATGCTAACCTTCTTCTACAAATTTCAATATTTTTCCTATGAATTCCTGAAACACGGGGTTGGGATGCAGAGGTGTCATATGAAGCTCAGAATTCACTGGACTTTTCAGCAGTGGACAGGTTCAGTCTATTCCTCCTTGGTTTCAGATACAGAGTAAAGAGCTGCCACAGGGTTACATACTGTGGGAGAGTGTCTGCGACAGTGTGTGACATTCTGGAGAAGTTGGCATGGTGGACGAGGACTTCAGCACTTCTACAATTGAAGGGACCTCCTGCGATCTCCACCTACACAGGAGGAGTTTTTTAACCTACATACTAAGACTGGCCAGAAGTTTCAGGTCTAATGCTCGGAGGCGAGGAGTTGAAGAGTGGATTACTAGGATCAGCAGATCTGGGGACACGGATATCAGTTTCTGTAAAATTTCAGATCCCAACTTACAAATTGCCCTCCACAGAGGCTGAACCAGACTACATTGCCATAGGATGTGGATCAAATCCCCTTGGTCCTTCTGGCAACACCAGCAAAGGTCATCCTGTGTAAGTTTGGCTTTTTTTAGGACCACTGGGGTCCTGTACCATGAGTGTATGATCTTATTATGTATTAACTGGCTCCTGGTATCTGAGTAGGCCGTGATGGGCCACCCTCAGGCACAACTTCCATTCCTGATCCGTGATTTGAGTCTGTATTGTCTGCTCCCATTTAAGTTTAGATGCCTGGGATTTAGAGGGAAGAGCAGCCCTAACGGTGCATAAATGCAGTTAGTCTGACCACTTTCCAGTCTGAGCCATGACTCCACGGGCAGACAGGTGACCCCTGGGATCTCTTTCAGATGTATTTAGTAACTGCACTCTGAGTTGGAGGAAGCGCCAGAAGTCTTTAGAGGAAATCCATAAGCTTTACCCAGCTTAACAAAGGAGTTCAGGGTATCGGTACCAGGAATGTACAAATCCTGCAGAAAGGATAGGCCTGCTGCTGCCCATGAGGACCAAACTATAGGTTTCTTGTTGATGGTAATCTCCTTATTGTCCCACAGGGAGGTAAGTCACTGGGGAGATGGGTTGGTGCTGAGCTTTTTATGGACTTTGTCCCAGTATTCCAGGGAAGGACCTATAGTTGGGTATACCTGAGTACCCCTTGGAGGGTGATTTGACAATATCAGGGTCAAGTGGGTCATCTTACTTGCCTCTCTATTCATGCCTAACCATTGTGGGGTGGCTTGCCTTGGATCTGCAAACCATTTTAGTGTCTAGGTGGCCTGAAAGAACCATTTATAACCTTTGAACCACGGGAGGCCCCAGCCCTCTTCTGTCCAATGAGCCCGCAGTTTATTCCTGCTGTATCTGGGCCTTTTCACTTCCCAAATAAAGTTTCCCAGTAGGGTGTCTAGTGTGGAGTACAGGAAATTCGGAAGCTTCAAGGAGATGTGGGAAAGGAGGTACATAATCTTGGGAGCAGTCACCATTTTAATGGCGGAGATTTTATCCACTAGAGTATGGTGGAGAACCCTCCACCTATCTAGCTCTGGCTGGATGGCTGACACTAATGGTTTCAGGTTCATCTCCCAAATTCTGGTTACGTCAGAGGTGATACTGATGCCAAGATACTGTAGTCCAGAAAATGTTAGCACCCCAAAATGTTAGCGATAAGCCCTATCCAAACTTATCCGCAGTATTTAATTACGTGCTTTCGCTAAATGCTACTGATTCACTTAACAATGTATCAAAATCTTACTCAGTTGTAGTGCAGTACCAGCACATTGCCAGCAGCTTCAACTGTTTATCCCACAGTAATTACACACAGTAATTGTCAGTGTACTGTAATTGGTTTGTAATAGCAGCTGGTTGTTAAGTACCAGCCAGCAGTTATCACAAAACCAGCTTTAGCCTTAGCCCTGCCCTTGTCTCCATTGTTGATCATTACCTTGCGGTCTGTTGATTGCTACCTTGTGCTCTGTAAGGATGTCGATTCTTCGGTGGATAAAGAAAGGAACAAAGAGGGAATACCCTTTTGACATGTCTGATGTGTCATGCAAGCAGCTGCTTGGAACAGGACTGGACTGAGATACTGCTTTGGTGGTAGTAAGTGAACTCGCAGCCAGCAACCTACCACCCCCTAAGTGGAGCCACCCTTCCAGTTATACATCATATGTTGGAGAAGTGCGCTATGAAATAGGGCGGTACACAGCTGAGAATGGTGTAATGGCTGCGGTCCGCTTTTACAATCTTAAGTATGGCAACAATATTAATGAGTCCACAGTCAGGAATTTTAAAAAGGGATGACAAGGCTCAGCTCCAAATGGCAGCAGATCCTTTGATGCTAAAGCCATCATTGCCCACTAAGCCAAGAGGCAGACCCACCTTGCTCCTGGATGATTTCAAGGAAAAACTGTGGTTTATAATTCACAGTCTAAGGGCTGAAGTTGCAGTTGTGAATGTAAGGGTGGAGCAGGCAGTTGCCCTGGGGATTGTTAAAACAAACAGCCCGCATATCCGCGCAGAGAATGGTGGTACTGGCATCATCACCACCAAATGAGCATGGGAATTTCTGAATCGTGCGTGGGGTTTAGCCATAGAAAAGGCACTAAAGCTGCAAGAAAGACACCTTTGGATTTCATGCAGTTAAAAGAGGGTTTTCTGCATTGTATTTCTAAAGCATCGGCACATGAGCTTGTCCCATCAGAGCTCATTGTCAAAATAGACGAAACTGGTGTTAATCTCGTCCCTGTTTCTCAGTGGATAATGGCAGCTACTGGATCAAAACAAGTGGTATTAAAAGGATTAGGGGATAAATGTCAGGTGTTATTGGTGATTGGGTGTAGACTTGCAGGAAATCTGTTGCCACCACAAGTTATCTATTGTGGCAAAACCCCTGCCTGCCATCCATCCCACAAATTTCCCCAAGATTGGTGCATAACGCACTCTGCCAATCACTGGGCAAATGAGGAAACAACCCTGCAATACATTACTGAAATACCAGTGCCACATCTAAAAAATACAAAATTAATACTCAGACTTCCAGAACAGCAGATGGCGATCCTCATTATTGACCTATTCAGGGCCCATAAAACCCATACTGTACTGCAACAATTAGATGAGGCAGGAGCACATGTGCGTTGTCTGGACGTCTGGATTGGTAAGTTTTAATACTGTTAGTGGCAGTGTGGTGTAACATGTTTTAAAGCTCTTTTGCTGCTGCTACTACAGTAATTTTTATTTTAATGTTGCTTCAGAGCCATTTAATGCAGACTAAGGAGTAAAGTGTGACAAATGCTGAAAGCAGAAAAAGCAATATGAAAAGCAGCTAGTTGAATTATGAGCACACTGAACATTTTTCCTTTTTCTTTTCTTTTTTTTTATCATATAACATTTTATTATTTTTCTTATTTTTCACACTTAGCACAGCATTGGTAAAGAACATATAGCAGTACCATCTACATCAACAAAAGGCCGGTCTAAATAAGTTCAGATATTAGCTTTCCACCAGGATATACATCATGTGCCAATGTACCTGATTCAAGAAAGAAGCAGCTTATCTTCATGCCTCTGGAATTACATAATAGATTCCAAAACCATCTGTACTTTACTTGCCTATCAACATCTTATTATAAGCATCTATAGATGCACCTATTAAGGTGATAAATTAGAAAGCAGCTAGCCAAAATATACTATACAGGCCTACTATCGGTCAGAGTAGAAAACAAATCAAGAAATTAAAGATTATCCGAGGAGTAGCAAGTGAAGTAGGAGATAGTTAGGAAACACAGTTCACAGTGGTGGAAACAAAGCATGGACTCCCTCGGAAAGGGGAGGACCCTGTCTATCATCCTAGCCCATCTTTAACCAACAGGGAGGGGTTTGTAGTGGGGTGCAACCATGCAAACATGCAGTGTAGGTATGCAGCCCACTTGCAGTGGTAACCATCCAGTTTACCCTTGGCTGCTGCTGTTAGTCTCTCAAAGACCGCCAGTCTAGCTATGGCCACATGCCATTGTGAGATTGTGGGGGTGAGGGATTCTCCATTTTAACAGGAGAGTCCCTTTCCTCCATGACTACAGTGAGTACCCATACTTTGCTGTAATGAGGGAGAGTGGCCAAGGGGGAGACATCCCCCAATAGCAGGGGGTAGTGCTGGAGGGTGATTTGTGTGCCTACTATAATGGAGCAATCCTTCAGGACTTGCGTCCAGAAAGTATGTATTTCTGAGCAGGACCAGAGTATGTGAAAAAGGTGGTCTGGAGAAGATCGACATCTCCAGCATCTATCTTACGGGATGAGCTGATGGTTAAACAGGACTGTAGGGGTCCTATGCCATCTGAGTAATATCTTAAGTTGCAATAACTGGCTCCTGGAGTTCCCATATGCTGTATGTGCTGCCCTAAGACAATCTGACCATTGCTGAGGAGATATCGGGTGGGGAAGGTCTTGGTCCCACCGCTTTCTAGGTAGTGAAGTGTCTGGCTGCATGTCTCTAAGTGTTTTATACAGGGCTCTTCTAGGCCCCTGCCACCTGAGGGTCAGTGGAGATTGTCTATGCAGCTCCATTTAGACTGGGATATGGCCAACTTGAGAAGGGGGTAAGGACACCTTTAATTAGAGAAACTTCCAAAAATCTTGGGATGGCAGGTCGATTTGCCCTGAGTTGTTCAAAGGACATCAGTACATATGTGTTTGGGAGGAGAAGATCCACAACTGTATTGATGTGCTTAGAGGCCTAGAGCTTCCAAAAATTGGCTTGTGGTCCACTATGATGAGAGGGTTATGCCAAATTGGGGCATAGTGAAGAGGGTGAAGATACTCTGCTTTCCGAACTTTAGCCAGGGCCATCGCCCTACACCAGCACTTGCATGTCTCTTTCATAAGAGGTGTCAAATGCTGCCCCCGGGGTTGTTTCCAGACAATAAAGAGTAAAGGGGAAATCTGGGTGACAGGTCAGTTTCTAGCTGAACCCATGGGGGGGGTAGAGTGAGGGGCAAACCAGGCCACTGCCTGGGCCACCCGAAAGGCAAGTTGATACCCCATGAACCAGAGGAGGTTCAAACCCCCTCTGGTCCATTGGGAGTGCAATCTCGCACACCCCCATCTGGGGGCTTTTCCCTCCCAGAGGAACAGTGCCACCAGCCTATCCAAGACCTGAAGTGGTTTCTGAATAAGGGGAATAGACAAGTTTGCAAGAAAATATGAAACCCTGGGGAGAATAAACATTCGTATAGCTTCGACTTTCCTTTTTTCTTTTCTTTATAATTTTTTTTGGGTGGAGCTTGCTTTACTGAGATTTCGTTGAGAATTTTAAGATGTATAGAGTTCATTAAAGACTGTTTTTACTGGGCATCGATTTTTGCAATATTTCTTCTGCATGTGTTTAATTATTAGTGCACGCTAAATATTAATGGGTTGATCAGCACCATGAAGAACGCAGGACTAAAAAGACAGCAAATAAAACTGAAACTACAGAAGTAAAACCTACTGGTGACCAATGAAGTCCATGTTGAGCGGCCATGTGAGGGGTGCAGTGAGTGATGTGGGGAAGGACTTCAGTCTTAGACTGATTAAGCCTGAGCCTAGAGTAGGTGGTGAATCGAGATAGGGTACACAGAAAGAGTGAGAAAGCAGTGGGGATATCAGCAAAGTGCAGGAGGAAGAGGTCACTCATGTACTTGAGAGTGAGGTATGCCTCACCTCCCAGAGTTATCCCTTGTATGTGAATATTCTGCCTGATAGCCATGGCCAGGGTTCCCCTGCAAGAACAGAAGGTAATGGGATAGTGAACACCCTGGCTTGTTCCCCTTCCTAATGGAAAATTGGAGGACAGCAAAGATTTGGTGAGTACCTTTGCAGTGGGAGAGGAGTATATAGTCCAGATCCAGGCTCAAAAGCTTGCCCCCAACTCCACTGCGCACAGCACTTGTTGGACAAAATCCCACTCCAGGGAATCACAGGCTTTTTCAAAGTCTATTGCTATTGCTTCCATTGGTGTGGGGAGCGACTTGGCCTTAAGAATTAGATTCACTAGCAATCTAATGTGATCTGCACTAAAAGGGTGCTTGACAAACCCAGCCGGGGAGGGGTGTATCAAATCAGGTAGGATAGGGTTAAGTCTAGTGGCCAGTATTTTGGCCAAGGCTTTACTGTCCACACTCAATAAGGAGATGGGCTGATTGCTGGCTGCTTTCGGGGGTCTTTCCCCTTCATGGGCAGGATGGTGATTATCATCTCCCTAAGTGGGGGGCTCCAACCTGCAGCACCTCAGTGAACACCTGTTGCAAGATAGGGGATATCATGGTTTGAAGCATCTGCCATATCTCCAGAGGGAATCCATCTTCACCTGGGGCCTTCTCCTTCTTAAAGGACATTAGTGTGGAGGTCACTTCTTCGGCAGTGATTGGGGCATCCATTGCCTTGGTCTGTTACTCTGATATTGTGTGAAGAAGTAGAGTTCAGAAAGGGGCAACACCCATGGGATTGGGCTGTCTAGAAGATTTATTGAGTGAGGAATAGAACTCAGCCTTGATTTGAGTATTGCCTTCTGTCTATGTATGGGTTACCCTCCACTTTTGTCTACCAGAGCAGCTATATGGCATTACACCTGCTGCTTCTTCAAACAATATGCCAAGACCTTACCCCCTTCCCCCCTTCCCAATATTTGTGCCTCAGTCAGATGATAGAGATTTCAGTCTTCCTGGAGAGGAGCTCATTTACTTGCACCCTCAAAGCAGCTACCTGATGGCCTGCCTACCACTGAAGAAATGGGTGCCAGAGTGCCTTAAAGACTCTTCCACCTCCTTGAGCTGTCCTTCCAGTACCTGAAGTCTCTGTTCCCTTGCCCGGTGGTGTTTGTGGATGTACCCCATGATAGCCCTCCCCCCCTTAGTGTAGCCTTAAAAGCCTACCTATGGAGGTATCTGAGATAGGATTGTTCTGAAAAAAGTCTGTAGCTTCATGTTGGAGCCCGGGGGGGATTCCAGATCCAGAAGAGGCAAAGGATCCAACCTCCAGGCAGGGGAGGTTGGGGGGGGACCCCTGATGAAGGATAGTTTCGTTGGTGCATGGTCTGAGATGACCAAGGGCTGAATAGCAGTGTCAGTGATGTTACTGGTAACACTGGGAGAAGTTAGACAAAAGTCTATGTGACTATGAGAACCATGCACAGGGGAATGAAAGGTATAGTCATGTAGGGAGGAATGAAAAATCCTCCAAATGTCAGTGAGAGCCAGGCCCTGCTGCATCTGAGCAAGGCCCAACACTGCCCTGGAGCGGGGTTCTGTTTCAGAAGGGGATCTGTCCAAGAAGGGGTCTAGCATAAGGTTAAAATCTCCCCCCAATTATCAAAGGGGTAGCTGATGCTAGTGTGCCCAGCTGTTGGGCCAGTTTATGAAAAAAGGAGGGGGGAATCGTCGTTAGGGCCATACACATTCCCCAGTATCAGGGGCTCTTTCGCTGTATTCATATGCACAGTAACCCATCTTCCCTCTGGGTCACTCAGCTTCTTGGTCAGAGTCCAGTGCAGTGCTTTGTGAAGTAGTATAGCCACTCCTCTTTTCCTGGTGGGGGCCAAGGCATGAATAACCTGACCCCACCTGTTCCCTCTTCAGTCTATCGTGGTCATCTGTAGTAAGTTTAGTTCCCTGTATGAAAGCCACCTCTGTGCCCAGTCTCCTTAGATGTTGCAGGACTTGTTTCCTTTTGTTGGGAGTATTGAGACACCTGATGTTCCATGTCACACATTTTATCATCCATTGGGAATGGGAAGCTTGTAATTATAGAGAAGATAATCAAATGTAGACCTGGGGGCTGAGAGCATGGTAGCAGTCATCCAGGGGAGCAAGACGTAAGTGGGGCATGGAGAGAGAGAAAGAGAGTAAAAAGACCCCTTCAGGGAGCTTGCAACAGTCCATGCCCTAGCATCTAGCACAGATGGTGTTTGTGTCCATTGTATATACAGATAGTAACACAGATACAAACTATATACATATCTTACATCCAGTGATGAATATTGGGGACATAGGGGCTTCCCCCTGGCTGCAGAGGTCTGCTGAAGGCCAGCCTCTATACCCAGGGTGTAAACACTCATCTGTATACCGCAACATAAATTAGGGGGTATATGGGGGGGAATCTCCCCCCAGATGGTTGTGAATGCCACCTTGATGAGACTACTAGGAGAGTCTCTGCTCACTACAAACCTTAGAAGGTAGCCAAAAAGCATGTATTTAACTGAAATTGTGCCTGAAGGGCACGAGGGGTGAAGGGGGGTGCCTCCCCCCAGAGGGCAGAGGCGGGGGAGGGAGTGCCCCAGAGTATACCTTGGGGGCCATTCAGTAGAGATTGCTAATTAAGTATTCCCATGACCTGTGATGTTGGAGGACTGGCATTGGCAGTCACTAGTGTTAGCTGCCGGGGATGGGGGGAGTTGAGAATAGTGTCCAAGGCATGTAGAGGGTAGGAGATCCTGGCCGGTACTTGCGGACAGTTGACAGATAAAGTGTCACAAATACAAGTGTCTCATTTGGTGGACACTTATCTAAGCAATGTATAAACTCAACCATATTCCCCCTCATCAGGCCTGGCTGTATCTTAGATGGTGGCTTGGACTGCGCTTGCCCACACCCACCCCCCATCACCCAAACAAACATTCTCAACAGCCCTCCACCCACTCCACTAAGTTAGGACAACAAGCCATAAGCCATGCACAATGATATAAAGTACAGTGTGGAGTGGTACGCTGACATCTGAATAAAAAGGTACTTGGATGGTCAGTGACTACGCAAACTAGTTACTGTCCAGCACTCCGATGCATGGAGCCCCTGCAGATCCCTCCCTGTATGGGAGCGAGGTGAGTTCACTGCATCTGCAGCCATCCAGAATGTGTGTAAGGGTGAGGGGGACAAGTAGATGTAAAACTCATGCTGTGTGGTTCAGGCCTACAGAAAAGTAAGAAGCACCCACCTCTGCCGCAGAGTCAGTCCCCCTTTCTGAACCCCTGGCCTGGCCAAGCAACAGAACCAATGAAAAGAAATCAGTGGAAACAGGGATTACTTCTCTGACAATGATGAGGTAGCTACTTCGGTCTTCTGATCTAGTGACCAAGCTGCTTAGGGCACACACAGGGTCTTCAGGGCTTTTTGGAATTGTGCCACTTATGATTAGCCTTCAGGTGAAGCTTCCACCTTGAGTTGTTGGCCTCCTGCCAGTCCCCTGGCCTACTAACTTGGAGTGGGGAGTGATGATCCAATGGTTCAAGCAGAGCCTTAGGAGGAGAGGGCTGCAGCCTTGGGGGGTTGTGCTCATTTGGTCAGTTTCTCTACAAAAGGTAATTTAGAGCTTCAGGGGTATTGAAGTTCACTGGCACTCCATTGTGCATGATGCGCATTGTGGCTGGGTAGTGCAGGGAAAGTGCTAACCCAATTCGGTGCATAGTACGTCTCGATATGTGTATGCCCTCCGCCTATTGGAGAGATCTTTAGGAAAGTCCTGAAAGATACTTATCTTGTTTGAATGCCATATAACCTGTTGGATGGATGCCCTGGATCCTCATAGCAGAAGTGCAGTTGTGACCTCGGTGAGCTTTCTAAAAAGCACAAGGAGGGTATCTCTAGTCCCCCCATCATGGATTGCACTCAAGACTGGGCACTGTGAGATCAGTGGACCTGACCCCTAGGAGTGGGTTGGTGACACTTGTAAGTATACAGTGCAGCCTGCCAGGATGCAGTGCAGTGTCTCAGGTTACTACAGTGCTTCCACCTTGATCTCACCTTCCTTTATCCACCCTCTTCGCTTACTGCCAGTGTGAGTGCCTGTCCTATTTTCTGGAAGTATTAATCCCCCCCCCTTTCATTGCCACCCTCTATTATCTGCCAGCCTCTTTTGTCCATCAAAATTTAGGATGTATGGAGGTTACTGGATAAAAGAGGGAGCACTGTTCATAACAAAAGGGATTAACTGAGCTAAAATTGCCTTGTTTCCTGCTGTAAACATTTCTGCCGAATGCTGCAGTATTGTGTTGCATCCTGGCAGACTTAATTTTATACTGTCCATTTCAGTGACTCTTACATAACAAATTCCTTTGTGTATATTGTAGTTAGCTTGATGCTTAATCTACTGTGATTATTTTTCAGACCAATAGGAGACTGCTTTGGAACTGGAGCCTTGGTACAAGGTGGCTGATCATGCACATCACTGGGATGAGATTGTGATTGCGTAATTAAGTTAATTTTTGGTCTGGGAACATAGCTTGTTTTATGCTGGGTGTCTTCATCATTTTGGTTCTACGGATTTGAGGGCAGATGTGTAACTAAGTCCCGGTGGTTACATTTTGTAGAGTACTCTTTCACTTGTTGTACAAATTTGTGATTCTGACAATTAAAAAGTCTGTCCCCTTCCACCACATAGGATTGAGGACTGATCTGCTATGAACAAGCCTGATGTTCCCACTAGCATGATTTCTCATTAGGAACCGGTCAGAATTAGAGAATCTGTCCACATTAGAATTCAGATAAGTCTTTGGCATGTTGTTCATAGTATAGTTTGGACTGTCTTTGCTGCAACTCTTTTCTCTCTGGAACTTCTGCTACCTTGGGATCTAGTAACTTGCAGCAGCAGGTAATAGTGTGAATGGGCATCTGGATTTTAGTGGTAGATGTAATAAAACGCTTTATTTTTATACAGGATATGATAGAAAATCACATCATTAGGACAGAGGTCCTATTAACAGGATGGTCCTGTAGTAGTGTCCCTGAAGTCAGCGATTGCTTCCTATTGATTCTTGCCTTCTTTGATTTTTAGGAGATGCTTTGCCATCTTTACAGCTGACTGAGCCTTGCTATTTGATACAGTGGTAAGGTGATGAAGTGGTGTGTCCAAATTCCCATTCAACAGAGAACTATTTCAATTCATTGTTTGTGAAGTGTGGACCATTGTCTGAGACAGCAATGTTAGGTATCCTCGATATGCTAAATTGATTTTGATTAGGTATAGTGAAGAGGTCCATACCATCTTTCTCCAAGGTCTGTCAGGAATCTGATGGGACATCAGTGATTCTCATTGTTGTTATTGTTTACAGTGGAGTTCCTAGCAGGAATTGCACTGAACAATAAGGTTCTTGATTTCATGGGTCATGTTTAGCCAATATAGAACATCTCCAGCCTTTCTGAGGCAAGCTTTCAATCCAAAGGGGTTTGTGTGGACACAGCAAACTATCCCTGGTCTCATTGTTTTGGTTAGTATCACCTGCTGCCCCTATAGAGGAAAGTCTTTGAACAATAAGTCTGACAGGCTAGGTAACGATTCTCAAATATGATAGTCTTCTTTTGTGTCTAACAAGCCTGCAAAGACAACAGACTTCATTGTTTGCAGAGCTACATCTTGCTTAGTGTGCTTTGACTCTTTCAAGGCCTTGTGCTGAAATGCCTATAGTGCTGGCTAAATGAATGTTTTCGTGTTGTACCTGCTCTACCTGAAGTTTCTTTGATTCTGCTAAGTAGAGAACTTTGTTGTCATGTACCTATGATACCCATCTGGGAGACCAGGAAGCTTACAAAAGTCAGTAACGTAGAGTTCAGATGCTTTCTTGGACTTATCAAGCTGATACCAATGCAGCTGTAGTAGCATATGCTGCAAATGTTTAGGAGCAGACAGTAAATATCTTTTATAAATGCACTCTTGTGGCTTTGGTCACTTCCATACGAATAACCTCATGATCATGAATGTACTGGTTCCATTTTTTTAACATGCAAAATGATATCAGACATTCTTTTCAATTTGGGCATATCACTGTGCAGTTAAGAACAATGTTAATGATGCAAAAGTCACTGGTTTCCTATTTTGCAGAACCACGGCCCCAAGTCTGATTTTACATGCATCATACTGCATCTCGCTGCATGATAACTACCTTATCCATGTCTTAGTGCTGCAGGACATACTGTAAAGATGCGTTATGAGATTCTTGATGTGCTGAAGTTTTGCACCATGCTGTGGTAGCCATGTCCATACTGTGCCTTTGTCAGGTAGGCATCTCAGAGGTCCACATATGTTGAATAGACAAGGAAGGAAATCAGGTAGTTGACAAATCTGAGCAATTGCTGTACTAACCAAACTAGCCAAGTATATTTTGGCATGGTCATTCTTTGAAGGCTTTAACTTTGTTTTGGCTTGGGTGCACAGCTTCTGTAGCAAGAAAATGCCCCTTGTAAGGCACACTTGACAGGTCTAGTCTCATTTTCTTTCTGTTTAGATTAAGGTTTATTTTTCTGGTGCTCTCCAAAAAGCTAACCCGGCTATGGTTTTGAACTGTCACAGCTTCTTCTTTGGTATCTCGACACCTATAGACTATAGCGCCTTCTACTATGACATTGACTGCAGTGAGTGCCTTCAGTACATCCTGCCAGTGGCTCTGGTATTCCTCGCTTCACAGAAGAGATACCCAAAGGCATCTGTAGCAAGCAAAATGATATGCTGTGTGTCTGAATCTGCTGAGGTAGCTGCTTTCCTCATTTAAGTGAACTTGTCAGTAACCTTTCTAGCATCAGTAACAGACATCACATCAAGCAGAATGTCTTCTATCATGGGCATCTGGTAGTGAGCACTTTTTTAAAGTCTTTATTTAAGTTACTGGGGTCTATGCAGATGCAGAGCTTGCTTGTTTTTTTAATCACTACCATACTGCTTATCCAGTCAGTCTCTTCTGTGACACTGGAAATCATTCCATTCTTTTACAATTCTTCAGTGACTGTCATGACTGCTTTCTTTTGTGATGTTAGCACTCTGTGGGGTAATTGTACTGTTCTACAGTAACTGACTTTTCAAGCACAAGTTGGAACATGCCAGCAAGATATCTAACCCTTTGAATACATACTTATCGTTTTTCAGAATTTGAGATACTACAATGCCTTCATGTGGGTTTTAGTTACAAGGAAGCACATTTTGTTGCAGTGCACCAACCTGGTGGACAGACCATTCACAAGTCATTTCTACAAGATTCAAACATGTACATGTTTCAGCAGACAGCAGTGGTTTCTGTGTTGTTTCCACGAACTGGAATTGCAAGATAGATTTGCATCCCTGATGTTTAACTTGCAGCTTGCATTGGACCAGAGAAGTTAGAATGGTGCCATAATATAGTTTCCATTTTGCTTTACTGGGCTGCAACTTTGCTGCTCCGTTCTGTATGATAATGAGGATATTTCTGCTGCTTATTACATTTATAAATGATTTATTGTCTAACTGGCATTTAATAGTATGCCTGGGGTCATAGCTGCAATGGTTACCATGAGCAGGAGACAGGTCTAAGTTCAGAAACCATTTATTTGTGCCATACTGTACGAAGACCAGACCAGACATATGAAAAATTGTCAGAGTATGCAACACTGCTTGATCAATCTTTATCATTGATTTCCACTTATTGATGTGGGACAGGAGGCACTAGGACCCAGCAGAATCAAATATTTTGCAGGGAGGGAGAAAGCATCGCTACTGAGTACTTCACCTGCACACCCGAATGTGGTGTCATGCAACAGCTAGTAACAGTGATCAGCTCCCTCATGCACCTTAGTTCTGTTCTTACAATCATTGTGTGCACACTGTGGAAGCAACGGTACCTCAATGAGTTCATTGACATGAATTTTAGGTGTATCACCATTATTTTAATTTTTATAGTACCTCTCTCTCTTTTTTTTCTGCAGTGCCAAAGCCCAAGATGTGGGGGCTAAGTCACTAAGAAAGTGCAAGGAGGAGTGGAGGTACTGTGGGTCACCCTAGAGATGGGGAATGGAGCCACTGTTTGCATTGGCATGATCTACAGACCTCCAGCACAGGCGGGGGGTTGGATGTGGTTCTGGGGAAGCCATCCAAAAGATTTATTTATTTGTTGTTTATGTATTTGTTAACTGGTGGGCACACTGATCCAATGAACCATTTTCAGGCTTGACCCGCCATGAAGATGGCACAAGTATTACAAAGCAGTACAAGGCATAAATACAGACAGTACAGAAGAAACCCAAGTCAAAGTACAGGAATACATTACAGGAAAAAAATACTGATGAGGGTTACAAGTACAGCATAGTTTAAAACCATAGTAACATTTTGCTAGTAAAGTCCATCAATCACATAAGGGGAGGTGCTGTTGGTGGAAGACTTCTATGTGCCAGATTTAGATTGGAGCATACCAGCTACAGCTAGGAACAGGGACATCCTGGACTCCCTGAAGGTGGTGTTCCTCAGGTAACTCGTTAGGGAGCCCACTCAAGAGGGGGCATTACTGGATGTTGTATTAACTAATGGGGACAGAGTTGCAGAAGTCACAGTGGGTGACCACCAGGGGACCAGTGATCACTGTACTGTGTGGTTCAATATAAGAACTGGGGCAGAATTAAGCCATACATGGATGAGGATCCTGTACTTCAGGAAGGCCAATTTTAAAAAGATTGGGAAATGCCTCAGGATTGCCCTGGTTGGGGGGGGGGACTTGGGAGGAGTGGAGGAACTTTGGGCAAAACTAAAAGGGGGCATAGAGAAGGCAAGAAACCTCTGTGTTAGGCTAGTAAGAAAAGCCAAGAGGAAAAAGAAACCTCTATGGTTCTCTAAGGAGGTGGCTGGAAACGTAAGGGCAAAAAAGTTAGCATTCAGGAGGTATAAGAAGACACAGACAGAGGAAGATAGGGAGCTGTATCTGGAAAAACAGAGAGAGGAGAGGAAATCAGTTAGGAGTGCAAAGGCACAAACAGAGGAGAAAATGGCCAAGGTAGGAAAGAAAGGGGACAAGGCATTGTTTAGGTATGCAAGCAAAAAGATAAAGACCAGGGGAGGGATTGTAAGACTAAGAAGGGAAGGGGGAATCTTGTGGAGGGGGTCCAAGAAAAAGCAGACATCTTGAATGAGTACTTTTGTTCAGTGTTCACAGAAGAAAGGAAAGAGAGAGCCCAGTCAAGTGACAGGGGTATCAAAGGAAGGAGGTAGACACTAGTCAATTTTCAGAAGACAGAGTCCTGAAGCAACTCACAAACTTGAAAATGGAAAAGGCAATGGGGCCAGACGGGGTCCATCCAAGGATACTGAGGGAACTCAGGGAGGTGCTGGCTGCATCTCTGACAGTTCTGTTCAGCCTCTCACTGGAGACAGGAGAGGTTCCCAGGGACTGAAGGAGGGCAGATATAGTCCCGCTTCATAAATGCAGTAGTAGGGAGGAGGCCGGCAACTACATGCCAGTCAGCCCAACTTCAGTGGTGAGGAAATTATTGGACTCACTACTGAAGGAAAGGATAGTGGAATATCTTGAATTCAGACTCTTACAGGACATGAGGCAGCATGGATTAATGGGGGGAGGTCTAGTCAAATGAATCTAATAGATTTCTTTGACTAGGTGACCAGGGAATTGGATCAGGTAGGATCAGTGGATGTGGCCTTCCTGGATTTCAGCAAGACCTTTGACACCATCGCACATAGGAGATTAGTAAACAAGCTCGGTAGCCTAGGAGCGGAACCAAAGGTGGTAAACTGGGTAAGAAATTGGCTAAGGGATAGGAAACAGAGGGTGGTGGTAAACGGAGTTCACTCCGAGGAAGGGAGGGTGACCAGTGGGGTATCTCAGGGATTTGTACTGAGACAGGTCCTCTTTAATATCTTTATTAGCCACATTGCAAATGGGTGGAGGGAAAGGTCTATCTGTTCACAGATGACACTAAAATCTGCAACAGGGTAGACAATCCAGGAGTGGTGGAAAAAAGGTTAGGGGAGTGGTCAGGGTATTGCAACTGGAATTCAATGTAAAAATGCCAAATCATGCACTTAGGACACAGAAACCCAGGGGAGGAGTACAAAATGGGAGAGGTATTGATGCCCAACAAACAGGAAAGAGACCTGGGAGTTATCATATTTGATGACCTAAAGATGGCTAGGCAGTGTGATAAGGCAGTCAGGAGGCTAGCAGGATGTTTGGGGTGCATAGGGAGGGGGATCACCAGCAGAAAGAAGAGGTGGTGTTACAGCTGTATAGATCACTGGTGATTCCTCTTTTGCAGTAATGTGTCCAGTTCTGGAGACCTCATCTTTGGAAGGATATAGAAAGAGTGGAGGTGGTCCAGAGGAGAACAACCAGAATGGTATGAGGATCAACTGAAGGGCCTTAATATGTATACACTGGAGGAATGGGGGCGGGGTTATGATAGTACCTTTCAAATAATTCACAGGTATAAATAAGGTTCAAAGTAAAAATCAAAGAACCTTGGCTCACCAAAATCTCACAGAAACAACAGAACACTGTTGTAAAATTGAAAGCAGCAATTTTATTACATCCAGCAGCACCCTCACAGAAAATCTACGTTTACGTCACACTAAATGCTTTATCAAGATAAATAAGTTGTACAAAAAACATGCTTTATAAAGTATTGCAGTCACAATTATCCAATTATTTTAAACCTATAAAGAAGCATGAGACACCCATGATAACCCATAAAAGCACACATACATTTTGGTATTTAAATCAATTAATGCTGTCCATATTAGTCCACTTTAACAATTAGAACAATCAGAGGCCCTTTCAAGCCCATAAGATAAACTCCTTAAATAGGGTAGTAATGATGTAAAAAGTTTATTAAGTTCACAACAATTGGCAATGTTAAATAACACATAGGCCAATAGAGGCCAGCCTAAGAGCTTTAAAATATGATACATTAAATGATGCTGTCACAGACAGAATAGAATTATAAATCCTATATACATTATCATACTGTAATCTAAACAATACAAAAATAAAAAAATGCAGGACACCAATAAAATGCAAAAAGGCATGGCAAATCAGGCTGTTTCATCATCTTTCTTTAAATATGGAGCCAATTGAAAATGCCCATTTAGCCCTGGAAAAATTCCAGCTCTTAGTTTAAACAGACAGTATGTTTCCTATACATGTTTGTTATCCAAGTATCCCCTCTACACTATTGCACACTTTCTCCAATCCAAGCAATGTAAATACATGTTTATCTCCCTTTAAACGAGCATGATTTGCTAATGCATTTTCAACTGAAGCTAAATTAATATGTCTTAAATGTTCAAAAAACTTTCCAACTGTTTTGCCAATATAAATGCATGTGCATACAGCAATGTAAACAATAGCCTCTGTATTACATGAGATAAAAGCATTAGGCCATATTTTTTCTCCGGAATGTGGCACAATTACACTTCTCCCTATGCCCTTATAATTACATACAGCACAGTTTCCACATTTGTACAGTAGTTCCCCTTTGACAGCCTAGATTCATTTTCTTTTTTTTTTTTTATGCTTCCCTCTTCCTAGCTTCCCACCTTTGGGTCTCCTATTGCTCCTTCCTACTGCCTGCCTCGATTCCAGCACTGGCTACCAACCCTATATTGCAATCTTCCCACCTGGTAACCCGGCGATCCTTCGCTTGACGGGTCCCTCCTCGAGGGGAAGGTACTGGTGGGGTGGCTACGCGCTACTCAGTTGGCTCCGGGTGTCACTGAGGTGTGTCTGTCATGAGATCGGCAGCAGCGGAGGACAGGGAGACCATCAACTGGCTAGCTAAGAAGCATTTCTGTTTTTTTCTGTGGGGAGTGACATCCTGATGTCAAGGCAACGCTGACGCCTGTCACTCCCCGGCACTGCACCCGACATCTCTGCTGTATTCCCAGCTTCAGCCAGCAGTCAGCAGGTGCTGGTGCATGTCCCCACCTCTCCCTCTTGAGAAGGAGAACTGTCCCTGGATGCTCCATCCTCCCCCCAGCCAGCCCTCCAGCGACCCGAGTCTGTTTCAGAGCCTAGATTCATTTTCCATTGTTGACGTTCTGCTCCAGCTATGTACAAGAATGTCCTTCAGATTTTTGGCTTTTTGATAGGAAAAATGGGGTCCATTCTCTGTAAGTTTCTCCAGATTTGGTTCCAAAGACAAATTATGCCAATTCATTTTAATTACATTTTCAATCTCCTTTGCCTGTGTGTCAAAAACAGTAACAAAATTACAATCTGAATGTTTAGATTCATTATTACCTTTTCTTTTACTACCAATAAACTTTCTCTAGACATAGAGTCCACCTTTGTTTTTGCCTGTTGTATACATTGTTTACTATATCCCTTCTTTTTAAATTTATTAATACAGTGCAGTTCTCTTGATAGCCATTTTCAGTGCTACAATTTATTTTTTTTCTCATAAATTAACCTAGTGGTATATTAGTAGCCACATGCTTGGAATGACAGCTTGAAAAATGTAAAATGCAATAAACCATTTTTGTCTGTAGGTTTTCTGTACAATTCAGTACTCAAATCCCCCTCCCCATCTTTCTTAACTGAAACATCCAGAAATGAGACCTCAGTTGGACTAGCAGTTATTGTAAAATGTAGGTTATTATTAGTCATTTCCAAATATTGAACAAAACAGGTTAGTTCATCCTGGCTACCTTATCAAATGATAAAAATATCATCCAAATAATGTTTATAAAAAATAAGGGAATTAAAGTACTTGTTCTGGTTACGACCATAAATAGCTGATTTTTTCCATTCTGACAAGTACATAGTGGCATAATTAGGGGGCATTGAGGCCCCCATGGCTGTTCCCTTGATTTGATGATACACCACATGTTCAAACAAGAATGCATTTTTAGTCAGAACAATCTCAGTCAAATGTACCAAAAATTCTATAAATTCAATGGTATATGTTGTATTTTCATTTAATGAAATTCTTAACCCATCCAGTCCATCATCATGAGGGATGTTGGTGTACATGGACTGAAAACCAAAGTCACCAACAACCACTGCCCTCTACTGCCATCTCCTGAACAAACTCTAGAAACTGCATTGTGTCTCTAAGATAAGATCTAGTTCCTGTGCAACACTGCTAATAAAAGAATCCACGTACTGTGCCAATGGTTCAGTAATAGAATTATTTTCTGATACAATGGCTCTCATAGGGGGATCATGTAAATTCTTGTGGATTTTTGGTAATCCATATATAACTGGTCTTACAGGAAAATCTACAGTTAAGAAATCACAAATTTCTTGTGAGATATACCCCTGATTAACATATTAAAATACATAAATATCAGTCTGTTGCTTGAATTTAACAGTGGGGTCAAAGGACAATGTTCTGTAAAAATCCTGACTCCTTAGCAGAGAAATCATAGCTTAACTATATTTATCTTTTCTCATCACTGCCACAGCACCGGTCTTGTCCACGGGCTTGATAGTGATGGTCTGGTTGCTTTAAGTTTTGTACTGCTTCTCTTCCAAAGTACAGTTCCAAAACTTCGGCTTCACAGGATTTTTCATCATATTTTCGATGTCCTTCTCACAAGCTTGTAGAAAAGTTCTCACTGTAGTGGCCATTGGTGGAATAAAAGTAGATTTCTTTTTCCATCTAGTCCCACATGAACTTAACTTCTTCCTCATCTGGATCATATTTTCCTCCAACATGTTAGTAGCAACATGGCTACTGCCCGAAGATGATAAATTCTCCATTCTTTTCTGTATTTTTCTTGGCAAAGAAGGCTTTCAAATTTGATTTATGAACAAAGGCATGGACATCTTTTATGGTGTTAAAATAATTGATGTTGGTAGTCGGTACAAAAGTAAGTCCTTTATTAAGGACATTTATTTCAGTTCAAGAGGGAAGCTTCTTTCAGGAAAAAAGATGCACAAGGACATGGGGCCATGCTATGAAGCTGCAGGGGGTAGACTCAGGGGGGGAAATGTGAGGAAGTACTTCTTCACGGAGAGGGTGATGGAAGCCTGGACTAGCATTCCAGCAGAGATGGAGAGGGCAAAAACTGTAATGGGGTTCAAGAAAGCATGTGATAGGCATAAGGAAACTTAGTAATAAGACAAGGGGGAAATAAGCAGGAGATCAAATAGGGTCTGTGGTGATACAGTAGGTAGTGAAAAATGGGTAGATTTGGTGGGCCAAGTGGTCTTTATCTGCCATCAAGTTCTGTGTTTCTGTGTTTCCAAAGTCTTGATGCCTCCAATTATTCATCAGTACCCCTGTGGGAAGTTCATGGCTGTAATGGACCAGAATCAAAACTGTGCAGCCTGCCATGGTCTGGAGCACGACATGGATGTGTGCAGTGCCTGCTTTTCTGTGGATCACTATACCCTTGAAATCCACGGGATGAGATAGGCCATCTGATCCCCACCTTTGGAGGTAGTCATTGCACCCATGTATCTAATGCACAGATGCTAGGAATTTCTTTTGAGATCCTTCCTTGAACCTCTGGTTCCATGGAAGCACAGGGTCCTTCTGTGCTGAGGTGTTGGAGACCCTGGTGAACTGGTCTGGTGGATAGCTGATTCCTCTGAGTGGCTAGATATAACCCCCACAGTCTGTCTACACTGGGCAGCAGGAATCCTTGGTGGGAAGGCTGAAGCTTTATGCATGGTCTACATCAGTGGACACCTCAGTGTCACCTTCTTGTGCCACCTGTGCTGTTGTCACCCTTACAGTGATGACAAGTAGGGTGGTGCCGGAGAAAATGCCGGACCCACTCTGACACAATTCACAGTGTTGGAGAGACCAGCTAAGGCTATTATTTGTCCTATTACTGAGGTGGAGGTCATCATTCCCCAGTGCTACCAGCAGCACCAAGTGGAGGATGAGGCTGTCCCTGGTAACTAACTCTATGCCAGCCATGTTGTTGATCCTCAGTCTGGAATCGGGCATGATGCCAGAGAAGGTGCTGTCCTGGGGTTGTCCCAAACCTCTGTACCGCTCGTGGTGTAGGGGTCAGGAATGACTCTAGGGTTAATGCCAGAGCCATTTCTGAGCTCAACATCAAGACAGTGCCAGTCATGGCAACAGGGTGACTCATCTCAGAGGATGTTGTTAACCTTAAGCCCAGTGCCAGAGTTCTCCTGAGAGCTGCAAGTTGACAGCACCACTGGTGAGGACCGAGGCTGCCCTATGGGGACTGTATGGCTCTGCTCTCCTCACTCTGGGGGATTCTCCCCATCAGCACAGATCTGGTCACTCATCCGGTGTAGAGGAACTACTTTTGGGTGACTCTGCCAGGCCTTCCCATCAAGCAAGGTCCCTGTGCAGTCCTGCATCTTATCTAGTTGCCCTCAAAACCCTGAGTCCCATCTCTCTCTGGGGTTTCACTGCCTTTTAGATGGATTGCCCATGTTCATGGACCCTGAGGGGCAAATAACATGGGAACAATATAAAGAGTTTGTTGGTGCCCTAGATTGCTTCCAGAGGGACTCTGACAGAGCCCAGTTTCTCCTCTTCTCCCCAGCACCCACAACATCTGGGGTCCGTGCCTCATCCCCATTATTTTCCTCCTCCAAGAACAATGAGTCACTTGCTCACCTGTCTTCATCTGCCTAGTTCTCTCTTTAGCAGTGATACATGGTGGAAAGTCTCCAAGCACTAGAACTCAGTTCCTACTCAGCCATGATCCGGCAGCTCTGTCCTTGGGAATTCTTGGAGTTCCCAGTGATGAAAAAGCTGTTATCTCATCATGGTCCAGAGCCTTCTAGGAGGCAGCAAGGGCAGTTTCAAGGCATCACTTCTCTTGCACACCAGCTTAAGGGCCTATTTCTTTGGTATGATACACCATCTGGGTCTACAGGTTCAGTAGTGTACCCCTCTTCAGAGCTGGAGGTACTGCAGACACCATAGGAGCTTTGGCATCCCATGCATAATTGACCTCGAGAAGCAGCTCCCATTCAGATGGATGCCTTTGGCAGGAACGTGTTGACCTCATCACATGCCCTCATGTGCAGCTCCACACACTAGGCACATCATGTGGTCTTTAATCACAGCCTATAGTTGCAGCTAGGTCAGGCTTATTGTGAGTTAGGGGACGCCACTGATCTTTCTGTTCATGGCCTGGAGGAAGTTCAGCATCAGTCAAGGGCATATGAGGCGTTCCTGAGGTGAGGTCAATTATGGATGGGATGCCAAGTAGGGTAAAAAAAAGTGTGTTTGTCTGAGTTGGCTGAAGTGAACTGTTATCTGAGCAGTTATCTAGGTGTAAATCTCAGGTGGCTGAAGGGATTGTTATCTGTGCAATTTAACTAAGTGTAGCAAAGATCTATTAAGTAGGGGGAGGGCTTAGTTAGAAGGAAGCCAGGTTACAGTCAGATTTAAACACTGCACTAGATAGCTTCTGCCAGAGACTTGGCAGAGAACACCAGGAGGAAGGAGGTGCTGTGTGACTAGACTTCTCTACTGGGACTATATTACCCTCCTTCCCTTCCCTCCACCCAAAGCCAGTTCTACTTTTATAGGCACAGGATTTGACTGACAACAGAAACTTCCTGTTTGGGAGCAGGACATGAGTGATCACAGAGCCACCAAAGACTCACCATCCTAGAAGGACAAGAGTAGCTCTCCGTCCCTCCCTAGCTGCTGGAGGTCTGTCTCTGAGCAAGTAAGGGGACTACTGAGAAATATAGGATCTTCTTGTCTCAGAATGGGAAGATCAGGAGCTTAAAGGGCACAGAGGCAGTAAGTAAGTAGGGAGAAAAAAATCAGAGGAAAGAATAAGGATTCCAAACAATAGTGAAGGGGCCAGAAATAAGACATGATGGGAGTGGTGCAGTACAATGGTGTGGAGCAGCAGTCTTCTGGGAAACATTCTGGAGGATGCGGTGTTGTCCCATCTGCAGGCACCTCTCTGGGCTGAGGGAGGAGGCTGCTCATCTCCAGGTTGAGTTGGCCAGGATTTGTGGGATCTCTTCTCCCATCCAGGGACCACCAGGGCCACTGCCGTTGCCTCAGAGATTGCCAAGAAAGAGGAGTGGTTGGACCACAGTGGGCTCAGGGAGGGTGATGGTGGTGGAACAGAGGTGCATCCCTCCAGTTGTACCTCTCCACAATTCATATGCTGTTCTGGCAAAGTGTGGTTCCTGTATGGAGGCATCCGCAGTGGAGACCAAGGAGGATGCTGGGAACCTCCACAAAGGAGACCCACAGGAGGGTGGCATTGGACCCCACAGGGTAAAGAAAAAACTCCTGGTGGGGGGCTCCATTGTTAGGAAGGTAGAACTGGGGGAGGAAGGGAGAGAGAGGAAGGTGCCTGCCTGGCACCATGGCTTGAGGGACGGGAGCGAATCCTCAGGATCGCTGGAGCAGCTGCACAGGGGATTGAGCTGGATGTCATTGTCCACCTAGGGACAAATGACCTGGCTATGAAAGGGATCAAAGCATTGCAGGAAGAGTTTGTAGAGTGGGGAGGGGCCTTAGACAAGTAGCACACACAGTAACCTTCTTGGAAGTGGTGCCTGTCTATGGCGTAGGTGAGGCTAGGGTGCTCCACACCATGGGATACAATCAATGGTTGAAAAACTGGTGCAGAGCTCAGGGATTTGGCTTCATTGAGGACTGGGGGTCTACCTGAATTGATGCAGGCCTATACTGGCATGATGGTCTGCATCTGTCCAGGAGGGGAACCTGGATCCTAGGTGATAGGTTTAAATGATTCATTGGCAAGCATTTAAACTAGCCAAGGGGGAAGGCACTGGAAAGGAGCAGGGAAATCCTAGCCCTCCCTCCCCCAAAAAAGTCAGGCTAGTAAGTGAGGTAAACACAAAGATAGAGATGTCGATAGGGAGAAGGGCAGGGGTAAATGGTGAAAGTGACAAAAGCAGTAAGGACAGGGATGGGTCAAAAAGGAGTAAGGCCATCAGGAAATGGAGGTTAATGAGTACCAGTGCCCATAGTCTGGGCAATAAGCTCCCTGAACTGGTGGCCTTGATGTAAGAGGGATGCCTGGATATCATAGCAGTCACAGAAACATGGTACAGAAAGAACCATGACTGAGATGTTAACATACCAGGGTACGCAACCTACAGGAGAGACAGGGAGGGAAGAAGAGTGGGAGGAGTAGCTCTCTACATAAGCGAAGGGATAAAAGCAACTGAACAGAAGGGTAAACAGGGAGGAGAGGAGGCACTGTGGGTCACCTTAGAGACTGGAAATGGCACCACAATCCACATAGGGGTTGTATACAGACCCCCATGTCAGGTGGAGGGAATGGACAAGGATATGATAGAAGGCATTCTTAGGATGGCAGAGAAAGGGAGATACTGTTGATGGGAGACCTGAATATGCCAAATGTTAACTGGAGCACATTTTCTGCAGCCACATCCAAGAGCAGGGCCATTCTCGATGCCTACAGGTATCATGCCTCAGACAGCTAGTTTTGGAACCCACTTGCGAGGAGCAATCTTAGATCTTGTACTCTCAAATGGGACAGTGGAGAATCTCAGATCTAGGCAGTAGGTAGCCATCTGGGAACAAGTGACCATCAAACAGTGTGGTTCACGATAAGCTCAGCTACAGAGTCAAGCCATACAAAAGTGAGAGTACTGGACTTCAGGAGGGCAGACTTTGGCAAGATGGGAGAGTGCCTTAGAAAAGCACTAGCAAACAGGCTAGAAGGAGGGGTGGAACAACAATGGGGAAGCATCAGATCTACCATCACAGAAGCAACAAGCCTTTGTGTGAAGCAAATAAACAAATCAAGATGAAAGAAAAAGCCATTATGGTTCTCAAAAGAGGTGGCGGGTAAGGTCAGGGAGAAAAAGATAGCATTCAGGAAGTATAAGGAAACACAAAAGAAGCAGGACAGAGAGCTGTACCAGTTATGGCAGAAGGAAGCAGGGAGGGAAGTCAGAATAGCAAAGGCCCAAACTGAGGAAAAGATAGCTAACTCATTTAAGAAGGGGGATAAAACCTTTTATAGGTACATCAGGGAGCATAGAAAGACAAAGGGAGGGATTGCGAGTCTGAATAGAATGGACAGTGGGTGGGCAGAGAGGGACAATGAAAAAGCAGAGATACTGAACGAATATTTCTGCTTAGTATTCACAAAAGAGGAGGAGGGGGAGGTGCCTAATCCAAGTAACAGAAGCACTCTGGATAAGGGGGACGATCCCAGTTCTTTCACAGAAGAAAGGGTTCTGAAAGAACTCTTAAAACTGAAGGTAGACAGAGCAATGGGGCCTGATGGAATTCACCCCAGAATTCTAAAAGAATTGAGGGGAGAACTATTGAAACCACTGACTACCCTTTTAACAAATCATGGGAGGATGGTATGGTACTTGAAGACTGGAGGAAGGAAGATGTGATTCCCCTTCACAAAAGTGGGACCAAGACAGAGGCAGAAAACTTCAGACCTGTCAGTTTGACCCTGTGGTAGGGAAAGTGATGGAATCACTTGAAGGAAAGAATTGTTGAGTACTTAGAGGCCACTGGGGCACAGGACCCAAGGCAGCATGGGTTCACAGCGGGAAGGTCATGTCAGACAAATCTAATTGATTTATTTGACTGGGTGACCAAAGTAGTAGACCAGGGAGGGGCTGTGGACATGGCCTACCTAGACTTTAGCAAAGCATTTGACACAGTCCCACACAAAAGATTAATAGTCAAATTAACCAGCCTGGGAGTGGGTACCAGGGTGTTAGCCTGTGTAAAACATTGGCTGGACAACAGGACACAGAACGTAATTGTAAATGGAGTCCACTCTGAAGAAAGAGGGGTTACTAGTGGGGTACCGCAGGGTTCAGTACTGGTTCCAGTACTTTTTAATGTCTTTATAAGTGACATTACAGAGGGACTGGAAGGAAAAGTATGCCTCTTTGCAGATGACACAAAGATCTGCAACAGGGTTGATACACAAGGAGGTGTGGAAAGGATGAGAAGGGACTTGGCAAGTTGAAGGAATGGTCAGAAGTATGTCAGCTTGGATTCAATGCAAAGAAGTGCAAAATAATCCACCAGGGAAACAAAAACCCAGGGGAAGATTACACAATATGGGGGCGGTATTAACAACAAAAATGGAAAGGGACCTGGGGTAATCATATCAGATGACCTTAAGGTTACCAAGCAATGTGAGAAGTCAGTAGGGAGGGCTGGGGGGATACTGGGATGTATAGGGAGAGGCATTCAACAGCAGAAAACAGGAAGTTGTTATCCCTCTGTACAGACAGTTGGTGAGACCCCATCTGGAGTACTGCATCCAGTTCTGGAGACCCCTTCACCGTAATGACATTGGCAGGATAGAGGCAGTGCAGAGGAGGGCAACTAAAATGGTGCAGGATCTGCAAGAGAAGCCGTACGAGGAGAGACTAAAAGAGCTTAATATGTATACCCTTGGGAAAAGGAGGGAGTGGGGGACATGATAGAAACTTTTAAGTACCTCAGTGGAATCAACAAAGTCCAAGAGGGTAGCATCTTTCTGAAAAAGAGATGTGTAAGAACAAGGGGACACAATTTGAAGATAGAGGGGGCGGTTCAGGAACAATGTGAGGAAGTATTTTTTCACAGAGAGGGTGGGGGACGCACGGACCAGACTTTCTGAGGAGGTTGTGGGGTCTAAAACTGGGGGAGAATTCAAGAATACATGGAACAGACGTAAAGGCAATTTTTGTCTGGGGTAGGAAGAAATAGGCTGTCAGTTAACTAGGATCTGCAGCTTATCCTGTAGGTAGGAAATGGGCAGACTAGTTGGGCCAAGCGGTCCTTATCTACCACAAAGTCTATGTTTCTATTTTCCAGACTACTAGGACCTGCAGTCTGTCTCAGGCTGGTGAAGAAGGCGCTATCCAGTGCACCTTGCCACAATAAATTTTGAATTATCTATTTAGATTATCTCCTTTGTTTTTGTTGGAGTGCAGCAGTTTTCTGTTTTCTTAGTGGCTTATCTTTGTCTTTCCCAAATGGTACAATGCTAAACTTGATTTTCCTGTAGGTCATTTTTTTCCCCAGAGTCATGTGGCAACTGCCTTTGCACCCTCCTACCCCTCCTGTGCCACAGAAGCCCCTGCCTGACCTTGACCAGTCTCAGGTTCCATCAGACCTGTAAGGAGCCCCTGCCCTCAGGTGTTCTCCCCAACCAGGAGAGTCAGGTTCTCCCTCAGAAAAAGGGATAGCTTGGTACTAGGACCCATAAAAGGGAATTAGTGGTGAAGATTTATTCCTGGAAGATATAAAAATTATATTCTTACCATAACTGTTGAGCTATCAGAATATCATCTCCATTGCATGCCCCACTGCAACAGAGCAAAAGCCTCTGGCCAGCCCAACTTGTTGGCAGCACCACTAAGTCTAGGGCATCTCCCCAGTTACATCCCCCCGCCCAAGGAGTTGTCTTTCATAATAAAAAACAAAAAGGGGGTTGAGGTCTCATGCTCGGTCATCACGGCCAAAATAAATAAATAATTGATAACAAATGGGGTGGGGGGCCATTTGGGGCCTTCCTACAATCAAAAACAATAATTAAAAAGGGGATTGTGGAAGGTGGCTCCTTCCTCCCTTTTCTTTCTTATCCTCCTTCTCCCTGGAGTATATCCCGTCTGTGGGTATATCCCATTTAGTTGCTAAGTGCAACATGTTCCTCTGGACACTATCCAATCTAAATCTACATGGCAGCTGCACTTCACGTTAGGGGCTGTTACACACCCTTTTGGATTGACTACATTAGCTGTTACACATGGTATATCAGTGTGACTGCAGGAGAGTAGATCACTATATTGATAGATTTTTGTTCTAAGACTATCTTGGCTGGTATGCCTCTTTCATCACTGTGTAACTGGGCTGCTACTCCACTACTCCTGTAGGATGCCAGAGGAGATGAACACATATTGACTCCTTTGGATGGTCCAGTCCTGCAGCTCCATATGCACCTAGATTCTTTCATTCTTCTTCCTGATGGAGAAGGGGATTAATTCAGTCAGTCTTCTGTCTGGTAGCACAGAGGTGTCCCATTTGGCAGGAGTCTAAGTATCTCATCTTTTTTTTTTTTTGCATATTGTGCTATCTCATAATAAGGGGTTCCAGTTCTGAGCATCCTCCTTTGCTTCTGCCAGAACCAATGCTCAGGGCTGCTGCACCTTCTCTAAGATCAGTATCTATCTTCTGTCTGGCTAGTTGTGTGAGGCTCTGGCTCTATTCCAAACTATCTATCTTTGCCACATAGTGTAACCTGCTCTTTATATCTAGGTTGGTAGTTGGGTTTTATTTTGTTGTTTATTTTTGTGTCATAATATGGGAATCAGGCTGCTAATACCACATGGTTTGTGCCATATTTAGAAATACTGTCTAGTTGTGGCTTATTGGAAGCTGCCTGGTATAGAATGACACATAGAAACAGAAAACATAGAAGCTGTCAGCAGAAAGGACCTCTTGGACCCCTAGTCTGTCCCAAAGTCCCCACCTACTGTGCTACCATAGACCCTAATTGATCTCAGGCCTAACCACCCCAGCCCTATTGCTAAGGTCCTCCTGTGCCTATCCCCATGCATGTTTGAAACTGTTAAAGAACTAGTGTACTGCTTGGGGAGTAATAGTAAGTTTCAGATGCAGTCAGCTATCACTTCTTATATCTCAAGTATTTTTTCTTTTCTATTTGTTAATTAGAAGATTTTCTACCTGGCAGTACTAGGGTGATGTGTGGGCACTCTGTCTGACAAAGAAGTCAGTTCTGTTTCTCCCACTACATCCTCAGAAATGAGACCAAACACCTTGAGGCACCACAACTCTTGCAGCCTGAGCAGTGACTCACAATCTACCAATCAAAATGCAGGCAATTGTGAGATCACCAGTAACACAGAGAGTCAATCCCTGCTGCTTTATGTGAAAGTGAAACCTGGCAGTGACAGATGGTTCTCATTGGTTACTAATGATGTCATAGTCAGTGTGGTCTCAATGTTGATGTAGTGGGAGGAACAGAAATGGCTTTTTTTTTCTCTAGACAGAGTGCTGCTCCACACATCACCCCAGTACTGCCAGGTGGAAAATCGCTCTAATTAACAAAAAAAAAGACAAAATACTTGAGAGAGAAGAAGTGATAGCTGACTACATCTGAATGTTACACCACTGTGCAGGACACTAGCTCTTTAACATTTTGGTACTCACCACCTCTGCTGGAAGGTTGTTCCAGGCATCCACCACCCTTTCGGTGAAGAAATCTCACCTCACGTCACTTCTAAGTCTCCCTCTTTCAGCTTCAAATCGTGCCCCCTCATCCTTGAGCATCTCTTTATGTGCAATATGCCATCCTCCTGTACCTTATTGATACCCTTGAGTTATTTCAATGTTTCTAGCATGTCTTCCCTTTCTCTCCTTTCCTCCAGTGAGTACAAATTTAATTCTGAATCTTTCCTCGTAGGGCTTCTGATGCAGGCCATGCACCATTTTGGTTGCCCATCTCTGTACTGCCTCCACCCTGTCTATGTCCTTGTGGAGATGGGGCCTCCAGAACTGGACACAGTACTCCAGATGTGGCCTCACCATCGGTCTATAGAGGAACACTACCTACCTTTTTCTGCTGGTGATACCTTTCCTATGCACCCAAGAATCCTATTAGCCTTCCTACTGCCTTATCACACTGCTTTGTTACCTTCAAGTCATCAGATATGATGACCTCCCAGATCCCTTTCCAGTTCTGTTGTTGTTAACACCTCCCCACCTAAATGATACATTGTTCTTAGTGTTTTTTACATTTTTTAGCGTTGAAGCCCAGTCACCAAACCCTTGATCAGTGTTCCTGATTTTTTTAGATCTTCCTTCACTTTCTCCAGCCCCCCCCATGTGTCCACTCAGTAGCAGATTTTTGTGTCATCCTCGATCAGGCATACCTTTCCATGCAGCCCTTCTGTGATGTCACTAATAAAGACATTGAAGAGGACCAGTCCCAGTACTGACCCCTGGTTACCTTACCTTCCTCCGAGTAAACTCTGTTTAACACCACCTCTGAGTTCTGTTACTTAACCAACTGTGTATCAATTTTACTATCTTTGGACCCACTTCCATGTTGCCTAGCTTGTTTATTAGTCTTCTGCATGGAACAGTGTCAAAGGCCTTACTGAAATCCAGGTAGCCCACATAAACTGCTCCTCTCTGATCCACCTCCCTGGTAACCCAGTCAAAAACTCTCTCAGGTTTATTTGGCAAGATCCACCCCCTGTGATGTCATGTTGCCTCAGATCCTGCAATCCATTGGTGTTAAGGTAATCCCCAATCCCTTCTTTAAGTACAGTTTTCATAACCTTGCCCACCACTAAACTCAGACTTACAGGTTGGCAGTTTCCTGCCTCCTCCCTATTTCCACTTTTGTGTAGTGGGACCACATCTTCCCTCCTCCCATCCTCTGGAACTTCCCCGATATTCAGTGATAGATTGAACAGGGCTGTCAGAGACATAGTTCCTCTTTTAAGTCCCTGCAGTATCCTATGGTGAACACCGTCCAGCCCCATAGCCTTGTTTACTTTTAGTTTTGCTCTTTAAAGGTGCTTGTGACCCCAGTTAGTTGGAAACAACACTGCCTTAAATAACTGCATTGTTGTACTTGACCTTGGACTGTGTATGTCTCCATGAACACACCTACACCAGTCTATCTAGAGAAATAATGAAGGTCACTCTACCACAGTCCCTTTCTACAAACAGACATTACTAATCTCTTGTTTCTCCAATTCCCTTATATTTACTCTCATTTATATCACAATGTGTTTCACTAGAAAGTAGTCCATAATACATTTTTAAGTTCATATATTTTGTTATTTGTTTGCAGAGTTAAAATCCACCAGGCTTCTCTCCTTAATAATAATGTGTCCCAGTCTCCCCCTGTTTCGGGGTTTGTACCTTTTCTATACCCATAAACTGTAAGGTTATTACTTGATGATGGAGTTCATTAAAATATTTAGCCACCAGTTATCACTCTTCATTCCTTCTATGATTGTTTTTATGTTCCAAGATCCTAGTTTTACATGATCTTGTGCTTTGTCCAATATAATATGAGGAACAGAGACTGATGATACAGTAAATCACGTGATCTGTGTTACAGGTTATTAGATCTGTTATCTCAAATTTCTTATCCTGGCATGTACTTTTAATAAATTTTACTTTCTAACTATTGTTGTAATACACACAGTTCCCACAATTGTAGAAGCCTTTTATTTCTTTGTTCAACCATGTAGTAGGTGGAGGGCCCTGAGTCCAGTGTTGTGTTTTGACTATTTTCCCTCCAATATTTATTGTTCTTTTAGCTGTAACCAGGGGTTTTCTTTGAAAATAACATTTCCCTGATTAGTAGATTGCAGAATACGCCTGTTATTTTGGATCAGTTTCATAATAGCAGTGATGAAATCCAAACAGGTGGTTGCCATGGAGATTTTCTCTGTATTTCTCAATTTCTGTTTGTCCTTCAAAAGTTCTTTTCTAGATATTAATAGTTTTCTCCAATGCATTGCTTAAAATTATGTTATTGTATCCTCTTATTTGGTATTTTCATCAGTACCACTGTTCCGTTTAATCCTTAACATCCAAGCACTTCTATAGCAAGTAAACTATACTCCAGCGGCAGCTGCTGCAATAGACTTTGAGAAAGCCTTTGACTCCCTGGAGTGGGATTACCTAATCATGGTCCTACAACACATGGGCTTGGGGGACTGGTTTCAGGGCTGGGTCAAAGAGCTTTATCATCAACCCTTGGCTAGAATCTTGACCAATACTGTCCTGTCTTCCTTTCAGCTAGGAAAAGAGTACCAGGCAAAGTTGTCCCTTTCCCTTACTTTGTTCTGGCAGTACAGCCTTTGGCTGCTGCAATAAGGCAATATCTCTACATTCATGGTGTCCCAGTTGGGGACCAGTCTTGTGCTTCTTTTATATTTGCAGATAACTTGTTGGTCCCAATGGGAGATGTATGCTCTTCGATCCTGCCCCTCCTTTCACTACTGTTAGACTATGCAGTGTTTTCATGCCTCCGGATAAATAAAGCCAAGACAGAAGTGCTCCCTTTCACCTCAATGTGCACTCAAGACCTGATATCCCCGTTTGGGCTGAAATGGACATCAGAGTCTCTGGTCTACCTTGGAGTGCATATTTCTCCTGAGATAGCCCGAATGTGGGATCTTAATTTAAAACCACTGATCGCTGAACTTCATACTGAACTGGATAGATGGAAGGCCCTTAATCTCACCTTCACCGGCAAACTATCAACCTTAAAAATGATTACCACCCCAAAGATTTTGTACCCTGTTTTGCACATATCCCTGGAACTTACTGTTAAATGGCTTAAGACCATGGATGCTGCCATGGATAACTTTCTCTGGGAAAAAAAAAAAACCTCGCTATAGCAGGAACAAGCTACAGTCCCACTGGAAAGAAGGGGGATGGGGCCTACCATGGCTGGAAGGGTGTTCATGGGCATGTTCTATTGCTCAGATGCTACAATGGTTTACCAGATTGTCCTCCAACTCACCACAATGGCTGCACATGGAAATATCAATAGCTCAGGTGCATAGCCTCCCTTTACTGATCTATAACCCCCTACCAAAAAACCTTGTTACACATCCCACCATTGCCCCGGTGGTCAAAATCTGGACCATGGTCCATGCTAAGAAAAAACCCAATCCTGACCACTTTCACAAACACCAATATTTCAGAATAGACACATTCAGGTGGCTAATAAAACACTCTTATGGCATCAGTGGGAACAAAAGGACATTACTATACTCTCTGAGTATAATTTTTAAGAATATTAAAGAATATTAAGAAGAGTATTTAAGAATGCATGGGATAGACATAAAGGAATTCTGGAGGTCAGGGGTAAGGGGCAACAGACTTCTAGGAAAACAAACTGAACTTACAAGCTCAAATGGGCAGACTGGGTGGGCCATAGGCCCTTATCTGCTGACACTGTCTATGTATCTATGTATCTGATGTACTGGATGAAACAGGCCAGGGTATCCAATCATTTCAAGCTTTAAGCCTAGATAAAAGCCTGGAGAAATCACACTTTTGGGGGTACCTACAGCTCCACAGCTCTTTAACCAAATTTCTAAAGCTGCATTCCCCCACTGTCACTTGGCCTCAGAAGCTTATAAGGTGGCTTTTGCTCCCTAAGGGCCAAGCCAGTAAGGTGTATGTTGCCATAAGGGACAGCATCCCTTCGCAGTCTAATGAATCCAAACTTAAATGGGAGAAGGCTCTGAATGCCACAGTCACTGACACCCAGTGGCAAGCCTGTTGGAAACTGGCACATGTCAGTTATCCGGACATGTGGAGCAAACTTTTGCAAAATAAAAATTTACACCATTGGTTCAGGACGCCTGACATTTTGTATAAACTTAAGTTATTGGATAACAATCTCTGCTGGAGATGTCAGCCCCAGTTGGGGAGTCTCTATCATATCCTATGGCTCTGCCTGCTTTTGGCCCCCTTCTGGGCTGCAGTGTGTCAGCTCGCCACCCAAATTCTAGGCACCAAGATAGAACTAGACCCCAAGATGTGGATCATGGGCCTCCTCCCTCAAGGTCTCTGCTTACTGGCCACCAGCAGTGCTTGTTAGCCCTCTGCAGCATCCAGGCTAAATGCCTCATTTTGTGTTGATGGAGAACATCTGAAGTCTCCACTCTCTCAGAGCTTTTTAACTCATTTACACAGCTGGCATTATTTGACCGTATGACACATGTGGCAGCCAGTACACTTTCTAAGCATTTTGCTTGCTAGGATGCTTTCTTTACATATTTAAAACCCAGAACTGGAATTGGGTGATAACATTGGCTAGAAATTTTTTGTTTCTGTAATTCACTGTTAACTTTCTGACAGCTGTCAGACAGTCTTGCTGTAGTCTAAAGCTGTTCATAAGACTCTGCACATTTAGTGTTTGCTGTTAGTATTTTCCTTTCTTACTACGTCATTGCCTGGTCCTTATGTTTGCATGTTTATATATGTTCAGGGTAGAGCAGTCGCCCCAGGTCTTTAGTTGTGTACAGATGACAGACTCTACTTTATTTTGTCTCTGACTGTCCTTGGCTGGTAGGCACCTCCTTGCAATCTGCAACAGTATGCTGGATATATTTTCTCTTTATTAGACAATGGATGCTTAGTGTTTTCATTCTTTTGTCTCTGATCCTGAACTTGGAATCTGCAGTGCTTTTGTTCCAAGCGATATGCTCATGTTTTGTAAGTTGAAAACTAATAAAACTTATTAACATAAAAAAAAATTCAATGTGCTTCCATGGGGGTTATTGGGATTGGTGAAGCCAAACATATATCATTTACAGGTGTACTGCTTTGGCATAATTATTTAAATTCAGGAGGTTAACTCCACCTTCAGATACTGGACATTGAAGGATTGAATTTCAAATTTGTGGGTGTTGTCCATTCTAAATAATTCTGGAAATTAGTTTGTTCTAGGCTCAAAAGTAATAAGGAGAGAGCATAATAGAATGGTTTGTAGGAGATGTAATATCCACAGGAGGCTATTCATCCTCACCACCAAGATTCTGGCAAAAAATGGAAGCTGGAAGTGCCCCTAACGTGCATAGTTCTAAATGATGTTGACCACAAGGAGTTCATAATTAATTAAATCTAAATTAGTCAAATGCATCAGTATCTGTATTCCTAAATATTTCAATTTAGTGGCTCTCCATTTTATTGGGAAATCCCAGTGGAGAGATATTGATGGTTGAAAGTTGAATGTTAGTACTTTGGATGTATGTATATTCCACAGAGTTTGGAACTGTCTGATTTTGTAAGCAGCACAAGGGAAGTCACAGAGTTTGGAACTGTTTGATTTTGAAAGCAGCACATGGGAAATCATCACAGAGTTTGGAACTGTTTGTTTTTGTAAGCAGCACAAGGGAAATCACAGAGTTTGGAACTGTCTGATTTTGTAAGCAGCACAAGGGAAGTCACAGAGTTTGGAACTGTCTGATTTTGTAAGCAGCACAAGGGAAGTCACAGAGTTTGGAACTGTTTGATTTTGAAAGCAGCACATGGGAAATCATCACAGAGTTTGGAACTGTCTGATTTTGTAAGCAGCACAAGGGAAGTCACAGAGTTTGGAACCATTTGATTTTGAAAGCAGCACATGGGAAATCATCACAGAGTTTGGAACTGTTTGATTTTGAAAGCAGCACATGGGAAATCATCACAGAGTTTGGAACTGTCTGATTTTGTAAGCAGCACAAGGGAAGTCATAGAGTTTGGAATTGTTTGATTTTGAAAGCAGCCATGGGAAATCATCACAGAGTTTGGAACTGTTTGTTTTTGTAAGCAGCACAAGGGAAGTCACAGAGTTTTAATTTAAACCTTATATCTCAGCAGGAGTCAGTGTCTCTTAAGATTAAGTAGACAGATAACTTTATTAGAAGTAGAAGGGGTCTTATTTAGGGTTAAAAAGAAGAAAAAAAGAAAGAAAGTTAGTGTGTGTTCTGTGCAGGGAAGGGTACTGTATCAGCTGACTTTGCTAAACTAGTAGGAGGAAAGAGAGCTTACCTGGGGGTGTGGTTTAGACACTATAAAAGCAGGAGAGTCAAATTACAACTTACTGTTTCTAGCCTTTTTTCTTACTAATTGCCCTCCATCCCACCCCCACCCACCCCAAAGCCAGTTCTACTTTTATAGCCACTAGATTTGACTGTCAACAGGAACTTCCTGTTTGGCAGTAGGAAGGAAAGGATCATAGAGAGACATTGGTTTTGTCAACCCTAAAGGAAAAAAGTAGCTCACTCTCCCCAGCTGCTGGTGGTCTAATATTAAGCAAGGAAGAAAGAGGCTACTGAAGAAGATAGGAAGTTGCTGTCCCAGAACAGGAAGGGTGAGAGTTGTAAGGAGAGGAGAGAATAAGCATCCAGAGAAACAGTAGAGAGGACACAAAATAAGACATGATAGGAGTGGTGCAGTGCAATGGCTGTGGGGCGGCAGTGTTCTAGGAGACATTCTGGAGGCTGCGATGCTGCCCTATTTGCAGGCACCTCTCTGGTCTGAGAGAGGAGGTTGCCCATCTCCAGGCTGACCTGGCTAGGATTCGTGAAACCTCTTCCCCCACCCAGGGACCACCAGGGCCAATGCCACTACCTCAGAGGTTGCCAAGAAAGAGGAGAGGCTGGAACAGGGTGGGCTCAAGGAGGGAGAGGGTGGTGGAACAGAGTTGCATCCCTCCAGCTGTACCTCTCCACAATTCATTCGCTCTTCTGGTGGATAGTGGTTCCTCTATGGAGGCACCTGCAGTGGAGACCAAGGAGAATGCTGGGAACCTTCACAAAGGAGACCCACAGGAGGGTGGCATGGGACCCCACAGGGGAAGGAAACAATTCCTGGTGGGGGACTCAATCATTAGGGGGTAGAAATGGGGGAGGAAGGGGAGAGGGAGGTAAGGTGCCTTCCTGGCACCACGGCTTGGAGGGACAGGAAGCAAATCCTCAGTATCGTGGGAGGAACTGCATGAGGGAGGGAGCTGGATGTCATTGTCCACCTAGGGACAAATGACCTAGCTAGGAATGGGATCAGAGCAGTGCAAGAGGAGTTTGTAGAGTTGGGAAGGGGCCTTAGACAAGTAGTGCATACGGTAACCTTTTCGGAGGTGCTGCCTGTCTATGGCAAGGGAGATGCTAGGGCACTTCTCACTAGAGAATTCAATGAGTGGTTGAAAAACTGGTGTGGAGTTCAGGGTTTTGGCTTCATTGGGGACTGGGCAGCCACCTGGAGGGATGCAGACCTATACTGGTGTGATAGTCTGCATCTGTCCAGGAGGGAACCAGGATTCTAGGTGAGAGGTTTAAATGCTTCATTGGCAAGCATTTAAACTAGCCAAGGGGGGAAGCACTGAAAAGGAGCAGGGAAATCTGAGCCTCCCCCCACAAAACATGGTGATTAGTAAGGTAAACACCAAGGTACAGAAGTTATTAGGGAGTAGAACAAATTTAAATGTAAAAAAAGGCAAAGGCATTAAGGACAGAAATGGGGCTAAAGGGGTAAGGCTATCAAAAGTGGGGCGATGAGTACCAATGCCCATAGTCTGTGTAACAAGCTCCCTGAACTAGTGGCCTTGATGGAAGAGGGTTGAGTGGATATTGTGGCAGTCACAGAAACATGGTACACAGAGAACCATGACTGGGATGTCAACATACCAGGATACACAATCTACAGGAGGGACAGGAGGGTAAAGAGGAGGAGGAGTAGCTCTCATGTAAAGGAAGAAATCAAAGCAACAGAACTAAAGAGTAAACAGGGAGCAGATGAGGCACTTTGGGTCACCCTGGAGACAGGAAATGGCACCACAACCGCATGATGGTTGGTACAGACCCCATCTCAGGGGAGGGAATGGACAAGGAAATGATAGAAGGCTTTCTTAGAATGGCAGAAAAAGGGGAGATATTGTTGATGGGGACCTGAATATGCCAGATGTTAACTGGAGCACCTTTGCTGCAGGTACATCCAAGAGCAGGTCATTCTTAATTCCCTACAGGGGGCATGCCTCAGACAGCTAGTATTGGAACCCACTCGGGAGGGAGCAATCTTAGACCTGGTACTCTCAAATGGGGATGAAGAAAGAATCTCAGATTTAGAAGTGGGTAGTCATCTGGGAACAAGCGACCACCAAACAGTGTGGTTCATGATAAACACAGCCGTGCAATCAAGCCATACAAAAGCAAGAGTACTGGACTTTAGGAGGGCTGACTTTGGGAAAATAGAGAGTGCCTCAGAAAAGCACTAGCAAACAGGCAAGAAGAAGGGGTGGAGGATCAATGGGGAGTGATCAAAACAGCCATCATGAGAGCAACAAGCTTTGTGTAAAACAAATCAATAAAACACAACAAAGGAAAAAACCATTATGGTTCTCAAAAGAGGTGGCAGGGAAGGTTAAGGAGAAAAGGACAGCATTCAGGAAATATAAGGAAACACAGAAGGAGCAGGACAGAGAACTTTATCAGTTAAAGCAGAAAGAGGCTGGGAAGGCAGTCAGAATAGCAAAGGCCCAAACCGAGGAAAGGATAGCCAATTCTGTTAAGAAGGGGGATAAGACCTTTTATAGGTACATTAGGGAGCGAAGAAAGACCAAAGGAGGGATACTGAAGCTTAATAAAGGGGAGGGAATGTGGGTAGAGGGTGACAGTGAAAAAGAAGGGATACTGAACAAATATTTCTGCTCAGTATTCACAAAGGAAGAGGAGGGGGAGTTGCCTAAACCAAACAAGAAAACACTCTGAAGACGGGGCTCGATAACAGTCCATTTACAGGAGAAGGTTCTGAAAGAACTAATAAAATTGAAGGTGGACAAAGCAATGGGCCTGATGGGGTTCACTCAAGAATTCTAAAAGAACTAAGGGTAGAACTAGTGACACCGCTGACTACTCTGTTTAACAAATCATGGGAGGATGGGGTGGTACCGAGGACTGGAGGAGGGCAGATGTGATTCCTCTTCACAAAAGTGGGAGCAAGACAGAGGCAGGAAACTACAGACCAGTTAGTTTTACCTCAGTGGTAGGAAAATGATGGAATCACTTCTGAAGGAAAGAACTGTTAGTACCTAGAGGCCAGTGGGCACAGGACCCAAGGCAGCATGGATTCACGATGGGAAGGTCATGTCAGACAGATCTAATAGATTTCTTTGACTGGGTTACCAAGTAGTAGACCAGGAGGGGCTGTGGACATGGCCTGCCTAGATTTTAGCAAGGCATTTGATACAGTCCTACACAAAAGATTAATATACAAGATAGCCAGCCTTGGAGTGGGTCCCAAGGTGGTAGCCTGGATAAAATTGGCTAGACAACAGGACTCAAGGGTAGTAGTAAATGGAGTACACAGTGACGAAGGAGGGTTACTAGCGGGTACCACTGAGGTTCAGTACTGGGACCAGTCCTTTTAATGTCTTTATAAGTGACATTGCAGAGGAACTGGAAGGAAAAGTATGTCTCTTTGCAGATGACACAAAGATCTGCAACAGGGTTGATACACAAGATGGAGTGGAAAGGATGAGAAGGGACTTGGCAAGGTTGGAGGAATGGTCAAATGTATGGCAGCTCAGATTCAATGCAAAGAAGTGCAAAGGTAATGCACATGGGAACAAAAACCCTGGGGAGGCGTGTACACAATGGAGGTGAGATACTGACAACAGCAAAAATGAAAGGGACCTGGGGTGATTATATCAGATGACCTAAAGGTGAGCAAGCAATGTGAGAAGGCAGTAAGGAAGGCTGGGAGGATACTGGGATGTATAGGAAGAGGCATCAATAGTAGAAAACAGGAAGTTGTTCTCCTCTGTACAGACAGTTGGTGAGACCCCATCTGAGTACTGTGCAGTTCTGGAGACCCCATCTCATGAAGACATAGACAGAGTGGAGGCTGTCCAGAGGAGGAACAAAATGGTGCAGGGTCTGCACAGAAGACATACGAAGAAAGACTAAAGGAGCTTAATATGTATACCTTGAGGAAAGAAGGAGAGAGGGGACATGATAGAAACTTTCAAGTACCTCAAAGGAATTAACAAAGTCCAAGAGGGTAGCATCTTCCAGAAAAAGAGATGTGCAAGAACAAGGGGGCACAATTTGAAGATAGAAGGGGGACTGCTCAGAGGTAATATGAGGAAGCATTTTTTCACTGAGAGGGTTGTGGATGCATGGAACAGCCTCCCTGAAGAGGTCGTGGGGTCAAGAACAGTGGGGGACTTCAAGAATGCATGGGACAGACATAAGGCAGTCCTAGTGGGGGGTAGGAGGAAGTAAGCTGTTGGTTAACTAGGATCTGCAGCTTATCTGTTAGGTAGAAAAATGGGCAGACTAGGTGGGCCAAGCGGTCCTTATCTGCTGTCAAATTCTATGTTTCTATGTTTCTATTCAGAGAAATCACAAATAGCTCCGAAGTTATACAGTATGTTCCAAATTGTTTGATGGGACTCATGCGAGGTTAAACAATGTAAGCAATATATCATCTGCTTATAGGAAAAGCACAAACTGGGTACCTCTTAAGTGGTCCCTCTACCTCCAGGGTCTTCTGTATGGCTTCTGCAATGGATCCAGTGTATACCCTGAATACAAACAGGACAGAGAGCATCCTTGTTGGGTGTCTCTCTGTAGTGTAAAAGTGGTGTCCATAATTCTAATATATGCCTGCAGAGTAGTATATTTTTTGTAGAAGTTCTATGAAAAGGGAGGGAATCAGAGGCAAGCAGGGTGCCCCAAAGGAACCTCCAGGGCACCCTGTCAAATGCCTTTCAGTGTCTAGGCTGAGAACTGCCATTGGGAAGGAACATTGAGTAAGGAGCTCAGAAAGTAATACTGTCCTATTGATGTTATGCCTCATCTGATAACGCTGAATAAAGCCAGACTGATCAGACTTGATTAACCAAGGGAGCAGATGATCCAGTCACTGAGCTAGTACGGCCATAACTAATTAGTAATCAACAATCAAAATTTAAATGGGACAATAAGAGGTTATGCTTGTATGATCTTTGTTGGGGTTTAATATTGCTAATATGGCATAAGTCTATGATGGAGGGAGCATCCATTTTCTGTGTAGCTTGGAACACCACCAGCATGGGGAGCAATAACACTGCTGACGAGGTCTTATACCACTCTACCAGAAAGCCATCTGGTCTGGGGAAGTTCAGAATATTGGTCTTGCTAAGTTCTAATTGTAGTTCCTTCATACAGATTGGAGTGAGAAGAGCCTGTTGTTTGGATTCTGTTAGGGTCAGACGAGAGAAGCTGGAAAATAATTCTTGTATCTATAAAGGGAGGGATGAACTTTATGTGTATATTGATTGGTAATAGTCACAAGACTGGTTAAGAATCACTGCAACATTAATATAGAGATGTCGAAAGGGAAAGAGGCAGGGGTAAATGGAGAAAGTGACAAAGGTAATAAGGACAGGAATGGGGCAGACAGGGGTAAGGCCATCAGGAAATGGAGGGTAATGAGTACCAATGCCCGTAGTCTGGGCAACAAGTTCTCAGAACTGGTGGCCTTGATGGAAGAGGGATGCCTGGATATTGTAGCAGTCACAGAAACATGGTACACAAAGAACCATGACTGGGATGTTAACTCACTGGTGTCAGCGTGGCTCAGTTGGTAGCACATCCCCCTCTGGACCAGAAGGTCATGGGTTCTCATCCCAAACTGGGATTGGACTTGCACCTAAAAATCGCTGGCATCCAAGTGCAGTATTGGGGGGGTGCTGTACTGCTGGGGTGTGCTGTCCTTTGGATGAGACGTTAAACTGAGGTCCCTTCTGCCCATCCTGGTGTTGTCCTGGTGGGTGTCCAGGTGGAAGTAAAAGAACCCAGAGCACTCTTTGCAAAGAGCAGGGAACATTCCTGGTGTCCTGGTCAACATTCCCCTTCCCATAAACCGGTTCATGCAATTATCCAGGGTGTGTGTGGGTGATGATGTGTGATATGGCTGCCACCATACATTCAGTCACTTCACTACCAGTCAAGCATTGCTTGTAAAGTGCTTTGGGATACACTGTTTATGAAAAGCGCTATATAAATGCTGATTCTTCTTCTTCACTGAGGCCTCATGAGCTGCTTGAGAGTTTCGCCACTTGTGGCCTATATATTTTAACAGCACAACCTAGAGCTTTCTGAGCAAAATCAAGTCATAATCAGCATGCCACAAACAAATGTGAATAACTCATGACCCGTAATTGTTACACACAAAGTACGAGTGGCAAGGTTGTTCAGCACAATCTTACTTCTCCAATGGTACTATGCAATTAATTATAAGTAGTTCCTATTTTTATCTATATTGGTTGAAATAGCAACAAATTTTTTTTTTTTCAATACTAAAGGCAATGGAAACAATTTTTTGTGGAAAAATATTTAACATATCAACACCAAATTAAGCATCCCTACATTAGATGGAGGTACCAAACTAACTGTGTACTAAAAAGCAGTTTTTCTAATATGATACATGTATTTCTTTTCTGTTTTATTAAGGTGGCTAAGTGAAACTTGAGAGACAAATGTCAGCCATTAACACCATACTATACAAAAAGGCAAATATCTTCTAAAGTATACATAATAGACATAAAATATTGTGGCCAAGTTGTTCAGCAGAACATTATCTTTCCAATGGTGCTTTGCAGTCAATTCTACTCACATTAGTATGTGAAATATTTAAGTTTTAAGCAGTGACTTCCTCAGGCGCCAAAGTCCTCAGTGGCACAATGTGCAGGACGTCTGGAGGCATTAAAGACCTCAGGAATATCTTTTCTGCTGCTGCCTACAGGCATCTTGGGGTCTCAATGAGTTAAAATACCAGGGTACACAACCTACAGGAGAGACAGGGAGGAGGGGTAGCTCTCTATGTAAGGGAAGGGATAAAAGCAATGGAACAAAAGAGTAAACCGGGAGGAGAGAAGGCACTGTGGGTCACCTTAGAGACTGCAAATGGAACCACAATCCGCACAGAGGTTGTATACAGACCTCCATGTCAGGGGGAGGGAATGGACAAGGATATGATAGAAGGCATCCTTAGGATGGCAGAGAAAGGGGAGATACTGTTGATGGGAAACCTAAATATGCCAGATTTTAACTGGAGCACCTTTGCTGCAGCCATATCCAAGAGCAGAGCCATTCTCAATGCCCTACAGCTGTCATGCCTCAGACAGCTAGTTTTGGAAACCACTCGTGAGGGAGCAATCTTAGACCTCATACTCTCAAATAGGGACAGTGAGAGGATCTCAGATCTAGAAGTGGGTAGCTATCTCGGAACACGTGACCTCCAAACAGTGTGGTTCATGATAAACTTGGTTACAGAGTCAAACCCTACAAATGTGAGGGGGTACTGGACTTCAGGAGGGCTGACTTTGGTAAGATGGGAGAGAGCCTTAGAAAAGCACTAGTAAACAGGCTAGAAGGAGGGGTGGAGCAACAATGGGGAAACATCAAAACTGCCATCACAGAGGCAACAAGCCTTTGTGTGAAGCAAATAAACAAATCAAAATGAAAGAAAAAGCCACTATGGTTCTCAAAAGAGGAGGTGGGGAAGATCAGGGAGAAAAAGGCAGCATTCAGGAAGTATAAGGAAACACAGAAGGAGCAGGACAGAGAGCTGTACCAGTTAAGGCAGAAGAAAGCAGGTAGATAAGTCAGAATAGCAAAGCCCCAAACTGAGGAAAAGATAACCAACTCGGTTAAGAAGGGGGATAAAACCTTTTATAGGTATATCAGGGAGCATAGAAAGACAAAGGGAGGGATAGTGAGGCTGAGTAGAATGGACGGTGTGTGGGCAGAGAGGGACATTGAAAAAGCAGGGATACTGAATAAATACTTCTGCTCAGTATTCACTAAAGAGGAGGAGGGGGAGATGCCTAATCCAATTAACAGAAGCACTCTGGATAGGGGGCTGATCCCAGTCCTTTCACAGAAGAAAGGCTTCTGAAAGAACTTCTAAAACTGAAGGTGGACAAAGCAATGGGGCCTGATGGAATTCACCCCAGAATTCTAAAATAATTAAGGGGAGAACTAGTGAAACCGCTGACTACCCTTTTTAACAAATCATGGGAGGATAGTGTGGTACCTGATGACTGGAGGAGGGCGGATGTGTCTCCCCTTCATGAAAGTGGGAGCAAGACAGAGGCAAGAAACTACAGACCTGTCAGTTTGACCTCTGTGGTAGGGAAAGTGATGGAATCACTTCTGAAGGAAAAGAATTGTTGAGTACCTAGAGGCCAGTGGGGCACATGGACCCACAACAGCATGGTTTCACAATAGGAAGGTCATGCCAGACAAATCTAATTGATTTCTTTGACTGGGTAACCAAAGTAGTAGACTAGGGAGGGGCTGTGGACATGGCCTACCTAGACTTTATGAAGACATTTGACACAGTTCCACAAAAGATTAATAGTCAAATTAACCCAGCCTGGGAGCTGGTTCCAGGGTGGTAGCCTGGGTAAAACACTGGCTGGACAACAGGACACAGAAGGTAATTGTAAATGGAGTCCACTCTGAAGAAAGAGGGTTCCTAGTAGGGTACTGCAGGGTTCAGTACTGGGTCAGTACTTTTAATGTCTTTATAAGTGACATTGCAGAGGACTGGAAGGAAAAGTATGCCTCTTTGCAGATGACACAAAGATCTGCAACAGGGTTGATACACAAGGAGGCATGGAAAGGATGACAGGGGACTTGTCAAGGTTGGAGGAATGGTCAGAAGTATGGCAGCTTGGATTCAATGCAAAGAAGTGCAAAATAATGCACCTGGGAAACAAAACCCAGGGGAAGATTACACAATGGGGTCAGTAGTAACAACAACAAAAATGGAAAGGGACCTGGGGTAATCATATCAGATGACCTTAAGGTTACCAAGCAATGTGAGAAGGCAGAAGGGAGGGCTGGGGATACTGGGATATATGGAGAGGCATCACCAGCAGAAAACAGGAAGTTATCTCTCTGTACAGATGTACAGACAGTTGGTGAGACCCCATCTGAGTACTGCATCCAATTCTGGAGACCCCATCTCTGCAAGGACATAGACAGGACAGAGGCAGTCCAGAGGAGGGCAACTAAAATGGTGCAGGGTCTGCAAGAGAAGCCATATGAGGAGAGACTAAAGGAGCTTAATATGTATACCCTCGAGAAAAGGAGGGAGAGGGGGACATGATAGAAACTTTTAAGTACCTCAGTGGAATCAACAAAGTCCAAGAGGGTAGCATCTTTCAGAAAAAAAGATGTTAGAGATGTGCAAGAACAAGGGGATGCAATTTGAAGATGGGGGGGCAGTTCAGGGGCCATATCAGGAAGTATTTTTTCACAGAGAGGGTGGTTAATGTATGGAACAGCATCCCTGAGGAGGTTTTGAGGTCTAAAACTGTGAGAGAATTCAAGAATGCATGGGACAGACATAATGCAATTTTTGTGGAGGGTAGGAAGAAATAGGCTGTTAGTTAACTAGGATCTGCAGCTTAGCCTGTAGTTAGGGAAATGAACAGACTAGTTGGGCCAAGCGGTCCTTATCTGCCATCAGAATCTATGTTTCTGTGTTTCTATGGATTCTCTTCCGGTTTTGTGTCTGTAATCTGTATGATGCAAGCTGCCTTCATTTGGGCCAGTAATGTCGTGTACTGTGAGCTCCACCCTCTTAGACACTATACCTTGGGTATTCTGTGGCTTGCTGCACTTTATCATCCCTAACCTTTCGTATTTTAGCTTTTAAGCACTTTCATATTATAGTAGAATTTATAGTTTGATCTACAAAGCCCTGCATGATGTGGGCCCTGGCTACCTAGAGAGACCTTCTAGCCAAATATATCTCCATCTACCCCTTTGTTCCTCTGAGGTGGGGCTTTTGTGGTTCCATATTCCTGTCTGAAATAATCTAGAGATAGAGCCTTTTGCATTGCTACACTTATCTTGTGGAACTTGTTTTCTACTATTATATTAGAGGGGTTCCATCCTTGAAATGCTTTAAAAGTTTGCTAAAAATCCACTTGTTTAACCTGGGATTTGGGACTCTTTAAAACTAAGCTTTGGGGTAGAATTTTTTTTTTATCTTCCTTTGTGTTGCTGCATTTATCCATTCCTGACCCGTTTGATTTGAAACTGTTGTTCTGTATGGCACCCAGAGCTTTTGATGGGCACCTAACAAATACATTTCTTTTCCTTGCCTTGGCTAGAGAAGCTGAGGATGTCTGGAACACATAGCTGTTAAAACAGATGCACTGAAAATTGCTCTCCACTAACAAACTACTGTTTTATAAAATAAACACATCTGAAGATGACTGTTATTCATGATCCCATAAGCAGAAATTACATTTAAGAAAAATGAAATGTTGTTTAATACATTGCAAAATTAGTCCTAAATTTCTAAACCGTAAAACAGTTCAAAATCATATTTAGTAATTGTGCTGTGAGAACAATAACTGTCAGAGTGAGAGGTAAATGATTGATCATGGCAGCACCTGTCGATCACAACTGCCAGCAGTAAACCATAAAACCTATCACTAGACCAATAGTTCTTAGACTTTGTCACAGTGAGCCTCCCAAATCCATGTAAAGATTTTGAGCCTCCCCAAAAACTGAAATAATTTTGGGCCTCCCAAAAAATAACACACTGTACTTCATGAGTACCACGATGAATAAATTGAAACCCTTTGAGCACTTGGCTCACATTCAGTTATTTGTTTTATACTGACGTGGAACCTTTGAAAAAGAGCTCCTGTGCTCAAAGGTGTTATCTGAATAACAAATAAAATAAACAAATATTATTATTCAGCTTATTGTAACCCCCCCCAGGCCAGCCTACTTGCACCACTATTTTCATTCTTGAACCATTGTTACCCCTTGTTGCAGTACCTTTATGGGTCAGACTACTTTCTTTGTTTCCTCTCTATATGAAATAACCTTCCTACATACTTTGCCTCTCCCCCTCCTTCCCTGCTACAAAGCAACATCTCAGGGATTACTTTGCTCCTTCCTGCTATTGTTCTTAGCACTTCTATGCTCAACCTTGTATTTAGGCTGTTCTGTCATCAGTCTACAAATTGACCAATTACCAACACTCATTATTAGTTTACTGTTCAAATTTGTTTGCACTATTGTTCATTGTGTATTTCTTGATTGTTTTGCAGTTACCTTATGAAGTGCATTCACTCCTACCCTTGCCGGGTACACCTGAAATGAGCCTTGGCTCATTCACCTTCACTTTTCACCTATTAGTAAATAAATTCATAAGATTCACCTACTATTATCCTCTTTCAGTTTGCTTCATCTCTTCACAAAAATACATAAAACTTAAAATTTAAATAAAGTACTTTTTCAGACTTGCTTGAGCCGCCCCTGGAACAGGTTGGGACCTCCCCAGGGAGGCTGGCCTCACCATTTGAGAACTGCTGCACTAGACAGTCAGTCTCATCACCTCTTCCATTTTGGGTTATGTCAGCCACTTGTGGTCAGGTTACCAGTAATTCTATTAAAAAAACCAAAAAACTATACAACACACCTTTGAAAAATGCTTGACATGATTCTGTTGCAGAAACACAACATACATTACATACTAAGCTGATTGTGCAGTTTTCGTGGATGTACAGCACTTTATCTTAGACTGTCAGATCTGAGATAACTGCCATTGTTGGTGAACAAGAAAACTAATTTGTAATGAAAAACATTTTTGCAGTACAGCATGACCGAGTTAAGGGATGTCAATACCAAACCAAGAACTGAAAATGATTACATCTGGTTGTTGTGAACCCTTAAAACTGTACTCTTTTAGGAAAAGGCTACAGCTTGCCCTGTGACCCCTGTTCCATACCTGTATTGGTACATATCCCTAATCTCTTTAGAGACTTTACACTACCAAACAATAAGATCTTCAGAGGCTAACAGTAGTATCGATATACAATTTAGGTACAAATAACTGAGGTTTTAAAATACAGAGGGTTCCATGCTTTTCAGTTCTTAGTACTGTACAGTGATCACATTTTAAAAGTCTCGTTTTCTTTGCAGCAAATTTTAAATGTTAACTCCCCCTTTCCAAAACATATAACTGCCATGTGATCAATTGTGACAATTTTCTACTGCCTGCCAGGAAGGGGAGGGACCACAGCTTAAGAGCATGGAAGTATTCTGTTTTCCAGGAGAGGTATCACAAAACATCTGCCGTTGACACTTTTATACTAAAAAGCCAGGTCCCCATAAATAATGCTCTTCCTGTCAAGCAAAGTTGTGAAGGGAGTGTGGTCTTGGGAGATGTGTGCTAAACTGAGAAAAAAGAAACCTGATTAGAGTACTGACTGAAACTGGAGATCCCATGTGCCCTCCCCACTGCTAGCTCATTGTGTAACCTTGAGAAAGTTGCTTCACATCACTGTGCTTTATTAATCTCAGGTATAAAACTGGGTAGAAGTAGCCCCTCCCCCCGAAAATGTTTCACCTGGGCTATCCTAGGTAAATAAATTGTATAACAGTAACCATTTCGCAAGTCATATTTTTTTCTATTACTTTTCAAATCCTATTTATTATGTATACTACTAATGTCTGTTTTACTCCTACTGCAATGCAGAGGAGTATGCAGTACTTATATATTGCATTTAGAGCATAACAACTTGAAATCTTGCCTGTTCTTTATTACAGGGACTCTATCCAGAATCACATGGCATTATTGATAACAATATGTATGACGTACGCATAAATGCAACTTTCAGTCTCAAGCGTGAGGAGAAATTTAATCCCTTCTGGTATCAAGGTCAGCCTGTGAGTATCTATGGAATCTACTGTAATAAATGTTTACTGATATGTACAGTATGGAATCTGTTTCATCTAAACTGAAACAGGCATAATGAGTGAAGACTGAGTACAGGGCAATGGTTGTTTTGTAGGCTAAAAAAGGTTGTTTTTGACAAAAAAATCTCCTTCCAATGATTATCATTTAGCATGGACTATTAATGTTGAGGTTATTCTTTTTCTGCTTTTTCCCTGATTATACCTGTTCTCCATCCCAGCCATGAGGTCACCATGATTTCTCCCTTCCTCCAGCTGGGTGGGCAAGCAGCTATCCTTGCAGTTAACACCAATGCTACCCCATGGTTGGCCAGCAAGGGTGCTCAGTTTTTGGTTCGACCTCTCTGTCCCTAAAAGCCAAGGGTCTCACCTCCACTTGGCCTCCTGCCAGCAGCATGATGCATAGTCAGTGGTCACCTAGACTGATGCAAAATATGCTGTGATACAGATACAGTTGTATCTTGATTTGTAAAATCACTTGTTCTGTGTAAATTTATTACAAAATAAAATGCTTTAAAATTATGTTGAGTAAGAGAGTGCTGTCTGCTTCCTTTGGGTCTGCAGGGACACAGTCATGATTTTCACTAGGCATAAATGGGGGCTATATCAGGAATGGGAGCCCCTTTTCACCTTGTTGACTCTGGATACTGGGTGATTGCCAACTATTCTTTACTCATTACTTATTATTCATCATTTATGGATTATTACTTTTGACTCACACGTTACATACTCCTAAGAAGGGTTAGACTTCATTAGGTTTTGAACCTACATATTAATGTGATACATAGTTTTCAATTTTTTTTCTTCTCTTCTGCAGCGTGCTAATTGCTATCAGTTGGGCTCCACTTGGGATGTCCAAGTTTCTGGAGAAGGGGGGAGGGGGGTGGTTGGGATGGGGTGACAGGGAGGGTGGATCGAATTGTTATGATTACAGCTTGGTTGAGAAGCCTACATGTTTTTGGATAATTTCTTTATATAATTGTTACATATCCAGATGTAATTAATGTAACTGCTATTTTGTTGGTTATTGATATGATGTGTGTTTATGAGTTCATGTATCCTCCATGTTCTTTGTGCTTTACTTCCAACTAAGATCAATAAAGCATTTTGAATTAGAAAAAAAAATAAATAAACAGGGAATAAATAAATAGGGGGCTATAGATAGTGGACCCTTCTGAGATTTCTTTTTTTGCCCTTATATTTATCCTCCTATCCTAGCCCACTAGCAAACCTCTCTTTTCAGAACCAGGATGTAATCAAGAACATTAAAAAAGAAGTGCATATAAGACAAGCAACTAAAACTCCATTTATTGTTCAATTAAATGAGTAAGGATTTAATTGATATTGAGAATTGTGCTATTTTGGTCCTGTATGGCTATATGTGTAACAAGACTAATATCTCAGCTGATACAACATCTAAGATTGTGAACCTTTTTAGGGCAGAAACTGGTGCAGTTATAATGGAGGATGACTTTGTACAAATGTGGAAAGATCAAGATCACAAAGGGATAGATTGTATTTACATTTTTTCTAAAGTACACAGATTAGCAAACCATATCTGGAATTCAACCAAGAATTTAGGAAATATGACTATGAAGTGGATTTTATAAATAGGAAGAAGACTACTACTGCTAAAAAAACAAGAGTTATCTAGAAAACAAATCAGTATATTTGGGCTGAAACCTATATTAAAAGAAAATGTGGAAAAAATTAAGAAAGTGATGTGCAATGTTTTCACGCAGGTATTGAAAATTGATCCATCTAAAACTGAAATTACAAAAGCTCATAGATGGGAATCTAATTCAAAAAATGGACAAGTAGATATAATGGTCAGAGATTCTGAAATGGCAGACTTAATATTACAAGAGGCTACTGTTTTAGATAAAATTGATCTCTACATAGTAGACAGTGCATTAATATACCAAACTAAAAGTAGCTCTAGTGTTGAGACTAAAGATAAAGTAACAAATACGTTCATGCTATATGGCATGTCCAGGATTAAAAATGAAAATAATAATAAACTTAAACAGATATTGGTAGATCTGATAGAACAGTTACTTAGTATTTCTATAGAAAATTGGAATACTATATTAGTATTTAGAAATGAAAGTAATTTAGAATGTGACCACATTTTGGTAACAGTACAATATCAAAGCTTGTTCAAAAAAATTCTGGCTAGTGCAAGCCTTTTGGATGCTGTGGGTCTGCACTTAGTCCAGAACAAAACACAATCTATAGATCCTGTCTGTGATTATGGGGTCATCAGACAAAAAAGAGTTGGGAAAAATGGAGATAGTTCCTGTGTGGAAACATTGTTTAACATTATTATTTCAAGCAGATTTGATATTTTGGATTTAACCAACAATTGACAGTCAGTCAAACAGGTGACGAATAATGCTCAAGAAGAAAATGACTGTTTCTTACTTGGAATATAGCAGACAAGGATTGGTTGCATTTCATTGATAAACATATTATTATATGCTTACAGGAAATGTGGCATGCACCTGAGAGTGATGTATCAAGAAATGGGTATCAGTGTTATCATGTACCAGGTCAGAAATTAGTAAAAATGGGCAGATATGCAGGGGGACTGGTCACTTGGATGAAGTTAGACAAACTTATTGGGGCTGAGTTAATATTTGTTAACTTTAATATGCTGGTAATTTATGTTAAGTTTCATCAACATAGATTCTGTGTTATAAACATTTATATTCCTCCATCAAACTCCAGATTTTATACAGAAGAAGTCTGGGAGTTGCTGGATGATCAAATGAATAAGATTTGGGCTGCATCCACTTGTGCTCATGTTCTTCTCTGTGGAGATTTTAATGCCAGAATTGGCAATTATGATGGATATGCTGATAATACTTTACACAACAGGTCTGATGATAGGGCTGTCATGTATAACACAGTTTCACTTGATTCAGAAGTAAATATTGCAGTTCAAAAAATGAATTAAGTTGATGTCTACCCACTATCTTACACCACGGAATGGGAGAACAGAATGGGATAAGCCAGGGAATTATACTCATATGTATGTTTATGGTCCTTCTGCAATAGATTATTTATTATGGAGTGGGGACATAAAGTTCTGGGAAAATTGTAAAGTACTAAAGAGTGCCGAGAAGCGATCATTTCTCACTAATAATTAAGCCTAAAATACAGTTTCCTCAGGATAATTCCAAGCAGGTATTGCCACAGATGGACATAAAGGATCATATTAGAACTAGATGGAAAGACTCTCAGGAAGTCAATATTAAGCAGGAAATACAGAATTTAAATGATAAAATAGATAATGACACCACAGCAGAAGAACTGAATTATTTGATTTATTGCTGTGAGATGATAAGAAACATTATGAAAAATGCAAACTTATAAGGTATTAAAAATAATAGGCAGAATACTTGGTTTGATGCTGAATGGCAAATGGAAAAATCTAAACTTATTCGGTTTATCAAACATACTAAAAATAGTGATTTAAGAAATAAAAGTAAGAAAATTAATCAATACAGAAAAGACTATAAGGCATTTCTGGATAAAAACAAAGAAATATCAGTTAATGCAGTGGAATAAAATGATAACAATAGAAAAGAATGATTATCGGTCATATTGGCTCTTAGTAGCCAAAGGAACCAATAATTTAAAGTATGAGATTGATTCTTATATTACGTTGCAGGAATGGGTTGATTATTATTCATCTGTTTTCTATGATTCAGCAATAGATACACAATTAAATTTAATTATACAATGGCAAGAAAGAATCCTGGTTTCTGATTGGTCAGTTGGCTATCACAGCAGGGATGTTATCCTGGCATAACATCCCTGCTGATTGTTTGGATGATTTCGATCCCCATCCCCTCCATGATCATCTCCTCTTTCTCTTAAGAAACAAAAATATGTTTACACACTAACAAAAACATTCTTTAAAATTATTTTTTTATTATAAAACAACAAACCATTGTATAATAGGAATAATGCCCTCCAGGGTGGGAGTTATGCTGGGATAACATCCCTTCTCGGGTGTTGGACGCCCTTGGCCGGTGGCCTCGGGCCCAACCACCCGAGGTGGGATGTTATCCCAGCATAACTCCCACCCTGTCAGGCATTATTCCTTTACTAAACCAGATATGACACAATTTAGTAAAATTTTGCCATCTGAAGTGTACTTTGCAATTACTACATTAAAACGGGGAAAGGCCTTCTGGCCAGGATCAGATCCCAGCAGAAGTATTTTTGGCTATTCCATCTATATAGATCAAAATTTTAGTACCTTTCTTTAACAATTGCTGCACTACATTAGTATTTCCATTTTCTTGGAAAGGGGCATTGATCATTTCTATCTATAAGAAAGGAGATAAGAAAAATCCTGCCATGTACAGACCTATATAGCTCTTAGATATGTGTAAAGTATTTACAAAAATCATTTTAGATAGACTTAAGAAACATATATATAAGTTAGGTGGCCTGTCAGAATTACAGGCTGGTTTTAGGAAAGGGTATTCCCCTATTGATAATTGTTTCATACTTGAACATTTAATTAAAAAAGTATGTTAAGGTCAGAAAACAAAAGTTGTTTGCAGCTTTTATAGATTTCACTTCTGCATTTGACATGATTGTGTGAAACACTCTATGGAAACAGTTGAAACAATGGGGTGTTTCAGATTCTCTTATTGCCATTGTTAGTTATATACAGGGGCATGGGCACAGATTAGATTGGGGATATTGGGTCAGTTATCTGCTAACTTTCCTACTAATAAAGGAGTTAGGCAAGGATGTGTTTTGGCCCCATTTCTTTTCTGTAGCTACATAAAAAATTTGTTACAGCATTTAGATATGAGTGAATTAGACTCTCCAAAAATTCTGGTTAAGGGGTGTGCAGCTTTGGCTTATGCAGACAATCTAGTTTTGTTTGCACTACACAGTCTGGACTATAAAAAATTAAAATTGTTGAATAAATATGCCTACAACATTCACATAAAATTAATGAAAGAAAAAGTAAGGTTATGATATTTGGTGGTAGAAATATATACAGAATTTGACAGATTGGTGAGAAAAGATTAACCACAGTAAAACAGTATACATATTTAGGTCTTACATTTTCTAATAATGGTAGTTGGTTTAATCACATTAATTTATTGAAAGTGAAATTCAAACAAACTGTGACTTCTCTTAGTTTGTTTAATAGAAAGTATGGTAGAAATACCTTTAAATTGCGTATTGTTTCATTAAAAGTTAGCTATAATGCACAAGCACTTTTAGTGCTGAAGTATGGGATATCAGCAAATTTGAATTCATAGAAGCTCCCATGAACAAATTACCTAGTCTTTCTCTTGGTCTGGGAAAATCAGTACCCATTGTATTAATAAGAGCTGAGTTAGGCCTATCGGGTTTAGCAGGGTATTTTTATGCTAAAAAGTTAATTATAGGATTAGACTGCTTAATTATGGAATCATTGTATCCCTTACAGTATGTGTGTCTTCAAGAAAAAAATATTGGGCAAAAATGGTTTGACAAATGGTAACTAGCTACAAAAGGTACAAATGATCCTAAAACTGGTTGATCTGGGTATTCTTGAATATTATAAGCATAAAGGTATTGTTATAAATCTAAAGTATAGAAATATGTTACAGATAATTAATATAATATTATAAATTATGTGATTTGAAGAACATCACGAAACTACATATTTCACGATGGCTAGTTCAGAATGATATATTGCATCATTACAGATACTATCTGGATATTCTTACTGATGATAAAAAATAATAAAAATTATATACTAGATATCACCTAGAGTTATTTTATAGTAATGTTTTGAAAGCAAGATATGAAGGGGAATAATTATGAAAAATCCTGCCTTTGTTCTTGTAGACAATCTCAAGTAGAAGATCTACATAATGTAATTTTTAATTGTAGTTGGTATATTAAGCCAAGAGCACAATATCTTCAACCAGAGTGGGATACTATGCAACAGACAAATATGGGTCTGATCTTGAAGGTTTTATTTACTACGAATGATGTAATAAGAATCAAGGTGGTTGCAGCTTATTTGTTAGCAATTTCAAAGATTAGAAATTATCAGAAGAATATATGAAACATATTGGCAGGATAATGGTTATTAAAAGAAACTTGAAGACTGTAACTTGATGTATTATTGTCTAGTGACATTTTAGTTTTATTGTTCTTGTCATCTTTTGACTAAGCAGTGTCAGTGGCTCATGCGTAGCTCACTTGCCTCTGAGGCCGGGAGATCAGAGGCTGTGGGTTCAGTTCCCACATCTGGCACTTGCTAATATCCCAGTACTGACACTGTAATGCAGCATGAGAGGGGTGCTGCATTTCTGAGGTGCCGCCTCTTCGGATGAGACGTTAAACCGAGGTCCCATCTGCCTGGATTGGTGGTAGTTCAGGTGGATGTTAAAGATCCCATGGCACTTATCGAAAAGAGTAGGGGAATTTCCCCGGTGTCCTGGCCAAATTTCCCTCATTCACTAAAAATACCACCAACAGCTTAATCTGGTTCAAGGTCAGTTGGCATTCATCTGTATCCCCTTCCCCCGGGTCATGCCTGAAAATAGGCAGGATTTGTCTAGTGCACTTACCCGGTCAACAAAAGCTAAATAAATAAAAAAGATGATAGAACTCTTTCTCAGAAAATATACATGAAAGTAAAGAGTTACTATGTACTGTATGAACCAATTATAGTGTTGCTGTAATTTAATATGTTAAACATATTTATGTATTTATACGTACTTTGTATTTTGTATGATGTTTGTATTTGTATAAGATCACTTGACCAAATAAATAAAATCCTTTCTCTCTCTCCCCATTTATTGTTAGATAGCAGTTAAGAATGGGGTGAGCTAGCTAGTGAAGCAGTTGCAATACCAGTTGCTATCCAGATGATCCAGTTTGATAGCCCCAGCCTGGGAAATCCAGTACTGATTGACAAGGCAGGTTTCTGGCAGTCGTGTATGTCGCCTCCTGCCTTAGGAATAGAAGACACCTCATTCTTTTGTATGACCACCCCTGGTGGCCAAGAAGGAGGTGGTGTTATGTGGAATTAATTGTCTTACCGTGCACTTGCATATGATGTAGAAGCATCAAGACCCAAAGCATGTCTGGCAGGAAAGTTCCAAAGGAGGGGATGGGCTGATCCATCCCTGCAATGACCCAAGTAGATGCAATTACAGGTCACACTACAGGAGCATGCACTGTGGGTGGAATAAGAGATAGGGCTATGGGCTGAATAATATGGAACAGAGTTGGAACAGCTAAAATGTTCTTGTCCAACCATACCTAGATGGATTATGGCACACCTCCTCTTACTAGTGCCTTCCTCTGGTATCCCAGGCATGTTGAATGAGGTATTCTTATTTAAGGCCTGCTTACCTTCCAGGATCCTGCCTGTGGGGGCAAGCTGCAGGATACATGACCAGGGACCAATATGTAGTGTCACACCCCAGGAGTTTCAGGGATAGGAAAGGGACATTGAGGGAGATGAAAAGAGGTTCCTAGGTCAGGCATGGAGGTGAAAGAAAAAAAATGAAGGTATTACAAAAATTGCTTGAGAATGAACAAAACAAGACTGGTGCCACACATTAGAAGTATGACTATGACCAAATGAGTCTATAGATACATAAGCTAATATACTTCCATAAGGAGAAAAGGCAGAAAAACTAGTGGGTGTTAATAAAATAAAGCAACAAAAGAGGCTACTCAGCTTTATGCACGGTATGTAAAATGACCAAAAGATGTAAGAAACCACTATGATTCAATATTAATTCAACACTAGTAGTAAATGGGAAGAGAAGGGCATTTAGCAAAAATATAGGAAAATCAAAATGACCAAAACAGGGCCATGTACAAGGAAATTCTGGCAATTAGCAAGGACATCATAAAAAAAATCTAATGCATACACAGAACAGAGGATTGGAGAAGTAATGACAAGACTTTATTGAGATACATAACAGAGAAAAAACACTAAGGACAGCAAAACAAGGTTAAAGATGGGTGTGCCAGAAGGACGATGGGGACAGTTAACATACCGAGTACTTATTATTCACAGTTAAAAGAGCTTGACAGTTGCCTTAGATCAGAAATAGGTAATAGAGAAATGAGAGAGAAGGACTGGTTATTGAAAACATTACTGAGGATAGAGTCCTGAAAGGACATTAGGAACTGAATGTTAAAACATCTCGAGGTGCAGACAAGATACTCCCAAGGGTGCTGAAAGAGTTGAGCTTGTTACTGACAAAGTACCAGCAGATTGGAGGACTGCAAATTTTGTCTCCTAGCACAAGAGTGGAAACAAGGACAACCCTGGCAACTATCAGCCAGTAGGTCTAACATCAGTTGTAGGAAGGCTGATGGATACCATCATCTTGGAGGCCCCTGACCAGGTGCTCTCCTCCTTGATATTCAGCAGCACAGCTCAGCTACACCTGCTGCTACCCATTCCTCTGCTTTTCTGCCTTTGCATGTGAGACTGTCCTGGAGGACCAGCTCGGAGGCCCCTATCTGGGTGCTCCTCTCCTCAATCCTTGATGGCATGGCTCAGCTACACCTGCCACTGCCCACTCCTCTGCTCCCTGCCTTTGCCTGCTAGACTTCCCCAGAGAACCAGCTCAAAGGCCCCTTACTGGGTGCTCCTTTCCTCAATCTTCAGTAGCACAGCTTAGCAAGAGCTGCTTCCACCCACTCCTCTGCTCCCCACCTTCACCAGCTAGATTGCCCTAGAGGAGCAGCTTGGAGAACCCTGACCAGGGGCTTCCTTCCTTGATCTTTGGCAGCACAGCTCAACTACACCTGCTGCCTCCCGCTCCTCTGCTCTCTACCTTTGCCTGCTAAACTGGCCCAGAGGACCAGCTTGAGAGACCCCTGACCTGAGCACTCCCTCTTTGATCTTCAGGAGAGTGGCTCAACTACCGTCATGTAGTTGAGTTATGTCACTGAAGATTGAAGAGGGGAGTGCCAATCAGAGACCTCTGAGCTGGTCCTCCGGGACAGTCTAGCAGGAAAAGGTGAGGAGCAGAAAGAAATGAACAGTGGTGGTGTATCTGAACCTGCCCCACCTAAGATCTAAGAGTGCAGCATCTAGTAAGGGGCCTCCTAGCTGTTTTTTCTGGCAGTCTAGCAGGCAAAGGTGGGGAGCAGAGGAGCGGGTGGTGGCAGATGTAGCCAAGCGACGCCACTGAAGATCAAGGAGGGAGCACCTGCAGGGCCTCTGAGCTGATCTTGGGAGCAGTCTAGCAGGCAAAGGCAGGAAGCAGAGCAGGGGCAGTGGCAGGTGTAGCTGAGGCACGCTGTCGAAAATCAAGGAGGGCAGTGCCCAGTCAGGGGCCTCCAAGCTGGTCCTCCAGGGAAGTCTAGCAGAAAAAGGCAGGGAGCAAAGGAGTGGGTGGTGGCAGGTGTAGCTGAACTGCGTCACCTTTGATTGAGGAGGTGAAGCCCAGTAAGAGACTTCCGAGATGGTCCTCCAGGCAGTCTATCAGGCAAAGGCAGGGAGTAGAGGAGTGGGTGGTGGCAGGTTTAGTTGAGATGTGCACTGAAGATTGAGGAGGAGAGCATCTCATCAGGGGCCTCCGAGCTGGTCCTCCGGGGCAGTCTAGTAGGCAAAGGCGGGAAGCAGAGGAGTGGGTGGTGGCAGGTGTATCTGAGCCACACTGCCAAAGATCGAGGAGGGGAGTGCCCAATCAGGGGCCTCTGAGTTTGTCCTCCAGGACAATCTAATAGTCAAAGACAGGGAGCAGAGGAATGAGCATCGGCAGGAGTAGCTGAGCCGTGCTGCCAAAAATCAAGATGGGGAGCACCTAGTCAGGGACTTCTGAACTGGACTTCCAGGTCAGTCTAGCAGGCAAAGGTGGGGAGCAGATTAGCAGGCAGTGGCAGGTGCAGCTGAGTTATCCTGCCATTGTTCAAGGAGGGGAGCACTAGGTCAGTGGCCTCTGAGCTGGACCTCTGGGGTAGTCTAGCGTGCAAGGTTGGGAGCAGAGGTGGGTGGTGGCAGGTGTAACTGAGCTGCACTGAAGAGGAAAAGCTTGGTCAGTGGCCTCTGAGCTGGACCTACAGAGCAGTCTAGCACAGCCTGCTCCTCTGCTCCCAACTTTGCCTAATAGACTGCCCCTGAGGACCAGCTTGGAGGCCCTTGACAGGGTGTTGTCCTTCTTGATCTTCAGTGGTGTGGTTCAACTACACCTGCCACCACTTGCTCCTCTGCTCCCCATCTTTGGCTGCTAGTCTGCCCCAGAGGCCAGCTCAGAGGCCACACTAACCTAGTGCTTTCCTCCTTGATCTGTGGCGGTGCTGCTCAGCTGCACCTGCCACCACCTGCTCTTTCTGCTCCCGCCTTTGCTTGCTAGGCTGCCCAGGAGACCAGCTTGGAGGCCCCTGACCATGTGCTCCCCTCCTTGACCTTCAGCGGTGTGGCTTAGCTACACCTACAGCCACACGCTCCTCTGCTCCACACCTTTGCCTGCTAGTAGTATGTATAGTATACAATTTTATTCATGATACATGAAATTGGATAGATGTTACAAACTTCATTGAGTGAGTACTCATTTCAAAGGAGGTCCATTGTCATAATAAATAATTATAATGCATATTTGCATATTAAAAGGATATAACATTCGGATATATAACAATCACACTCAGCACGCTCCACAACAAATTTCATCTTAATAAAAGTACAGGCTTCAAGACATACACAAATATCCCAATTTTGAGACAAACAATGTATATTTTAATAATAATAATAATAAAGTGATCTCTCATACAGAGCCTCCAGTGTATCAGACAAATAAGGTATCCAACTTAATTCTATACCATTGCTTAATGCTGCCCAGTTTAATTGGCTGATTTATCGTGCGCAAAGTGATAGATAAATTCCACACTGCTGACCCCCTATGCCAAACAGCAAATTGCCCCATTTTTGAATTGGCATCTGGGAACAGCATATTCCAAACCAGATGTTGACCTCAAATTTGTTGTTTTTCTAATGAAAATAAATCTAATAGATATTGTAGCAGTTTTGTCTGTATAATTTATACATGAAAATCAAATGTTTCAGTCTCTCCTCTCAGTTAATTTTAGCCACTGTATCGATCTATAGAGCAAACAGTGGTGAGTTTCTAGGTAGAGTCAAGTATAAACTGCACCATCCTGTTATAAATAATGTCCAGACCGGCAAGTACCTCCCCCTGCTGCCCCTACATAAAAAAATATCCCCATAGTCCAAAACTGGAAGTAACATGCTATTAACCACCCTCAATCTGATCTCTTGTGACAGATACTGCCTAAATTTATATAATGAACCTAATCTATTACCCACATTTTTTTATCAAGATCTCAATATGGGGTCTCCAATTTAATTTTTCATTTAACATTAATCCCAAGTATTTGTATTTATTAACTTGCTGGGTAGTTGTACCATCAACATATATATCAAAATTACTTAAATCACTTATTATTCTTGTAAATAAAATCAAATTGGTCTTTTTTACATTCAAACACAGCCTATGGTCCAAAAGAAATCTTGAAAGCTATCAAAAGCTGTTTGACATTTAGCTTGAATAATTTCTGGGTCCTACCCCTTGGCATATTTCACTGTATCATCTGCATGTACATGATACTGTACTAAATATCTGAGGGTAGGACTGACCATATTCTTGTTTAATCTGTTGTTGCCTTCCTTATACAATGCTGTTACTCCACCTTAATGATTATTGTGATGCCTGTGGTTCATGTATGTTACCTTTTTTCTACCTTGCGGTACTTGTAACTGAGGGATTGCAGGCCCCACACCTACCCCTGATTGCATAATTCTGTTAGTCTACTATATTGTTTTGTGAAGAGATATCACTTCCTGTGCTGGATACCAGTAACTGCTTTGTTTACATTAGAAGCCTCATTTTAAAAGTAGGGACAGCTGAGGTCCATTCCTAGAGAGGGTTGGAAATGCCCATGTGGAGCACAACAAATTGAAGATCCTGCCCATATCCCATTAAGGTTCTCTGTCTCCATGAAATGGCTAGAAGAAGATTTTTAGAACCAGTAAGTAAGCATTTTTTTAAACTTCAATTTTTAGTATCAAGTTGCATTTACAATACATGACATTTTCCTTCTGTTAATGCTATATGCAGGAAGCTACAGAATGTTTTCTTAAAAGAAAGAATTAATTGAGGACCAGACAATAACAAATTCTACTATATAAGTCCATATTTTTTTCCTTCTTACTTCTCATGTTGATTATGTTCTTCTTTCTTTTCCTTTTTGTAGGCAAGTTCATGGACTAGTTCCTAGCTGTTTAATATAGAGCAACATAAAATCATGTATTCCATTGCCTTATATTTCCTGAACAACAGAAGGGAATAGTTACTTATAAAACAGAAATTATAAGACAAATATCTTGGAACAAATAAATCATAAATAACTTTTTACTCATAATTGTGTGTTATTCATTTCAAGCTTACTTGTTTTTGTTAAAGAATTGTAGGATATTGCACTAGTTCAGGGCTACCTGCTGAGACAAAATGGAGATTCCTTCCTATTCTTCCTTAAAATGCATGTAGGAGAGCCAGAGTTGATTAAACTTATCCCTCCTTAAATGAAATTCTGCTATGATTTTCTCTGCTTAGGCTATAACCTTTAGTATTTTTACCTAGTCATCTACAACAGGGACAGCAAGGGTGAGCCACCGTCTGGTGAGGGCCTTGCTGCTGCCAGCAGGATGCCTATGAAAGACTTTTGGGCATTTGATCTTTTGCTTTAGGAAGGAGACCCAAAATTAATATACTAAAGTCCGGGTTCAGGGCAATCCGTCCTTATATCCAATGTGTTTTGCTACTGATTTCCAGTAAGGTTGTAGTCTAGGACAGCTCCAAAGATATGTAAGTGGTTCCAGCCCCTCCGCACTCCCTCCAACACAGGTCAGAGTTCCCTCCCTGAAATGTTTTGTCTTAGGGGGTGTATTAAAGAATGTGGAGACCACTTTCCATCTGAGTTCCTTCCAGTTATTGGAAGAGGATGTGCTATTAATCCTCCCAAACCTCCTCCATTCCTGTTCATTAAAATGTGCCCAGTTCCCTTTCCCATTCCATTTGACAGTGCAACTGGGGTTGTTGTACAACTGTCCTATATGTAGCCATTAGTTTGGACACTGCTTTCCTTACTGTTGTTCCAAAACCAAGTCCCAAAGAGCTTGTTCCATGGAATGTGGGATGTTTGTGTTTCAATCAAGTGTGTAGAGGACCACAGAAAGAGGAGAACTGAAGGTATCTAAAAAAATGTGACGAAGGAGCTGGAAGCTTTGCTGCATAGCTTGAAGGATCTGATGGTGCCCTTTTGAAGGAACTGACTAAACCGCCTTAGGCCTTTTCACTTCCAAAGTGCAGACGCTTGGTCCATACGTGGAGGGATGAACTGTGTATAGTTTAAAATTTCTGTTTTATTGTTTAGGAGCTTATCATGCCAACATCTTTTTAACCTGGCCCCAGTTCTGGCACGTATGGGTCACCCAGGGTTGAAGGAAGGTATTTTTAGACAGGATGTTTGGGGATTCTGAAAGTCCATTGCTGGCAACAGCCCTGGTTCAGCTTGGACTTCTTGTATGACCCAGGTGTTGTTCGTGAATTTCGTAGGTAAGCAGCCCATGAGATCAACTGTGCTATTTGGAAATATATTTTCAAGTTGGGTAAACCCAACCCTCTCTGTCCTGGGTCTTTGTAGGGTTTCCATGCTATTCTTGCCTTGTTCCCTCCCCATATGTATTGATGTAATGCTCTTTTAATGATCTTCCATTCTTTAGTAGGGATACGTAGTGTCAACGTGACAAAAAAAAAGGAAATGGGAGAATTTTCATTTTGATGGACTCAGTTCGTCCTAAAAGGTAAAGGGGAAGCAGTGTCCACCTCTTTAGGTCCGAGATAACATTTTGGATTAACCTACCATAATTAATCTGGTATAGTGTTTGTATATCCAAAGGGATATAAATTCCCAGATAACGAAACTGAGATGTCACTCATCTAAAGGGGATAAGGTGCTCCAAATCTGGAGTGCACTGTTCACTTAGCATTATCACCTCAGTTTTATCTCTGTTTATCTTAAAGCCAGAGATTAGCCTGTAATCCTCTAGTATTTTAAGTAATGTGGGGAAAGTTCTGTTGGGTCCCTCATATACAATAGCGTGTCATTTGCACAAGAGATCCTGTTCTCTATCCCTCCTATTTTGATACCCACTAAGCTTTCATGAGATCTGATCAGTTCTGCCAGTGACTCTACTGAGGGCAAACAGAATGGGACAGTACAACATAGTGCCCTGCCTATGTTGAACCCATCTGAGATAGTGCCATTTACTCTAACCTGTGCAGTTGGGGTGTTATATAACCTGTTAATCCAGTCTATAAATTGTATCCCAAAGCCAAATTTGAGTAGAACTTTCCTAGAAAGTGCCAGCTCAGGCAGTCAAATGCCTTTTCTCTGTCTATTGCTATAGCAATCTGTTGGTCCTTCCCCATCCCACCCGTATACAAGATGTTAAGAATACATCTAATATTATCTTTTAGATGTCGGTTGGGCACAAAGACGGCTTGATCAGGTGTATTAAATCAGGGAGGAATGAGATAATTCGGCTAGCAAGAATTTTTGTGAATATTTTAGAGTCCACATTGGTAATGATATAGGTCTATAGGAGCTACAGGAATCTGGTGGTTTACCTTCCTTCAGAATGACCATTATCAAAGCGTCCTTCTATGTATCTGGGAACTCCCCTCTTTTGTATTAAAATTTTTTGTTAGCAGTGGGACCAGTTGTTTACTAAATATTTGAAAGAATTCTATATTAAACCATCTGGGCCTGGGATCTGCCTGGCTTCATGTTGTGAAGGGCCTGAGAGACCTCGATTGGGGATTGGGGAATCTAACATAAGTCAGGTTTCTGCTGATATTTTAGGTAGAGATCTGGTTGAGGAAGGCATCCATTAGGTAGGTAATATTATCATCACTAGGGCTGTTATTGTATAAGAGCTGCTTAATATTTTGCGGAAGGCCCCTGCGATAGCTTTCGGTGTATTGGGGACTAGATGGTTAATTTAGGCAATTGAATAACCTTAACATATCTGTCAGACTGCTGTTTTCTGAGTCTGAAAGTTAGTTACTGGCTTGCCCTATTGCCATTTTCATAATATTTTGGTTGCTATATCGTAGTCTGCCCTTGGTCTGCTGGTCTAAAAATCTCCTGTAGTGCTGTTCTTGTATCTTTTATTTAGTTTATCAACTTTTATTGGGTACCTGTCAGTTTCAGAGCCATTTCCACTTGTTTTAACTTGGTCTCTAATGCCCGCTCTTTTTCAATGCACCTTTTTCAACATGGATGCATATGAAATAACCTCCCTCTTAGCCCTTAGCTCTTAAACCATCCCAGAAACATTTAGAATCTGGGTCTGAGGTGGTGTTGTGTTTTCATAGTCTGTGATGACTTTCTGGATTGGAAGGTAAAGTCCTCTCTCTCTGCGAGAGAGAGAATTCATTCTCCACAAAGTTCTTTTATTCCAATCTTCCAGCTGCAATCTAATGGTGACAGCGATGAATGGTCTAATATCAATTTGGGATGGATGGTAGTGTCTTGAATTTTGTGGAGGTCTTCACTGCTGCAGAGAAAGTAGTCAATTCTTGAATAAGAGTTGTTGGGGTGGAAATAAAAGTGTAATCCTTTGTGGATCTATTATGTTCCCACCAAATGTCTAGAAGACCTATTTCATGCATCCCTGTTCTCAGTTCTTCACTCATTTGTTTGTTGGTGGCAGGTTGTCCCAAAGACCAATCTAATTGAGGGTTAATTACACAATTGTAGTAGCCACCCATGAGGATTGTACCATCTCCTACATCAGCTATTTTACCAAATATTTCACTGAAAAAAGAGGGTCGTCTCTGTTGGAGGCATGTAAGTTTATGAGATGTATTGTCTGAGAAAATGGTTTCCTGTGACCAGCACCCCCTCCCTCTTCCAGGATTTTCTCAGAAATAATTTTCAATGGTAGGTCTCTTTTAATAAGAATCACTACACCTGCTTGTTTTCTCATAGGATGGGAAGAGCTTATTACTTTACTAACCCACATCCTTCTTAGTTTAATGTGTTCCACTTCACTGAGTCTAGTTTCTTGTAGGAAGCAAATGTCTGACCTCAAATTTTTAAATACTGGAGTATTTGGTGCACTTTACTGGGAATTGATTCCCTGCACATTGAGGATGTTATTGTGAGTGTCCCCATGTTGAAAGAATTACTTGTATCCCGCCCACCCCAGACTCCCAGCTGACTTGGTTCCCAAACAGCATCTGTACATTCACTCTGGTAAGCCCTAACCAAACCAAACTCTCTCCATCCCCTATAACAATTTGTGCAGTATATGAATAACTGTGAGCAAAGTAAACATGTAAATAGGCTAACATGTCTATAAATAAAATTTTTGTAAATTTTTAAAAGTAGTGAACAAGTAACAGGTAAAGTGGTCCAATGTAACCACAACTTCCTAGGTTAAGGTGTTCTGATGGAACTCTGTGTGTGACAGGTTCCTGAGCTTCAGCTCGAGTACCTACATAATGTAAGACTGACCCCGAGGAATCAGGATGTAAAGTGGTGTCACCCTGGCTATAACTGGGCAGAGATTAAATATTCCTTCAGCCAGCTCATCCAAACCCATGGGAGGCTGCCTTTGTAAATATTAGTTGTACATAGCAAAACAATAATGAAAAAGCTAAACAAGCATTTCTTTAAAGTAACGTACCTTTCCATTAAGCAGTAATATTTGCATTAAGTTAAAGAACTAAGTGCTACCCTGTTTGTCCTTATTTATGTTTGTAGGACTTTATGCCAGGGACCTTCTGTAAAGTGAGAAGGCTGATGCACCACTGAGATATAACCTGAGGTGGCTAAGGGAGGTGATCATGACCACCCAAGTAGACTTAGTGGTCTCACCATGTGGTACCATCTCTCCTTCCCCTGCCGGTGAATCCTCATGTTTTCTTGTCTCTTCCTCTCCTCCTCCCCCTTTTATTTTAAGGAAAGAGTGAGAGGAAGAGAAATAAACCATATTATTAATAATATTCATTAAATTGATACAAAATGCTGTTTGGTCGAAGCGTCCCTCAGAAAAGAAAGTCCTCACCTACCCCTATGTTGGGAAGTGCAGTGAGTGTGCCAAGTCCACATGGTGGACAAAATCATGGTGTTTCCCCACGGATGCTGATGTTTCTAATTATCTCCTTCCATCAAGGGTCTTTGTTTTCCCTTCTCAAAATACCTTTGAGCTCCATGCTCAAATGTGAGGCCAGTGGATTGTTGTGGTGTGCTTTCCTGGGCTTCCCAGCATGATGCCACACTGAACACATAATCTCCTTCTCTAAGATGTCTGTGCATAGGTCTGGGCAGGTAAGGCCAAGCTGTTGCAGGGTAGGAGCTGCATCTTGAGTGAATAAAACAGGGGACCATTCGGTGTGTGAATCCGAAGTGTGGCAGGGTAATAGAGTTGAATAGGATCTTTTTTTCCTTTGGCTTGTTGGATAATTTCCCTTACTTGTCTCCGTTTACTGTTCAGAAGATCAGAAAAGTTTTGCTCAAAGTAGATTTTTGTCTGCCTATTTCAAGGTCTCTGAGTTTCCAGCAGTCTGTAGAATAAACTGACAGTCTTGGTAATTGAACATCCAAACAATGATCGACCTAGGCCTTGCAGTTTGTTCCTTAGGTCTGGGTATTAAAGAACGGTGGGCTAGCTCAATGAGTAGTGGTGTTGCATCTGGTATTTTCAGGACATCCCGGAGAATGTGTAACATGAATTCCTCTACTGACTAGAATGATTTCTCCATCTCTTCAGGCACTCCAAATACCTAAAAGTTGTTGTGCCTTGCACGATTTTCCTGGTCGTCAATTTTCATTTGTAGCTCTTTCTTTTCACCAGCAAATAGGGATGGCCTGGTCATGTTGTTTTGAGGAGTCGTCTAATTGACCAACCAATTTCCACTGCAGCAGTATGTTGGTAGATCGCCTTCAAATCAGCTTTTAAATTGGCCACTGACAGTCTGACTCTGTGTAGAGTTTTAGTGATGCCACCTAGTTTGAAATGACCTTGTGTTGATCGTTGCCATCTTGGATTTCATCCGAGTCTGAGATATTGCTAACTGGGGAAACTGAGCGGAGTCCTGCATTAGACCAGTCGTCTGTTGGTCTCCATCATAGTCTTTAATTTTGCTGATTGTGAGCTTCTACCTCTGCCTTTGTTAGCTGCCATCTCAGTGTACACGTCCCAATTGTTTTAAGGTATGTTCAGTCAAATTTAGCTATTGTTTTATTGGTAATTTGCTTGGCTCGAACTAGGCTGTCATCTGTTTGATGACATCACTGAAAGTCCAGTAAGTAACCATTAATCCATGACAAAGGAGGGCTCTACTAGAGAATTAATGCCTGGTTAGGGGTGGGGTGAGGCCTCCAACTACCAACTATGCATTGATTCCCAAGTAGATCCCAACTTTAGAGTGGATCAATCTGCTTTGTAACATGGCAAGTGCAGGATAAATACTATTACATAGAATATTGGTAGGAAAGAGCAGGAGACTTACATTACATTTCAGGTGTGGGATGCTTCATAAACCCCGAGGGTGAAGCCCGAGGGGTTTATATAGGCATCCTACACCAAGGGTTTGTGCAAAATTCTCATAAATAACCACCTGCCTATTACTTTATTTTTTATAATTGCTGGTCAGCAATTTTTTCCCAGATTGATGCTGCTTGTCTGTGATTCTCTGACATACACACACACACACACACACACACACACACACACACACTCTTTATTAGAGAAAGAGATTTTTGTTTGTTAGGCATCTTTTGTTTCTTACAAGTGTTTCTCGTGCTGTGGTTGAATTTCATTTAAGTTGCTGCAACAGCGCTTACCTCTGTTAAGCGCTTGAACGTTGCCAGCGGTGCTGTGTTTGGAGGCATTTCTGGGCCAATGTATTACGGACAGCAGGATCAACCAGATAAGAGATTTTGAAGGAAAAAAAACGATCTCCGGTGAGGGTTGTCTGTGGCAGCTCCTCGGTAAGCGGACGAGGAGCCGCCATGTTTGTTGAGTGTTTAGCCTGCCCATGAGAAGAGGAGAGCCAATCAGGATGTGGCTCTAGTTTGATTGAAGTGGTGCGTGTTTGAAATTATAACTGGTTCAGCCTATGGAAAGAATTGCTGACCAGTCTAGACAAGAGGCGGCGTTTGCCGTTATAACTAGCTGAGGTAGTTATAATGGCAAATTACAACTCGATTTTACAATGTAAAAATTGTGACCAGTAACTATAAGTACATTATACATGGGACACAAACAGCAAGTCACAATATTGCCAAATGCAATATTATATGCTGTTCAGGGAAGCACTTTCCAGTTAGCAGATGGGATGTCTAGATATGCGGCTGTGTGCGTGTAACGCTTTAGTACACAATACACATGTGACTGCTCATTTAATAGTTTTGGCATAATGTTTTCATTTTAGAACACAGAGATATATAATAAACCATGTACTTCTCTGTGCTAATGGGTAGTGTGTTCACTCGTTTTCTTCCTTTGCTTGTTATTCACTAATGCATTAGGGGAAAGTACAAATATTTGCATATACAGTATCTATTTGTACTACCCCACAATGCATTGCTGGATTGAAAAGATTACAGCCTGATGATCACTCCATTGCACTTCTAAAGTGCAGCTTTATAGTTTTCTTTCCGTGGATGTCTTTTTCTACCTTGTATTTCTGTGGCTCCATTTACAATTTTTTCAGCACTGAAGCTGATTGCCATTTTGTCTGAGGTTGCACGGGTGGGTGAGTATAAGTCTCCAGTTTTCTGTGTACTTGTCAGCATTGCACTTCACTGTGCAGCAACCTATAGGAACTGCTCAATGGTTTAGTAAGCGTGGTCCCGACATGATACAACTTCGTCATGGCATTATAGAAGTTGTAGGGGGTATTACTAGGGAATTAATGCTGCCCATCTTGTATCATGTGGTTGGTTTCAACCAATCGCTTGCTCATTTTCACACTAGTACATTTTACCATGTTATAATAGGAATTGTAATATGGCATAAAAGAAAAAATGAAATGAAGCACTCAGATAGGTACAAACACATCATGTGTTACAGTAGGAATCGTGGTCTAATACATAGTAGATCACGATTTGTGATGTAATACCTTGGCAATCCACTACAGGCAAGAAGCAGTATACAAGTGAAAACAATATGCAAGTAGTTTGCAGTGTGTTTTGTCCTAACTTGTATTTGCTGAAGATTTTCCTGGCAGAGGATTTTTGACATTTTCAAGATTGTTCTATGTTGTAACTGTGACAGAAGTTCATGAGTTACTAAAGAGTGTACATTTAAACTCCACATATACTGTTAATTATGCTGCAACAATATTTCTTTAGCAGTGAACAGTTACATACTGTTACCATCCCTTCTGATCTACTGCTTTCTAAGCAACTGTGGGTGCAATGCATTGTGGATGACTGAATAACATTATCTGGCCTAGCCTTTTCTTGGTGAATACACAGTGGTTAAGATGAGCATGCAGCTTCTATAACCGAAAGCAAAAATAACAGACACTGAGATAAACAAAGCAAAATTAAAGAGAGGTCTTCTATGGGTGAAAAGAAAAATAATTTGAGAGAAACAAAAAGAAATCAAAGAAACAGACTAACAATAGTAGTCAAAACAAGTATTTGAAAGGTGAAAGCAATAAACGTTATGTTGTTCTATATCCTGCTGAGTTAGATAGTTTAGAGGGAAAAAGTGAAAATAATTTTCTGCAAAATAGTAGTTGTTCAATAAAGTGTTTTTCAGATTGGCTTAATTCAGTACATTTGGAGAAACGGTGCTTGTGCTACTAGAATTGTTTGAGAGCCACCTGTTGGTCTGCAAAGGAAATGGAGGAAGAAAACTAAATGTACCATAGCACACCCCATCATGCAGTGCAGCCCATATCTTCTAATACACAGAGAGGAAAATCAAAGCACCTAGAATAGAAAGTGAATTGCAAGTTTTTGAAAAGTTGTAAAATATGTTTTGAAGTGAAATAGCAGCCACGATATTTCCAATAGGTGTGTTCCAATTGTTTTCAAGTATATGTACATCATGTTTAACAGCTCAGCATATAGTATTCTGAAAGTAAATCAGTGTGATTCTACTCATTTATTTAAAGATTATTAGTCCTACACTTATTGCCATGTTACAAGGATTAAGCCACTTGTAAGGGATGGGTCTACAGTGGAATTAATCCATGGTTGGTTGGTTGGACCCTTTCGGCCTTGCGCCTCGTGGTCAACCCTCCCCAACCATGGATTGATTCCACAGTAGATCCGATGCTTTCTCAAGTGGCTTAACCTTACATAAATCTCTGGGTGCCTTATAAACTAATTGATTAAACATTTATAATAACTTTTATCTATGGGCTCAACCACTTATTATTTCCCATAACAACAAGCTGGTTATTATGGGAGACATGCTGCTACACATTCTGAGTGCAGCCCTGTTCTCAGAGATGCACAGCTGCTGTCACTTTCTCTCCCACTGCAGCTGTGAGAACCATTGTGCTTGGTGCTTTCACATTAGAGGAAAATTTACAGCTTATTATGTTTAGAAAAGTTTTTATGGCTTTTGAACCTTAAATTGAAATATTGACATCACTGCACCAAAAACAATGTAATCTGATCTTTTAACTCTCAAGTGTTCAAAAAAAGCATTTTGACCGGTCACATTGACACTTAATTGTCATTTTACCATTTTACCATTTCAAATACGCCTAGATTTTGACGTCCTGATTACACAGAAATCTTTTGTTCAGCATAATGTATTTCAATATTTTTTTTGAAAAGCATTACTGTGGTGACAGTATACTGTTTACTACTTCCTATACTACCCTGCATTTTGTTTGTAAAATGCTTAAGTTTTTGTAGTTTCTGACTGGAAAAATGATCGCTACACCAGAAATTATAAAACTAATGCATGGGCTGGAGGTATCACTTGAAGTTAATACACACCCTTGGTGTCAGATGCTGGATAAATCCTTGAGTTTCACTCTTGGGGTTTACATAGCATCACACAACTAGGGTGTATACTAAATAGAGAGTAATGCCTGCACAGATGTGTGTTATGAGGATTTTCCACATACCCAAGGTGTCTGAAAAGTCCTCATTAAGCAGATATTGCACAGGCATTATTTTTATAGTAACTGGTGCAAGGTTTCAACAGAGACAAAAACAGTAAACAGTATTTTTGCAAGTGAGTGTGCCCCAAGCAGCCATCGACTGAGTGGCTTTTGCTTCCCTTTAACATTATGGTATAAAAAAGTTAACTTTATAATGTTAGTGCTTAATACTGAAATATATTAAATTAATAGTAAACAGACCATGTGTGGACCGACAGTTGGAACTGTGGCATCAGTAGACCCACAGTGGTTGCAGAGAAACCACAGATCTTGAGACCACAAATGAGTGCACTAAGGGAAAATGCCATAATAACTTGTGGTTGAGTTATCGAGAATTCAACGGGTTATTATGGCATTTTATCAGTAGTACATATCCAGTCATTGTAGGGGATACCAGTTATTGTATTCTCATAATACATACCAGCTCATGCATTATTCTTTATATTATAATAAAAAACCTGCAGATTTTAACAAAACTTTCTAAATGTATAGCAGCTGCAGTAAAACAAGAAACACGGTCAGGATGGTCCAGTCTGATAGGTTAAAGATAATGCTACAGTTAATGGAGCAGTTAGAGGTGAGATAGCCAATGTAGACTGCTCGACACTATATCTGTGGTAGAACTTAATATCCGATTTTGAAATCATGTAGGAATCCAACCTATTTTGAATTCCATTTTATTCTTACTAGCAACCACTTCAACAGGAGGCTATTCCACACACAAGTTATCCTCTGTGTGAAGTAATACTTCCTTTTTAGCCCTAAATCTGCTACCACGTAACTGTAGAAGATGACCTTTCATATCTCTGTTATGCTGTTTGAAATGGTTCCATGTCATAATAATGAATAGTTTTGGCAACTCTCAAAACAGTGAGTACACCCTGCCAAAAACAATTTGCACATCACAATAAATGCCGAACACCAAGTTGGCGACATGTAAATTAATGTTTAATGCAGTGGGCTATACCCTCGCACCTCCCATACTTATATAATCATCTCTAAGAGGGGCAGACACTGGAAGAAAGAAGAGGGACTGATGATGGCAATAGGTTTAAAAAAAAACAGCAAAGAAAAACATACCTGTATGTCTTGTCAGAAGTATGGCAGCTAGGATTCAATGCAAAGAAGTGCAAAATAATGCACCTGGAAACAAGAACCCAGGGAAGAATACACAATGGGTAGGGAGGTAGTAACAACAACAAAAAGGAAAAGGACCTGGGGTAATCGTATCAGATGACCTTAAGGTTAGCAAGCAATGTGAGAAGGCAGTGGGAGGGCTGGGGTATACTGGGATGTATGGAGAGGCATCAGCAGCAGAAAACAGGAAGTTGTTATCCCTCTGTACAGACAGTTGGTGAGACCCCATCTGAGTACTGTGTCCAGTTCTGGAGACCCCATCTCTGCAAGGATATAGACAGGATAGAGGTAGTCAGGAGGCAACTAAAATGGTGCAGGGTCTGCAAGAGAAGCCGTATGAGGAGAGACTAAGGAGCTTAATATGTATACCCTTGAGGAAAGAAGGAGAAGGGGACATGATAGAAACTTTTAAGTACCTCAGTGGAATCAACAAAGTCCAAGAGGGTAGCATCTTTCAGAAAAGAGACTTGCAAGAACAAGGGGACACAATTTAAAGATAGAAGGAGGGCGGTTCATGGGCAATGTGAGGAAGTATTATTTCACAGAGAGGGTAGTGGATGCATGGAACAGCCTTCCTGAGGAGGTTGTGGGGTCTAAAACTGTGGGAGAATTCAAGAATGCATGGGACAGACATAAGGCAATTCTTGTGGGGTAGGAAGAAATAAGCTGTTAGTTAATTAGGATCTGCAGCCTATCCTGTAGTAGGAAATGGGCAGACTAGATGGGCCAAGCGGTCCTTATCTGCCGCCAAAGTCTATGTTTCAATGTTTCTATGTATGCAGTCATGAACCTAGAACCACCTGCACTGCAGACGGTGTCCCTACCCACTACACCAGGTGGGTAGCTCGGTGACTCACACTCTACATCCCCATGTAGCCCATCACTCTTTCTCCCCTTCCATCACTGTTCTCTCTCACACCATTTTTCCATCCTCCCTCGCTGTTCCCTTTCCTCGCTATCCATTCCTCATAGCGATCTTGAAAGTGACCAAACTGAAGCATTCATTTTGAGTTGCTCAGTTTGGTTCGCTATATTGACATGCTACCATATGAAACCCATAACTAAGGAAACCATTACTTCTAGATTGTTTATTATTATTAAACATAAACAAATCACCTCTGATCCTTTGAGTTGCCAAAGTGACTAATTTTGTTTTCCCTAAGCGACTACCATAGTCCATGCTTCTCAAACTCTTAATAGATCTAGTCACCTCTGTACTCATTCGATACTATTGATATATTTTCTTTTATAGGTGCCCAGAGATGAGATCCATGATCCATACGTGAGTAAACATAGGCCCTATACAAGGGAAAGAGCACATTCTTATCCCTACTCTTAATGGCTCTTTATGGTAGTTTAAATATATCCATTATTCTAGTGGTCCACTCCAAATTGCTAGCCTCTAGGTAGTTTAAATACATCCCTTGTACTAGTGGTCCTGCCCAACCTCTGATCACCAGCCTGTATGGTAGTTTAATTAAATCCCGGTGCTAGAGGTCCCTCCTCCTCAATTGCCATGCCATACACGTGGTTTAAATACATCCCTTGTGGTAGTGACCCCATTTGCCAGCCCATGCTAGTGGTCCACCTCCTTCAATCTCCAGCCTGTAGTGCAACAGAACACTCTCCCTCGTGTTTAGTGGCCCCTCACCACAGCATCAAACACCTCCTGTCACCTTACCATTCCCCTTGGTGCTGTGTGTACATATGGAGACTAGCGCAGCCCTCCTCACACTTCCTTGGCCAACCGCCATATGTCCAGGTGGGGGCGTGACTCATCTTTATAGGACAGGGTGACATTAAACTACTATAGGCTGGTGATCAGAAAAGGGGACCACTAGCACCAGGGATGTATTTAAACTACCATATGGGATGGCGTTCGGAAGGGGGGACAGCTAACACCAGGGATGTATTTAAACAACTGTACTGGCTGGTGATTGGAGGGACAACTAGCACTAGGGATGCATTTAAATTACTGTACAGGCTGGCGATTGGGGGGACACTAGCACCAGGGATGTATTTACACTACTATAGGGCAGGTGACTGGGTGGGAGAGATCACTATCACCAGGGAGTATATTTGCACAGTAGGTGATGATGATGAGAGGGGCAGTGCCATGGACTGCAGAGGGCTGGTGTGCCCTAGCAGCCAAAGAGCTAGGAGCTGCATTACCTCCAGCAGTTGCTAGGCTTGCCCGGATTTAGTTGGAGTTTTTAAGCAGTATTTGTGCTATGCAGAAGGACCACACTAAAACCTTTTGCACAGCGCAAAGTCTCTGAAAATGGGGTAGTTCAGGTATTCATGGCCATGCTCCTCCCTTGCCTGCCTGCATACATTATGTTTGCATGGACCCTAACCCTCTTGCCTGCACAACAGCCCTTTTGAATATGGGGACTCATGAAAATCATTAGTGCCTGCACAAACTTTTGAATATTGGCCCCCCGGAGTATTTATTATATCATTGTTTATAAACAGAATGCTAAACATGAACTGCTGACCTCTCAGAACAGTGCTCATCGTTCTGTATACAAACAGACATAGTCAAAAAACAAATTACTTGCTCCATTAAAGTACTGTATAGAATGTTGACCACAAAAACAGAAGAATGCAGATCACATTTTTTCACATAAACAGTGTATTTAGATACAGTTAAATATGGATCATTCGAGGGGTATGAAATGCAATTTCAGAAAATAGGAACATTACAGACAGCTGTAAATTAAAAATTATTTCCTGTCCTATTTAAAGCTTGTATAGGATTTGTACTTTGAGCAAGAGTTACAGACATGCTCTGCAAGACTTTCTAAGTAAGCACTAATCCTTGATAGAGGAGGGCTGTACTAGTGGATTAATGCCTGGTTGGGGGTTAGGTGCATAAGGCCGCAGGCCGAGTGCTTCCAACCACCAACCAGGTATTAATCCACTAGTAGAGCCCGACTCTGGAGGGGATTAATGGGTTTGTAACATGGCAGTGCAAGGAAGACATTGTGCAAAAGTGTTTCACTTCACAGTACACTAAAGTTCCCAAGATGAATAATCATTCTTGCAAAACTGTGCTGCATTGTTTTGGTTTCTACACAGTGTCATAGTCAAGAAACTTGTGTGTTTCCATTGCACGCACACTACCATTTATATAGTGTGGGCTATTTTTAGAAAAACAGATGAAGAGAAGATTGCTGTGTGAATCAGACAACCACATTAACGTTTTGTGATTCTTACTGACAGTTTCTATGTTTTGTCCATCGAGCTTATATCCCAATGCTGCATCACAGCGGTGCATTGGGGACAGTTTTACAACTAATGAGTGACACAAATATAGAGACACTAATTTGTGTCCTTTTCCTGTGTGTCTTGATGGGAACAGTTATCACTGCAGTCTGCGACTTACTTTTCACTTACTGGTGCAGTTAGAGACCCCGCCACTGTCTCCGAGGTCACCCAAGCTAGTGGGTGGCTCTGCTGGATACCAACAAGGATTCTATCACTCTTCCAGCACCAACACCATCTACAGGCATGAACACACAGCAACAGAAACAGACGTGGAAACATACACTGATTATTTCAGTTGTTCTCTCTCTCTATTTTGTGCAGTTCCGACATGAAGGGCTCTACTACTGGATTAATACCTGCAGCATTTGCATCATGCGATGCATTTTGACAAATCACAATGTTGTATTTGACAGCTTATTAATTGCCATGTTACAAATGTCCTTAGTTGATGTGATCATCACATCGAGTTTATAAATTGTTTCTTGTCTTCACTTTGTTTATCTAGGTTCTCGCAGCCTCCTTTGATCTTGTTTTCACTGGATGGTTTCAGAGCTGAATATTTGCATTCTTGGGGTGGACTTCTTCCTGCTATTAACAAACTGAGTGAGTAGATTTCTGTATGGTAAACAATGTATTTGTTAACTTTTGGGTTATTTTTTTTCTGTTGCTCAACTGGTAGCACTGTCTGCGTCTGAGATGTAGAATTGTGGCTTAAAGATGCACATTAAGGGCTTTGGTTCATAACCCCCAAGCTGAAAACTTCAGTGCTTGGAGGTGTTGTACTATTAGAGGTGCCGTCCTATATACAGAGAAAGGATAAAGTATTGTCAGCCATGTACAGCAAACCAGTGTCTTCATCAGAAGGTTTCTATGGCAACCAGGAACCTCGAGATCACCACTTGAGAAGTTCCCCTAGTTTCCAGGTAGTTGTTAAGTATCCAGCTTCAGTGCCCTCCGATCCTGCGGTAGATTGCTCCAAGTATTCCCTCTTACTGTGTGCTATATGCTAACGATGGTATTCTTTCTGGGTGCCTTCACAGCACAGTACTGGTGGGGACCCCAGAAGCAGAGTTGCAAATGTCAGGAGACTGTGGCACATACGAACAATATCTGCCCCAGATATGTGCAGAGCTTGCCTTTCATCAGTGAGGAGCGCAGGTAGATGTCCTGCAGCAGCATCATGCATGAGGACTGAAGAACTGTAGTTGACAGCAAAATAACGTGTGTGTGTGTGTGTGTGTGTGCAGTGTTACAGTCAGGGCAGAGACAGAGAGAGCAACAACGAGGTTCAGGCAAAGAGCTGTGTGTCCACATCAGTGTTCCTCAGTAGTGTGCAAGTGCGGGGGCATACATAAAGGTGTTAGCCAATGTATCATACAGTATTATGCATGAGAAATGTCACAGATCATTTTGGTGAGGTATCTGTGACATTTTATATGTATAAGAGCAGTGCACTATGCAGAATTTGTTTGGAACTGTTTTGCAAGGTGGTAGGATACCATCCATTTTCTCCTATTTAAACAGCAAAAGCAGCTTTTCCATTTTTTTTGTTGTTTAAACATAGCCCATATTATAAGTGCAATAACGCACTCCAGGGTATAATGTTATTGAGAGATTAAAGCACCCCAGGTGCTGTGAAGGCACTTCAGACTATAGCCTTGTGCCTTCATAACGCACCTGGGTTGCGTTAATCCCCAGTAACAGCACACCCTGTCATGGGTTATTGCTTACTTAAACCAAGGCCCTGTCTGCCTGTGCCTGGTAGTTGTCCCAGTGAAATTTATAAGATCTCACATCACCATTCAGAAATGCAGAAAAACAACCTGATGAAACAAACACTTCAGTAAAGAATGCTTTGTAAAAATAACCTACTCAAAGAGAGCTTCCAAATCATTTCAAAACAGGAAGAATGAAATTAAATGGCATACAATCATCTGAAAACCCATAGATACTATACTGAAATATAATTGACTATAAAATTTCATTTTAAATGCTCAATGTTTTTTTATTTTTCCAGAAAAATGTGGTACACATGCTCCAGCATGAGACCAGTTTATCCATCAAAACCTTCCCAATCACTACAGCATTGTAACAGTGAGTATATGTCTTCATTGGTATTAAATATACTTAAATTCTGTCTTTGTCCTTTCCACTAATCTCACATCCACTTTTCTTTACTTCTATTCTGAGTTAATTTATATGGTACACTGTATTGCTGCAGATTACTCTGGCGCTGCTGTATTTATGTTCCCAAAATCCTCCATACCAAGCTATTAAAACTGAAACACCTATTTTTTCAGTCCCTACAAACAATCATTTCTTCATTTGAATTGGATGAGCTTCTTTAAAAATCCAGTACTATCAAGTTGTCAGTGGGGAATGGGAAACTGGAAAAAGGGCATACATACAATAGCAGTGAAAATATGCAGTGGCCTACTAAATCCAAAATGTAGAGTTAGTCAGCACTTGAGGATAATGTTAGGGAAGTGTGTTTATATGTGTTCGATGTGTAATGATGCTTATGAAAGCAGGTCACAGTTAAAAGTATTTATTCAGCAGGCAAGAATACATGTCATAACTTACATGCAGTAACTGGGAAGTGACCCACACTGCTAGCATTTCATGATACTAAATCAGCAATGCTACTTATGTGATCTAAACTGGCAGTAAATATGTAAAATGAAAGTGTAACTCCCGCTAGTGGTTGGGAAGCCATCTCTTGTAACATTTCCTTCTTATAAATGTTTAAGAAATAGTATTTACATGGATAATAGAACTGTAACGGTGTGGAGCAAACATGTACTAGATGAAATAAAACAGAAAATGTTAAACAATGCAACAAGAAATGTAATCATAACCTTAACAGTTATACTCATTGTGGTGAGCTGCCAGCTGCTAGCCCTTGTTTGTAGATCTATTGTATATATGTTTTTTCATGTAATTCTATGTTAATGTACATGCCAGTGGCAGTATATTCACATAGAAAAAGACTGGATTTTTTTAAAGGGGTTGACTTTCTTTTAACCTGCAGGCCATCCTTGCTTGCCAGGAAAATGACAAGTTATTGTCAAAAGCTTGTGGATAGCTGATCAAAGAGTCTTCCTCTAAATCAACTACCCAAGGGAAACAGAATTCATAAAATGTCAGGAGATAGCCCTTTTCACTTGAAGAAAAACAATGCTTTGATCCCAGGAAACTGTTAATAGTATACTTCATTTTGTGAGGTAATAGGAAAGAACATAACCTTCTAGAATACCTGTCTGAAATTCCATTTACAGGAGTTATGATTATAAAACTTGGGTTAACTATGGGAATCTGACCCATTAAAGTTTATCAGGAAAATGAGATTTGGGGAAGAGCAAGAGTACCATCTCCTGGCCAAATGGAGAAGTTGCTCTGAACTGGAAAGTGATGACACTGCAAGTTTACAGACAAGTATAAATGGCCCCAGCTCAGGGCACTTGAACACACACTAGTATTCATCTGGACTACACCTGACACTCAAAAGCCAAATTGCTGAAACCCAGTTTGGCTACAAGGACTAAAGGAATTAAGAACTTCCGTCCACTTTTCTGGACTTCAATTTTACTGCAATTGTCAAGGTAGACTTTTAGCTAACAGTGTTAGTGCATTTACATGTATGTATTTTTCCACTTTGTTTCTGCATACTGTAACCCAAATTAGTATATTCTCTTTTAGTTGTAACTGTATTTAAGTATTTTATTAAAATCATTTATTTTCTAAAGACATTCTGCCTGCATGAGATTTCTATATTTGTGTGTGACTGTAGAAGATTTATTAATAATCTGTGACAATTGTTAATTGCTTAGAGGGGCTACCATAAGCAACCACATTGAGAAATGGGTCTGTAAGGGATCTGGAAGGATAGGAGAGTACTAGAGTCTCAGGGACAAGTCTGCAGGGATTCCAAACCAGGCTGTTGCATGTCCTGTGGGAGAAAGGTCATTTCAGGCTTTTCACTGCTACCCCATGCCTTGGTCTTCCTCCTCCTTAGGTGTAATAACACAAGGAAGGGTTCATATTTGGCCACAAGACTGAGACTGGTATTGTGCCCTAGCTAGAGTTGGAGGGATGCCCTGGATCCTTGTGGTAGAGGTGCTTTCATGACCTTGATGAGCATTCAAAGCATGAGGAGGGTATCCTACTCCTCCCATCATGGATTGCACTTAAGGGTGGGTACTGTGAACTCAGTGGACCTGACCCCTAGGAGTGGGTTTGCTACAGATCTAGTGTGTAGCCTTGGGATCGAGAGATTTGGTTGCATAGTGTTGTGATTTGAGAGATATTGGTGGCACAGGCATAACAGTTGAATATGAGCCAGTGTATCAGAGTGATAAACTGTAAACAGTCCATACATGATTAAGGCAGGGATTTTAAAAATACATAATTTGGTTACTGTATAAAGTTCTCTACCTGTTTTTTTTCTTGGGTGCAAGCTAGTGTAGCAGTAGTTAGGAAGAAGATGGCTTCCATCTACAGCAAATATACTGCAGACTACCTGAAGCAGTTGTGTCAGGAAGAGAGTCCAGTGCAAGAGGCAAACCAAAACACCTTGTGGAGGCTGTTGTGGCAGCCAATGAGCAGCGACTGCCCAGGACCTTGAGTCACAGCCAGTGACTGAAAAGGACCAGACCTTGGGTGTGGGGTGCCAAGGGACGCCACAGAGTCCAGTGTCAGGGGGAGGAGGATAGCGATACCAGAGGTAACCCAGAGCCACAGCACCAGGAGAAGGTCACCACAATGCTGGAGCTAGAAGGATCAGGCTGCAGCTAGAGTTGAGGAGACCGGAGCTGGAATTCAAGCAGAGGAAGTTCCAGATGGAGCTGGAGATGCAGGAAAAAAACTAGCATCGGAGAGAGGCCAAGGAAAAGTAAGGCAGCCTCAGAGAGAGGCAGAGAAAGGAGAAAGAGCACCAGAGGAATTCAAACTGGCAAAGCTAAGACTCCAACAACCAGCAACAGAGGAGGAAAGTGACAGGGGTGAACCTGAAACTCCAGTGCTGAGGTACAAATTAAATTCCAAATTAATAGCTGAATTTAAAGACTGGGAGAATATGGATACTTTTTGAATTTGTTTGAAAGGTCTGCATCAGGCTAAAATACCCAGGAGTCCTGGAGCTTCCAGCTATCCCCACTGCTTACTAGGAAAGGGCATGAGGAAGTATGCCAAATAGACAATCAGGACAGTAGTAATTATGAGAAACTTAAGCTGTATTGTTTAAAAGTATGAACTAATACCTGAAGCATACAGGGCTAAGTTCCATAAACTCCAGAGAAGCCTTGACATGAGCTATGAGGAACTTGCCACAAAGCAATGTTAGTTTTAAAATGTTGGTGGAGGGGTGGAAGCAAACTCTGTAGAGGAAATTTAGGAGATTGTACAGTACTCCTGGATCAATACTTTTGGGCCTGCCCAGCACAGCACAGCAAAAACCTGGTTAGGGACTGAGACCCCAAAACAGTGCAGCAGGCTGCCTAGCTCTCATACTGCTATGTCAGGAACAGGTCTGCTCTGAAAGGGAGTGGGGTGGGCATGGCAGCAGAAGGGAAAAGCATGCCTTCAGGGCAGATAAAACCCTCACTGCCTCCACAGAAAGGGAAGTCCTAGGTTACAATTAAAAAGGATTTATTGGATAAAGAAATGATGATTGCTGATTTTGCAATCAGCCAGGGCATCTTGCTAGACAGTGTCCTAAAAGGCATAGAGTGGGAAAAGTGGCACTCAAACAGAGTTGGGTGCACTGTGTAACCCTGAAGGTATGTTATGAACATGAGTGAGCACATACACCCGATACTGTAAATGAGGTGCACACCCATGGGTTAAGGAACATGAGGCATCTCTTACCTTCTTAAAGGGATTTGATTGAGCCTGAGCAGCTTATACCTAATCAGTCTGTGACAGTAAGGGATTCACGGAGGAGGAAAAATCTCTGCCACTAGCTAGTGTTCTGGACTGGGGTGAGACAGAGAGAGGTGAAGAAAGTGGCTGGGGCAGAAAACTTCACCCTGAATGTGATTCTAGGAAGCAATCTACAGAAGGTGGTGGTGTGTGCAGTTACCACAGTCAGATGGCAAAGGTCGATTATAGTTCCCATAGAAGCCCCTGTGGAAAATCAATGGGAGGCTGGTTCCCCAGCCAGTGTATCCTGAAATGGAGAGTAGTGAAAAGGAGGCAGGACATCCCACTTAGCAGTTCACAAATCAGCTACAGAAGGTTACTCTGAGGAGGGAAGGGTAACCAATGGTCTGAAGGTTAGGGATGGCAATGACCCTGAATAGCCTGATGCTAAAGCTATGGACCCCAGTTTAGGAACAGAAGGGGACATGCCCAATGCCTTGGGAGAAAGTGAAGAATTTGCAGCTGATCGGAGGACTGATCCTAGTTTGAGAGGCTGAGGGCTTGTGCAGAATCTGTGAGACACGGAGGTGAAGTGAGACATAGGTATATTGGGACAATGGATTGCTGTATACACAGGACATAAAGACAGAGGAGAGGTGATGGGCAGGCAGCTTGTCATTCCCCAGGGTACCATGAGTGGTTGCTCAAGATCGCTTATGATATCTCCATGACTGGACATCTGGAAATTGTGTGCATCATGCAGCTATTGGCCCGGAATTTTATTGCCCAACTTCACCCAACAGGTGAAGGAATATTGCAGATCTTGCCACCAAAACCAACAAATGGGGAAGGCAGGTAGTAAAACCAAAGCCACACTAATTCCCTTGCCCATTGTGAAGGAGTCATTCCACAGGGTAGGAATGGATATTGTTGGACCTTTGAGTACCCCAAGCTCCTCTGGGAAAAGGTTTATCCTAATGGTGGTAGATTATGCCACCTGACACCCAGAGGCATGTTGCCCTTTCCTCACTTAGGACAGACAAAGTGGCAGATGCCTTGCTAGGGATTTTTTCCTGTGTCGGGTTCCTTGGGAAGTTATCACTGATGGAGAGGTACCTTCATGTCGGACCTGATGAAGTGTTTGTGGGAGAAGTGTGGGGTGGTGCAGAGATGCACAACACCTTATTACCCACAAGCCAGTGGGCTTATGGAAATGTTTAATGGTGCCCTAAATTCAATGCTCCAAGCATTTGCTGAACAGCATGGGAGGGACTGGGAGAAATACTTTCCTCACCTGTTGTTTGCATACAGGAGGTTCTCCTAGAGTCAACAGAGTTTTCCCCTTCAAACTCTTGTATGGATGTAGGGTGTGTGGCCCCTAGATTTCATCCAGAAAGGCTGGGAAGGCAAGCATGCCACCCATAGTGGAGTATGTCCTAAGGTTTAGGGAAAATCTGAAGGAGCTTATGGAGCAGCCCAGAGCAACCTGTCAGCTGCCCAGCAGAAGCAAAAGATCTGGTCTAACCACAGAGCCAGAACTCGCTCATACAGTATAGGTCAGGAAGTCATGATCCAAATCCCGGTCCCAAAAGACAAGCTGAAGGCCAAGTTGGTGGGACCATACAAAGCAGTCCGACATATTAATGACATGAACTATATTGCAGAACTGCCTGAAAGGAGACATACCCATAGAATATACCATGTCAACATGATGAAGTTGCCCGGTCTGGTGGCGCTGAGGGTTGGTGGGCAGCCACTTACTCGCTATGCTGGCAACCCAGGTTCGGGAGCAAGCTCGGTGCAGGGGGTCGACAGGAGAAGGGTTGAGGATGAGTGCCCTCATGGTGCTCTCCTCCCGGAAGGAAGGGCGGGTTGCTGCATGCCAGCGACCCCAGTGGAGACTGGGGCACTGCAGTATGCAAGCAAGCACATTACTAGCATGGCGATGCCGGCAGGTTGCCGTGTGCCAGTGTGTTGACATGCACCATGCAGGGGGTTGGGGGGTGCGCACAGAAAAGGGAAAAAATGGCACTCTGGACAGGCAGCGGCACCTGTCCCCCACCTCATACCTTCTTCATGGAGTGCCCTGATTGGTGCGGCTCCGGTGCCAGTCACTGATTGGTCCGACGATCGTGGGCTGCTGTGCTCATTGGTGCACCCTCCTCACGCTTCTGAACAGAGACTCCAGTGCTTTTTTCAGCGCCTTTTCTTATTTTCAAAACTTGTTTCTGCTACTTGAACTGCCTGTGGGGATTTTCTCCCACCTCCCAGGCCTCCATTAAATACACAGTTGCTCCTCCTCTGAGGCCCTTCCTCTTATCATTGGCTTATCTCTTACCCTGCTCTGAGCTGTCAACCAAACCGCTAAATTTTCCTCCCCTTCTGGCCTGTTTCAATTACCTGCCCTCAGTTATTAGCCCTGTTCAGTTTCTGCACAAGACCACCCTGTCTCACAATATATTTTGTTCTTCCCAGGTGAGACTGCCTTTTCACACATACTACCAGTCCCCCATAATCTTGATTACTCTGTTAGGACGGCAGTCCCTAAAGACTTTGTCTGATCCCTTACTCAGAAATTCCTTTTAGACTGTCTAGCCGCTATAGAAAAGTGTACATCTTTCCTCTGGCCTGCCGCTTGGGGTACTTGTCCTGTCAGTTGGTCTGTAAGGAAAACAAAACAAAAACCAAAAAGTCCCCTCAGATAATACTGTATCTTCTCAAATCACACTACCCTACTCCTCTTGTCCAGGCCTGGCTGCACCTCAAACTGAAGTGACCCACCCAGCATTTTTCCTCATGATTACTGCTACTCTAATCTCCTGATACTACCTACCCCTTGCTGTAACCCATCCCAGTGCTACTAAATAGGATATGGTTCCACCACGGTTGCCCATGTCAAATGAAATGTCACTGCCGACATATGCCAGTGGTTCCTTCTTTAGTTGCAAACTATGGTACTCCTCCTACTTGCTATACTGCTCTCAGGCGATGTTCAGCTTAAGCCGACCACCTTATTCTTACCTGACACTATTAGTAACGCCAAAGGTCTTATTATAGCACACCACAGTATCAGGAGCCTTGCACATAATCTCGCTGAGCTTGAATCCTGGACCTCCTCTACAAGCCAGATATTATATGCCTAACTGAAATATGACTAAAACCATCCATACCTGATTCTCTGTGCCCCTTCCTCACTATAATCTATTGAGACTCAACAGAGCTGCACCAAAGGGGGAGGGACAGCCGTCTACTTTAGAGATTATCTTGATGTATCTGCCTTAAAAACATCTATCTTACACCACTGTGAGGCACTTCATGTCCTGCTCACTCTCGGTACCAAAAACTACATATTGTGTGTCCTACAATCCTCCTACCAACAGACTAATAGGTCTCGAAGAACTAATGGAACAAATCTCATCCATTGTCGAAAGAAACAAGGTCCTTATACTTGGGGACCTGAATATTAACTGGCTGGGAAGTAACCAATCCACAATAATGACCAAATTGCAGTATTATACCTGCACCAACTGATAGGTGAACCTACCAGACATGCCCTCACTCAAATGCGAACACACTACTAGACTGGATAATGACCAATCACCCTGAAAATGTAATTGCTTCTGAGTACTACCAGATGATATCACTGATCACTCCCCAACGTACTGTATCTGGTGCAAAACAAACCTACCAGAAGGGGCCCGCTTCATTACATTCCACGACTATGCACATTTTAACTCTCAGTTTTTCCTGCATGACATTGCCACTGCTGATTGGTCCCCTATTCTTACATCCAGTGATGCTCAGACTGCCCTTAATCAGTTCTTGAATCATTTCCTAGCGCTCCAGGATAAGCACTGAAAATTTGTAACCCGTCAGGTAAGAAACAGGCAAACCCATTGGCTGAAATCTGAACTACTATCTAAACTTAAACTAAGGAACAAAAGCTGGCTCCGTTATAAGAGCTCGGGCTATCCTCTGACCTCATCACCTACAGGGCCCTGCGAAATGCCTGCAAAGGACATTAAAAACCAAAAGCCATACTACAAGGACCTTCTAACCAACTCCTATGGTGACCCCAAAAATTTTGGTCCCACATTAAATTCTTCCTTGGTTCTAATCCACTATCCACTCCTAATGATATGTCACTTGATGGGGTACACTGTAATAATCCCAGAACCATTGCCAATTTCTTCTATAACAAATTCTCTGACTTAACTAATTACACCTCCTCTTTCCCTGTCCAACCAGACATACCCATCCGGCAAAATGCAAATGGTCCTCATTTCCTTTTCAAAGCAGTCATTAAATGTGAAGTGCTTAGACTACTAAACAGTATCTTGGAAGATTGTAGTGGCGCGGACAATCTTGAACCAAAGCTACTTAAGATTGTTGCCCCTTCATTGCTGCCCCCTAGCCAAGATCTTCACACTCTCCCTGTGCCAGAGCTATATCCCTGAACTATAGAAAATAGCTAGGATTACCCTGTTTTCAAAAGGAGATCGTGAAAGATCTCTCAAACTATAGGTCCATTGCCATACTGTCTGTCCTAAATAAAATTCTTGAGAAGTTTGTAGCTGCCCAAACAATTGATTTCCTACAGAAACATGATCTACTTTCCTCTGCCCAGCATGGTTTTCACAAAGGACATAGCACCCTACTGCCCTTCTCAAATTTCGTCAGATACACTAGTGGCTATTGACTCCGGTCTACTCACGGAGCAATTTTCATAAACATGACTAAGGCGTTCGACCTAGTTGATCACTCCATCCTTCTAACCACCCTAGGATCTCTAGGCTTCTCGACTAATATTGTAAGATGGTTTGAGAACTACTTATCTGATAGAACTCAAATTGTGAAATACAACTCCACTCTCTTAGACAAGACCACTATAAACATTGTGGTGCCACAAGGTTCCATCTTTGGGCCCCTGCTTTTCTCTCTTTCATAAATAACATCTCCACTGACCTCCTAGAACAAGCTCCCTGCTATATGCTGATGATATTGTTCTTTATGCTAGTGCAAAAAGCATTGAAGGCGTAAACAATCTACTCTTTCTTGACTTTCAGTTAATACAGAAGTGGCTATCCACTCACAAACTTGCTCTAAATGAGTCCAAAACCCAAGCTTTGCTCTTGGATCAAATGTGAGACTCAAGCATGCTCACCCTAAATTTAAAGTCACTTCCTTAAATGGCTCACCTGTTGGGTGGTAAATTCGATTAGATATCTGGGCCTCACCCTTAATCCATCACTAAATTTTGACTTAAACATCAACCAGACCTGCAAACCGGTAAACTCTAAACTTGGAATAGCCTACCAACCAGCTATGTGCTCACTTCCTCAGCAAGGCTTGCCATTGCCCGTGGCATACTCCTTCTATCACTTACCTATGGTGCTGCAACATATGCCTCTGCATGCAAATCAATCCTTCGAAATGGGATGTCACTTATAACAATATCTGTTGCTAAAGCGCCATCCTCATACTGACTGAAACACCACTGCTTCCTCTATTCAGACCTGGATGGCTTCCTCCTAATGAACTAAGGCTTCATGCCTATGGCTCTATCATTGACAATATGGTCCACCTACAAATTCCAGAATCCTAGCAGGACTTTTCCAAAATCTGACACCAAGCTATAAACTGAGGTCTGCTGACCAGGCCCTTTTTCATCCCTGGCACACCACTAAAGGTGCTAGTGCTTTAGTCTGCCATGCCCCCAAATACTGGAACTCCTTCCACTAGCATTGCAGTAATCACTATCTCATGCATCTTTTAAAAAAGGGTTGTAAATGTATCTCAGCACTTCCCACAATTGTTCTCGCTTCAAACCTCCATAACTCTTTTTCCTTCCCAGCCTCCTCTCCATGACACCTTACTGATCTACCCTCAAATACACTATGCACTTCTCCTTACTTATGTGTCCCTCATTTTACCTTACTTCACTCTCATCCCTCTTGTCTTGACTCTCAGTTCCATCACTTACTAGTACCTCTCCCCTAGTGCTATATCCATTCCTTATTAGCACTAAATGTTCAACATGTTCACTTTCCTTATAGAAAATTGTGGTGTAGTTTTGTTCTTTGTACTGTACTGCTCCTGTGTTATTTTGTTTACTTTCTGCACTGCACTGGCATTGCAGCCTCCTTATTTCTATGGAAACATTTGCTAATTGGTCTATATACTATTGTCAACTATTTTCTGTACTTGTATTGAAATGTTTCCTGTATTATTGTATTGTTGTATTGCTGTATTGCACCTCCGAGGTGGTACTGAAAATAGTCATTGCTATGGCTAGTGCACCTACCTGGTAAACAAAACTAAATAAAAATAAAATAAAATGCCTTTGCCAGGCCAATCCCGACGGCCTCTCAGTTTCTCCAACTGAGCCCTGCCCTGCAGCCAGAGTCTGACTTACAGAGCACCCAAGAGGGCGGCCCACCGGTGGGTTAAACTGGGGTACTGGCTGCCAGAAGGAAGGGAGAGAGGAGGCACAGATCGGAGGGCCTTAGGCAGGCAGGGACTCAGGACTAGGATGCCCGAGAGAGGTCCAGTGAGGCCGTGAACAGAGGGAAATACAGTTAAAAACAAACAAACAAACAAAAAACATGATAAAGTCATATGCATAGGGCAGACATGATATTTGCTGTGTGTAGTCCTGGGAGGGGACTGACAAAGACGATTCCCTGCTGGACTTGCTGGAGGAAAGTAAACTGGCGCCCCCTGTGGAGGCACTCAAACTGTCACCCCAGCTAACCCCATAACCAGAACAGACCCAGGAAGTAAGGGAGGGTTTTAGTGGACTTTGCACCTTGTCATGGGTGAAGCCCGGACTAACCCCCCTGAGGGACACACGATGTAGACACAGGAACGCAAGCGCCCATACCATGGACAGCTTCACCGGTGTCTTGAGGCCATCCTAAAGTACACATTAGAAGGGAGGTGCAGGAAATGCTGGATTTAGGGGTAATCCAGAAATCCCACAGCCCGTGGGCCCACCCATAGTTTTGTTCCCAAGCCAGATGGCTCTACTTGCCTCTTCCACCTGCTCCAATCCCATTGGCAACAAGTATCACCCTGCCTTGCTCCCTTCTCCCCCAGCTATCATCCTAGCAGTCCCTGCAACCACGCCTTTTCTCCCATATGCTTCACTGCATAATCTCAGCCTCCTGTGCACTAGTCAATTATGGCACTGCCAGTAAGGAACCTATTCCTGATCTCCTCCTTCCTATTTTACTTACCCCCTTAACACCTCCTATAAGTTGCTGCCCTGCTCCCCATGCCCAGCTGTAGTAAACCATCCTACAAATGTCCCTCAAATGGCCACAGCATCTCTTTCAGCCACTACCTGGTCCTATTCCTATGGCTGCCTTTTGTTACCCTCCACCAAATTAGCTTCCATCTCCCCACACTGCCTGCCCTAAAGCCACCCCAAGCGGCACTCGTCCAAATCATGGTGCTTTACATACTTTGTCACCACTTAACCCTTGCCTTATCATTCTGGCAGCAGGGGACATACACCCAAACCCCTGCCCAACATCAGCCCCTGTCATCTATACCCAATGACTAACCCCTGCCAAGGCCACCGCTGACACTCTATCTGGCCTCCTCCCGGGACTACGATTACTCCACCTAAACATTTGAAGCCTAGCCTCCAAGCTCAATCTGCTCCAGGTTCTATCCTCTCACCATGCCCCTGACATAATCATTGTATCTGAGACCTGGCTAAACCCAAACCTTCCAGATACAGCCATCATCATCCCATGTTTTACTATCACTCGGCAAACTGACCCACCAGAGGCAGAGGGTGGCTATCTACACCAGCCCAGACTTACATTTTCTGTCACTCTTGCTAAATCTGTGCCCAAAGCCTATGAACTGCTTATGATGAAACTGTTCCCTCCTTCCTCACTCCCTATCTTTGTGGCTGGTATTTATTGCTGCCCTGGCACCCGACCCGCAACAGTCACCGACCTCCTAAGCCAACTAATTTCTCTAGCCCAGTCAGGTGAACTTTATGTTATGGGTGACTTTAATCACAACTGGCCATCCCCCGCTTTAACAAAACCCATACCGAGACAGCTGCTCTTAGCCTTACCTAAACAATCTCAGAACCTACACGCTCAAACCATAAGACTGGCAACCACTCCCTACTTGACTGGACACTCACCCTCATCCCCACTATGTCATCAGCTCCAGCCTTCTCTCTGACTCCATAAGCGACCATCATACTGTATAACCTACTTAGTCCTAAAATCCACCGGGTTAAATCCCTCCCAAATTTCTATTCCAATGGTCATATAAAACTCGAAACCTCACCCCCCACTGGAAGAACTAGCTCACTCTAACTGGGAACTCATCCTTAGAAGCACTAACATGGATGTTGCCATTACACACTTCCGAACACCTTCCTTAGCACCTGGGATAAACATGCCCCTGCGCCGCACTAGAGTCTGAGGGACTCCCTTCCTGGATTTCCTCTGAGCTAATAGCATGCCAACAAGCCTGTGATGGGCATGGCAAAATTACAAACCACGCCCTCCCAGGCGACAACATCACTCACCGCATGCTCCAAACAAATGCACCAAGGCTACCCTACTAGCCAAGTCCGAATATTTTACAAACCCTAAATGCCAATCTTGGTAGGCCATCTCAATTCTGGAAAGTCATCAACTCCCTTTCCCCCAACAACAAATCCCCTCCTACTCTCCCCAAGGGACTCTCCTTTCCGACCCCCTGATGGTTGCCTCCGAGTTCAACTTCTACTTCACTACATGTAAATGACCCTCCTGGACTCCTTCCATCAGTAACTCTACCCAGTCTCCGGACAGTTACCCCTTCACCGCCTGGCCAGAACCCTTTCTCCTTCAGGCACATCTCTCCTATGGAAACCTTAGATGCCCTTACACCCTGAACCCGCCAAAGGAAAATCTCCGACAGCCTAGACACCAAACTCCTCTTCCTTTCTGCTCCTGCCATAGCTGCTCCCTCGCCGCCCTACTAAATCTCTTGTTCACCACTGAATCAATCCCCACAGAGTGGAAGCATGCCAGAGTCCTACCACTACCTAAAGGAGGGACCCCACTACCACTGCAAACTACCACCCCATCTCCTCCTCCCCACCCTCGCTAAACTCCAGGAACACCTCATGCTCTCACAACTCTCCCACTTCCTCTCTGAAACCAACTTCTTCACACCCTTCCAGTCTGGGTTTAAAAAACACTCCATACACCACCTCCCTACTAAGACTCATGGATTCTATCCTCTCAGGGATGGACAAAGGCCAAAGTACATCTGCAATCTTCATCAACTTAGCCAAAGCTTTCAATACAGTATCCCACACCCTCTTATTGTCCTGCCTATCAGGTGCTGGGTTATCTGCAACGCCACTAACTGGTTCAGAGCCTACCTGCAAGACAGAACCCAATCTGTAGAAATAGCTGACTCCAGCTCTCCCCCACTCCCCTGTTACCAGTGGTGTTCCCCAGGGCTCAGTGCTTGGCCCCATTCTCTTCTCCATCCTACTAAATGATCTGCCAAAACTTGCTCTACTATCTCAATACATATGTGTGCAGATGACATGGTCCTCTTTACCTCCGGCCGGACCCATGAAAAAGTCACCTTCAATCTCAGACTGACTTCAACAAGGTACAGAACTGGTTTATCTCCCACCAACTCTCCCTCAATGCCAAGAGGACAGTCTCATGACTTTCAGCACTAGACAGAGACTATCCAGACTTACATCCCCACTGATCTTCCATACCTTGGATAAAACAGACCTAGAAGACATGTCCTCCTTAGGTACCTGGGATCTGGCTTGACCACCACCTCTCCTTCTCCACCCACGAGGACACCATCCTGTCAAAACTGTGCCCTAAGCTTGGGGCTCTTTATAGAAACCACACCTGTCTCCCTACCTGTGAGACAGGAATTGTCCTGAAAATGATACTCACCTTCCTTGACTATACTGTGATATAGTCTACAGCTCTGCCCCCAAGTCCACCCTATCCAGACTGGACCCCTCTTCAATGCTTTCTGCCATGCCCCCTTACCCATCACTGCAAGCTTTTCCATTCGCTGGCCCTACCACCCCTGAGCAACTGGCGATTACTTCACAGTGCTAAATTTGTTTCTAACTTCTGGCTCGGTTCCTTCCGCCTACCTTGACACCTCCTTATCTTATCCACCAACTCCTTCTCATGCCCTAAGGTCTACTGACTCCAGGATATTGGTAAGCCCTCACTGAAGGACCTCTGCAGGCCAATCGGCTTTCTCTTACAATCTCCCTAAGCTCTGGAACAACCTGCCGCCCAAATCTGCCATTCTTCCTCCAAACATTCTCTATCCTTTGCCTCACTAACTTCTACGTGACAAACTGTACATGCCCTTGACCAGCTCCCCATCCCACTTACCTGCGTCTTTCCCCCATTGTTTCCCACTTCATCTTACGGGCCTGACCAGTGGCTTGGACTTGGGCACTAAAACTGGCTTACAATTGCCCCTCCAACCCAAGCACTTGCCCGCTTATTGCACTTGCTTATCTCCTGAAAATGCCTTCTCTTAGTCAATTTCAGTCATCTTTGCTTTGTGTAACCTATTCAGACCTAGTCCCGCTCTATGTCCCAAAGCTTTCAGGCTTCTAGTTTCTATCTGCCAACTCTGTGAAACATAATACAAACTAAGACTAGGAAGCAGGCACTTATGCATGTATGCATGGTTGTCGATATGTACTCAAAATATGTAATGTCACTCTCACTGTGGAACATGTATGTAGTGTCTCTCTTCATGTAAGCAAGTATGTATTGCCACCCTTATCCATTTAACAAAGCTTGAAATGGCACCCTTAGTTCATGACTCCAATGTACAACTCAATTGCTTGTTTCATGTACACTCTTCTCCCTGTACCCCTCCCAGGTCAAAGCCTGAGATGAGCATCTTGTTGCTCAGTGTGCCTCTCCTGCTGAAACATTTTCAATAAATAAATAAATAAGTATGGATTCTTGTGGACTCAACACAGTCAGGAAGTCTAACGCCCACTCAATGCTATGGACGGACAAACTACTGGACAAGTTGGGAGGGTGACATACCTTACCACAGCTGACTTGACAAAAGGGTATTGGCAAGTGGAGTTAACTGCCAGAACTAGGGAGAAGTTGGCCTTCATCACTCCAATAAGATTATTCAAGTTCAAGGTAATGACTTTTGGAATAAAGAATACCCTTCCCACCTTCCAAAGTTTTTCAACCAGGTGTTACATGGCACTCAAGAGCACGCAGTGGCATATCTGGATGATATTGCCATCTTCAGTACCAGTTGGAAAGAATGCCTGTCTCACCTGAGGGAAGTGTGGGGTAGAATACAGAAAGCTGGGCTCATTGTCAAGGCTGAAAAGTGGCTGTGGTGGAGGTGGCATACCTAGGGACATGTATTGGCGAGCAGCTCCATCCCAGTCAAGCCAAGATTGAGGCTATAGAGGCATGGCCCAGGCCTGAAACCCAGAAGCAGGTTTGAGTTTCCTAGGGACCACTGGGTACTATCAAATGTTTGTACTAAATTACAGTACCTTGGCAGCTCCTCTCTGCCCTGCTAATGAAAAGAATGCCCAAACAGGCAAAATTGAGTCAGCCTGTGAACGAGCCTAACACGGCTAAAGGAGGCACTGTGCAGTGCCCCTGTGTTGGCCAGTACAGATTACAGTATGCCATTTTTAGTCCAGACAGATGCCTCAGATGTGGGATTGGAGCAGTCCTCAGTCAGACCTTTAACCAAGGGAAAGATCACTCCATAGTGTAGCTCAGCAAAAGTTTCTTCCCAGGAGCAGGCCTATTCTACAGTTGAAAAGGAATGCCTTGCGCTGGTATGGGCCCTGAAGAAATTAGAGCCATACTTCTATGGGAGGCACTTTGAGGTACAGACCTATCATAACCCTTGGTGTGGCTAACACAGATGGGGAAAATGAATGGCCTTCTCTTAAGGTGGAGTATTGCCTTACAGGACTATGATATGACCATTACCCACAGAACCAGATTGGCAAATGCCAAACGTGAGACGGGCTATCTCGCTAATTAGTGCAGTGAACAGAATTTGTGACAATCATACGATACCTAGAGATGGATTCATACAAATTCAGTCTAGGAGGGAGGGTGTGTGAGCTGCTCAGCTGCTAGTCGCTATTTGTAGATATAATTGTATTGTATATATGTTTTTTTTGTGTAATTCTATGTATATGCCAGTGTCAGCAAAGGCACGTAGAGAAAAGACTGGATTTAAAAAAAAAAAGGATTTTAACCTGCAGGCCAGGAAAATGACAAGTTACTGTCAAAGAGCTTGTGGATAGCTGATCAAAGATTATTTCTCTAAATTAACTACCAAAGGAAACAAAGTAATAAAATGTCAGGAAATAGCCCTTTTCACTTTATTATTTTTGTGGTTAAAGTTTTTATTGTTTAAATTTAATGCAAAATACAGTGAAAAAGCACATTGTTACAGTATTGTAGGGGTTGTGTAGTTAAACAAGGTGCTATAAAAGGTGTGTGATCAACATAACACTTTGTCACTTTAAGAAGCAATTCAAGGTCCTGTACTCACCAGGGTCCGCTTCAGAGACTTACTCACATTGATCATGTATATTATCTGCCGAGGAGGCCCCTAGCTGATACTTTAGCCAACTAAGTGCTACACAGCAGGGCTTACCTGGATTTCCTTTGGCGTGACTCTGAATTCTGAACCCTTTGAGAACCTACCAGATCGGAATAGCTGGATGTGGGACAGGACCTATAACAAGACAAAGGGACACACAAACAACTATCTGGAACTTTACAGATGGTAGATTAACAGACATGCTAACCTTCTTCTACAAATTTCAATATTTTCCCTGGAAATTCCTGAAACACGGGGTTGGGATGCAGAGGTGTCATATGAAGCTCAGAATTCACTGGACTTTTCAGCAGTGGACAGGTTCAGTCTATTCCTCCCTTGGTTTCAGATACAGAGTAAAGAGCTGCCACAGGGTTACATACTGTGGGAGAGTGTCTGCGACAGTGTGTGACATTCTGGAGAAGTTGGCATGGTGGACGAGGGACTTCAGCACTTCTACAATTGAAGGGACCTCCTGATCTCCACCTACACAGGAGGAGTTTTTAACCTACATACTAAGACTGGCCAGAAGTTTCAGGTCTAATGCTCGAGGCGAGGAGTTGAAGAGTGGATTATTAGGATCAGCAGATCTGGGGACACGGATATCAGTTTCTGTAAAATTTCAGATCCCAACTTACAAATTGCCCTCCACAGAGGCTGAAACCAGACTACATTGCCATAGGATGTGGATCAAATCCCTTGGTCCTTCTGGCAACACCAGCAAAGGTCATCCTGTGTAAGTTTGGCTTTTTAGGACCACTGGGGTCCTGTACCATGAGTGTATGATCTTATTATGTATTAACTGGCTCCTGGTATCTGAGTAGGCCGTGATGGGCCACCCTCAGGCACAACTTCCATTCCTGATCCGTGATTTGAGTCTGTATTGTCTGCTCCCATTTAAGTTTAGATGCCTGGGATTGCGAGGGAAGAGCAGCCCTAACGGTGCATAAATGCAGTTAGTCTGACCACTTTCCAGTCTGAGCCATGACTCCACAGGGCAGACAGGTGACCCCTGGGATCTCTTTCAGATGTATTTAGTAACTGCACTTCTGAGTTGGAGGAAGCGCCAGAAGTCTTTAGAGGAAATCCCATAAGCTTTACCCAGCTTAACAAAGGAGTTCAGGGTATCGGTACCAGGAATGTACAAATCCTGCAGAAAGGATAGGCCTGCTGCTGCCCATGAGGACCAAACTATAGGTTTCTTGTTGATGGTAATCTCCTTATTGTCCCACAGGAGGTAAGTCACTGGGGAGATGGGTTGGTGCTGAGCTTTTTATGGACTTTGTCCCAGTATTCCAGGGAAGGACCTATAGTTGGGTATACCTGAGTACCCCTTGGAGGTGATTTGACAATATCAGGGTCAAGTGGGTCATCTTACTTGCCTCTCTATTCATGCCTAACCATTGTGGGGTGGCTTGCCTTGGATCTGCAAACCATTTTAGTGTCTAGGTGGCCTGAAAGAACCATTTATAACCTTTGAACCACGGGAGGCCCCAGCCTCTTCTGTCCAATGAGCCCGCAGTTTATTCCTGCTGTATCTGGGCCTTTTCACTTCCCAAATAAAGTTTCCCAGTAGGGTGTCTAGTGGAGTACAGGAAATTCGAAGCTTCAAGGAGATGTGGGAAAGGAGGTACATAATCTTGGGAGCAGTCACCATTTTAATGGCGAGATTTTATCCACAGAGTATGGTGGAGAACCCTCCACCTATCTAGCTCTGGCTGGATGGCTGACACTAATGGTTTCAGGTTCATCTCCCAAATTCTGGTTACGCCAGAGGTGATACTGATGCCAAGATACTGTAGTCCAGAAAATGTTAGCACCTCTAAAATGTTAGCGATAAGCCCTATCCAAACTTATCCGCAGTATTTAATTACGTGCTTTCGCTAAATGCTACTGATTCACTTAACAATGTATCAAAAATCTTACTCAGTTGTAGTGCAGTACCAGCACATTGCCAGCAGCTTCGCACTGTTTATCCCACAGTAATTACACACAGTAATTGTCAGTGTACTGTAATTGGTTTGTAATAGCAGCTGGTTGTTAAGTACCAGCCAGCAGTTATCACAAAACCAGCTTAGCCTTAGCCCTGCCCTTGTCTCCATTGTTGATCATTACCTTGCGGTCTGTTGATTGCTACCTTGTGCTCTGTAAGGATGTCGATTCTTCGGGTGGATAAAGAAAGGAACAAAGAGGGAATACCCTTTGACATGTCTGATGTGTCATGCAAGCAGCTGCTTGGAACAGGACTGGACTGAGATACTGCTTTGGTGGTAGTAAGTGAACTGCAGCCAGCAACCTACCACCCCTAAGTGGAGCCACCTTCCAGTTATACATCATATGTTGGAGAAGTGCGCTATGAAATAAGGCGGTACACAGCTGAGAATGGTGTAATGGCTGCGTCCGCTTACAATCTTAAGTATGGCAACAATATTAATGAGTCCACAGTCAGGAATTTTAAAGGGATGACAAGGCTCAGCTCCAAATGGCAGCAGATCCTTTGATGCTAAAGCCATCATTGCCCACTAAGCCAAGAGGCAGACCACCTTGCTCCTGGATGATTTCAAGGAAAACTGTGGTTTATAATTCACAGTCTAAGGGCTGAAGTTGCAGTTGTGAATGTAAGGGTGGAGCAGGCAGTTGCCCTGGGGATTGTTAAAACAAACAGCCCGCATATCCCATGAGAGAATGGTGGTACTGGCATCATCACCACCAAATGAGCATGGGAATTTCTGAATCGCGTGGGGTTTAGCCATAGAAAAGGCACTAAAGCTGCAAGAAAGACACCTTTGGATTTCATGCAGTTAAAAGAGGGTTTTCTGCATTGTATTTCTAAAGCATCGGCACATGAGCTTGTCCCATCAGAGCTCATTGTCAAAATAGACGCAAACTGGTGTTAATCTCGCCCCTGTTTCTCAGTGGATAATGGCAGCTACTGGATCAAAACAAGTGGTATTAAAAGGATTAGGGGATAAATGTCAGGTGTTATTGGTGATTGGGTGTAGACTTGCAGGAAATCTGTTGCCACCACAAGTTATCTATTGTGGCAAAACCCCTGCCTGCCATCCATCCCACAAATTTCCCCAAGATTGGTGCATAACACTCTGCCAATCACTGGGCAAATGAGGAAACAACCCTGCAATACATTACTGAAATACCAGTGCCACATCTAAAAATACAAAATTAATACTCAGACTTCCAGAACAGCAGATGGCGATCCTCATTATTGACCTATTCAGGGCCCATAAACCCATACTGTACTGCAACAATTAGATGAGGCAGGAGCACATGTGCGTTGTCTGGACGCCTGGATTGGTAAGTTTTAATACTGTTAGTGGCAGTGTGGTGTAACATGTTTTAAAGCTCTTTTGCTGCTACTACTACAGTAATTTTATTTTAATGTTGCTTCAGAGCCATTTAATGCAGACTAAGGAGTAAAGTGTGACAAATGCTGAAAGCAGAAAAGCAATATGAAAAGCAGCTAGTTGAATTATGAGCACACTGAACATTTTTTTTTTCTTTTCTTTTTTTATCATATAACATTTTATTATTTTTCTTATTTTCACACTTAGCACAGCATTGGTAAAGAACATATAGCAGTACCATCTACATCAACAAAAGGCCGGTCTAAATAAGTTCAGATATTAGCTTTCCACCAGGATATACATCATGTGCCAATGTACCTGATTCAAGAAAGAAGCAGCTTATCTTCATGCCTCTGGAATTACATAATAGATTCCAAAAACCATCTGTACTTTACTTTGCCTATCAACATCTTATTATAAGCATCTATAGATGCACCTATTAAGGTGATAAATTAGAAAGCAGCTAGCCAAAATATACTATACAGGCCTACTATCGGTCAGAGTAGAAAACAAATCAAGAAATTAAAGATTATCCGAGAGTAACAAGTGAAGTAGGAGATAGTTAGGAAACACAGTTCACAGTGGTGGGAAACAAAAGCATGGACTCCCTCGGAAAGGGGAGGACCCTGTCTATCATCCTAGCCCATCTTTAACCAACAGGGAGGGGTTTGTAGTGGGGGTGCAACCATGCAAACATGCAGTGTAGGTATGCAGCCCACTTGCAGTGGTAACCATCCAGTTTACCCTTGGCTGCTGCTGTTAGTCTCTCAAAGACCGCCAGTCTAGCTATGGCCACATGCCATTGTGAGATTGTGGGGGTGAGGGATTCCTCCATTTTAACAGGAGAGTCCCTTCCTCCATGACTACAGTGAGTACCCATACTTTGCTGTAATGAGGGAGAGTGGCCAAGGGGAGACATCCCCCAACAGCAGGGGTAGTGCTGGAGGGTGATTTGTGTGCCTACTATAATGGAGCAATCCTTCAGGACTGCGCCCAGAAAGTATGTATTTCTGAGCAGGACCAGAGTATGTGAAAAGGTGGTCTGGAGAAGATCGACATCTCCAGCATCTATCTTATGGGATGAGCTGATGGTTAAACAGGACTGTAGGGGTCCTATGCCATCTGAGTAATATCTTAAGTTGCAATAACTGGCTCCTGGAGTTCCCATATGCTTGTATGTGCTGCCCAAGACAATCTGACCATTGCTGAGGAGATATCGGGTGGGGAAGGTCTTGGTCCCACGCCGCTTTTCTAGGTAGTGAAGTGTCTGGCTGCATGTCTCTAAGTGTTTTATACAGGGCTCCTTCTAGGCCCCTGCCACCTGAGGGTCAGTGGAGATTGTCTATGCAGCTCCATTTAGACTGGGATATGGCCAACTTGAGAAGGGGGTAAGGACACTCCTTAATTAGAGAAACTTCCAAAAATCTTGGGATGGCAGGTGATTTGCCCCTGAGTTGTTCAAAGGACATCAGTACATATGTGTTTGGGAGGAGAAGATCCACAACTGTATTGATGTGCTTAGAGGCCTAGAGCTTCCAAAAATTGGCTTGTGGTCCACCATGATGAGAGGGTTATGCCAAATTGGGGCATAGTGAAGAGGGTGAAGATACTCTGCTTGGAACTTTAGCTAGGGGCCATCGCCTACACCAGCACCTCTTGCATGTCTCTCTCATAAGAGGTGTCAAATGCTGCCCCGGGTTGTTTCCAGACAATAAAGTAAAGGGGAAATCTGGGTGACAGGTCAGTTTCTAGCTGAACCCATGGGGGGTAGAGTGAGGGCAAACCAGGCCACTGCCTGGGCCACCCGAAGGCAAGTTGATACCCCATGAACAGAGGAGTTCAAACTCCCTCTGGTCCATTGGGGAGTGCACTGGCACACCCCCATCTGCTGGGGCTTTTCCTCCCAGAGGAACAGTGCCACCAGCCTATCCAAGACCTGAAGTGGTTTCTGAATAAGGAATAGACAAGTTTGCAAGAAAATATGAAACCCTGGGAGAATAAACATTATATAGCTTCGACTTTCCTTTTCTTTCTTTATAATTTTTTTGGGTGGAGCTTGCTTTACTGAGATTTCTTGGAATTTTAAGATGTATAGAGTTCATTAAAGACTGTTTTACTGGGCATCGATTTTTGCAATATTTCTTCTGCATGTGTTTAATTATTAGTGCACGCTAAATATTAATGGGTTGATCAGCACCATGAAGAGCATGGGACTAAAAGACAGCAAATAAAACTGAAACTACAGAAGTAAAACCTACTGTGACCAATGAAGTCCATGTTGACGGCCATGTAGGGGTGCAGTGAGTGATGTGGGAAGGACTTCAGTCTTAGACTGATTAAGCCTGAGCCTAGAGTAGGTGGTGAATCGAGATAGGGTACACAGAAAGAGTGAGAAAGCAGTGGGATATCAGCAAAGTGCAGGAGGAAGAGGTCACTCATGTGCTTGAGAGTGAGGTATGCCTCACCTCCCAGAGTTATCCTTGTATGTGAATATTCTGCCTGATAGCCATGGCCAGGGGTTCCCCTGCAAGAACAGAAGGTAATGGGGATAGTGAACACCCCTGGCTTGTTCCCCTTCCTAATGGAAAATGGGAGGACAGCAAAGATTTGGTGAGTACCTTTGCAGTGGAGAGGAGATATAGTCCAGATCCAGGCTCAAAAGCTTGCCTCAACTCCACTGTATTAAGCACTTGTTGACAAAAATCCCACCCAGGGAATCACAGGCTTTTTCAAAGTCTATTGCTATTAGCCCATTGGTGTGGGAGCGACTTGGCCTTAAGAATTAGATTCACTAGCAATCTAATGTGATCTGCACTAAAGGGTGCTTGACAAACCCAGCCGGGAGGTGTATCAAATCAGGTAGGATAGGGTTAAGTCTAGTGGCCAGTATTTTGGCCAAGGCTTTACTGTCCACACTCAATAAGGAGATGGGCTGATTGCTGGCTGCTTTCGGGGTCTTTCCCTTCATGGGCAGGATGGTGATTATCATCTCCCTAAGTGGGGGCTCCAACCTGCAGCACCTCAGTGAACACCTGTTGCAAGATAGGGATATCATGGTTTGAAGCATCTGCCATATCTCCAGAGGGAATCCATCTTCACCTGGGGCCTCTCCTTCTTAAAGGACATTAGTGTGGAGGTCACTTCTTCGGCAGTGATTGGGGCATCCATTGCCTTGGTCTGTTACTCTGATATTGTGTGAAGAAGTAGAGAGTTCAGAAAGGGGCAACACCCATGGGATTGGGCTGTCTAGAAGATTTATTGAGTGAGGAATAGAACTCAGCCTTGATTTGAGTATTGCCTTCTGTCTATGTATGGGTTACCTCCACTTTTGTCTACCAGAGCAGCTATATGGCATTACACCTGCTGCTTCTTCAAACAATATGCCAAGACCTACCCCTTCCCCCTTCCCAATATTTGTGCCTCAGTCAGATGATAGAGATTTCAGTCTTCCTGGAGAGAGCTCATTTACTTGCACCCTCAAAGCAGCTACCTGATGGCCTGCCTACCACTGAAGAAATGGGTGCCAGAGTGCCTTAAAGACTCTTCCACCTCCTTGAGCTGTCCTTCCAGTACCTGAAGTCTCTGTTCCTTGCCAGTGGTGTTTGTGGATGTACCCCATGATAGCCTCCCCCTTAGTGTAGCCTTAAAGCCTACCTATGGAGTATCTGAGATAGGATTGTTCTGAAAAAGTCTGTAGCTTCATGTTGGAGCCCGGGGATTCCAGATCCAGAAGAGGAAAGGATCCAACCTCCAGGCAGGGAGGTTGGGGGGACCCCTGATGAAGGATAGTTTCGTTGGTGCATGGTCTGAGATGACCAAGGGCTGAATAGCAGTGTCAGTGATGTTACTGGTAACACTGGGAGAAGTTAGACAAAAGTCTATGTGACTAAGGAGAACCATGCACAGGGAATGAAAGGTATAGTCATGTAGGGAGGAATGAAAAATCCTCCAAATGTCAGTGAGAGCCAGGCCCTGCTGCATCTGAGCAAGGCCCAACACTGCCCTGGAGCGGGGTTCTGTTTCAGAAGGATCTGTCCAAGAAGGGGTCTAGCATAAGGTTAAAATCTCCCCAATTATCAAAGGGTAGCTGATGCTAGTGTGCCCAGCTGTTGGGCCAGTTTATGAAAAAGGAGGGGAATCGTCGTTAGGGCCTACACATTCCCCAGTATCAGGGCTCTTTCGCTGTATTCATATGCACAGTAACCCATCTTCCCTCTGGGTCACTCAGCTTCTTGGTCAGAGTCCAGTGCAGTGCTTTGTGAAGTAGTATAGCCACTCCTCTTTTCCTGGTGGGGCCAAGGCATGAATAACCTGACCCCACCCGTTCCCTCTTCAGTCTATCGTGGTCATCTGTAGTAAGTTTAGTTCCTGTATGAAAGCCACCTCTGTGCCCAGTCTCCTTAGATGTTGCAGGACTTGTTTCCTTTTGTTGGGAGTATTGAGACACCTGATGTTCCATGTCACACATTTTATCATCCATTGGGAATGGGAAGCTTGTAATTATAGAGAAGATAATCAAATGTAGACCTGGGGCTGAGAGCATGGTAGCAGTCATCCAGGGAGCAAGACGTAAGTGGGGCATGGAGAGAGAGAAGAGAGTAAAAGACCCTTCAGGGAGCTTGCAACAGTCCATGCCCTAGCATCTAGCACAGATGGTGTTTGTGTCCATTGTATATACAGATAGTAACACAGATACAAACTATATACATATCTTACACTCCAGTGATGAATATTGGGGACATAGGGCTTCCCCTGGCTGCAGAGGTCTGCTGAAGGCCAGCCTCTATACCCAGGTGTAAACACTCATCTGTATACCTAACATAAATTGGGGTATATGGGGGAATCTCCCCAGATGGTTGTGAATGCCACCTTGATGAGACTACTAGGAGAGTCTCTGCTCACTACAAACCTTAGAAGGTAGCCAAAAGCATGTATTTAACTGAAATTGTGCCTGAAGGGCACGAGGGGTGAGGGGTGCCTCCCAGAGGGCAGAGGCGGGGAGGGTGCCCCAGAGTATACCTTGGGGGCCATTCAGTAGAGATTGCTAATTAAGTATTCCCATGACCTGTGATGTTGGAGGACTGGCATTGGCAGTCACTAGTGTTAACTCTGGGGATGGGGGAGTTGAGAATAGTGTCCAAGGCATGTAGAGGTAGGAGATCTGGCGAGTACTGCGGACAGTTGACAGATAAAGTGTCACAAATACAAGTGTCTCATTTGGTGGACACTTATCTAAGCAATGTATAAACTCAACCATATTCCCCTCATCAGGCCTGGCTGTATCTTAGATGGTGGCTGGACTGCGCTTGCCCACACCCACCCCCATCACCCAAACAAACATTCTCAACAGCCCTCCACCCACTCCACTAAGTTAGGACAACAAGCCATAAGCCATGCACAATGATATAAAGTACAGTGTGATGACGCTGACATCTGAATAAAAGGTACTTGGATGGTCAGTGACTACGCAAACTAGTTACTGTCCAGCACCCGATGCATGGAGCCCCTGCAGATCCTCTCCTGTATGGGAGCGAGGTGAGTTCACTGCATCTGCAGCCATCCAGAATGTGTGTGGGGTGAGGGGGACAAGTAGATGTAAAACTCATGCTGTGTGGTTCAGGCCTACAGAAAGTAAGAAGCACCCACCTCTGCCGCAGAGTCAGTCCCCTTTCTGAACCCCTGGCCTGGCCAACAACAGAACCAATGAAAAGAAATCAGTGGAAACAGGGATTACTTCTCTGACAATGATGAGGTAGCTACTTGGGTCTTCTGATCTAGTGACCAAGCTGCTTAGGGCACACACAGGGTCTTCAGGGCTTTTGGAATTGTGCCACTTATGATTAGCCTTCAGGTGAAGCTTCCACCTTGAGTTGCTGGCCTCCTGCCAGTCCCCTGGCCTACTAACTTGAGTGGGGCGATGATCCAATGGTTCAAGCAGAGCCTTAGGAGGAGGGCTGCAGCCTTGGGGGTTGTGCTCATTTGGTCAGTTTCTCTACAAAAGGTAATTTAGAGCTTCAGGGTATTGAAGTTCACTGGCACTCCATTGTGCATGATGCGCATTGTGGCTGGGTAGTGCAGGAAAGTGCTAACCCAATTCGCATAGTACGTGGCCCTCGACATGTGTATGCCCTCCGCTTATTGAGAGGATCTTTAGGAAAGTCCTGAAAGATACTTATCTTGTTTGAATGCCATATAACCTGTTGGATGGATGCCCTGGATCCTCATAGCAGAAGTGCAGTTGTGACCTCCAGTGAGCTTTCTAAAAAGCACAAGGAGGGTATCTCTAGTCCCCCATCATGGATTGCACTCAAGACTGGGCACTGTGAGATCAGTGGACCTGACCCCTAGGAGTGGTTGGTGACACTTGTAAGTATACAGTGCAGCCTGCCAGGATGCAGTGCAGTGTCCTAGTTACTACAGTGCTTCCACCTTGATCTCACCTTCCTTTATCCACCCTCTTGCTCACTGCCAGTGTGAGTGCCTGTCCTATTTTCTGGAAGTATTAATCCCCCTTTCATTGCCACCTCTATTATCTGCCAGCCTCTTTTGTCCATCAAAATTTAGGATGTATGGAGGTTACTGGATAAAAGAGGGACACTGTTCATAACAAAGGGATTAACTGAGCTAAAATTGCCTTGTTTCCTGCTGTAAACATTTCTGCCAATGCTGCAGTATTGTGTTGCATCCTGGCAGACTTAATTTATACTGTCCATTTCAGTGACTCTTACATAACAAATTCCTTTGTGTATATTGTAGTTAGCTTGATGCTTAATCTACTGTGATTATTTTTCAGACCAATAGGAGACTGCTTTGGAACTGGAGCCTTGGTACAAGGTGGTTGATCATGCACATCACTGGGATGAGATTGTGATTGCGTGATTAAGTTAATTTTGGTCTGGGAACATAGCTTGTTTTATGCTGGTGTCTTCATCATTTTGGTTCTCTGGATTTGAGGGCAGATGTGTAACTAAGTCCCGGTGGTTACATTTGTAGAGTACTCTTTCACTTGTTGTACAAATTTGTGATTCTGACAATTAAAAAGTCTGTCCCTTCCACCATAGGATTGAGGACTGATCTGCTATGAACAAGCCTGATGTTCCCACTAGCATGATTTCTCATTAGGAACCGTCAGAATTAGAGAATCTGTCCACATTAGAATTCAGATAAGTCTTTGGCATGTTGTTCATAGTATAGTTTGGACTGTCTTTGCTGCAACTCTTTCTCTCTGGAACTTCTGCTACCTTGGGATCTAGTAACTTGCAGCGAGGTAATAGTGTGAATGGGCATCTGGATTTTAGTGGTAGATGTAATAAAACGCTTTATTTTTATACAGGATATGATAGAAAATCACATCATTAGGACAGAGGTCCTATTAACAGGATGGTCCTGTAGTAGTGTCCCTGAAGTCAGCGATTGCTTCCTATTGATTCTTGCCTTCTTTTGATTTTTAGGAGATGCTTTGCCATCTTTACAGCTGACTGAGCCTTGCTATTTGACGTACAGTGGTAAGGTGATGAAGTGGTGTGTCCAAATTCCCATTCAACAGAGAACTATTTCAATTCATTGTTTGTGAAGTGTGGACCATTGTCTGAGACAGCAATGTTAGGTATCCTCGATATGCTAAATTGATTTTGATTAGGTATAGTGAAGAGGTCCATACCATCTTTTCTCCAAGGTCTGTCAGGAATCTGATGGGACATCAGTGATTCTCATTGTTGTTATTGTTTACAGTGGAGTTCCTAGCAGGAATTGCACTGAACAATAAGGTTCTTGATTTCATGGGTCATGTTTAGCCAATATAGAACATCTCCAGCCTTTCTGAGGCAAGCTTTCAATCCAAAGGGGTTTGTGTGGACACAGCAAACTATCCTGGTCTCATTGTTTTGGTTAGTATCACTCTGCTGCCCCTATAGAGGATACAGTTTTGAACAATAAGTCTGACAGGCTAGGTAACGTATTCTCAAATATGATAGTCTTCTTTTGTGTCTAACAAGCCTGCAAAGACAACAGACTTCATTGTTTGCAGAGCTACATCTTGCTTAGTGTGCTTTGACTCTTTCAAGGCCTTGTGCTGAAATGCCTATAGTGCTGGCTAAATGAATGTTTTCGTGCTGTACCTGCTCTACCTGAAGTTTCTTTGATTCTGCTAAGTAGAGAACTTTGTTGTCATGTACCTATGATACCCATCTGGGAGACCAGGAAGCTTACAAAAGTCAGTACGTAGAGTTCAGATGCTTTCTTGGACTTATCAAGCTGATACCAATGCAGCTGTAGTAGCATATGCTGCAAATGTTTAGGAGCAGACAGTAAATATCTTTTATAAATGCACTCTTGTGGCTTTGGTCACTTCCATACGAATAACCTCATGATCATGAATGTACTGGTTCCATTTTTTTAACATGCAAAATGATATCAGACATTCTTTTTCAATTTGGGCATATCACTGTGCAGTTAAGAACAATGTTAATGATGCAAAAGTCACTGGTTTCCTATTTTGCAGAACCACGGCCCCAAGTCTGATTTTACATGCATCATACTGCATCTCGCTGCATGATAACTACCTTATCCATGTCTTAGTGCTGCAGGACATACTGTAAAGATGCTATGAGATTCTTGATGTGCTGAAGTTTTGCACCATGCTGTGGTAGCCATGTCCATACTGTGCCTTTGTCAGGTAGGCATCTCAGAGGTCCACATATGTTGAATAGACAAGGAAGGAAATCAGGTAGTTGACAAATCTGAGCAATTGCTGTACTAACCAAACTAGCCAAGTATATTTTGGCATGGTCATTCTTTGAAGGCTTTTAACTTTGTTTTGGCTTGGGTGCATAGGGCATGTCAGAAGAAATGCCCTTGTAAGGCACACTTGACAGGTCTAGTCTCATTTCTTTCTGTTTAGATTAAGGTTTATTTTTCTGGTGCTCTCCAAAAGCTAACCCGCTATGGTTTTGAACTGTCACAGCTTCTTCTTTGGTATCTCGACACCTATAGACTATAGCGCCTTCTACTATGACATTGACTGCAGTGAGTGCCTTCAGTACATCCTGCCAGTGGCTCTGGTATTCCTCACTACAGAAGAGATACCCAAAGGCATCTGTAGCAAGCAAAATATATGCTGGTGTCTGGAATCTGCTGAGGTAGCTGCTTTCCTCATTTAAGTGAACTTGTCAGTAACCTTCTCTAGCATCAGTAACAGACATCACATCAAGCAGAATGTCTTCTATCATGGGCATCTGGTAGTGAGCACTTTTTAAAGTCTTTATTTAAGTTACTGGGGTCTATGCAGATGCAGAGCTTGCTTGTTTTTAATCACTACCATACTGCTTATCCAGTCAGTCTCTTCTGTGACACTGGAAATCATTCCATTCTTTACAATTCTTCAGTGACTGTCATGACTGCTTTCTTTTGTGATGTTAGCACTCTGTGGGTAATTGTACTGTTCTACAGTAACTGACTTTTCAAGCACAAGTTGGAACATGCCAGCAAGATATCTAACCCTTTGAATACATACTTATCGTTCTTCAGAATTTGAGATACTACAATGCCTTCATGTGGGTTTTTAGTTACAAGGAAGCACATTTTGTTGCAGTGCACCAACCTGGTGGACAGACCATTCACAAGTCATTTCTACAAGATTCAAACATGTACATGTTTCAGCAGACAGCAGTGGTTTCTGTGTTGTTTCCACGAACTGGAATTGCAAGATAGATTTGCATCCCTGATGTTTAACTTGCAGCTTGCATTGGACCAGAAAGTTAGAATGGTGCCATAATATAGTTTCCATTTTGCTTTACTGGGCTGCAACTTTGCTGCTCCGTTCTGTATGATAATGAGGATATTTCTGCTGCTATTACATTTATAAATGATTTATTGTCTAACTGGCATTTAATAGTATGCCTGGGGTCATAGCTGCAATGGTTACCATGAGCAGGAGACAGGTCTAAGTTCAGAAACCATTTATTTGTGCCATACTGTACGAAGACCAGACCAGACATATGAAAATTGTCAGAGTATGCAACACCGTTTGATCAATCTTTATCATTGATTTCCACTTATTGATGTGGGACAGGAGGCACTAGGACCCAGCAGAATCAAATATTTTGCAGGGAGGAGAAAGCATCGCTACTGAGTACTTCACCTGCACCCCGAATGTGGTGTCATGCAACAGCTAGTAACAGTGATCAGCTCCCTCATGCACCTTAGTTCTGTTCTTACAATCATTGTGTGCACACTGTGGAAGCAACGGTACCTCAATGAGTTCATTGACATGAATTTTAGGTGTATCACCATTATTTTAATTTTTATAGTACCTCCTCTCTCTTTTTTTTCTGCAGTGCCAAAGCCCAAGATGTAGGGGCTAAGTCACCTAAGAAAGTGCAAGGAGGAGTGGAGGTACTGTGGGTCACCCTAGAGATGGGGAATGGAGCCACTGTTTGCATTGGCATGATCTACAGACCTCCAGCACAGGGCGGGGGTTGGATGTGGTTCTGGGAAGCCATCCAAAGATTTATTTATTTGTTGTTTATGTATTTGTTAACTGGGTGGGCACACTGATCCAATGAACCATTTTCAGGCTTGACTCCGCCATGAAGATGGCACAAGTATTACAAAGCAGTACAAGGCATAAATACAGTACAGTACAGAAGAAACCCAAGTGCAAAGTACAGGAATACATTACAGGAAAAAATACTGATGAGGGTTACAAGTACAGCATAGTTTAAAACCATAGTAACATTTTGCTAGTAAAGTCCATCAATCACATAAGGGAGGTGCTGTTGGTGGAAGACTTCTATGTGCCAGATTTAGATTGGAGCATACCAGCTACAGCTAGGAACAGGGACATCCTGGACTCCCTGAAGGTGGTGTTCCTCAGGTAACTCGTTAGGAGCCCACTCAAGAGGGGCATTACTGGATGTTGTATTAACTAATGGGGACAGAGTTGCAGAAGTCACAGTGGGTGACCACCAGGGGACCAGTGATCACTGTACTGTGTGGTTCAATATAAGAACTGGGGCAGAAATTAAGCCATACATGGATGAGGATCCTGTACTTCAGGAAGGCCAATTTAAAAAGATTGGGAAATGCCTCAGGATTGCCCTGGTTGGGGGGACTTGGGAGGAGTGGAGGAACTTTGGGCAAAACTAAAGGGGGCATAGAGAAGGCAAGAAACCTCTGTGTTGGGCTAGTAAGAAAAGCCAAGAGGAAAAAAACCTCTATGGTTCTCTAAGGAGGTGGCTGGAAACGTAAGGGCAAAAAGTTAGCATTCAGGAGGTATAAGAAGACACAGACAGAGGAAGATAGGGAGCTGTATCTGGAAAACAGAGAGAGGAGAGGAAATCAGTTAGGAGTGCAAAGGCACAAACAGAGGAGAAAATGGCCAAGGTAGGAAAGAAAGGGGACAAGGCATTGTTTAGGTATGCAAGCAAAAGATAAAGACCAGGGAGGGATTGTAAGACTAAGAAGGAAGGGAATCTTGTGGAGGGGTCCAAGAAAAAGCAGACATCTTGAATGAGTACTTTTGTTCAGTGTTCACAGAAGAAAGGAAAGAGAGAGCCCAGTCAAGTGACAGGAGTATCAAAGGAAGGGAGGTAGACACTAGTCAATTTTCAGAAGACAGAGTCCTGAAGCAACTCACAAACTTGAAAATGGAAAAGGCAATGGGGCTGACGGGGTCCATCCAAGGATACTGAGGGAACTCAGGGAGGTGCTGGCTGCATCTCTGACAGTTCTGTTCAGCCTCTCACTGAGACAGGAGAGGTTCCCAGGGACTGAAGGAGGCAGATATAGTCCCGCTTCATAAATGCAGTAGTAGGGAGGAGCCGCAGCTACATGCCAGTCAGCCCAACTTCAGTGGTGAAGAAATTATGGACTCACTACTGAAGGAAAGGATAGTGGAATATCTTGAATTCAGACTCTTACAGGACATGAGGCAGCATGGATTAATGGGAGGTCTAGTCAAATGAATCTAATAGATTTCTTTGACTAGGTGACCAGGAATTGGATCAGGTAGGATCAGTGGATGTGGCCTTCCTGGTTTCAACAAGACCTTGACACCTCGCTTATAGGAGATTAGTAAACAAGCTCGGTAGCCTAGGGCGGAACCAAGGGTGGTAAACTGGGTAGAAATTGGCTAAGGGATAGGAAACAGAGGGTGGTGGTAAACGGAGTTCACTCCGAGGAAGGGAGGGTGACCAGTGGGGTATCTCAGGGATTTGTACTGAGACAGGTCCTCTTTAATATCTTTATTAGCCACATTGCAAATGGGGTGGAGGGAAAGGTCTATCTGTTCACAGATGACACTAAAATCTGCAACAGGGTAGACAATCCAGGAGTGGTGGAAAAAAAGGTTAGGGGAGTGGTCAAGGTATTGCAACTGGAATTCAATGTAAAAATGCCAAATCATGCACTTAGGACACAGAAACCCAGGGGAGGAGTACAAAATGGGAGAGGTATTGATGCCCAACAAACAGGAAAGAGACCTGGGAGTTATCATATTTGATGACCTAAAGATGGCTAGGCAGTGTGATAAGGCAGTCAGGAGAGCTAGCAGGATGTTTGGGGTGCATAGGGAGGATCACCAGCAGAAAGAAGAGGTGGTGTTACAGCTGTATAGATCACTGGTGATTCCTCTTTGCAGTAATGTGTCCAGTTCTGGAGACCTCATCTTTGGAAGGATATAGAAAGAGTGGAGGTGGTCCAGAGGAGAACAACCAGAATGGTATGAGGATCAACTGAAGGGCCTTATATGTATACACTGGAGGAATGGGGCGGGGTTATGATAGTACCTTTCAAATAATTCACAGGTATAAATAAGGTTCAAAGTAAAAATCAAAGAATCCTTGGCTCACCAAAATCTCACAGAAACAACAGAACACTGTTGTAAAATTGAAAGCAGCAATTTTATTACATCCAGCAACACCCTCACAGAAAAATCTACGTTTACGTCACACTAAATGCTTTATCAAGATAAATAAGTTGTACAAAAAACATGCTTTATAAAGTATTGCAGTCACAATTATCCAATTATTTTAAACCTATAAAGAAGCATGAGACACCCATGATAACCCATAAAAAGCACACATACATTTTGGTATTTAAAATCAATTAATGCTGTCCATATTAGTCCACTTTAACAATTAGAACAATCAGAGGCCCTTTCAAGCCCATAAGATAAACTCCTTAAATAGGGTAGTAATGATGTAAAAAGTTTATTAAGTTCACAACAATTGGCAATGTTAAATAACACATAGGCCAATAGAGGCCAGCCTAAGAGCTTTAAAATATGATACATTAAATGATGCTGTCACAGACAGAATAGAATTATAAATCCTATATACATTATCATACTGTAATCTAAACAATACAAAAAAAAAAAATGCAGGACACCAATAAAATGCAAAAGGCATGGCAAATCAGGCTGTTTCATCATCTTTTCTTTAAATATGGAGCCAATTGAAAATGCCCATTTAGCCCTGGAAAAATTCCAGCTCTTAGTTTAAACAGACAGTATGTTTCCTATACATGTTTGTTATCCAAGTATCCCCTCATACACTATTGCACACTTTCTCCAATCCAAGCAATGTAAATACATGTTTATCTCCCTTTAAACGAGCATGATTTGCTAATGCATTTTCAACTGAAGCTAAATTAATATGTCTTAAATGTTCAAAAACTTTCCAACTGTTTTGCCAATATAAATGCATGTGCATACAGCAATGTAAACAATAGCCTCTGTACTACATGAGATAAAGCATTAGCCATATTTTTCTCGGAATGTGCACAATTACACTTCTCCCTATGCCCTTATAATTACATACAGCACAGTTTCCACATTTGTACAGTAGTTCCCTTTGACAGCCTAGATTCATTTTCTTCTTTTTTTTTTTTTTGCCTTCCTTCTTCCTAGCTTCCCACTCCTTTGGGTCTCCTATTGCTCCTTCCTACTGCCTGCCTCGATTCCAGCACTGGCTACCAACCCATATTGCAATCTTCCCACCCGGTAACCCGCGTATCCCTCGCCTGACGGTCCCTCCCTCGAGGGGGAAGGTACTGGTGGGGGTGGCTACGCCGCTACTCAGTTGGCTCCGGGTGTCACTGAGGTGTGTCTGTCATGAGATCGGCAGCAGCGGAGGACAGGGAGACCATCAACTGGCTAGCTAAGAAGCATTTCTGTTTTTTTCTGTGGGGAGTGACATCCTGATGTCAAGGCAACGCTGACGCCTGTCACTCCCTCGGCACTGCACCCGGACATCTCTGCTGTATTCCCAGCTTCAGCCAGCAGTCAGCAGGTGCTGGTGCATGTCCCCACCCTCCCTCTTGAGAAGGAGAACTGTCCCTGGATGCTCCATCCTCCCCCAGCCAGCCCTCCAGCGACCCGAGTCTGTTTCAGAGCCTAGATTCATTTTCCATTGTTGACGTTCTGCTCCAGCTATGTACAAGAATGTCCTTCAGATTTTGGCTTTTGATAGGAAAAATGGGGTCCATTCTCTGTAAGTTTCTCCAGATTTGGTTCCAAAGACAAATTATGCCAATTCATTTTAATTACATTTTCAATCTCCTTTGCCTGTGTGCAAAAACAGTAACAAAATTACAATCTGAATGTTTAGATTCATTATTACCTTTTCTTTTACTACCAATAAACTTTCTCTAGACATAGAGTCCACCTTTGTTTTTGCCTGTTGTATACATTGTTTACTATATCCCTTCTTTTAAATTTATTAATACAGTGCAGTTCTCTTGATAGCCATTTTCAGTGCTACAATTTATTTTTTTCTCATAAATTAACCTAGTGGTATATTAGTAGCCACATGCTTGGAATGACAGCTTGAAAAATGTAAAATGCAATAAACCATTTTTGTCTGTAGGTTTTCTGTACAATTCAGTACTCAAATCCCCTCCCCATCTTTCTTAACTGAAACATCCAGAAATGAGACCTCAGTTGGACTAGCAGTTATTGTAAAATGTAGGTTATTATTAGTCATTTCAAATATTGAACAAAACAGGTTAGTTCATCCTGGCTACCTTATCAAATGATAAAAATATCATCCAAATAATGTTTATAAAAATAAGGAATTAAAGTACTTGTTCTGGTTACGACCATAAATAGCTGATTTTTCCATTCTGACAAGTACATAGTGGCATAATTAGAGGCATTATTGCCCTGGCTGTTCCTTGATTTGATGATACACCACATGTTCAAACAAGAATGCATTTTAGTCAGAACAATCTCAGTCAAATGTACCAAAATTCTATAAATTCAATGGTATATGTTGTATTTTCATTTAATGAAATTCTTAACCCATCCAGTCCATCATCATGAGGGATGTTGGTGTACATGGACTGAAAACCAAAGTCACCAACAACCACTGCTCCTCTACTGCCATCTCCTGAACAAACTCTAGAAACTGCATTGTGTCTCTAAGATAAGATCTAGTTCCTGTGCAACACTGCTAATAAAAGAATCCACGTACTGTGCCAATGGTTCAGTAATAGAATTATTTTCTGATACAATGGCTCTCATAGGGGATCATGTAAATTCTTGTGGATTTTGGTAATCCATATATAACTGGTCTTACAGGAAAATCTACAGTTAAGAAATCACAAATTTCTTGTGAGATATACCCTGATTAACAGATTAAAATACATAAATATCAGTCTGTTGCTTGAATTTAACAGTGGGGTCAAAGGACAATGTTCTGTAAAAATCTGACTCCTTAGCAGAGAAATCATAGCTTAACTATATTTATCTTTTCTCATCACTGCCACAGCACCGGTCTTGTCCACGGGCTTGATAGTGATGGTCTGGTTGCCTTTAAGTTTTTGTACTGCTTCTCTCTCTTCAAAGTACAGTTCCAAAACTTGACTACAGGATTTTTCATCATATTTTCGATGTCCTTCTCACAAGCTTGTAGAAAAGTTCTCACTGTAGTGGCCATTGGTGGAATAAAAGTAGATTTCTTTTCCATCTAGTCCCACATGAACTTAACTTCTTCCTCATCTGGATCATATTTTCCTCCAACATGTTAGTAGCAACATGGCTACTGCCGAAGATGATAAATTCTCCATTCTTTTCTGTATTTTTCTTGGCAAAGAAGGCTTTCAAATTTGATTTATGAACAAAGGCATGGACATCTTTTATGGTGTTAAAATAATTGATGTTGGTAGTATTGTACAAAAGTAAGTCCTTTATTAAGGACATTTATTTCAGTTCAAGAGGAAGCTTCTTTCAGGAAAAAAGATGCACAAGGACATGGGGCCATGCTATGAAGCTGCAGGGGTAGACTCGGGAAATGTGAGGAAGTACATCTTCAGGAGAGGGTGATGGAAGCCTGGACTAGCATTCCAGCAGAGATGGAGAGGGCAAAAACTGTAATGGGGTTCAAGAAAGCATGTGATAGGCATAAGGAAACTTAGTAATAAGACAAGGGAAATAAGCAGGAGATCAAATAGGGTCTGTGGTGATACAGTAGGTAGTGAAAATGGGTAGATTTGGTGGGCCAAGTGGTCTTTATCTGCCATCAAGTTCTGTGTTTCTGTGTTTCCAAAGTCTTGATGCCTCCAATTATTCATCAGTACCCCTGTGGAAGTTCATGGCTGTAATGGACCAGAATCAAACTGTGCAGCCATCCATGGTCTGGAGCACGACATGGATGTGCAGTGCCTGCTTTCTGTGGATCACTATACCCTTGAAATCCACGGGATGAGATAGCCATCTGATCCCCACCTTTGGAGTAGTCATTGCACCCATGTATCTAATGCACAGATGCTAGGAATTTCTTTTGAGATCCTTCCTTGAACCTCTGGTTCCATGGAAGCACAGGGTCCTTCTGTGCTGAGGTGTTGGAGACCCTGGTGAACTGGTCTGGTGGATAGCTGATTCCTTCTGGTGGCCAGATATGACCCCCACAGTCTGTCTACACTGGGCAGCAGGAATCCTTGGTGGGAAGGCTGAAGCTTTATGCATGGTCTACATCAGTGGACACCTCAGTGTCACCTTCTTGTGCCACCTGTGCTGTTGTCACCCTTTACAGTGATGACAAGTAGGGTGGTGCCGGAGAAAATGCCGGACCCACTCTGACACAATTCACAGTGTTGGAGAGACCAGCGCTAAGGCTATTATTTGTCCTATTACTGAGGTGGAGTCATCATTCCCCAGTGCTACCAGCAGCACCAAGTGGAGGATGAGGCTGTCCCTGGTAACTAACTCTATGCCAGCCATGTTGTTGATCCTCAGTCTGGAATCGGGCATGATGCCAGAGAAGGTGCTGTCCCTGGGGTTGTCCCAAACCTCTGTACCGCTCGTGGTGTAGGGGTCAGGAATGACTCTAGGGTTAATGCCAGAGCCATTTCTGAGCTCAACATCAAGACAGTGCCAGTCATGGCAACAGGGTGAACTCATCTCAGAGGATGTTGTTAACCTTAAGCCCAGTGCCAGAGTTCTCCTGAGAGCTGCAAGTTGACAGCACCACTGGTGAGGACCGAGGCTGCCCTATGGGGACTGTATGGCTCTGCTCTCCTCACTCTGGGGATTCTCCCATCAGCACAGATCTGGTCACTCATCCGGTGTAGAGGAACTACTTTTGGGTGACTCTGCCAGGCCTTCCCATCAAGCAAGGTCCCTGTGCAGTCCTGCATCTTATCTAGTTGCCCTCAAACCCTGAGTCCCATCTCTCTCTGGGGTTTCACTGCCTTTTAGATGGATTCCCATGTTCATGGACCCTGAGGGGAAATAACATGGGAACAATATAAAGAGTTTGTTGGTGCCCTAGATTGCTTCCAGAGGACTCTGACAGAGCCCAGTTTCTCCTCTTCTCCCCAGCACCCACAACATCTGGGGTCGTGCCTCATCCCCATTATTTTCCTCCTCCAAGAACAATGAGTCACTTGCTCACCTGTCTTCATCTGCCTAGTTCTCTCTTTAGCAGTGATACATGGTGGAAAGTCTCCAAGCACTAGAACTCAGTTCCTACTCAGCCATGATCCGGCAGCTCTGTCCTTGGGAATTCTTGGAGTTCCCAGTGATGAAAAAGCTGTTATCTCATCATGGTCCAGAGCCTTCTAGGAGGCAGCAAGGGCAGTTTCAAGGCATCACTTCTCTTGCACACCAGCTTAAGGGCCTATTTCTTTGGTATGATACACCATCTGGGTCTACAGGTTCAGTAGTGTACCCCTCTTCAGAGCTGGAGGTACTGCAGACACCATAGGAGCTTGGCATCCCATGCATAATTGACCTCGAAGCAGCTCCCATTCAGATGGATGCCTTTGGCAGGAGACGTGTTGACCTCATCACATGCCCTCATGTGCAGCTCCACACACTAGGCACATCATGTGGTCTTTAATCACAGCCTATAGTTGCAGCTAGGTCAGGCTTATTGTGAGTTAGGGGACGCCACTGATCTTTCTGTTCATGGCCTGGAGGAAGTTCAGCATCAGTCAAGGGCATATGAGGCGGCTTCCTGAGGTGAGGTCAATTATGGATGGGATGCCAAGTAGGGTAAAAAAAGTGTGTTTGTCTGAGTTGGCTGAAGTGAACTGTTATCTGAGCAGTTATCTAGGTGTAAATCTCAGGTGGCTGAAGGGATTGTTATCTGTGCAATTTAACTAAGTGTAGCAAGATCTATTAAGTAGGGGGAGGGCTTAGTTAGAAGGAAGCCAGGTTACAGTCAGATTTAAACACTGCACTAGATAGCTTCTGCCAGAGACTTGGCAGAGAACACCAGGAGGAAGGAGGTGCTGTGTGACTAGACTTCTCTACTGGGACTATATTACCCTCCTTCCTCCCTCCACCCAAAGCCAGTTCTACTTTTATAGCACAGGATTTGACTGACAACAGAAACTTCCTGTTTGGGAGCAGGACATGAGTGATCACAGAGCCACCAAAGACTCACCATCCTAGAAGGACAAGAGTAGCTCTCCGTCCCTCCCTAGCTGCTGGAGGTCTGTCTCTGAGCAAGTAAGGGGACTACTGAGAATATAGGATCTTCTTGTCTCAGAATGGGAAGATCAGGAGCTTAAAGGGCACAGAGGCAGTAAGTAAGTAGGAGAAAAAATCAGAGGAAAGAATAAGGATTCCAAACAATAGTGAAGGGCCAGAAATAAGACATGATGGGAGTGGTGCAGTACAATGGTGTGGAGCAGCAGTCTTCTGGGAAACATTCTGGAGGATGCGGTGTTGTCCCATCTGCAGGCACCTCTCTGGGCTGAGGGGAGGCTGCTCATCTCCAGGTTGAGTTGGCCAGGATTTGTGGGATCTCTTCTCCCATCCAGGGACCACCAGGCCACTGCCGCTGCCTCAGAGATTGCCAAGAAAGAGGAGTGGTTGGACCACAGTGGGCTCAGGGAGGGTGATGGTGGTGGAACAGAGGTGCATCCCTCCAGTTGTACCTCTCCACAATTCATATGCTGTTCTGGCAAAGTGTGGTTCCTGTATGGAGGCATCCGCAGTGGAGACCAAGGAGGATGCTGGGAACCTCCACAAAGGAGACCCACAGGAGGGTGGCATTGGACCCCACAGGGTAAAAAAAACTCCTGGTGGGGGCTCCATTGTTAGGAAGGTAGAACTGGGGAGGAAGGGGAGAGGAGAAGGTGCCTGCCTGGCACCATGGCTTGAGGGGACGGGGGCGAATCCTCAGGATCGCTGGAGCAGCTGCACAGGGATTGAGCTGGATGTCATTGTCCACCTAGGGACAAATGACCTGGCTATGAAAGGGATCAAAGCATTGCAGGAAGAGTTTGTAGAGTGGGGAGGGCCTTGAGACAAGTAGCACACACAGTAACCTTCTTGGAAGTGGTGCCTGTCTATGGCGAGGTGAGGCTAGGTGCTCCACACCATGGGATACAATCAATGGTTGAAAACTGGTGCAGAGCTCAGGATTTGGCTTCATTGAGGACTGGGGTCTACCTGAATTGATGCAGGCCTATACTGGCATGATGGTCTGCATCTGTCCAGGAGGGAACCTGGATCCTAGGTGATAGGTTTAAATGATTCATTGGCAAGCATTTAAACTAGCCAAGGAGAGCACTGGAAAGGAGCAGGAAATCCTAGCCTCCCCAAAAAAGTCAGGCTAGTAAGTGAGGTAAACACAAAGATAGAGATGTCGATAGGGAGAAGGGCAGGGTAAATGGTGAAAGTGACAAAAGCAGTAAGGACAGGGATGGGTCAAAAAGGAGTAAGGCCATCAGGAAATGGAGGTTAATGAGTACCAGTGCCCATAGTCTGGGCAATAAGCTCCCTGAACTGGTGGCCTTGATGTAAGAGGGATGCCTGGATATCATAGCAGTCACAGAAACATGGTACAGAAAGAACCATGACTGAGATGTTAACATACCAGGTACAACCTTCAGGAGAGACAGGAGGGAAGAAGAGTGGGAGGAGTAGCTCTCACATAGCGAAGGGATAAAAGCAACTGAACAGAAGGGTAAACAGGAGGAGAGGAGGCACTGTGGGTCACCTTAGAGACTGGAAATGGCACCACAATCCACATAGGGGTTGTATACAGACCCCCATGTCAGGTGGAGGGAATGGACAAGGATATGATAGAAGGCATTCTTAGGATGGCAGAGAAAGGGAGATACTGTTGATGGAGACCTGAATATGCCAAATGTTAACTGGAGCACATTTTCTGCAGCCACATCCAAGAGCAGGGCCATTCTCGATGCCCTACAGGTATCATGCCTCAGACAGCTAGTTTTGGAACCCACTTGTGAGGAGCAATCTTAGATCTTGTACTCTCAAATGGGGACAGTGGAGAATCTCAGATCTAGACGTAGGTAGCCATCTGGGAACAAGTGACCATCAAACAGTGTGGTTCACGATAAGCTCAGCTACAGAGTCAAGCCATACAAAAGTGAGGTACTGGACTTCAAGAGGACTGACTTTGGCAAGATGGGAGAGTGCCTTAGAAAAGCACTAGCAAACAGGCTAGAAGGAGGGTGGAACAACAATGGGGAAGCATCAGATCTACCATCACAGAAGCAACAAGCCTTTGTGTGAAGCAAATAAACAAATCAAGATGAAAGAAAAGCCATTATGGTTCTCAAAAGAGGTGGCGGGTAAGGTCAGGAGAAAAAGATAGCATTCAGAAGTATAAGGAAACACAAAGAAGCAGGACAGAGAGCTGTACCAGTATATGGCAGAAGGAAGCAGGGAGGGAAGTCAGAATAGCAAAGGCCCAAACTGAGGAAAAGATAGCTAACTCATTTAAGAAGGGGATAAAACCTTTATAGGTACATCAGGGAGCATAGAAAGACAAAGGGAGGGATTGCGAGTCTGAATAGAATGGACAGTGGGTGGGCAGAGAGGGACAATGAAAAGCAGAGATACTGAACGAATATTTCTGCTTAGTATTCACAAAGAGGAGGAGGGGAGGTGCCTAATCCAAGTAACAGAAGCACTCTGGATAAGGGGACGATCCCAGTTCTTTCACAGAAGAAAGGGTTCTGAAAGAACTCTTAAAACTGAAGGTAGACAGAGCAATGGGGCCTGATGGAATTCACCCCAGAATTCTAAAAGAATTGAGGGAGAACTATTGAAACCACTGACTACCCTTTTAACAAATCATGGGAGGATGGTATGGTACTTGAAGACTGGAGGAAGGAAGATGTGATTCCCCTTCACAAAAGTGGGACCAAGACAGAGGCAGAAAACTTCAGACCTGTCAGTTTGACCTCTGTGGTAGGGAAAGTGATGGAATCACTTCTGAAGGAAAGAATTGTTGAGTACTTAGAGGCCACTGGGGCACAGGACCCAAGGCAGCATGGGTTCTGGCGGGAAGGTCATGTCAGACAAATCTAATTGATTTATTTGACTGGGTGACCAAAGTAGTAGACCAGGGAGGGGCTGTGGACATGGCCTACCTAGACTTTAGCAAAGCATTTGACACAGTCCCACACAAAGATTAATAGTCAAATTAACCAGCCTGGGAGTGGGTACCAGGGTGTTAGCCTGTTAAAACATTGGCTGGACAACAGGACACAGAACGTAATTGTAAATGGAGTCCACTCTGAAGAAAGAGGGGTTACTAGTGGGTACCTGAGGGTTCAGTACTGGTTCCAGTACTTTTAATGTCTTATAAGTGACATTACAGAGGACTGGAAGGAAAAGTATGCCTCTTTGCAGATGACACAAAGATCTGCAACAGGGTTGATACAAAGGAGGTGTGGAAAGGATGAGAAGGGACTTGGCAAGTTGAAGGAATGGTCAGAAGTATGTCAGCTTGGATTCAATGCAAAGAAGTGCAAAATAATCCACCAGGAAACAAAACCCAGGGAAGATTACACAATATGGAGGCAGGTATTAACAACAAAAATGGAAAGGGACCTGGGGTAATCATATCAGATGACCTTAAGGTTACCAAGCAATGTGAGAAGTCAGTAGGGAGGGCTGGGGGATACTGGGATGTATAGGAGAGGCATTCAACAGCAGAAAACAGGAAGTTGTTATCCCTCTGTACAGACAGTTGGTGAGACCCCATCTGGAGTACTGCATCCAGTTCTGAGACCCCTTCACCGTAATGACATTGGCAGGATAGAGGCAGGCAGAGGAGGGCAACTAAAATGGTGCAGGATCTGCAAGAGAAGTCAGACGAGAGACTAAAAGAGCTTATATATGTATACCCTTGGGAAAAGGAGGAGTGGGGACATGATAGAAACTTTAAGTACCTCAGTGGAATCAACAAAGTCCAAGAGGGTAGCATCTTTCTGAAAAAGATGTGTAAGAACAAGGGACACAATTTGAAGATAGAGGGGGCGGTTCAGGAACAATGTGAGGAGTATTTTTCACAGAGAGGGTGGGGGACGACGGACCAGACTTTCTGAGGAGGTTGTGGGTCTAAAACTGGGGAGAATTCAAGAATACATGGAACAGGCGTAAAGGCAATTTTGTCTGGGGTAGGAAGAAATAGGCTGTCAGTTAACTAGGATCTGCAGCTTATCCTGTAGGTAGGGAAATGGGCAGACTAGTTGGGCCAAGCGGTCCTTATCTACCGTCAAAGTCTATGTTTCTATTTTCCAGACTACTAGGACCTGCAGTCTGTCTCAGGCTGGTGGAAGAAGGCGCTATCCAGTGCACCTTGCCACAATAAATTTTGAATTATCTATTTAGATTATCTCCTTTGTTTTGTTGGAGTGCAGCAGTTTTCTGTTTTCTTAGTGGCTTATCTTTGTCTTTCCCCAAATGGTACAATGCTAAACTTGATTTTCCTGTAGGCTCATTTTTTTCCCCAGAGTCATGTGGCAACTGCCTTTGCACCCTCCTACCCCTCCTGTGCCACAGAAGCCCCTGCCTGACCTTGACCAGTCTCAGGTTCCATCAGACCTGTAAGAGCCCCTGCCCTCAGGTGTTCTCCCAACCAGGAGTCAGGTTCTCCCTCAGAAAAGGGATAGCTTGGTACTAGGACCCATAAAAGGGAATTAGTGGTGAAGATTTATTCCTGGAAGATATAAAAATTATATTCTTACCATAACTGTTGAGCTATCAGAATATCATCTCCATTGCTTACCATGCCCCACTGCAACAGAGCAAAAGCCTCTGGCCAGCCCAACTTGTTGGCAGCACCACTAAGTCTAGGGCATCTCCCAGTTACATCCCCCCATGAGGTTGTCTTTCATAATAAAAAACAAAAGAGGGTTGAGGGTCTCATGCTCGGTCATCACGGCCAAAATAAATAAATAATTGATAACAAATGGGGTGGGGGCCATTTGGGGCCTTCCAATCAAAACAATAATTAAAAGGGGATTGTGGAAGGTGGCCTCTTCCTCCTTTCTTTCTTATCCTCCTCTCCCTGGAGTATATCCGCCTGTGGGTATATCCCATTTAGTTGCTAAGTGCAACATGTTCCTCTGGACACTATCCAATCTAAATCTACATGGCAGCTGCACTTCACGTTAGGGGCTGTTACACACCCTTTTGGATTGACTACATTAGCTGTTACACATGGTATATCAGTGTGACTGCAGAGAGGTAGATCACTATATTGATAGATTTTTTGTTCTAAGACTATCTTGGCTGGTATGCCTCTTTCATCACTGTGTAACTGGGCTGCTACTCCACTACTCCTGTAGGATGCCAGAGGAGATGAACACATATTGACTCCTTTGGATGGTCCAGTCCTGCAGCTCCATATGCACCTAGATTCTTCATTCTTCTTCCCTGATGGGAGAGGGATTAATTCAGTCAGTCTTCTGTCTGGTAGCACAGAGGTGTCCCATTTGGCAGGAGTCTAAGTATCTCATCTTTTTTTTTTTTTTGCATATTGTGCTATCTCATAATAAGGGGTTCCAGTTCTGAGCATCCTCCTTTGCTTCTGCCAGAACCACATGCTCAGGGCTGCTGCACCTTTCTCTAAGATCAGTATCTATCTTCTGTCTGGCTAGTTGTGTGAGGCTCTGGCTCTATTCCAAACTATCTATCTTTGCCACATAGTGTAACCTGCTCTTTATATCTAGGTTGGTAGTTGGGTTTTATTTTGTTGTTTATTTTTGTGTCATAATATGGGAATCAGGCTGCTAATACCACATGGTTTGTGCCATATTTGAAATACTGTCTAGTTGTGGCTTATTGGAAGCTGCCTGGTATAGAATGACACATAGAAACAGAAAACATAGAAGCTGTCAGCAGAAAGGACCTCTTGGACCCCTAGTCTGTCCCAAAGTCCCCACCTACTGTGCTACCATAGACCCTAATTGATCTCAGGCCTAACCACCCCAGCCCTATTGCTAAGGTCCCCTGTGCCTATCCCATGCATGTTTGAAACCTGTTAAAGAACTAGTGTACTGCTTGGGGAGTAATAGTAAGTTTCAGATGCAGTCAGCTATCACTTCTTATATCTCAAGTATTTTTTTCTTTTCTATTTGTTAATTAGAAGATTTTCTACCTGGCAGTACTAGGGTGATGTGTGGCAGCACTCTGTCTGAGCAAAAAGTCAGTTCTGTTCCTCCCACTACATCCTCAGAAATGAGACCAAACACCTTGAGGCACCACAATCCTTGCAGCCTGAGCAGTGACTCTCACAATCTACCAATCAAAATGCAGGCAATTGTGAGATCACCAGTAACCAAGGAGAGTCAATCCTGCTGCTTTATGTGAAAGTGAAACCTGGCAGTGACAGATGGTTCTCATTGGTTACTAATGATGTCATAGTCAGTGTGGTCTCAATGTTGATGTAGTGGGAGGAACAGAAATGGCTTTTTTTTCCTCTAGACAGAGTGCTGCTCCACACATCACCCCAGTACTGCCAGGTGGAAAATCGTCTAATTAACAAAAAGAAAAGACAAAATACTTGAGAGAGAAGAAGTGATAGCTGACTACATCTGAATGTTACACAATTGCAGGCAGTACACTAGCTCTTTAACATTTTGGTACTCACCACCTCTGCTGGAAGGTTGTTCCAGGCATCCACCACCCTTCTCGTGAAGAAATCTCACCTCACGTCACTTCTAAGTCTCCTCTTTCAGCTTCAAATCGTGCCCCTCATCCTTGAGCATCTCTTTATGTGCAATATGCCATCCTCCTGTACCTTATTGATACCCTTGAGTTATTTCAATGTTTCTAGCATGTCTTCCCTTTCTCTCCTTTCCTCCAGTGAGTACAAATTTAATTCTGAATCTTTCCTCGTAGGGCTTCTGATGCAGGCCATGCACCATTTTGGTTGCCCATCTCTGTACTGCCTCCACCCTGTCTATGTCCTTGTGGAGATGGGGCCTCCAGAACTGGACACAGTACTCCAGATGTGGCCTCACCATCGGTCTATAGAGAGAACACTACCTACCTTTTTCTGCTGGTGATACCTTTCCTATGCACCCAAGAATCCTATTAGCCTTTCCTACTGCCTTATCACACTGCTTTGTTACCTTCAAGTCATCAGATATGATGACCTCCCAGATCCCTTTCCAGTTCTGTTGTTGTTAACACCTCCCACCTAAATGATACATTGTTCTTAGTGTTTTTACATTTTTAGCTGAAGCCCAGTCACCAAACCCTTGATCAGTGTTCCTGATTTTAGATCTTCCTTCACTTTCTCCAGCCCCTCATGTGTCCACTCAGTAGCAGATTTTTGTGTCATCCTCGATCAGGCATACCTTTCCATGCAGCCCTTCTGTGATGTCACTAATAAAGACATTGAAGAAGGACCAGTCCCAGTACTGACCCCTGGTTACCTTACCTTCCTCCGAGTAAACTCTGTTTAACACCACCCTCTGAGTTCTGTTACTTAACCAACTGTGTATCAATTTTACTATCTTTGGACCCACTTCCATGTTGCCTAGCTTGTTTATTAGTCTTCTGCATGGAACAGTGTCAAAGGCCTTACTGAAATCAGGTAGCCCACATAAACTGCTCCTCTCTGATCCACCTCCTGGTAACCCAGTCAAAAATCTCTCAGGTTTATTTGGCAAGATCCACCCCTGTGATGTCATGTTGCCTCAGATCCTGCAATCCATTGGTGTTAAGGTAATCCCCAATCCCTTCTTTAAGTACAGTTTTCATAACATTGCCCACCCTAAACTCAGACTTACAGGTTGGCAGTTTCCTGCCTCCTCCCTATTTCCACTTTGTGTAGTGGGACCACATCTTCCCTCCTCCCATCCTCTGGAACTTCCCGATATTCAGTGATAGATTGAACAGGGCTGTCAGAGACATAGTTCTCTTTAAGTCCCTGCAGTATCCTATGGTGAACACCGTCCAGCCCCATAGCCTTGTTTACTTTTAGTTTTGCTCTTTAAAGGTGCTTGTGACCCCAGTTAGTTGGAAACAACACTGCCTTAAATAACTGCATTGTTGTATTGACCTTGGACTGTGTATGTCTCCATGAACACACCTACACCAGTCTATCTAGAGAAATAATGAAGGTCACTCTACCACAGTCCCTTTCTACAAACAGACATTACTAATCTCTTGTTTCTCCAATTCCCTTATATTTACTCTCATTTATATCACAATGTGTTTCACTAGAAAGTAGTCCATAATACATTTTAAGTTCATATATTTTGTTATTTGTTTGCAGAGTTAAAATCCACCAGGCTTCTCTCCTAATAATAATGTGTCCCAGTCTCCCCTGTTTGGGTTTGTACCTTTTCTATACCCATAAACTGTAAGGTTATTACTTGATGATGGAGTTCATTAAAATATTTAGCCACCAGTTATCACTCTTCATTCCTTCTATGATTGTTTTATGTTCCAAGATCCTAGTTTTACATGATCTTGTGCTTTGTCAATATAATATGAGGAACAGAGACTGATGATACAGTAAATCACGTGATCTGTGTTACAGGTTATTAGATCTGTTATCTCAAATTTCTTATCCTGGCATGTACTTTTAATAAATTTTACTTTCTAACTATTGTTGTAATACTACAGTTCCCACAATTGAAGCCTTTTTATTTCTTTGTTCAACCATGTAGTAGGTGGAGGCCCTGAGTCCAGTGTTGTGTTTGACTATTTTCCTCCAATATTTATTGTTCTTTTAGCTGTAACCAGGGTTTTCTTTGAAAATAACATTTCCCTGATTAGTAGATTGCAGAATGCCTGTTATTTTGGATCAGTTTCATAATAGCAGTGATGAAATCCAAACAGGTGGTTGCCATGGAGATTTTCTCTGTATTTCTCAATTTCTGTTTGTCCTTCAAAGTTCTTTTCTAGATATTAATAGTTTTCTCCAATGCATTGCTTAAAATTATGTTATTGTATCCTCTTATTTGGTATTTTCATCAGTACCACTGTTCCGTTTAATCCTTAACATCCAAGCACTTCTATAGCAAGTAAACTATACTCCAGCGGCAGCTGCTGCAATGAACTTTGAAAGCCTTTGACTCCTGGAGTGGGATTACCTAATCATGGTCCTACAACACATGGGCTTGGGGACTGGTTTCAGGGCTGGGTCAAAGAGCTTTATCATCAACCCTTGGCTAGAATCTTGACCAATACTGTCCTGTCTTCCCCTTTCAGCTAGGAAAGAGTACCAGGCAAAGTTGTCCCCTTTCCCCTTACTCTTTGTTCTGGCAGTACAGCCTTTGGCTGCTGCAATAAGGCAATATCTCTACATTCATGGTGTCCCAGTTGGGGACCAGTCTTGTGCTTCTTTTATATTTGCAGATAACTTGTTGGTCCCAATGGGAGATGTATGCTCTTGATCCTGCCCTCCTTTCACTACTGTTAGACTATGCAGTGTTTTCATGCCTCCGGATAAATAAAGCCAAGACAGAAGTGCTCCCTTTCACCTCAATGTGCACTCAGACCTGATATCCCGTTTGGGCTGAAATGGACATCAGAGTCTCTGGTCTACTTGAGTGCATATTTCTCCTGAGATAGCCCGATGTGGGATCTTAATTTAAAACCACTGATCGCTGAACTTCATACTGAACTGGATAGATGGAAGGCCCTTAATCTCACCTTCACGGCAAACTATCAACCTTAAAATGATTACCACCCCAAAGATTTTGTACCCTGTTTTGCATATCCCTGGAACTTACTGTTAAATGGCTTAAGACCATGGATGCTGCCATGGATAACTTTCTCTGGGAAAAAAAAACCTGCTATAGCAGGAACAAGCTACAGTCCCACTGGAAGAGGATGGGGCCTACCATGGCTGGAAGGGTGTTCATGGGCATGTTCTATTGCTCAGATGCTACAATGGTTTACCAGATTGTCCTCCAACTCACCACAATGGCTGCACATGGAAATATCAATAGCTCAGTGCATAGCCTCCTTTACTGATCTATAACCCCTACCAAAAACCTTGTTACACATCCCACCATTGCCCAGTGGTCAAAATCTGGACCATGGTCCATGCTAAAAAAACCCAATCCTGACCACTTTCACAAACACCAATATTTCAGAATAGACACATTCAGGTGGCTAATAAAACACTCTTATGGCATCAGTGGGAACAAAGGACATTACTATACTCTCTGAGTATAATTTTAAGAATATTAAAGAATATTAAGAAGAGTATTTAAGAATGCATGGGATAGACATAAAGGAATTCTGGAGGTCAGGGGTAAGGGGCAACAGACTTCTAGGAAAACAAACTGAACTTACAAGCTCAAATGGGCAGACTGGGTGGGCCATAGGCCTTATCTGCTGACACTGTCTATGTATCTATGTATCTGATGTACTGGATGAAACAGGCCAGGGTATCCAATCATTTCAAGCTTTAAGCCTAGATAAAAGCCTGGAGAAATCACACTTTTGGGGTACCTACAGCTCCACAGCTCTTTAACCAAATTTCTAAAGCTGCATTCCCCACTGTCACTTGGCCTCAGAAGCTTATAAGGTGGCTTTTGCTCCTAAGGGCCAAGCCAGTAAGGTGTATGTTGCCATAAGGGACAGCATCCTTCGCAGTCTAATGAATCCAAACTTAAATGGGAGAAAGCTCTGAATGCCACAGTCACTGACACCCAGTGGCAAGCCTGTTGAAACTGGCACATGTCAGTTATCGGACATGTGGAGCAAACTTTGCAAAATAAAATTTACACCATTGGTTCAGGGCGCCTGACATTTTGTATAAACTTAAGTTATTGGATAACAATCTCTGCTGGAGATGTCAGCCCCAGTTAGAGTCTCTATCATATCCTATGGCTCTGCCTGCTTTTGGCCCCTTCTGGGCTGCAGTGTGTCAGCTCGCCACCCAAATTCTAGGCACCAAGATAGAACTAGACCCCAAGATGTGGATCATGGGCCTCCTCCCTCCAGGTCTCTGCCTTACTGGCCACCAGCAGTGCTTGTTAGCCCTCTGCAGCATCCAGGCTAAATGCCTCATTTTGTGTTGATGGAGAACATCTGAAGTCTCCACTCTCTCAGAGCTTTTAACTCATTTACACAGCTGGCATTATTTGACCGTATGACACATGTGGCAGCCAGTACACTTTCTAAGCATTTTGCTTGCTAGGATGCTTTCTTTACATATTTAAAACCCAGAACTGGAATTGGGTGATAACATTGGCTAGAAATTTTTGTTTCTGTAATTCACTGTTAACTTTCTGACAGCTGTCAGACAGTCTTACTGTAGTCTAAAGCTGTTCATAAGACTCTGCACATTTAGTGTTTGCTGTTAGTATTTTCCTTTCTTACTACGTCATTGCCTGGTCCTTATGTTTGCATGTTTATATATGTTCAGGGTAGAGCAGTCGCCCCAGGTCTTTAGTTGTGTACAGATGACAGACTCTACTTTATTTTGTCTCTGACTGTCCTTGGCTGGTAGGCACCTCCTTGCAATCTGCAACAGTATGCTGGATATTTCTCTTTATTAGACAATGGATGCTTAGTGTTTTCATTCTTTTGTCTCTGATCCTGAACTTGGAATCTGCAGTGCTTTTGTTCCAAGCGATATGCTCATGTTTTGTAAGTTGAAAACTAATAAAACTTATTAACATAAAAAATTCAATGTGCTTCCATGGGGTTATTGGGATTGGTGAAGCCAAACATATATCATTTACAGGTGTACTGCTTTGCATAATTATTTAAATTCAGGAGGTTAACTCCACCTTCAGATACTGGACATTGAAGATTGAATTTCAAATTTGTGGGTGTTGTCCATTCTAAATAATTCTGGAAATTAGTTTGTTCTAGGCTCAAAGTAATAAGGAGAGAGCATAATAGAATGGTTTGTAGGAGATGTAATATCCACAGGAGGCTATTCATCCTCACCACCAAGATTCTGGCAAAAATGGAAGCTGGAAGTGCCCCTAACGTGCATAGTTCTAAATGATGTTGACCACAAGGAGTTCATAATTAATTAAATCTAAATTAGTCAAATGCATCAGTATCTGTATTCCTAAATATTTCAATTTAGTGGCTCTCCATTTATTGGAAATCCCAGTGGAGAGATATTGATGGTTGAAAGTTGAATGTTAGTACTTTGGATGTATGTATATTCCACAGAGTTTGGAACTGTCTGATTTTGTAAGCAGCACAAGGGAAGTCACAGAGTTTGGAACTGTTTGATTTTGAAAGCAGCATGGGAAATCATCACAGAGTTTGGAACTGTTTGTTTTGTAAGCAGCACAAGGGAAATCACAGAGTTTGGAACTGTCTGATTTTGTAAGCAGCACAAGGAAGTCACAGAGTTTGGAACTGTCTGATTTTGTAAGCAGCACAAGGAAGTCACAGAGTTTGGAACTGTTTGATTTTGAAAGCAGCACATGGGAAATCATCACAGAGTTTGGAACTGTCTGATTTTGTAAGCAGCACAAGGGAAGTCTGAGTTTGGAACCATTTGATTTTGAAAGCAGCACATGGGAAATCATCACAGAGTTTGGAACTGTTTGATTTTGAAAGCAGCACATGGGAAATCATCACAGAGTTTGGAACTGTCTGATTTTGTAAGCAGCACAAGGGAAGTCATAGAGTTTGGAATTGTTTGATTTTGAAAGCAGCCCATGGGAAATCATCACAGAGTTTGGAACTGTTTGTTTTGTAAGCAGCACAAGGGAAGTCACATAGTTTTAATTTAAACCTTATATCTCAGCAGGAGTCAGTGTCTCTTAAGATTAAGTAGACAGATAACTTTATTAGAAGTAGAAGGGGTCTTATTTAGGGTTAAAAAGAAGAAAGAAAAGAAAGAAAGTTAGTGTGTGTTCTGTGCAGGAAGGTACTGTATCAGCTGACTTTGCTAAACTAGTAGGAGGAAAGAGAGCTTACCTGGGGTGTGGTTTAGACACTATAAAAGCAGGAGAGTCAAATTACAACTTACTGTTTCTAGCCTTTTTCTTACTAATTGCCCTCCATCCCACCCCCACCCACCCCAAAGCCAGTTCTACTTTTATAGCCACTAGATTTGACTGTCAACAGGAACTTCCTGTTTGGCGAGTAGGAAGGAAAGGATCATAGAGAGACATTGGTTTTGTCAACCCTAAAAGGAAAAAAGTAGCTCACTCTCCCCCAGCTGCTGGTGGTCTAATATTAAGCAGGAAGAAAGAGGCTACTGAAGAAGATAGGAAGTTGCTGTCCCAGACAGGAAGGTGAGAGTTGTAAGGAGAGGAGAGAATAAGCATCCAGAGAAACAGTAGAGAGGACACAAAATAAGACATGATAGGAGTGGTGCAGTGCAATGGCTGTGGGGCGGCAGTGTTCTAGGAGACATTCTGGAGGCTGCGATGCTGCCCTATTTGCAGGCACCTCTCTGGTCTGAGAGAGGAGGTTGCCCATCTCCAGGCTGACCTGGCTAGGATTCAGTGAAACCTCTTCCCCACCCAGGGACCACCAGGGCCAATGCCACTACCTCAGAGGTTGCCAAGAAAAAGGAGAGGCTGGAACAGGGTGGGCTCAAGGAGGGAGAGGTGGTGGAACAGAGTTGCATCCCTCCAGCTGTACCTCTCACAATTCATTCGCTCTTCTGGTGGATAGTGGTTCTCTATGGAGGCACCTGCAGTGGAGACCAAGGAGAATGCTGGGAACCTTCACAAAGGAGACCCACAGGAGGGTGGCATGGGACCCCACAGGGGAAGGAAACAATTCCTGGTGGGGACTCAATCATTAGGGGTAGAAATGGGGGAGGAAGGGAGAGGAGGTAAGGTGCCTTCCTGGCACCAGAGCTGAGAGGACAGGAAGCAAATCCTCAGTATCGTGGGAGGAACTGCATGAGGGAGGGAGCTGGATGTCATTGTCCACCTAGGGACAAATGACCTAGCTAGGAATGGGATCAGAGCAGTGCAAGAGGAGTTTGTAGAGGTTGGGAAGGGGCCTTGAACAAGTAGTGCATCTGGTAGCCTTTTCCGGAGGTGCTGCCTGTCTATGGCAAGGGAGATGCTGAGGGCACTTCTCACAGAGAATTCAATGAGTGGTTGAAAACTGGTGTGGAGTTCAGGGTTTTGGCTTCATTGGGGACTGGGCAGCCACCTGGAGGGATGCAGACCTATACTGGTGTGATAGTCTGCATCTGTCCAGGAGGGAACCAGGATTCTAGGTGAGAGGTTTAAATGCTTCATTGGCAAGCATTTAAACTAGCCAAGGGGAAGCACTGAAAAGGAGCAGGAAATCTGAGACTCCCCACAAAACATGGTGATTAGTAAGGTAAACACCAAGGTACAGAAGTTATTAGGGAGTAGAACAAATTTAAATGTAAAAAGGCAAAGGCATTAAGGACAGAAATGGGGCTAAAGGGGTAAGGCTATCAAAAGTGGAGGCGATGAGTACCAATGCCCATAGTCTGTGTAACAAGCTCCCTGAACTAGTGGCCTTGATGGAAGAGGGTTGGTGGATATTGTGGCAGTCACAGAAACATGGTACACAGAGAACCATGACTGGGATGTCAACATACCAGGATACACAATCTACAGGAGGGACAGGAGGGTAAAGAGGAGGAGGAGTAGCTCTCTATTAAAGGAAGAAATCAAAGCAACAGAACTAAAGAGTAAACAGGAGCAGATGAGGCACTTTGGGTCACCCTGGAGACAGGAAATGGCACCACAATCCTGATGGCGGTTAGGACAGACCCCCATCTCAGGGGAGGGAATGGACAAGGAAATGATAGAAGGCTTTCTAGAATGGCAGAAAAAGGGAGATATTGTTGATGGGGACCTGAATATGCCAGATGTTAACTGGAGCACCTTTGCTGCAGGTACATCCAAGAGCAGGGTCATTCTAATTCCCTACAGGGGCATGCCTCAGACAGCTAGTATTGGAACCCACTCGGGAGGAGCAATCTTAGACCTGGTACTCTCAAATGGGGATGAAGAAAGAATCTCAGATTTAGAAGTGGGTAGTCATCTGGGAACAACGACCACCAAACAGTGTGGTTCATGATAAACACAGCCGTGCAATCAAGCCATACAAAAGCAAGAGTACTGGACTTTAGGAGGGCTGACTTTGGGAAAATGAGAGAGTGCCTCAGAAAAGCACTAGCAAACAGGCAAGAAGAAGGGGTGGAGGATCAATGGGGAGTGATCAAAACAGCCATCATGAGAGGCAACAAGCCTTTGTGTAAAACAAATCAATAAAACACAACAAAGGAAAACCATTATGGTTCTCAAAAGAGGTGGCAGGAAGGTTAAGGAGAAAAGGACAGCATTCAGGAAATATAAGAAACAGAAGGAGCAGGACGAGAACTTTATCAGTTAAAGCAGAAAGAGGCTGGGAAGGCAGTCAGAATAGCAAAGGCCCAAACCGAGGAAAGGATAGCCAATTCTGTTAAGAAGGGATAAGACCTTTATAGGTACATTAGGGAAGGAAGAAAGACCAAAGGAGGGATACTGAAGCTTAATAAAGGAGGAATGTGGGTAGAGGGTGACAGTGAAAAAGAAGGGATACTGAACAAATATTTCTGCTCAGTATTCACAAAGGAAGAGGAGGGAGTTGCCTAAACCAAACAAGAGAAACACTCTGAAGACGGGGCTCGATAACAGTCCATTTACAGGAGAAGGGTTCTGAAAGAACTAATAAAATTGAAGGTGGACAAAGCAATGGGCCTGATGGGGTTCACTCAAGAATTCTAAAAGAACTAAGGGTAGAACTAGTGACACGCTGACTACTCTGTTTAACAAATCATGGGAGGATGGGGTGGTACCGAGGACTGGAGGAGGGCAGATGTGATTCCTCTTCACAAAAGTGGGAGCAAGACAGAGGCAGGGAAACTACAGACCAGTTAGTTTTACCTCAGTGGTAGGAAAATGATGGAATCACTTCTGAAGGAAAGAACTGTTGAGTACCTAGAGGCCAGTGGGCACAGGACCCAAGGCAGCATGGATTCACGATGGGAAGGTCATGTCAGACAGATCTAATAGATTTCTTTGACTGGGTTACCAAGTAGTAGACCAGGAGGGGCTGTGGACATGGCCTGCCTAGATTTTAGCAAGGCATTTGATACAGTCCTACACAAAAGATTAATATACAAGATAGCCAGCCTTGGAGTGGGTCCCAAGGTGGTAGCCTGGATAAAAATTGGCTAGACAACAGGACTCAAGGGTAGTAGTAAATGGAGTACACAGTGACGAAGGAGGGTTACTAGCGGGGTACACTTGAGGGTTCAGTACTGGGACCAGTCCTTTTAATGTCTTTATAAGTGACATTGCAGAGGAACTGGAAGAAAAGTATGTCTCTTTGCAGATGACACAAAGATCTGCAACAGGGTTGATACACAAGATGGAGTGGAAAGGATGAGAAGGGACTTGGCAAGGTTGGAGGAATGGTCAAATGTATGGCAGCTCAGATTCAATGCAAAGAAGTGCAAGGTAATGCACATGGGAACAAAAACCCTGGGGAGGCGTGTACACAATGGGGTGAGATACTGACAACAGCAAAAATGAAAGGGACCTGGGGTGATTATATCAGATGACCTAAAGGTGAGCAAGCAATGTGAGAAGGCAGTAAGGAAGGCTGGGAGGATACTGGGATGTATGGGAAGAGGCATCAATAGTAGAAAACAGGAAGTTGTTATCCCTCTGTACAGACAGTTGGTGACCCCATCTGAGTACTGTGCAGTTCTGGAGACCCCATCTCATAAAGACATAGACAGAGTGGAGGCTGTCCAGAGAGGCACAAAATGGTGCAGGGTCTGCACAGAAGACATCTGAAGAAAGACTAAAGAGCTTAATATGTATACCTTGAGGAAAGAAGGAGAGAGAGGGACATGATAGAAACTTTCAAGTACCTCAAAGAATTAACAAGTCCAAGAGGTAGCATCTTCCAGAAAAGAGATGTGCAAGAACAAGGGGCACAATTTGAAGATAGAAGGGGACTGCTCAGAGGTAATATGAGAAGCATTTTTTCACTGAGAGGGTTGTGGATGCATGGAACAGCCTCCCTGAAGAGGTGCGTGGGGTCAAGAACAGTGGGGGACTTCAAGAATGCATGGGACAGACATAAGGCAGTCCTAGTGGGGGGTAGGAGGAAGTAAGCTGTTGGTTAACTAGGATCTGCAGCTTATCTGTTAGGTAGAAAAATGGGCAGACTAGGTGGGCCAAGCGGTCCTTATCTGCTGTCAAATTCTATGTTTCTATGTTTCTATTCAGAGAAATCCACAAATAGCTCCGAAGTTATACAGTATGTTCCAAATTGTTTGATGGGACTCATCGGGGTTAAACAATGTAAGCAATATATCATCTGCTTATAGGAAAAGCACAAACTGGGTACCTCTTAAGTGGTCCCTCTACCTCCAGGGTCTTCTGTATGGCTTCTGCAATGGATCCAGTGTATACCCTGAATACCAAACAGGACAGAGAGCATCCTTGTTGGGTGTCTCTCTGTAGTGTAAAAGTGGTGTCCATAATTCTAATATATGCCTGCAGAGTAGTATATTTTTTGTAGAAGTTCTATGAAAAGGGAGGGAATCCAGAGGCAAGCAGGGTGCCCCAAAGGAACCTCAGGGCACCCTGTCAAATGCCTTTCAGTGTCTAGGCTGAGAACTGCCATTGGGAAGGAACATTGAGTAAGGAGCTCAGTAATACTGTCCTATTGATGTTATGCTCATCTGATAACGCTGAATAAAGCCAGACTGATCAGACTTGATTAACCAAGGAGCAGATGATCCAGTCACTGAGCTAAGTACGACCATAACTAATTAGTAATCAACAATCAAAATTTAAATGGGACAATAAGAGGTTATGCTTGTATGATCTTTTTTGGGGTTTAATATTGCTAATATGGCATAAGTCTATGATGGAGGGAGCATCCATTTTCTGTGTAGCTTGGAACACCACCAGCATGGGGAGCAATAACACTGCTGACGAGGTCTTATACCACTCTACCAGAAAGCCATCTGGTCTGGGAAGTTCAGAATATTGGTCTTGCTAAGTTCTAATTGTAGTTCCTTCATACAGATTGGAGTGAGAAGAGCCTGTTGTTTGGATTCTGTTAGGTCAGACGAGAGAAGCTGGAAAATAATTCTTGTATCTATAAAAGGGAGGGATGAACTTTATGTGTATATTGATTGGTAATAGTCACAAGACTGGTTAAGAATCACTGCAACATTAATATAGAGATGTCGAAAGGGAAAGAGGCAGGGGTAAATGGAGAAAGTGACAAAGGTAATAAGGACAGGAATGGGGCAGACAGGGTAAGGCCATCAGAAATGGAGGGTAATGAGTACCAATGCCCGTAGTCTGGGCAACAAGTTCTCAGAACTGGTGGCCTTGATGGAAGAGGATGCCTGGATATTGTAGCAGTCACAGAAACATGGTACACAAAGAACCATGACTGGGATGTTAACTCACTGGTGTCAGCGTGGCTCAGTTGGTAGCACATCCCCTCTGGACCAGAAGGTCATGGGTTCTCATCCCAAACTGGGATTGGACTTGCACCTAAAAATCGCTGGCATCCAAGTGCAGTATTGAGGGTGCTGTACTGCTGGGGTGTGCTGTCCTTTGGATGAGGCGTTAAACTGAGGTCCCTTCTGCCCATCCTGGTGTTGTCCTGGTGGGTGTCCAGGTGGAAGTAAAGAACCCAGAGCACTCTTTGCAAAGAGCAGGGAACATTCCTGGTGTCCTGGTCAACATTCCCTTCCATAAACCGGTTCATGCAATTATCCAGGGTGTGTGTGGGTGATGATGTGTGATATAGCTGCCACCATACATTCAGTCACTTCACTACCAGTCAAGCATTGCTTGTAAAGTGCTTGGGATACACTGTTTATGAAAGCTATATAAATGCTGATTCTTCTTCTTCACTGAGGCCTCATGAGCTGCTTGAGAGATTCGCCACTTGTGGCCTATATATTTTAACAGCACAACCTAGAGCTTTCTGAGCAAAATCAAGTCATAATCAGCATGCCACAAACAAATGTGAATAACTCATGACCCGTAATTGTTACACACAAAGTACAGTGGCAAGGTTGTTCAGCACAATCTTACTTCTCCAATGGTACTATGCAATTAATTATAAGTAGTTCCTATTTTTATCTATATTGTTGAAATAGCAACAAATTTTTTTTTCAATACTAAAGGCAATGGAAACAATTTTTGTGGAAAAATATTTAACATATCAACACCAAATTAAGCATCCCTACATTAGATGGAGGTACCAAACTAACTGTGTACTAAAAAGCAGTTTTCTAATATGATACATGTATTTCTTTTCTGTTTTATTAAGGTGGCTAAGTGAAACTTGAGAGACAAATGTCAGCCATTAACACCATACTATACAAAAGGCAAATATCTTCTAAAGTATACATAATAGACATAAAATATTGTGGCCAAGTTGTTCAGCAGAACATTATCTTTCCAATGGTGCTTTGCAGTCAATTCTACTCACATTAGTATGTGAAATATTTAAGTTTTAAGCAGTGACTTCCTCAGGCGCCAAAGTCCTCAGTGGCACAATGTGCAGGACGTCTGGAGGCATTAAAGACCTCAGGAATATCTTTTCTGCTGCTGCCTACAGGCATCTTGGGGTCTCAATGAGTTAAAATACCAGGGTACACAACCTACAGGAGGAGACAGGGAGGAGGTAGCTCTCTATGTAAGGAAGGGATAAAGCAATGGAACAAAAGAGTAAACCGGAGGAGAGAAGGCACTGTGGGTCACCTTAGAGACTGCAAATGGAACCACAATCCGCACAGAGGTTGTATACAGACCTCCATGTCAGGGGAGGGAATGGACAAGGATATGATAGAAGGCATCCTTAGGATGGCAGAGAAAGGGAGATACTGTTGATGGGAAACCTAAATATGCCAGATTTTAACTGGAGCACCTTTGCTGCAGCCATATCCAAACAGAGCCATTCTCAATGCCCTACAGCTGTCATGCCTCAGACAGCTAGTTTTGAAACCACTCGTGAGGAGCAATCTTAGACCTCATACTCTCAAATAGGGACAGTGAGAGGATCTCAGATCTAGAAGTGGGTAGCTATCTCGGAACACGTGACCTCCAAACAGTGTGGTTCATGATAAACTTGGTTACAGAGTCAAACCCTACAAATGTGAGGGGGTACTGGACTTCAGGAGGGCTGACTTTGGTAAGATGGGAGAGAAGCCTTAGAAAAGCACTAGTAAACAGGCTAGAAGGAGGGTGGAGCAACAATGGGAAACATCAAAACTGCCATCACAGAGGCAACAAGCCTTTGTGTGAAGCAAATAAACAAATCAAAATGAAAAAAAAGCCACTATGGTTCTCAAAAGGAGGTGGGGAAGATCAGGAGAAAAAGGCAGCATTCAGGAAGTATAAGGAAACACAGAAGGAGCAGGACAGAGAGCTGTACCAGTTAAGGCAGAAGAAAGCAGGTAGATAAGTCAGAATAGCAAAGCCCCAAACTGAGGAAAAGATAACCAACTCGGTTAAGAAGGGGATAAAACCTTTATAGGTATATCAGGGAGCATAGAAAGACAAAGAGGGATAGTGAGGCTGAGTAGAATGGACGGTGTGTGGGCAGAGAGGACATTGAAAAAGCAGGGATACTGAATAAATACTTCTGCTCAGTATTCACTAAAGAGGAGGAGGGGAGATGCCTAATCAATTAACAGAAGCACTCTGGATGAGGCTGATCCCAGTCCTTTCACAGAAGAAAACCTGAAAGAACTTCTAAAACTGAAGGTGGACAAAGCAATGGGGCCTGATGGAATTCACCCAGAATTCTAAAATAATTAGAGGAGAACTAGTGAAACCGCTGACTACCCCTTTTAACAAATCATGGGAGGATAGTGTGGTACCTGATGACTGGAGGAGGCGGATGTGTCTCCCCTTCATGAAAGTGGGAGCAAGACAGAGGCAAGAAACTACAGACCTGTCAGTTTGACCTCTGTGGTAGGGAAAGTGATGGAATCACTTCTGAAGGAAAGAATTGTTGAGTACCTAGAGGCCAGTGGGGCACGGGACCCACAACAGCATGGTTTCACAATAGGAAGGTCATGCCAGACAAATCTAATTGATTTCTTTGACTGGGTAACCAAAGTAGTAGACTAGGGAGGGGCTGTGGACATGGCCTACCTAGACTTTAGCAAGACATTTGACACAGTTCCACACAAAGATTAATAGTCAAATTAACCCAGCCTGGGAGCTGGTTCCAGGGTGGTAGCCTGGGTAAAACACTGGCTGGACAACAGGACACAGAAGGTAATTGTAAATGGAGTCCACTCTGAAGAAGAGGGGTTCCTAGTAGGGTACTGCAGGGTTCAGTACTGGGTCCAGTACTTTTAATGTCTTTATAAGTGACATTGCAGAGGACTGGAAGGAAAAGTATGCCTCTTTGCAGATGACACAAAGATCTGCAACAGGGTTGATACACAAGGAGGCATGGAAAGGATGACAGGGGACTTGTCAAGGTTGGAGGAATGGTCAGAAGTATGGCAGCTTGGATTCAATGCAAAGAAGTGCAAAATAATGCACCTGGAAACAAAACCCCAGGGGAAGATTACACAATGGGGTCAGTAGTAACAACAACAAAAATGGAAAGGGACCTGGGGTAATCATATCAGATGACCTTAAGGTTACCAAGCAATGTGAGAAGGCAGAAGGGAGGGCTGGGGATACTGGGATATATAGGAGAGGCATCACCAGCAGAAAACAGGAAGTTATCTCTCTGTACAGATGTACAGACAGTTGGTGAGACCCCATCTGGAGTACTGCATCCAATTCTGGAGACCCCATCTCTGCAAGGACATAGACAGGACAGAGGCAGTCCAGAGGAGGGCAACTAAAATGGTGCAGGGTCTGCAAGAGAAGCCATATGAGGAGAGACTAAAGGAGCTTAATATGTATACCCTCGAGAAAAGGAGGGAGAGGGACATGATAGAAACTTTAAGTACCTCAGTGGAATCAACAAAGTCCAAGAGGGTAGCATCTTTCAGAAAAAAGATGTTAGAGATGTGCAAGAACAAGGGGATGCAATTTGAAGATGGGGGCAGTTCAGGGCAATATCAGAAGTATTTTTCACAGAGAGGTGGTTAATGTATGGAACAGCATCCCTGAGGAGGTTTTGAGGTCTAAAACTGTGAGAGAATTCAAGAATGCATGGGACAGACATAATGCAATTTTTGTGGAGGGTAGGAAGAAATAGGCTGTTAGTTAACTAGGATCTGCAGCTTAGCCTGTAGTTAGGAAATGAACAGACTAGTTGGGCCAGCGGTCCTTATCTGCCATCAGAATCTATGTTTCTGTGTTTCTATGGATTCTCTTCCCGGTTTTTGTGTCTGTAATCTGTATGATGCAAGCTGCCTTCATTTGGGCCGTAATCGTGTACTGTGAGCTCCACCCTCTTAGACACTATACCTTGGGTATTCTGTGGCTTGCTGCACTTATCATCCCTAACCTTTCGTATTTTAGCTTTAAGCACTTTCATATTATAGTAGAATTTATAGTTTGATCTACAAAGCCCTGCATGATGTGGGCCCTGGCTACCTGAGAGACCTTCTAGCCAAATATATCTCCATCTACCCCTTTGTTCCTCTGAGGTGGGGCTTTTGTGGTTCCATATTCCTGTCTGAAATAATCTAGAGATAGAGCCTTTTGCATTGCTACACTTATCTTGTGGAACTTGTTTTCTACTATTATATTAGAGGGTTCCATCCTTGAAATGCTTTAAAGTTTGCTAAAATCCACTTGTTTAACCTGGGATTTGGGACTCTTTAAAACTAAGCTTTGGGGTAGAATTTTTTTATCTTCCTTTGTGTTGCTGCATTTATCCATTCCTGACCCGTTGATTTGAAACTGTTGTTCTGTATGGCACCCAGAGCTTTTGATGGGCACCTAACAAATACATTTCTTTTCCTTGCCTTGGCTAGAGAAGCTGAGGATGTCTGGAACACATAGCTGTTAAAACAGATGCACTGAAAATTGCTCTCCACTAACAAACTACTGTTTTATAAAATAAACACATCTGAAGATGACTGTTATTCATGATCCCATAAGCAGAAATTACATTTAAGAAAAATGAAATGTTGTTTAATACATTGCAAAATTAGTCCTAAATTTCTAAACCCGTAAAACAGTTCAAAATCATATTTAGTAATTGTGCTGTGAGAACAATAACTGTCAGAGTGAGAGGTAAATGATTGATCATGGCAGCACCTGTCGATCACAACTGCCAGCAGTAAACCATAAAACCTATCACTAGACCAATAGTTCTTAGACTTTGTCACAGTGAGCCTCCCAAATCCATGTAAAGATTTTGAGCCTCCCCAAAAACTGAAATAATTTGGGCCTCCCAAAAAATAACACACTGTACTTTACGCAGTACACGATGAATAAATTGAAACCCCTTTGAGCACTTGGCTCACATTCAGTTATTTGTTTTATACTGACGTGGAACCTTTGAAAAAGAGCTCCTGTGCTCAAAGGTGTTATCTGAATAACAAATAAAATAAACAAATATTATTATTCAGCTTATTGTAACCCCCAGGCCAGCCTACTTGCACCACTATTTTCATTCTTGAACCATTGTTACCCCTTGTTGCAGTACCTTTATGGGTCAGACTACTTTCTTTGTTTCCTCTCTATATGAAATAACCTTCCTACATACTTTGCCTCTCCCCTCCTTCCCTGCTACAAAGCAACATCTCAGGGATTACTTTGCTCCTTCCTGCTATTGTTCTTAGCACTTCTATGCTCAACCCTTGTATTTAGGCTGTTCTGTCATCAGTCTACAAATTGACCAATTACCAACACTCATTATTAGTTTACTGTTCAAATTTGTTTGCACTATTGTTCATTGTGTATTTCTTGATTGTTTTGCAGTTACCTTATGAAGTGCATTCACTCCTACCCTTGCCGGGTACACCTGAAATGAGCCTTGGCTCATTCACCTTCACTTTTCACCTATTAGTAAATAAATTCATAAGATTCACCTACTATTATCCTCTTTCAGTTTGCTTCATCTCTTCACACAAAATACATAAAACTTAAAATTTAAATAAAGTACTTTTTCAGACTTGCTTGAGCCGCCCCTGGAACAGGTTGGGACCTCCCAGGGAGGCTGGCCTCACCATTTGAGAACTGCTGCACTAGACAGTCAGTCTCATCACCTCTTCCATTTTGGGTTATGTCAGCCACTTGTGGTCAGGTTACCAGTAATTCTATTAAAAAAAAAAAACTATACAACACACCTTTGAAAAATGTGACATGATTCTGTTGCAGAAACACAACATACATTACATACTAAGCTGATTGTGCAGTTTTCGTGGATGTACAGCACTTTATCTTAGACTGTCAGATCTGAGATAACTGCCATTGTTGGTGAACAAGAAAACTAATTTGTAATGAAAAACATTTTTGCAGTACAGCATGACCGAGTTAGGGTATGTCAATACCAAACCAAGAACTGAAAATGATTACATCTGGTTGTTGTGAACCCTTAAAACTGTACTTTTTAGGAAAAGGCTACAGCTTGCCCTGTGACCCTGTTCCATACCTGTATTGGTACATATCCCTAATCTCTTTAGAGACTTTACACTACCAAACAATAAGATCTTCAGAGGCTAACAGTAGTATCGATATACAATTTAGGTACAAATAACTGAGGTTTTAAAATACAGAGGGTTCCATGCTTTTCAGTTCTTAGTACTGTACAGTGATCACATTTTAAAAGTCTGTTTTCTTTGCAGCAAATTTTAAATGTTAACTCCCCTTTCCAAAACATATAACTGCCATGTGATCAATTGTGACAATTTTCTACTGCCTGCCAGGAGGGAGGGACCACAGCTTAAGAGCATGGAAGTATTCTGTTTTCCAGGAAGGTATCACAAAACATCTGCCGTTGACACTTTTATACTAAAAAGCCAGGTCCCCATAAATAATGCTCTTCCTGTCAAGCAAAGTTGTGAAGGGATGTGGTCTTGGAGATGTGGCTAAACTGAGAAAAAGAAACCTGATTAGAGTACTGACTGAAACTGGAGATCCCATGTGCCTCCCACTGCTAGCTCATTGTGTAACCTTGAGAAAGTTGCTTCACATCACTGTGCTTTATTAATCTCAGGTATAAAACTGGGTAGAAGTAGCCCCTCCCGAAAATGTTTCACCTGGGCTATCCTAGGTAAATAAATTGTATAACAGTAACCATTTATGAGTCATATTTTTCTATTACTTTTCAAATCCTATTTATTATGTATACTACTAATGTCTGTTTTACTCCTACTGCAATGCAGAGGAGTATGCAGTACTTATATATTGCATTTAGAGCATAACAACTTGAAATCTTGCCTGTTCTTTATTACAGGACTCTATCCAGAATCACATGGCATTATTGATAACAATATGTATGACGCGCATAAAATGCAACTTTCAGTCTCAAGCGTGAGGAGAAATTTAATCCCTTCTGGTATCAAGGTCAGCCTGTGAGTATCTATGGAATCTACTGTAATAAATGTTTACTGATATGTACAGTATGGAATCTGTTTCATCTAAACTGAAACAGGCATAATGAGTGAAGACTGAGTACAGGGCAATGGTTGTTTTGTAGGCTAAAAGGTTGTTTTTGACAAAAAATCTCCTTCCAATGATTATCATTTAGCATGGACTATTAATGTTGAGGTTATTCTTTTTCTGCTTTTTCCTGATTATACCTGTTCTCCATCCCAGCCATGAGGTCACCATGATTTCTCCCTTCCTCCAGCTGGGTGGGCAAGCAGCTATCCTTGCAGTTAACACCAATGCTACCCATGGTTGGCCAGCAAGGGTGCTCAGTTTTAGTTCAACCTCTCTGTCCCTAAAAGCCAAGGGTCTCACCTCCACTTGGCCTCCTCTAGCAGCATGATGCATAGTCAGTGGTCACCTAGACTGATGCAAAATATGCTGTGATACAGATACAGTTGTATCTTGATTTGTAAAATCACTTGTTCTGTGTAAATTTATTACAAATGCTTTAAAATTATGTTGAGTAAGAGAGTGCTGTCTGCTTCCTTTGGGTCTGCAGGGACACAGTCATGATTTTCACTAGGCATAAATGGGGGCTATATCAGGAATGGGAGCCCTCACCTTGTTGACTCTGGATACTGGGTGATTGCCAACTATTCTTTACTCATTACTTATTATTCATCATTTATGGATTATTACTTTGACTCACACGTTACATACTCCTAAGAAGGGTTAGACTTCATTAGGTTTTGAACCTACATATTAATGTGATACATAGTTTTCAATTTTTTTCTTCTCTTCTGCAGCGTCTAATTGCTATCAGTTGGGCTCCACTTGGGATGTCCAAGTTTCTGGAGAAGGGGAGGGGTGGTTGGGATGGGGTGACAGGGAGGGTGGATCAATTGTTATGATTACAGCTTGGTTGAGAAGCCTACATGTTTTTGATAATTTCTTTATATAATTGTTACATATCCAGATGTAATTAATGTAACTGCTATTTTGTTGGTTATTGATATGATGTGTGTTTATGAGTTCATGTATCCTCCATGTTCTTTGTGCTTTACTTCCAACTAAGATCAATAAAGCATTTTGAATTAGAAAAAAATAAATAAACAGGGAATAAATAAATAGGGGGCTATAGATAGTGGACCCTTCTGAGATTTCTTTTTGCCCTTATATTTATCCTCCTATCCTAGCCCACTAGCAAACCTCTCTTTTCAGAACCAGGATGTAATCAAGAACATTAAAAAGAAGTGCATATAAGACAAGCAACTAAAACTCCATTTATTGTTCAATTAAATGAGTAAGGATTTAATTGATATTGAGAATTGTGCTATTTTGGTCCTGTATGGCTATATGTGTAACAAGACTAATATCTCAGCTGATACAACATCTAAGATTGTGAACCTTTTAGGGCAGAAACTGGTGCAGTTATAATGGAGGATGACTTTGTACAAATGTGGAAAGATCAAGATCACAAAGGGATAGATTGTATTTACATTTTTCTAAAGTACACAGATTAGCAAACCATATCTGGAATTCAACCAAGAATTTAGGAAATATGACTATGAAGTGGATTTATAAATAGGAAGAAGACTACTACTGCTAAAAAACAAGAGTTATCTAGAAAACAAATCAGTATATTTGGGCTGAAACCTATATTAAAAGAAAATGTGGAAAAATTAAGAAAGTGATGTGCAATGTTTTCACGAGGTATTGAAAATTGATCCATCTAAAACTGAAATTACAAAAGCTCATAGATGGGAATCTAATTCAAAAATGGACAAGTAGATATAATGGTCAGAGATTCTGAAATGGCAGACTTAATATTACAAGAGGCTACTGTTTTAGATAAAATTGATCTCTACATAGTAGACAGTGCATTAATATACCAAACTAAAAGTAGCTCTAGTGTTGAGACTAAAGATAAGTAACAAATACGTTCATGCTATATGGCATGTCCAGGATTAAAAATGAAAATAATAATAAACTTAAACAGATATTGGTAGATCTGATAGAACAGTTACTTAGTATTTCTATAGAAAATTGGATACTATATTAGTATTTAGAAATGAAAGTAATTTAGAATGTGACACATTTTGGTAACAGTACAATATCAAAAGCTTGTTCAAAAATTCTGGCTAGTGCAAGCCTTTGGATGCTGTGGGTCTGCACTTAGTCCAGAACAAAACACAATCTATAGATCCTGTCTGTGATTATGGGGTCATCAGACAAAAAGAGTTGGGAAAAATGGAGATAGTTCCTGTGGAAACATTGTTTAACATTATTATTTCAAGCAGATTTGATATTTTGGATTTAACCAACAATTGACAGTCAGTCAAACAGGTGATGAATAATGCTCAAGAAGAAAATGACTATTTCTTACTTGGAATATAGCAGATAAGGATTGGTTGCATTTCATTGATAAACATATTATTATATGCTTACAGGAAATGTGGCATGCACCTGAGAGTGATGTATCAAGAAATGGGTATCAGTGTTATCATGTACCAGGTCAGAAATTAGTAAAATGGGCAGATATGCAGGGGACTGGTCACTTGGATGAAGTTAGACAACTTATTGGGGCTGAGTTAATATTTGTTAACTTTAATATGCTGGTAATTTATGTTAAGTTTCATCAACATAGATTCTGTGTTATAAATATTTATATTCCTCCATCAAACTCAGATTTTATACAGAAGAAGTCTGGGAGTTGCTGGATGATCAAATGAATAAGATTTGGGCTGCATCCACTTGTGCTCATGTTCTTCTCTGTGGAGATTTTAATGCCAGAATTGGCAATTATGATGGATATGCTGATAATACTTTACACAACAGGTCTGATGATAGGGCTGTCATGTATAACACAGTTTCACTTGATTCAGAAGTAAATATTGCAGTTCAAAAATGAATTAAGTTGATGTCTACCCACTATCTTACACCACGGAATGGGAGAACAGAATGGATAAGCCAGGAATTATACTCATATGTATGTTTATGGTCCTTCTGCAATAGATTATTTATTATGGAGTGGGGACATAAAGTTCTGGGAAAATTGTAAAGTACTAAAGAGTGCCGAGAGCGATCATTTTCACTAATAATTAGCCTAAAATACAGTTTCCTCAGGATAATTCCAAGCAGGTATTGCCACAGATGGACATAAAGGATCATATTAGAACTAGATGGAAAGACTCTCAGGAAGTCAATATTAAGCAGGAAATACAGAATTTAAATGATAAAATAGATAATGACACCACAGCAGAAGAACTGAATTATTTGATTTATTGCTGTGAGATGATAAGAAACATTATGAAAAATGCAAACTTACAAGGTATTAAAAATAATAGGCAGAATACTTGGTTTGATGCTGAATGGCAAATGGAAAAATCTAAACTTATTCGGTTTATCAAACATACTAAAATAGTGATTTAAGAAATAAAAGTAAGAAAATTAATCAATACAGAAAAGACTATAAGGCATTTCTGGATAAAAACAAAAGAAATATCAGTTAATGCAGTGGAATAAAATGATAACAATAGAAAAGAATGATTATCGGTCATATTGGCTCTTAGTAGCCAAAGGAACCAATAATTTAAAGTATGAGATTGATTCTTATATTACGTTGCAGGAATGGGTTGATTATTATTCATCTGTTTTCTATGATTCAGCAATAGATACACAATTAAATTTAATTATACAATGGCAAGAAAGAATCCTGGTTTCTGATTGGTCAGTTGGTTATCACAGCAGGGATGTTATCCTGGCATAACATCCCTGCTGATTGTTTGGATGATTTGATCCCCATCCCTCCATGATCATCTCTCTTTCTCTTAAGAAACAAAAATATGTTTACACACTAACAAAACATTCTTTAAAATTATTTTTTATTATAAAACAACAAACCATTGTATAATAGAATAATGCCCTCCAGGGTGGGAATTATGCTGGGATAACATCCCTTCTACCGGGTGTTAGGGCAGCCCCTTGGCCGGTGGCCTCGGGCCCAACCACCCGAGGTGGGATGTTATCCCAGCATAACTCCCACCCTGTCAGGCATTATTCCTTTATTAAACCAGATATGACACAATTTAGTAAAATTTTGCCATCTGAAGTGTACTTTGCAATTACTACATTAAAACGGGAAAGGCCTTCTGGCCAGGATCAGATCCCAGCAGAAGTATTTTTGGCTATTCCATCTATATAGATCAAAATTTTAGTACCTTTCTTTAACAATTGCTGCACTACATTAGTATTTCCATTTTCTTGAAAGGGCATTGATCATTTCTATCTATAAGAAAGGAGATAAGAAAAATCCTGCCATGTACAGACCTATATAGCTCTTAGATATGTGTAAAGTATTTACAAAATCATTTTAGATAGACTTAAGAAACATATATATAAGTTAGGTGGCCTGTCAGAATTACAGGCTGGTTTTAGGAAAGGGTATTCCTTTATTGATAATTGTTTCATACTTGAACATTTAATTAAAAAGTATGTTAAGGTCAGAAAACAAAAGTTGTTTGCAGCTTTTATAGATTTCACTTCTGCATTTGACATGATTGTGTGAAACACTCTATGGAAACAGTTGAAACAATGGGGTGTTTCAGATTTATTGCCATTGTTAGTTATATACAGGGGCATGGGCACAGATTAGATTGGGGATATTGGGTCCAGTTATCTGCTAACTTTCCTACTAATAAAGGAGTTAGGCAAGATGTGTTTTGGCCCCATTTCTTTTCTGTAGCTACATAAAAATTTGTTACAGCATTTAGATATGAGTGAATTAGACTCTCCAAAAATTCTGGTTAAAGGGTGTGCAGCTTTGGCTTATGCAGACAATCTAGTTTTGTTTGCACGACACAGTCTGGACTATAAAAAATTAAAATTGTTGAATAAATATGCCTACAACATTCACATAAAATTAATGAAAGAAAAAGTAAGGTTATGATATTTGGTGGTAGAAATATATACAGAATTTGACAGATTGGTGAGAAAAGATTAACCACAGTAAAACAGTATACATATTTAGGTCTTACATTTTCTAATAATGGTAGTTGGTTTAATCACATTAATTTATTGAAAGTGAAATTCAAACAAACTGTGACTTCTCTTAGTTTGTTTAATAGAAAGTATGGTAGAAATACCTTTAAATTGCGTATTGTTTCATTAAAGTTAGCTATAATGCACAAGCACTTTTAGTGCTGAAGTATGGGATATCAGCAAATTTGAATTCATAGAAGCTCCCATGAACAAATTACCTAGTCTTTCTCTTGGTCTGGGAAAATCAGTACCCATTGTATTAATAAGAGCTGAGTTAGGCCTATCGGGTTTAGCAGGGTATTTTTATGCTAAAAAGTTAATTATAGGATTAGACTGCTTAATTATGGGAATCATTGTATCCCTTACAGTATGTGTGTCTTCAAGAAAAAATATTGGGCAAAAAATGGTTTGACAAATGGTAACTAGCTACAAAAGGTACAAATGATCCTAAAACTGGTTGATCTGGGTATTCTTGAATATTATAACGCAAAAGGTATTGTTATAAATCTAAAGTATAGAAATATGTTACAGATAATTAATATAATATTATAAATTATGTGATTTGAAGAACATCACTAAACTACATATTTCACGATGGCTAGTTCAGAATGATATATTGCATCATTACAGATACTATCTGGATATTCTTACTGATGATAAAAAAAAAATTATATACTAGATATCACCTAGAGTTATTTTTTATAGTAATGTTTTGAAAGCAAGATATGAAGGAATAATTATGAAAAATCCTGCCTTTGTTCTTGTAGACAATCTCAAGTAGAAGATCTACATAATGTAATTTTTAATTGTAGTTGGTATATTAAGCCAAGAGCACAATATCTTCAACCAGAGTGGGATACTATGCAACAGACAAATATGGGTCTGATCTTGAAGGTTTTATTTACTACGAATGATGTAATAAGAATCAAGGTGGTTGCAGCTTATTTGTTAGCAATTTCAAAGATTAGAAATTATCAGAAGAATATATGAAACATATTGACAGGATAATGGTTATTAAAAGAAACTTGAAGACTGTAACTTGATGTATTATTGTCTAGTGACATTTTAGTTTTATTGTTCTTGTCATCTTTTGACTAAGCAGTGTCAGTGGCTCAGCATGAGCACACTTGCCTCTGAGGCCGGGAGATCAGAGGGCTGTGGGTTCAGTTCCCACATCTGGCACTTGGTTAATATCCCAGTACTGACACTGTAATGCAGCATGAGAGGGTGCTGCATTTCTGAGGTGCCGCTTCGATGAGACGTTAAACCGAGGTCCCATCTGCCTGGATTGGTGGTAGTTCAGGTGGATGTTAAAGATCCCATGGCACTTATCGAAAAGAGTAGGGAATTTCCGTGTCCTGGCCAAATTTCCTCATTCACTAAAATACCACCAACAGCTTAATCTGGTTCAGGTCAGTTGGCATTCATCTGTATCCCTTCCCCGGTCATGCCTGAAAATAGGCAGGATTTGTCTAGTGCACTTACCCGTCAACAAAAGCTAAATAAATAAAAGATGATAGAACTCTTCTCAGAAAATATACATGAAAGTAAAGAGTTACTATGTACTGTATGAACCAATTATAGTGTTGCTGTAATTTAATATGTTAAACATATTTATGTATTTATACGTACTTTGTATTTTGTATGATGTTTGTATTTGTATAAGATCACTTGACCAAATAAATAAAATCCTTTTCTCTCTCCCATTTATTGTTAGATAGCAGTTAAGAATGGGGTGAGCTAGCTAGTGAAGCAGTTGCAATACCAGTTGCTATCCAGATGATCCAGTTTGATAGCCCCAGCCTGGGAAATCCAGTACTGATTGACAAGGCAGGTTTCTAACAGTCGTGTATGCGCCTCCTGCCTTAGGAATAGAGGCACCTCATTCTTTTGTCTGACCATCCCCTGGTGCCAAGAAGGAGGTGGTGTTATGGGGAATTGATTGTCCACTGCAGCACTTGCATATGATGTAGAAGCATCAAGACCCAAAGCATGTCTGGCAGGAAAGTTCCAAAGGAGGGGATGGGCTGATCCATCCCTGCAATGACCCAAGTAGATGCAATTACAGGTCACACTACAGGAGCATGCACTGTGGGTGGAATAAGAGATAGGGCTATGGGCTGAATAATATGGAACAGAGTTGGAACAGCTAAAATGTTCTTGTCCAACCATACCTAGATGGATTACTTGGCACACCTCCTCTTTACTAGTGCCTTCCTCTGGTATCCCAGGCATGTTGAATGAGGTATTCTTATTTAAGGCCTGCTTACCTTCCAGGATCCTGCCTGTGGGGCAAGCTGCAGGATACATGACCAGGGACCAATATGTAGTGTCACACCCCAGGAGTTTCTGGGATAGGAAAGGGACATTGAGGGAGATGAAAAGAGGTTCCTAGGTCAGGCATGGAGGTGAAAGAAAAAATGAAGGTATTACAAAAATTGCTTGAGAATGAACAAAACAAGACTGGTGCCACACATTAGAAGTATGACTATGACCAAATGAGGTCTATAGATACATAAGCTAATATACTTCCATAAGGAGAAAAGGGAGAAAACTAGTGGGTGTTAATAAAATAAAGCAACAAAAGAGGCTACTCAGCTTTGTGTACGGTATGTAAAATGACCAAAAGATGTAAGAAACCACTATGATTCAATATTAATTCAACACTAGTAGTAAATGGGAAGAGAAGGGCATTTAGCAAAAATATAGGAAAAATCAAAATGACCAAAACAGGGCCATGTACAAGGAAATTCTGGCAATTAGCAAGGACATCATAAAAAAATCTAATGCATACACAGAACAGAGGATTGGAGAAGTAATGACAAGACTTTATTGAGATACATAACAGAGAAAAACACTAAGGACAGCAAAACAAGGTTAAAGATGGGTGTGCCAGAAGAATGATGGGACAGTTAACATACCGAGTACTTATTATTCACAGTTAAAAAGAGCTTGACAGTTGCCTTAGATCAGAAATAGGTAATAGAGAAATGAGAGAGAAGGACTGGTTATTGAAAACATTACTGAGGATAGAGTCCTGAAAGGACATTAGGAACTGAATGTTAAAACATCTCGAGGTGCAGACAAGATACTCCCAAGGGTGCTGGAAAGAGTTGAGCTTGTTACTGACAAAGTACCAGCAGATTGGAGGACTGCAAATTTTGTCTCCTAGCACAAGAGTGGAAACAAGGACAACCCTGGCAACTATCAGCCAGTAGGTCTAACATCAGTTGTAGGAAGGCTGATGGATACCATCATCTTGGAGGCCCCTGACCAGGTGCTCTCCTCCTGATATTCAGCAGCACAGCTCAGCTACACCTGCTGCTACCCATTCCTCTGCTTTTCTGCCTTTGCATGTGAGACTGTCCTGGAGGACCAGGCTCGAGGCCCCTATCTGGGTGCTCCTCTCCTCAATCCTTGATGGCATGGCTAGCACACCTGCCACTGCCCACTCCTCTGCTCCCTGCCTTTGCCTGCTAGAGCTTCCCAGAGAACCAGCTCAAAGGCCCCTTACTGCAGTGCTCCTTTCCTCAATCTTCAGTAGCACAGCTTAGCAAGAACTGCTTCCACCCCTCCTCCTGCTCCCCACCTTCACCAGCTGAATTGCCCTAGAGGAACAGCTTGGAGAACCCTGACCAGAGGCTTCTTCCTTGATCTTTGGCAGCACAGCTCAACTACACCTGCTGCCTCCCGCTCCTCTGCTCTCTACCTTTGCCTGCTAAACTGGCCCAGAGGACCAGCTTGAGACCTCGATCGGGCACTCCCTCTTGATCTTCAGGAGGAGTGGCTCAACCACACGCCATGTAGCTGAGTTATGTCACCGAAGATTGAAGAGGGGAGTGCCCGGTCAGAGACCTCTGAGCTGGTTCTCTCGGACAGTCTAGCAGGAAAAGGTGGGGAGCAGAGAAGGGCAGTGGTAGGTGTATCTGAACCGCCCCACCTAAGATCTAAGAGTGCAGCATCTAGTAAGGGGCCTCCTAGCTGTTTTTTCTGGCAGTCTAGCAGGCAAAGGTGGGGAGCAGAGGAGCGGGTGGTGGCAGATGTAGCTAAGCTACGCCACTGAAGATCAAGGAGGGAGCACCTGGTCAGGGCCTCTGAGCTGGATCTTGGGAGCAGTCTAGCAGGCAAAGGCAGGAAGCAGAGCAGGGGCAGTGGCAGGTGTAGCTGAGGCACGCTGTCGAAAATCAAGGAGGGCAGTGCCCAGTCAGGGGCCTCCAAGCTGGTCCTCCAGGGAAGCTCTAGCAGAAAAGGCAGGGAGCAAAGGAGTGGGTGGTGGCAGGTGTAGCTGAACTCGCGCTACCTTTGATTGAGGAGGTGAAGCCCAGTAAGAGACTTCCAGATGGTCCTCCAGGCAGTCTATCAGGCAAAGGCAGGGAGTAGAGGAGGGTGGTGGCAGGTTTAGTTGAGATGTGCACTGAAGATTGAGGAGGAGAGCATCTCATCAGGGGCCTCCGAGCTGGTCCTCCGGGCAGCTCCAGTAGGCAAAGGCGGAAGCAGAGGAGTGGGTGGTGGCAGGTGTATCTGAGCCACACTGCCAAAGATCGAGGAGGGAGTGCCCAATCAGGGGCCTCTGAGTTTGTCCTCCAGGACAATCTAATAGTCAAAGACAGGGAGCAGAGGAATGAGCGTCGGCAGGAGTAGCTGAGCCTGCTGCAAAAATCAAGATGGGGAGCACCTAGTCAGGGACTTCTGAACTGGACTTCAGGTCAGTCTAGCAGGCAAAGGTGGGGAGCAGATTAGCAGGCAGTGGCAGGTGCAGCTGAGTTATCCTGCCATTGTTCAAGGAGGGAGCACTAGGTCAGTGGCCTCTAGCTGGACCTCTGGGGTAGTCTAGCGTGCAAAGGTTGGGAGCAGAGGAGTGGGTGGTGGCAGGTGTAACTGAGCTGCACTGAAGAGGAAAAGCTTGGTCAGTGGCCTCTGAGCTGGACCTACAGAGCAGTCTAGCACAGCCTGCTCCTCTGCTCCCAACTTTGCCTAATAGACTGCCCTGAGGACCAGCTTGGAGGCCCTTGACAGGGTGTTGTCCTTCTTGATCTTCAGTGGTGTGGTTCAACTACACCTGCCACCACTGCTCCTCTGCTCCCCATCTTTGGCTGCTAGTCTGCCCAGAGGCCAGCTCAGAGGCCACTAACCTAGTGCTTTCCTCCTTGATCTGTGGCGGTGCTGCTCAGCTGCACCTGCCACCACCTGCTCTTCTGCTCCCGCCTTTGCTTGCTAGGCTGCCCAGGAGACCAGCTTGGAGGCCCCTGACCATGTGCTCCCTCCTTGACTCTTCAGCGGTGTGCTTAGCTACACCTACAGCCACACGCCCTCTGCTCCACACCTTTGCCTGCTAGTAGTATGTATAGTATACAATTTTATTCATGATACATGAAATTGATAGATGTTACAAACTTCATTGAGTGAGTACTCATTTCAAAGGAGGTCCATTGTCATAATAAATAATTATACTGCATATTTGCATATTAAAAGGATATAACATTCCGGATATATAACAATCACACTCAGCACGCTCCACAACAAATTTCATCTTAATAAAGTACAGGCTTCAAGACATACACAAATATCCCAATTTTGAGACAAACAATGTATATTTTAATAATAATAATAATAAAGTGATCTCTCATACAGAGCCCAGTGTATCAGACAAATAAGGTATCCAACTTAATTCTATACCATTGCTTAATGCTGCCCAGTTTAATTGGCTGATTTATCGTAAGCAGTGATAGATAATTCCACACTGCTGACCCCCTATGCCAAACAGCAAATTGCCCCATTTTTGGAATTGCATCTGGGAACAGCATATTCCAAACCAGATGTTGACCTCAAATTTGTTGTTTTTCTAATCGAAAATAAATCTAATAGATATTGTAGCAGTTTTTGTCTGTATAATTTATACATGAAAATCAAATGTTTCAGTCTCTCCTCTCAGTTAATTTTAGCCACTGTATCGATCTATAGAGCAAACAGTGGTGAGTTTCTAGGTAGGTCAAGTATAAACTGCACCATCCTGTTATAAATAATGTCCAGACCGGCAAGTACCTCCCCCTGCTGCCCCTACATAAAAAATATCCCCATAGTCCAAAACTGGAAGTAACATGCTATTAACCACCCTCAATCTGATCTCTTGTGACAGATACTGCTCTAAATTTATATAATGAACCTAATCTATTACCCACATTTTTTATCAAGATCTCAATATGGGGTCTCCAATTTAATTTTTCATTTAACATTAATCCCAAGTATTTGTATTTATTAACTTGCTGTAGTTGTACCATCAACATATATATCAAAATTACTTAAATCACTTATTATTCTTGTAAATAAAATCAAATTGGTCTTTTACATTCAAACACAGCCTATGGTCCAAAAGAAATCTTGAAAGCTATCAAAAGCTGTTTGACATTTAGCTTGAATATTTCTGGGTCCTACCTGCATATTTCACTGTATCATCTGCATGTACATGATACTGTACTAAATATCTGAGGGTAGGACTATTATATTCTTGTTAATCTGTTTGTTGCCTTCCTTATACAATGCTGTTACTCCACCTTAATGATTATTGTGATGCCTGTGGTTCATGTATGTTACCTTTTTCTACCTTGCGGTACTTGTAACTGAGGGATTGCAGGCCCCACACCTGCCCCTGATTGCATAATTCTGTTAGTCTACTATATTGTTTTGTGATACCTGCTGAACTTGTATGTCTAATGCTGTACTCTGCCTGATGTACTTGTTTGTACCTTTGTAACCTCCCGGGTCGCACCTGAAAATAGGCACTTGGCTGTCTAATCTGCTTACCTGGTTAACAAATCAAATAAATAAATACTCCTTGATTGATGAATTCTAAATTATTGATATGAATGTTGGAAAGGAGAGGGTCCAGTATTAATCCTTGGGAATACCTGTTTAAATTTTTACCTGTTCTGATCTAAAGGGGACAACTTCTGCTAATTGCTCCCTATCTAGCAAACATGATTTAAACCAAGTAAACTCATTTTCCTGTACCCCAATATCATGGAGTCTGGACAGGAGAATTTTGTGGTGCAAAGTGTCAAATGCTTTAGATAGATCACAAATATTGCTCCCACAGACATTCTCCTGTCCAGACTACCCTAAATATCACCCACTACTTTTGCCACAGCTGTTTGAGTACTGGACAGATTGAAATCTTGATTGAAAGGGATTCATAATCTTGTTTTCCCTCTAGAAAGTGTGTTAACTGAGTGGCCACCAAGCTCTCAAAACTTTAGAAACTATAGGCAATAGGGAAATGGGACAATAATTATTAATATCTTGCCAGGATCCACCCTTATAGATGGGCAATATTTTGGCTATCTTCCAATCTGAAGGAAAATGACCAATGGCTAGGGAAAAATTAAACAAATAAGTCAGGGGTAAATAATGAAGAGGCAGCATACTTCAGTAATCTGGTATCTATCTTATCTAAACCGGTAGCCTTTTTACATTACAAAATTATACGGGATGCTAAGGCCCACTCAGCCCTATATAATAAAGCACAGAATCTGTGTCTTTCAATCTTGTTTAATAATGATAACCCAGTTTAAACATTCATAATTGACGTTTTGGGTAAACTCTTCTTCAGGAAAACTGGTTGCTCTAATTAATACAAAAGTTATAATTTTTAAATATCTTATTTTATATAAATATACAGCTATCAATAAATCAAATATGAACATGAAAAGAATACTTCAGAAGAGTGCAGAAAGCCCTTACATTTAGTTTCAATTAGTATTACAAAGCCATCCATTGTGAATCAAATTCATGTTGACTCCCACCTCAGGACACTGACGAGCAAATAAATACATCCAACAATCATCATTTTTTTACTTTTTCTTTTCAGATTGCTGATTAATTTAAAGTTTATAATGCTCCATTTAGTTCATATGTCCCTGCTGCACTTGAAATATTAAGGGATCTAATAAGTCCTCCCTTATCCCAAACTTGCTATGACTACAATGCTTAAAATAGACATTTTCTAAATTCCTTTGTAGTTCTGCTCTATTCTTCTAGAACCTCATTACAAATTGCCATATTTTTACTCACATTATAGAGATGCTAAACTCCTTTATTGCTTGTATCTCTTATCACAACACTTTATGCAAATTCTTTATTGCTTTATTCTCTTGTCAAAATACTTACAGTGCAAGTTCGCTACATCTCTGTCACACTATAAACAAACAGAAATTTTATAAGCTCCTTTTTATATTTCTGCTCTATTCCTACTTAGACACATTTCCAAATTTCATAATCTTTACTGTCATTTTCAAACGCTAACCTTATTTGCTACTTTTCCATGTCATAGCTCTTTCAAGTAAGTTCACTATACCTCCATTACGCTATAAATGAATGAACAAACAGGGATTTAGTAGACTCTTCTCTCATAAAATATTTAAGTCTCCATTCTTTTAGCTATCAAAAAGTCTCCTATTCACTGCATGTGTTTTCTATGTCCTGCTGTGGTGGGAGTAACACGCAGAGGGCTTCCTGCACCCTTCTTTGCTTGTGTTCGCTTGTCTGTTAGCTGTCAGGAGAGGAGTTTCCAGAGTATAAGAAGGGTGCAAGAAGCCCCGGCCTGGGTGCTCACCTCTCAATCTTCAGCAGCACAGCTCAGTTACTCCTGCTGCTGCCCACTCCTCTGCTTCCTGCGTTGACTGCTAGACTGCCCTGGAGGACCAGCTCAGAGGCCCCTGACTGAGCTCCCCTCCTCAGTCTTTAGTAGCGTGGCTTAGCAACACTTGCCACCACCCACCCCTCTGCTCCCCACCTTTCTACTAGACTGCCCTGAGGACTAGCTCCAAGGCCCTGACGGGTGGTCTCCTCCCGATCTTTGGTGGCATGGCTTAACCACACCTGCCACCACCCGCTCATCTGCTCCCTGCCTTTACCTGTTAGACCACCCTGGAGGACCAGCTCAGAGGACCTTTATCAGGCACTCCCTCTTCCATCATAGGCAGTGTGGTTCAGCTACAATTGCCACAGACCACTCCTCTGCTCCTAGCCTCTCTCCAGCTAGACTGCCTCGAGGGACCAGGTCGGAGGCCCCTGACCATGCGCCCCCTTTGATCTTTAGTGGCATGGCTCAGTGACACCTGCCACCACCCCTTCCTCTGCTCCCTGCCTTGCCTGCTAGACTGCCCCAGAGGTCCAGCTTGAGGTCCTGACTGTGTTCTCACCTTGATCTTCAGTGATGTGGTTTAGCTACACCTGTCACATCCCACTGCTCTGCTCTCATCCTTTGCCTGTTAGACTGCACCAGAGGACAAGCTCGGAGGGCCCTGACCTAGTGGTCCCCACTTGATCTTCAGCAGCATGACTCAGTTACTGCTGCCACCACCCACTTTGCCTGCTAGACTGTCCTTAGGACTAGCTTGAGGCCCCTGGCCAGGCACACCCCCTTCTTTATCTTGGTGGTGTGGCTCAGCTACACCTGCCACTGCCTGCCCCTCTACTCCCTGCCTTTGCCTACTAGACTGCCCAGAGGACTAACTCAGATGCCTCTGTTGGGGTGCTCTCCTCCTCGATCTTCGTGGCATGGCTCAACCACACCTGCTGTTGCCCACTGCTCTGCTCCCCGCGTTTGCCTGCTGGACTGCCCTGGATAAGCAGCTCAGAGGCCCCTTATGGGCACCCTCCCTCCTCGATCTTAGGCAGTGTGGTTCAGCTACCCTGCCATAGCCCACCCTCTGCTCCCCACCTTTCCTGATAGACTGTCCTGAGGACCAGCTCCGGAAGCCCCTGACCAGGCGCTCCCTTCCTTGATCTTCAGCAGCATGGCTCAGGTACACCTGCCACCACCCCATCCTCTGCTCCTTGTCTTTGCCTGCTAGATTGCCCCAGAGAACCAGCTCAGAGACCACTGACTGGGTGCTCCTCCTCGATCTTCAGTGGTGCAGCTCAGCTACACCTGCCGCCCAATTCCTCTGCTTCCTGCCTTTGCTGCTAGACTGCCTCAGAGGACCAGATATGACCACTGATGCAGCAGCACTGCCTACTCTTTGATTGACTCTCTCACAGAACTGAACCCTTCCTATTGGACACTGTTTGTAACCCTATTCTCAGAGGTTTTATTCCATAATTTGTATTTGTTTTCCTCTCTTACTGCTTAACTGTATTTTGATCTCTGTTCTTTAATGTATTATTTGTAACCGTGGTACTAACTGTTTTATCTCCTGCACCCAGAGGTTTCACTTACCTCCTTGCTGTACGATTACAGTTCTTCTGTGCTTCATTGTTCCTGGCTATTTTGCTATTTTCAGATCCTGCTTTTCATCCTCTCAGTTGTTTAACTGTTTACAGTTCTTCTGTGCTTAGCTGTTCCAGGATATTTTTCTGTTTTTAGATCCAGCTTTTCCTTCTCTTTGCAACTGTCACCCTCCCACACCCCTTATCCTCTGTCTTGTCTTTTGTTGGTGCAACCTCACCCATGATTTAACTACCTCCATTCGCCCAAGCCCCTGCTATCTCCCTGTCTCTTCCTCATCTCCCCACCCACCGATTTGTGCTAGCTCTAATTCCTGTGTTTCTCTCCCTTTCCTTCTAGCTCAGCGGCCCTGACTGGGTGCTCCCCTCCTCCATCTTTGGCAGCGTGGCTCAGTTACACCTGCCACCAGCCACTCCTCTGCTCTGCACCGTTGCCTGCTAGACTGCCCCTAGATCCCACCGCATTTTGCACCGTCCCCTCCCCATCTGGTGAAGGAATTATGTAGTTATCATGGGTCACATGATGTCTTGTGTGAATTACTAAGTGTTACTTCTCCAGTTGCTCATTTTATTGTTGTTCACTAGAGATTGCTCTTCATGGGATTGATCTCCTTAACGCCTAGTCAGTTTCCCTTACCTTGAGCGTTACTGTAACTCCCGCTCCACACATTTCTTCACTTTCCCTCAGCCAGCACACTCAGGACTTTTGACCTCCAATGGCCTCTTCCTGCTTTCCTCAGTTAGTAGCCCTCCTCTTATTTCTGTAGTGCACTACTAGTTCCTAGAGCACCGTCCACCTGACTTAGTCATTCATTATGAAGATCATGTTTCTCCCACTAGTGGCTGCTCTGCTGCTTGGCACCCTTTTCAGAGTTGACCATTGTGCCTTAGTAATATCCCTTGACCAGGCTGATTTACTCCACTTCTACAACCTTACACCCACATGATCACCTCCTCTACAAGTTATGTGGAGAGAACCCTCCTTTGTACCATAACACTGCTTTTTCTCTCTAACCTTGAGCATCGACTATTGTTTTTTCCCCTCCTCTCCTCTTTCCTCTTTCTTTGGCCTGAAGTGCCCTTATCACCTTTTTTCCCTTCTCTTATTGGCAGGGGACATTGAATCTAACCCGGACCTAGTAATCACCCCATCTCCTATATCAGTGGCATCTGGGTTAGCCCCCAAACTAAAAATCACCCACATAAACATCTGTAGCCTTCCTGCTAAATACTCTGACCTTGAAGCCTGGGTTTCCTTCCATAATCCCCATGTCCTCTGTATCTTTGAGACCTGGCTGGAGCCACAATATACCGACTGCATGTTCAAACAGTCTGGCTACTCCCTGCTGCACAAAGATAGACCCAGAAAAAGAAAGGAGGTGGTCCTGCCATATTTGTAAGAGAACTCCTCTCTGCCACCATCATCTCTGCTCTGACAACACATCGCCCAGTGACTGGTTCATTCTTGAAGTAACTCTGGGCTTGTCAGAGAAATTCTTCATGGATTGCTGCTACAACCCTCCTGATGGGGGTGTAGCTGGCCTTCACTACCTCCTAACCAGATATGGGTCTCTCTCCTCTCCCAGGAAACCAACCTTCTTGGAGACTATAACCTCAACTGGTTAAGTGCCCAAGAACTTGGCTTTCCAACCATCTAAAACAACACAATCTAGTACAAATCCTCACTATCCCTATCCGACTAAAACCTCATACCTCTAACCACTCCCTAACTGACTGGGTGATTGCTAATAGAGGAGACAGGGTTATTCAAGCTAGCACACTATCTGACTCATTAAGTGATCACTCCCCTACATACACCATTTGTTCCTCAAAGGCACTCCGCCCTTCCCTCAAGTATCTATCCTTCTGCAACTTCAACTGCCCTGATATCTCATACCTCCTTGAGGATGTTAAGGCTATAAACTGCAGGGCCTCTATACCCTGACTGATGTGTATCTTGCTGTTACATACTTCACTAATGCTCTTCTAGCTATTCAGGACTGCCACGTCCATATCACAACTCGGTGAGTTAGAGCTGGATATAAACATTGGATAACTAAAGGACTCCTAAATCTCATGAAGGAGAGGGACATAAGTGGGTTGTCTAAAATTGTCCCCCTACTCTGCCCTGTGGAACAAATATAGGCATCTGCATAATCAATGCAAGCAACTGACTAGATCTCTAAAATGGGATTTTTACCTCAAACTCCAGAGGAAAGCCAATGAAATCCTAGAACATCTGGGACTCCATCAGCTCCTTTTAAATCCCTGCTCAATCAGCCCCAACATACACTTAAGCTAACATTCTGTCCCTCAGACAGACCCCTCTGAGGTTGCCAAGGCCTTCAACACTAAATTCACCAAGCTGTGAGCCCTCCTCTGTATACTTCCTTCCAGCCATTTCACTTACCTAGGACCCAGTGCAACCTCCTTGTCCTCTTCCTCCACCCTCCCTCTAATCTATCCTTCTACGAGGGAACCTGCACTGCCACCTTGCTTTCCTCCTCCCTTGTGCCCCTTTCTATTTATAGGCTATCTCCTCAGAGATACTTTAAAACTTCTAAAGAGTTTAACAAATTGGGGTAGCCCTGGCTCTGATGGTCTTTCCGTTTTCTTAAATTTGTCTCTTTGGTGATTTCCAAACCACTCACCTTTATCATTAATTTTGCACTGTCTACCTCCACTATTCCTGACTCCAGGAAGTCTGCTAAGGTGGTGCCAACCTTAAATCTGCTGACCTCACTCCTCTGACAACTACCAGCCTATATGTATTCTCCTCACCTAAGTAAGCTCCTTGATGGGGTGTCCATCACAAGCTGTCTGATTACATCTCTAAATATAACCTGTTGTGTAGCCAGCAGCATGGCTTCCATAAACTTCACAGCAGCACTACTGCCCTTGCTCTATTTTCTGATTCATTCCTCTCTAATATGGATTGTGGGCTTGCTACTGGTGCCATCTTTGTGGAGCTATCTAAGGCCTTTGAGATGGTGGATCACACCTCCTTCTCTCCAAACTACCCTTGTTTGGATGCTCTGGAGACCACTAACTGGTTCCTCAGCTACCTCTCTAACCTCTCCCAATCAGTGTACTTTGGCACTGCCACTTCCCCTCTCCTGTTGGTCTCAACAGGAGTTCCCCAGGCTCTATCCTGGCCCCTGCTCTTCTTCATCTTTGTCAACACCTCCCTCTGATTGCCTTAATTGCAACTATCCCTCTATGAGGATGACCTTTTCATCTTCTGTAGTGATAAATCCCTCCTTGCATATCCTCTATCCTCACCCAGAACTACAGCACTGCCCACAACTGGTTTGTATCCAGTTTGCTGTTGGTTAATGCTAAAAAAACAATGCTGTTTGGGTCAAAGCCACCTTTCCAAAACCATCAATGCTAAGTCTTCCTCCTTATCTACTCCCCGATGGCCTTGTCCTTGAAAACTTATCCTCCCTTCAAATATCTGGGGTTATACTTGATCCTCTCTCCTTTACTGACCACATCAACCATGTACTTTGCATGGTCAATCAGAAACAGGGTGCTGCTTATCGTATCAAACCACTCCTATCTGAAGAGGCCCACCTCACTATTGCAATGGGCAATCTTCTCCCTATCTTAGACTATTGTTCCCCATTTACTCATGAGTCTTCTCTACTCTTCAGTCTAGACTCCCATCTGTGTTCAACAGCATTTGCCATTTTGCCCTATAGGCCCCTTGCTTTATTCACCACTGCAACCTCTACTGCTCTCTTGGTCACTTTGAATTTACCCTGGGCTGCTTTGTGGCTGCTATCATTAGATGTGGTAATGATTCCCCTCTCTCTACTCTCTTCATCTTCTGACCCTCACCAAGGAATCTCCACTCCTCTGTTGTTCCTCCTCTGGAGGTTCCCAGAAGCAGTACCAGAATGGGTGGGAGTGCCCTATTGGTTGTGGACCCTCTATGTAGAATGGGCTACCGCACCTCTTGATCTTCCAATACTCATCTTACTTTCAAACACAACCTCAAATCATGGCTTCTTACTAAAGGCAGCTGCAACTGCCTGCCTTGGTAGCATCCCCAAGCTTGACTTTTCCTGATTCTAGCTCATCTTACACCATCCCTGCTACTCTTAGCTACACCAAGTCTTGTAAAAGCCAAGTCCTAAGCAATCTGTGAAAATGTACTGAACATATGTAATAGCAACATTTTATTTTCTTATTGTTGTATAATTCCTATGCATAATGTTTGGTATAATTTTCATGTATATTGAGATGGGGCTCAACTGATCAGTCTCTCTATTCTGTTACCTCTGTTTGCCTGTTACCCTGTTCGCTTGTTGTCCAAATGTATAATTTTTCTGTACATAGCTAATGCTGCAAAATGGTTTGCTTTAATTTCTTTTTATTATTGTACATACTTGCACTGATGCATTGTACCATTTCCTGTTTTTACTACTGTTGTTGTAATTATTACTTGTGCCTATTGTCCCATGTTGTGCCTAAGAACGGTCCCTCAGATAAGTGCACTTACCCAGTTATCAAAGTCATAAATAAATAAAAAAAACATCAAAGAGGCTGGCCCAGTGGTGCTGAGGGTTGAGGCACTGGACACCACACGGGCAACCAGAATTGGGAATGAGCTTGGGCACGGGGTCAGCAGGGAGAGAAAGGATTGAGCATCCAATGGACTGCCTCTTCTCACTGGGAGGGATCCAGGACATCTCCCTTGCAGCAGGGACCCTGGAGGAGACCAGAGGGTACTACTAGCACCTGAGCAGCTAAGGGGAGGGAGCACGGCAGATGCTTATGCAACAGCCATGCAGGCATCATTGCATGCCTGCGCCCTTGGGGAGAAAAACAAGCAGAAAAATCCGTGCCTCGGGATAGGTGAAGACCCTTCCAGAGCTAATGTTCACATTGTGACACTTGGACAGCTGGTTCTGATAGCTGTATGAGTTTTGTAATACAAAAAATATAGTGTGATTTGTCTGTCATGAGAAATCTGGTGCTCTTGGAATGACCTCACTCACCCCCCAGGTCTCAGCAAAAGATGAAAGCCAAGAGATAATTAAAGGCTAGAAGAGATAGAAATCAAGGATATCCTGTTTATCTAGCTGAATTACAGTTGTAGCTGCTAAGAGGAAAATTATAAACGTTTATGGCATTTAGGGAAGAGTGCAGATTATGTCACTTTGGTGTGAAGTTGTAAATGTTCCTTGATACCTGTGTGAGAGAGGATGCTGCTCAGAGATGAAAGAAGATCTTGGAAATTTGCAGACTTGATTGGGAAGTCACATGGGGAAAGGAGTTTTTTTCCTGAGGTCACCTTAATTAACTGACCTTCTGAAATATAAAACATCCTGGGTGTATGTTTTTAATAAACAGGGAGGAGCTAGTTGACCTCACGCAAAGAGGTTGGCAAATCCAGTTTTTAAACAATATTCTGTTTTCCATTTGGACACAAATGTTTGGACTCTGAAAAGAAACATCTATAGCACTGTGAGATAAGAATACCTTTAAAAAACAATTCTAAGAGTACTGCGGTAGGAGATTTTGTCTGCACTTTTAAACCTGTTTTGTTTAAGTGATTTGTATGTTTTGTGGTATATGGTTCTGTATTTACATTTTACATATTTGTTATGTATTTTGAAGTAAACCTCTACTTTAGAGGCTACTTGGTGTGCCTTTGAATTTCTTTTTCTTGACAAGGAAGTATACATGGTTAAAGCTGACACTGCACAAAGCTTACTGGTTTTACCAAACTGGGAAAAGGTAAGAATTTATTCTAAGGTCTTTTAATAGAGTTTTAAGGGTTCATTTGTATGCTTGGTTAGGTGCCCATAGGCAAAGATATCTGCCCCCCTCCTAAGAGCAGAATTATCTGAGCCTGTACATTGTGTACGCTAACAAGAGGTTCACAGTTTGAATCCTCCAAGACTTGAGACCAAAGGTTGATTCGAACCCACAAACAGACAGGAGGGTTACCCTGTTTCTGTTAACAGTTCACAAGACCGCGTCCGAGGTTGGCGCTTTGGGAGTAGAGGGCTAACCTGCTGAGTGAGTTTGTGACAGATTGTTGTCAGCAGTGTGATACATTTTGGTATTACAAGCTTTTATTGTTCAGTGTGTCAGCTTGAGACCATCAGTTCACTTGCAAAGAAAGAGAAAGGCAGTTTATGTTTTTAAAAAGTAGACAGAACTATTTCACTTGCCGTACAGTCAAGTTCCTACCTGTTTAATTTTTTTTCTAAAGTGCAAGTCAAAATAGCCATAGTTAAAGAAGATGGCTTCCAACTATAGCAGGCACTCTTTAGACTACTTAAAGCAGTTGTGTGGGGACAGAGGAGTCCTGCTCAAGATGAAAGGCAGCAAACAGAACCTTGTAGATGCCCTGATGGTAGCAGATACAAGAGCAGTGAGTCACAGACAGTGACTGAAAAGGACCAAACCTCGAGTGTGGCAGGGCTAGTGGCATGTGCAGTGCCCAGATCCAATGAGGAGGGCAACAGGGCAACTGTCAGTGAAGAGGCCACAGCAGCAGGGGAATGTCACCAGTAGTGGTGGGTGAAGTGGAGCTAAATTCCTCCAGCGAACTGATGTCTGCGAATGGCAAATGGAATCTGCGAAGTGCTCCATGGCAGCAAGTGAGTACTTCGCGTTATAATGAGGAACGAAAGTCCATTGAAAACAATGACTTGAATTACTCTGCTCTTCCTCAAACCACTTCTCCACTAATTATAAGGTGAAGTAACACTGAAATCAGTGTACTTGATCACTTCACCTTGTTATTGAGTTCCAAAGTGGATTTGCAGTACTTCATGGGATTGCATATCACATGGACTCTAGATTGTTGTGCACAGCCTCAGTACTGTGTAGTGTGTATGTAGTGGAAGATGGAGACAGTTTCTCTCAGCCTGCCATTCAAATCCTCTAATATCTGTTAAAAAGCCTTTTTAGCCATTTTTGCTCAAAATTTAGTACATTGATTGTAGGAAACCCTCTTGTGCTCATATCATTGAGTGTTTATTGTTTGTGTGCAGATTTTAATGTTAATTTAGAACAATTAGTATGTGTACTGTGAAGTGTGCTTTGAGGAGGCGATCTGTGGTGTAGGTAGATTAACTGGGAGAAAAGGCAGTCTTTCTGTTTTGGTTATATTTTTCTTGTATAACTGTGTTAATGCACACACAGTAATATTTTCAGTAATTCTTGGCATTTTGGCTAATTGTTGTGGTGCAATAGTGTATAATTTCTGTTTGTTTAAAACATTTGGTTGTATTACTAAAGGCTTTCAATTTGCTACACATTACTGGTAGTATTTTATGTGTGAGTGAGTGTGTGTGTGATGTATGTATGCCATTAAATCAGATACCGTATATTGTGCCACAGAGTAATTGCAGCAGTATGAACCTGCTATCCAGTGCACCTGCAAGAATGTTTTGTACTACCTGTGTATCTTTACTGGTAGTAGTGGACTGTTACTGCCATGCACTAAGCCCCTCACCAATGGCAAAAGGTATTCTTTTCAAATTTGGATTTCTGATGGTGAGCACTGGTTAGAGTGGTGGTGGTGTGCCTTTGTGTCTGCATCTCTTTAGTGTGCAGCACAATCTTAATCTGTCTGTGCATTTGCATCTCTTTAGGGCCCAATCTCCATCTGTTACTTAAGTCACAGTTGTTTCTTTGGCTTCCTTCAGAATACTGGTGTGGTGCACACAATTCATGATCACGTCACGAATCACAAAATTAACATTTTGTAGTATCTCTCCAGGCTTCACCACTGTACCCATTGGTATGAGTTTTCAAGCTGGTGAGTTTGCAAACAGCCAGGTCATCAGGGAAGTACAGCTGTAGGCATTTGCATTCCCAATGCGCTCGTCAGCTCCAAGTCTGAGAAAAATAAATTCATATTTCATGGTCATGAATGCAGTCACAATTCCTGATCACATCATGAATCACAAAATTAATTTTTACTAGTTACTTGCATAATGTAAGCCTGTTTTGTAGTATCTCTCCAGACTTCACCACTACACTCAATGATATGAGTTTTCAAATCGGGGAGTTTTGTGATACAGGTCATTGTCATCAGGAAGCTACAGCCGTAGGCATTCATGTTTCTACAGCATGTGAGTTACAGTACTGTAAGCTATGTGATGTGGGGTCCAGGGCTGCTAATATTGTTGTCATTCTGCCTTACTTCAGGTTAAGGTGGAATGACAAGAAGAAGTCACAATCACAATAACAAGGCAAAGTGGGCAATTCATGCTGGCCACACTGCATAGCGGAGGACAATGCAAAGTGCCCACTTCAGAGGCACTTCACTGGTGGAATTTTAACTTGCTGCATCTCAAAGATGGAAGACTTTGCATGTCTTGTTACACTCTCATTTCATTTTGTCAGCAGTGGAGAATTTTCTGGACACAAGACAGTAGCATTTTGGGGATGAACATTAATTCTGGTGACTTTGTCCGACAACTGCCCTGATGACTGAGTGTGCCATTAATTCTGGGAGACTTTGCACTTCTTGTTACTTTCTCATTTCACTCACAGCACTGGATAATTTTCTGAGACAAGACTACAGTAGCATTTTGGGGATGCACATTAATCTCTAGTGACTTTGTGTGTGGGGGCTGCCAATATTGTTATCACTCCACCTTATTTTGCCTTAAGGCAGAATGACAATGCGAAGTAAAATAAGACAAAGTGGGCATTTCATGCTTGCCACTCTGTGAAGCAGAGTGACAATGTGAAGTGCCCACTTTGATTCACTTTCCGCAAAATTTAAATTCGCTGCATCTCTAGTCATCAGTATCCTGGATCCAGAAGTACTCAGGCTGCAAATTGAGTTGGGTAGAATGGAGCTGGAGTTCCAAAGGGAGATGGACCATAAACAATGGGATGCAGACTGTGAGGAGCATGAGTGCTAGCAAGCTGCAGAGGAGAAGAGAGACCGTGAACAGTGGGAGGTGGACTGTGAGGCAGAGAACTCCAAGAGGCAGACCATGAGGATCATGAGCACCAGTGAGCTGCAGAAGAGAGGATTGAGTGAGAATGCTAAGACACAGACCATGAGGAGCAGGATCACCAGAGGCAACACAAACTGAGAAGCTTCAGACTCCAACCAGGACACCAGAGCAGGTAAGTGGTTTGGCTTAACTGGGACTGCAGGACTGGGTTACAAATTGAATTCCAAATTAATAGCTGAATTTAAAGGGGGATATGGATGCCTTTTAAATTCTTTTAAAAAGTTGTATTCAGGCTAAAATTTCTAGAGAGTCCTGGAGCTTCCAGCTATCCCCACTACTTACCGGGAAAGCTCAGGATGCATTGGGTCAAATGGACAATGAGGACAGTGATGATTACAGCAAACTTAAAGTTGCATTGTTAAAAGTTTGAATTACCTGCTGAATCATACAGAGCAAAATTCTGTAAGTTCAGGAGAAGCCCTGACATGAGCTATGAGGAGCTAGCCACAAAACAATGTCAGTTTTAAATGTTGGTGGGAAGGAATTGGCACAGACTCTGTTGATAAAATTGAAAATGTGATTTTGTTAGAACAGTTTTTCTGGGCATGCCCAGCAGAGCTGAAAACCTGGCTGGAGGACCTAGATCCCAAAATAGTGCAAGAGGCTGCTGAACTCTTAGACTGCTATGCCAAGAGCAGACCTGCTCTGAGAGTGAATGGGGCAGGCATGGCAGTGCAGGGGAAAAGCGCACCTTCAGGGCAGCTAAAACCCTCACTGCCTCCACCAAAACCAGTTAGCCCAGGTTTCAGAGAAAAGATTTTCTGAAAAGAGAAGTGAATGTTGATTATATAAAGAAACTGGGCATATTGGCAGACGGTGTCCCAAAAGAATGAGCAATAATATGCAGAATGGTTCTAGAAAAGAAGCAGGTTGTTTGTGTGTTCCTTGAAGCATGCCAGTGAACATGAGGGAACACATGCACACAGTCATGGTGAATGGTGTACAGACGGAAGGGTTAAGGGACACTGTGGCATCCTTGACCTTGGTAAAGGGGATCTGGTAGAGCCGGGTCAGCTTATACCCAATAAATACATCACTGTACAGGACTTTTACTGGTGAAGAGAAAACATTGCCCCTCGCTAGTGTACTCCTAGACTGGGATGAAACAGGGGTAATGTGCAACAGGTAGCTGCAGCCCAAACCTTAGCAGTGGATGTGATCCTAGGCAACAACCTCAAACAGGAGATGGTGTGTGCAGTTACCCATAGTCAAGCAGCAAGGGAAAATTGTAGTTTCCTGAACCCCATAGAAGCCATTGTGGAAACCGCTGAGAGGCTGGTTCCGTAGCCTGTCTTTCCAGATGTGGAGACTAATGAAAAGAGGGTATAAATTTCCCCAGTAGCAGTTAACCACACAGCTACAGAGGGTTACTCCAAAGAGGGAGGGGTGACCTGTGGTCACAGGGTTGGTATTGACAGTGATCCTATGTGCCCTGATGCTAGTGCTAGGGATCCTAGTTGAGCAACTGAAGGGACCTGTCCCATGCACTGGGAATGTGTGAGGGTTTGCAGCTGCTCAGAGAAGTGACCCTAATCTAGAGAAGCTGAGGGCTTGGGCAGACTCGGACAGCGCACAGGAGGTGACGGCAGACATAAGGTTCATTGGGAAAAGCTATGTATACTCAGGCAGTACAAACAGAGGGAGGGGTGCTAGGTAGGCAGCTTGTCGTTCCCTGGGGTATCATAAGCAGTTGCTCAAGATTGCACATGATATTCCCTTGTCTGGTCATCTGGGAATAATGCACACTACACAGCAGTTTGCCCAGAATTTCTATTGGCCTAACTTCACCTAGCAAGTGAAGGAGTATTGCAGTCTTGCCACCGGTGCCAAGAAACAGGGAAGCGGCAAGAAAACCCAAGCTACCCTGATTCAATTGCCACTAGTGGAGGAGCCATTCCAGAGGGTGGAATGGATATTTTGGGGCCTTTAAATACCCCCAGCTCCTCAGGGAAGAGATTAATCCTGACTGTGGTGGATTATGTCACCCAGAACCCAGAGGCAGTCACCCTATCCTCGCTTGAGGACAGACAAAGTGCAGATGTCTTACTTGGGATTTTCTCCCATGTTGGGTTTCTGCAGGAGGTTATCACTGATCGAGGGGTTCCTTCATGTTGGACCTGATGAAATGTTTATGGAGAAGTGTTAGGTGGTGCAGAGATGCACAACACAGATCACCCACAAGCCAGTGGGCTTGTGGAAAGATTCAATGGTACCTCAAAGTCAATGTTCAGGCATTTGCTGAGCAGCATAGGAGGGACTGGAAGAAATATCTTCCCCACCTGTTGTTTGTATACAGGAGGTGCCCCAAGAGTCAACCGGATTTTCCCCTTCAAACTCTTTATATGGACGCTGGGCACGTGGGCCCCTAGACTTGATCTGGGAGGACTGGGAAGGCAAGCATGCCACCCAAGGAACTCCCACTGTGGATTATGTCCTTAGGTTTAGCGAAAGGCTGAAGGAGGCGTATGGGGACTGCCCAGAGCAGCCTGGCAGCTGCCCAACAGAAACAAAAAGTGTGGTACGACCGCAGAGCGCCAAAGCCTCCGCACATAGTGGGTCAGGAAGTCATGGTCCTTATTTCAATCTGGAAAGACAAGCTGCAGGCTGAGTGGGAGGACCGCATAAAGTGGTTAGAAAGGTAAATGATGTAAACTACCTTATAGAGTTACCTGACAGAAGACAGACAGAAAGAATGTACCATGTCAACATGACAAAGCCATGTGCAAATAGGGCTGACATGGTGTTTGCAGTGTGTAGTCCTGGGAAGGGACAGATGAAGGAGACCCTTCTGGACTTGCTGGAAGAAAGTAAGTGGAGTCCTCTGTGAAGGTAGTAAACTGTCTTCCTAGCTAGCCCGGACAAGATCCAGGAAGTAAGGGAGGTTTTAGCAGACTTTGCCCCATTGTTTAGCACCAAGCCTGACTAACCCCTTAGCAACTCATGATGTGGAAACAGGGACACAGATGCCCATACAGCAGACAGCACATCAGGTGTCAGAGACTGTCCAAAAGGACATTAGGAGGGAAGTGGAGGAGATGCTGGATTTAGGGTAATTCAGAGATCCCACAGCCCCTTGGGCCTCACCTGTAGTTCTTGTACCCAAGCCAGATGGCTCTACTCATTTCTGTGTGGACTGTCTGAGACTGAATGCAGTCATGAAGTCAGATGTCTACCCGATGCTCTGGACGGATGAACTCCTGGACAAGTTGGGAGGGGCACTCTACCTTCACGCCATCAACCTGGCAAAGGGTATTGACAGGTAGAATTAACAGACAGCGATAGAGAGAGGTTGACCTTCATCGCCTCAATAGGCTTATTTGAATTGAAAGTAATGCCTTTCAGAATGAAGAATGCCCTTTCCATTTGCCAAAGGTTAGTGAACCAGGTGTTAAATGGTGCTGAGGAGTATGCCATGGTGTATCTGGATGACATTATCATCTTTAGTACCAGCTGGAAGGAACACCTGTCCCACCTTAGGGAAGTGCTGGGCAGGATACAGAGGGATGGGCTCACTGTCAAAGCCTAGAAGTGCCAGATGGCCATGGGAGAAGTGGCATACCTCGAGCATGTGGTAGGCTGGGACAGCTCTGTCCTAACCAAATAAAAATAGAGGTAATCCAGGTATGGCCCAGATCAGAAACACAGAAGCAGGTCAGGAGTTTCTAGGGTCAGCAGTGTACTACAGGAAATGTGTACTCAATTACAGTACCTGGCTGCTCCCCATCTGACCTCACAAAGAAAAGAATGCTCAAGAAAATCACCTGGGGCCCAGCCTGTGAGGAAGCCTTTTCCAACTAAAGGAGGCACTGTGCAGTGCTCCTGTTTTGACAAGTCCTGACTATAGCAAACCTTCATCATTCAGACTGACACCTCAGATGTGGGTATTGGGGCAGTACTGAGTCAGACATCCAGCCAAGGGAAAGATCACCCAGTAGTGTACCTGAGTAGGAAGTTACTTCCCAGGGAGCAGGCATACCCTACTGTGGAAAAAGAATGTCTTGCCATAGTGTGGGCCCTAAAGAAGTTGGAGCCATACTTATATGGACAGCATTTTGTGATGCAGACTGATCCACAACCCCTGGTTTGGCTGACGAGATGGGAAAAACAATTGTAGATTTCTAAGATGGAGATTTGCTTTGCAAGGGTATATGACCTGATGATCGCACATAGGCTGGAGCCCAAAACCAGAACTCAGACAGCGTGTCTCATGTCCATGAGGGAGAACTGATTTAGGAAGCTCATCCCATGCAGGGATAGAGCCCCTAAATTCAGTCTAGGTGGGGAGGATTGTGACACTTGGACAGCTGGTTCTGATAGCTGTATGATTTTTGTAATACAAAAATATAGTGTGATTGTCTGTCATGAGAAATCTGGTGCTCTTGGAATGACCTTACTCACCCCCACCCAGGTCTCAGCTAAAAATGAAAGCCAAGAGATAATTAAAGGCTAGAAGAGACATAACTCAAGGTATATTTTGTTTATCTAGCTTAATTATAGCTGTAGCTGCTAAGAGGAATCATGAACTTTATGGCGTTTGGGGAAGAGTGCAGGTTATGTCACTTTTGCAGTTGTAAATGTTCCTTGATGCCTGTGTGAGAGACTATGCTGCTCAGAGATGAAAGAAGATCTTGGAAATTTGCAGACTTGATTAGGAAGTAACATGGGGAAAGGTTTTTTTTGCTGAGATCACCTTAATTAACTGACCTTCTGAAATATAAGACATCCTGGGTGTATGGTTTTAAGAAAGGACTAGTTAGGACCTTGCAAAGAGGTTGGCAAATCCGGTTTTAAACAATATTCTGTTTCCATTTGGACACAGATGTTTGGACTCTAGAAAGAAACATCAATAGCACTGTGAGATAAGAATACTTTAGAAAAGACCATTCTAAGAGTACTGTGGTAGGAGAGTTTGTCTGCACTTTACACCTGTTTTGTTCAAGTGATTTGTATGTTTTGTGATATATGGTTCTGTATTTACATTTTACATTTTTTTAATCTATTTTGAAGTAAATCTCTTCTTTAGAGACTACTTGGTGTGCCTTTGAATTTCTTTTCTTGACAAGGGAAGCATACATGGTTAAAGCTGACACTGCACAAAGCTTACTGGTTTTACCAAACTGGCTAAAGGTAAGAATTTATTCTGAGGTCTTTAATAGAGTTTTATGGGTTCATTTTGTATGCCGGGTTAGGTGCCCATAGGCAAAATATACCTCCCCAAAGAGCAGAATTATCTGAGCCTATACATTGTGTATGCTAACAAGAGGTTCACAGTTTGAATCCTCCAAGACTTGAGACCAAAGGTTGATTCGAACCCACAGAACAGACAGGAGGGTTACCCTGTTTCTGTTAACTGTTCACAAGACTGCACTCAGAGGCTGGCACTTTGGGAGTAGAGGGCTGACCTGCTGAGTGGGTTTGTGACACTCATGATCACAATCCCGCAGTCGGCCTCCTCTACCAGCATCCCCTTTCCAACTCCAGCCTAGTACATTAGATTATAGATAGAGTGTCAGGGCATAAGGTGGCTCCACCTCAGGGGTTCAGAGCCAGACGCATCTGCTGGGCTGAGCGGACCTGGTGGAGGCTTCAGACAAGGAGGTAGAGTTGCATGGTGAGTGAGGTAGCTGGAGAGAGTTCCCTGACAGGAGTTGAAACAAGGAGGGATATTCAGAAATGCGCCAGGCGAGCTAAACTGGGATGTGCCAGGGTGTGACTGAGCAATATTCAACCATGCTGTGCCATGGCTCAGCACTGCTGAATATGGCAACGGGCTTCCGCGACTGCACCAGTGCAAGTGGCAAGGGAGGAGCAGGGGGATGCGCCAGCGCAAGTGGTTGGCGCTAGGTGCAGGAACCGTGATATTCAGTGGTGGATATGCAAATGTGCAAATGGGATCATAATGCATGCAAGGAGCAACTGGAGCCATTAACATATCATTATGGCCCCATTTGCATGCAGGTGCACTGATCCCAGGTGACTTGTGCCTGGTGCCCTGCCAGGCTGCAGCCTTTGGGACCGACGCCCCTGCACATCATGGCAAAGTGCCCCAATGCCCAATCGCTGGCATGAGTATAGAACAAGACATGCCCCATATCTCTGGTGGTCCAGTGGAATGCTTCCAGCCTGATCGCAGGCATAAGTATAAGAAAAACATTTTAAATATCCCTGGTGGTCCAGCATCCATTCACATAGTGTGCGTCCCCAAGCTCTGACTACTACAAACTAATTTGCACCGACATAACTCCAACCAACACATCACTGCCTCCTGACCCCAGGGATCTCACCCCTCATGCCCACTGATCATCCCACACTCAGCCCCCATCCCTGCTTCACTCAGCACTACTAGCCCATCTTGTAAGCACCCTCCCATACCTGTAGAACCCACCAAAAATGCATCTCCCCACACTCCCATCGCTTCCACCTAAGCTACTACAAAGTATTTCTGTCTCACCCTCCTCCTACTGCTAGGCAATGTCCATCCTAACCCGGGCCACTTACACCTGGTGCTACAACAGAGGGCAAGCTAAGCAGCCTGCAATTAGCCTCCCTCAATATTTGCAGCTCCTAAGTAAATTTACTCCTCTCCAGGGCTGGATCGCTCAACATGCCCCTGACATCCTAGCTTATCAAAGACCTGGCTCTCAAAAACATCCCTGATGCCTCGGTTACCCTCAGTGGCTACACCATCTTCCAAACAGACAGGCTGTAAATGGGGAGGTGAGTGTGCCATTTATGTTAAAACCATATTGCAAGCTCCCACCTGCCTCTTCCTCTGCCGACCCATGGGGCCCAATCCACTGCCATAAAGATCTTTACTTGGCAGTCATGGAAAATCACTATACATTATGGCTGTTACATCCCCACCACCAACCAAAAGTCAGCCTTTGATTCAGTACTCTGTAGCCTCGCTCATCTCCCTCCCAATAGCCAACTAATTATAATGGGAGACTTCACCGTGATTGGGTATCCTCCACATCTGCCACATACAAAGACGCTGTTCGAGCCTTTGATCTAACTCAGTGGTCCTTTCTCCCACCAACTTGACCCCAGAACAGGGTACTCCACCCTTATAGACCTCATCCTTATCAACCACCCACATAACCTCTCCCAGGTTAAAGCTTCCTGACGTGCTAAGTGACCACTCTCCTGTCACCTGCTGGTGGTCAAATAAACTCCCACCTACCATCCCTAAAGTAACAGTCCAGAATGCACCTACAAAAGATGCTGTCTTCCACCTCAAATCATACCTACTCTCCTGTGACTGGTCACCCATCCTTGATGCTCATTCTGTTGATTTTGCCTCCGCTCCTTTATCACCATCTTTAACACTGCCTGTGACATCTTTGCCCCATTCACAAAGCATATCTTAAAAAACAGGGATATTCCTCGATCTCACAGTCCCTACTTAATCTGATGCACCAAAGAGACAACCTCGGCATAAAGCCCTGGACTCTAAACTACCCCAGGACAGGTAACTCTACAGAGAAGCCAGAAACAAATGTACCTGGGCCATCTGGCTAGCCAAGGCCACTTATTACAACACACACCTTCACCAACACTTGGGGCTCTGGGAAGAAATTCTGGAACAATACAAAAGAGCTGTGCGGAAAAACCATTTCCCCTGCACCCTCGCAGATTCTACTGGACAGAGCCCTCCCCAAGACCCCACTGCCATATCCAATGCCCTTAATACCACCTTCGACCTCAGTCACATCCTCCCACATAATTTCTTTGACCAATTCCTAATGGCCCCAGAGACACCTCTGCCACCATGGCCCCTCCACCTTACCAGCAGAGAACCATCTCTTGCAGTGAAGCTAAACACTACCTCACCAAAGCCTTGATGAATGCGTGCTATAGCAATGACTCTATTGACCTCAAAATGCTCAGGCTAACTCTGGATGTAACCCTGCCACATCTTACAAATTCTTAACTGGTCCCTATGCCTCAGCCAGTTCCCCATGCCATGGAAAAGAGGTATAATTACCCCCATACTGAAAAGTGGTGATCCCACCTCAATCAGCAATGACCAACCCATCTCGATCCTCCAACCCTCAGGAACTTGAAAAAATTGTGTCATACCAGCTCACCAATTACTTATCCAAATACTCGCTGCTCTGCCATGAACAACACGGGATCCAGAAGGGACACAACACCACCACTGCCCTCCTGGAATTTATCTCATACATTCACGAGGCACTGGACCAGGGGTCCATAGCAGAGCAAACTACATTGACTTGACCAAAGCCTTCGATACCATCAGTCACACACTTCTGCTCCACGCCCTTCCTCCCAACATTTCTCCCCTGAGGCCTCCACCAGGTTCAAGGACTAGATCTCTGGCTGGATGTGACAGGTTAAAATTAATGCAACCCTTTCCTCCGAAAGACCAGTCCAATCAGGTGTACCCCAAGGGTCCATCCTCGGTCCGTTGCTCTTTACACTCTTCCTAAACTCCTTCCTCCCTCAATCACGCAATGGGAAGCTCTTGCTCTATGCAGATGATGCAGTACTGCTGGAAACATCCCCAACCTAACTCCCTACAATCAGCCCTACAAGGCTTTTTAGTGATATTAAACCCTGGTTTCATGAGCACAGCCTAGTGCTCAACTACAATAAGACGAAAACAATGATCTTTGCCCACTGCCAAAGCCAACTCAGCAATGCTCCGCTACTCATCTCAAACTCCCAGGGTCTCCTTCTTGAACAGGTCTGCAGTTTCAAATACCTGGGTGCCACTCTGGACACCTCCCTTACCTACCACACACACATATCCAACACATGTCCTCCACTGTGAGCACCAGATTGGGGATCTTATACAGGCATAGGCATTGCTTACCTCCTCAGGCCTTCCATCTTGCAGTAACTTCCTCAGTCCTATCTTTGGTCGACTATGGCATTATGATTTATTGTTCTGCTGACCAAACTGCCACGCAGCATCAACATTGCCCTCAACAAGCCTGCAGACTGGTCTCTGGGAGTAATAGAGACACCCACACATGTGAGCTTTACAAACGTGCTAACTGGCTCACCTTCAAAGATAGGCTTAAATATCACACCACCCCTAAGCAAAAACATTCTCATGAATCTAGCACCCAAAGACCTCCACCCCTCATCCATACTATCTCACATAGAAAGGCCCCTAGACACACCACTGGCACCTCTCTCCTAGTCCCCACTGTAGGACTGCCCATGGACAAAGGTATTTCCAATACCGGCTCCCTATGGCTAAACAGCATGTCAGCCTGTATCTCCCTAGCTCCTAGTCTTGGTCAATTTAGAATGGGCCTCAAGGACCTCCTCCTTTAATCAGCCCTACACTGCAACCACTTTGCCTCTACCATCACCAAAAACAAAGAAGGACTATTGCTAGTAGTCTATCTAGCACCAGCAAATGTAGAAAATCCATTATGACAGGGATAAAATGCCTAACCTTACGCCTAACAACATCCTCAGGTCCCACAATCACAATGTATATATAATCTGATGCAGGGTTCAGTTAAGACCCCTGAATCTGTAATCTTCCTTTGGTCACAGCTAAGACCAAAAATCCTCTTAAGGATCCGTGACACAATGTATATGCTGTACATATGTATAATACCAGCAAATGTTATGTTTGTTCTTTCTGTACTGAGGTGGAGCCTTTGCAAAGGAGTCTATGACTCAAAGGCTTGTAATTCCATTCTCTTCAATAAATAAATAAAAAAAATATCTAGGAGAACCCCTATCTATCAGAAATAGTGATCCACTCCAGTTCTAGCAAAGCAGGCTAGTCATTTGACCCACGCTGTTATTGCTTTTATGCCCTCCAACACTGATCTCTTTGAAAGATGTTTTAATACAGCTAAAGATATTGCCTCGCCACATCCCTCAATGTTAGATCCTGAGAACTTTAAGGTTTCTCAAACTTGGCTTGCCAAGAGTTAATTTTAACTACAGTATTTATTTTATTATCACACTAAACAAGTGACATCTACTACTGTTCCCATTCACACACCTCCTGGTGACAAGTATTCTACTACTGGCACAAAAACATCACAGTCTGGTTCACCAATCCCATTTAAGGATGAGAAAAACTGTTTTGCTTTCAGTGAGCAATGAGCATGCCAAAATCTGATTGTCTGAACACTGGTGAAGCAGATCTGAAGGCACTTGGTTTTCCTTTCTGTTCTCCAGCACTTCAACATCATGACACAGCACTTTTACAGGAGCACACAGTGAGCATGTCCAAGTTGTCTGCCAGCCACATGACCTGCAGCAGTCAATTAGTGATGCTAATATCAAGAATTCCTCACTGCACACATCTCAGTGACATTTTCTGCTCTCTCTCAAAGAGCATGGACCTAGCAGTAACTGTTGAAGGAGCTACTTTTGTGTAAAAAAGAGTGACATATGATAAGAAAACTTGAGATCATCAGACAAAATTGTGCATCATTAATTAGCAGTGTCATTTCCATCTCTTTCTCACATGGAAAGGACCTGTGGCAGGAAGGAACTGATTTTTATTATTAAAACGAGTGACGCTTTGATCAGAAAACAACTTGGAAATCATTATGGGATTGTACATTATCATTCCAGTTAGTTCATTTTCACTGCATCTAACTCTCTAGTGTCAGCCTGACAGGCTAGTGAAATTGTGCTGAAGAAGAGGAGTGGTTGTACAGTGGAGACTGCACAGCAGCTGCAGGCCCTGTAGCTGGAGCAGGGCAGAGTGAGTTGAGAGAAGACTAGGAAAGGTGTAGAGAGGATTTTTAATAGATTTATTTAAAACATAATCTTTTCCTGAGTGCTGGTGGTTTAGAGGGCACATAAACCCATGTTTATTTATATATTTAATTATTTTATTTCCCCATGCAGCAAAAGCAGGATATGAATTTAGCAAACAAATCCAGAAAGTGCTCGCTCATGGTGCCAAGGCCTGGTGCACTTGCTAGGCCGCCATCCCTGTGGATAAACACCAGCTCTAAAATGCAAATGAACATGGAGAGTAAACAACATAATACCAGTTCAGCAGAAATTAACATTAAATAGGACACATGGTTTAAAGTACAAATTCTATAGTTACTAATAGAATAACCAATCTTACTGGCACTGTTTAAATCAATTAAATGATAAGAAAAATCTGCTTCTACTACAGACCAGGTACCCAGGTGGTACTTCACTCACTAAAACTTCATCAGAGGGTGGGCTCTGGGTGATTATGACCTACCTAAATCACAGTATGTCCTACAGTATGTCTGTAGGGAGCATGTCATGAAGTACAGTTTCATGGTGATAGCGTAGTCTGTTCCTCCACATTGAAAGACCATATCAGTAGGGGCCCCAAGAGGGAATCAAGCATAAAACCCATTACTTTAAACCACAGTGTAGAAAAACGGGACGAGTAAAAGAAGGATGGAATTGATACCTTTCAGAAAATCAAATAAATAAGATAAAATACATCTCTGCCAATGCATGGAGTCTTGGAAACAACATTCCAGGCTTGGATACCATCATGGTGGAGGCTGACCTGGATGTAGTGGCCATAATGGAAGGGTCCAGGTGCACTGAGCACTGTGACTGTGACATGGCAATATCAGGATACTCTATGGTCAGGAATGTTAGGGAGGGAAAAGGGGAGGGAGCTATTTTTATATGTGAGGAAGGGATTCATGGTCATGGAGGTACAGGTGTACCCAGAGAAGAAGAAGGGGCTGGAGGTGCTGTGGATCACCTAGAGACAAGCTGTAGGCTTGCTATCCATACTGGGGTAGTGTGCAGACCTTCAGCATAGGGAAAGCAGTTGGATGAGGCACTCAGGAAGCCATCATCAGAATGGTGATGCAAGGGGAGGTGCTACTAGTTGGTGACTTCAGTCTGCCTGACATGGAGTGAAGCCTTCCAACTACAGCTTCAGCAAAGGATTAAGGCCATCCTTGATTCCCTTTCTGGGGGTTTTTCTCAGGCAACTAGTCAAAGAACCCATTAGGAACAGGGCACTGCTGGACCTGGTACTCACAAACAGGGACAGCATTACAGACATCACAGTGTGCAGTCCCTGGGTACCAGTCATCACCACACAGCTTGATTTATCAAAAGACAGGAACAGAAGCTAACCACACAAGGATGAGGTCTGGACTTTAGGAGGCAGATATTAAGGACTGTAGGACTATCTGAGAAACTTCCTCAAAGGGGGTATTGCCAGGGAGGGGCAGAGGCACAATGCTAAAAAAATAGGAGGGCATAATTAAAGCAACTAGCTTCAATATGAAGGAAATTAGAAAAGCAGAAGAAAAATATACCATTATGGTACTCTAAGAAAGTGGCAAGCGTGGTGAAGGATAAAAGGGTGGCTTCCAGGTGATAATGTATAAAGAAACACAGTGAGAGAAGGACAGGAGAGTATTCCTAGTAAAGCAGAGAGAAACAGGTAAAGCAGTAAGGGAGCAAAGCCCCAGCAGAGGCACAGATCATCAAAGGGTTGCTGAGGAGAATAAAACTTTCTTCGGATACATAAGTGAGAAGAGAAATGAGGGAGGGTAGTGAGGTTAGAAAGGCAGAGGGGTGGAGACTGTATAGAAGAGGCCAAGAAAAGCTGACATCCTAAACAGGTACTTCTGCTCAGTCTTCACAGTTGACTGATAAGGGTCAAACCACCATGGATGAGGACACAAGTCCATTTTCAAAGGAACACATTTGTGAGGACTTGCAGATCTGAAGGTGGACAAAGCAATGGGACTGGATAGGATATACCCAAAGGTTCTAAAAGCACTCAGGAAGGTGCTAGCTACCCACTGACAGCTTGTTTCAACAGGTCACTAGAAACAGGCTGGTTCTGCAGGACTGTAGAAGAGTGGAAGTGCTCCTCTGCATAACAGCAGCATCAGGGAGGAGGCTTGCAACTAGGGGCTGGTCAGTCTTATTTCAGTAGTGGGAAATTAATGAAACCCAGTTAAATGAAAGACTGGCAGGGTATCTTGAATCTGATGGGCTGCAAGACCACAGTCAGCAGATTCATGGGGAAAGTCATGCCAAATTAATCTGATAGATTTCTTTGACTGGAGAATTTGGGAAATAGATCAGGGGAGGGCAGTGGATGAGGCCAATCTGGACTTTAGCAAGGCCTTTGATATTGTGCCACATAGAAGGCTGGTAAAGAAACTGAGCTATCTAGAGGTGGAACCAAAGTGGTGAATTGGGTCAGATACTAGTTAATGGAGAGGATGGTTGCAAATAGCACTGAGTCTAGCAATAGGAGAGTGGCCAGCAGGGTGCCACAGGGCTCAGTGCTGTGACAGGTCCTCTTCAATGGTAGAAATAATACCCAACAGGGTGGGTGGTATTGTCAATAGTGGACATTCCAGGGATGCAATGAAGCCCAAAGTCACAGGTGGAGAAACTATAGCCCCTGGAAGGTTCAGAATATCCCATACTGCCCACCCAGGAGGGTAATATTGTACTTAGAAAATGGTTATTTGTGGCATTACAGTGGTTCATAGGATTTATCTGAGTACAGTGGGTAATTTAACCCTTTATGGACTCACCACCAACATTTCATTAGTGGAAACAAATTTAGTTTCACCCATATACAAGTCCAAATTTGTTTTAAAAGAATCCAAGGTGGTGCTTTGTACTACATTTATGGATAAATTGTTCCAAATATTAACTACTCTTTGAGTATACCACTTATTTCTCTTTAGAGTGTTATTTTGGGTGCCTTTTAATTTTAATGAATGTGATCTAGTATTTACCAAAGACTGATTTCTGATTAGGCCTATTGTTTCATAAAGGACATCATTATTAATAGCTTTATATGTCAAGCATAAATCTCACACAGTCTTCTATATTCCATAGAATAGAGACCCACCATTTTTAATCTGATAGCATATTCAATTCCTTTTAATGTATGGACCCTTTTAATAACTTACGTTGTATCCTTTCTATGAGTTTTTATTTCTTATCAAATAAGGTGCTACTACTCTGGAACAATATTCCAAGTGTGGTCTAACAAGGCTAGCATATAAGGGAATATTACATTTGTATCCCTATTTTTTATGTTTCTAAGTATACAATATTAATATTATCGATGAGTCCTTTAACTAACACATGTTGGCTTGCCAAATTTGCCAATGATTGCAAACTAGGCAGTATTATAACTGATGTAAAATCTGCTTTAGATCTACAACAATTTAACACACCTTGTTGAATGGTCAAAAAAAATCTATTATTTAACATATCAAAATACAAGGTGATGCATTTGGGTAAGAACAACCCTTGTTCACATATACAATGAATAATTTCAACCTACATACAACTGAATATGAAAAATATTTAGGTGTAACTCTCTCTAAAGATTTTTCCTTTAATGTTCATACAACCGATGCTGTTAAGAAAGGGAACAAAAGTTAGTATTTTGTTCCTTTCTTGCAGCATCAGTTGTATGAACATTAAAGAAAAATCTTTGAAAAGTTACACTAAATATCTTTCATATTCAGTTGTATGTAGGTTGAAATTATTCATTGTATATGTGAAGCTAAGGTTGTTCCTACCAAATGCATCACCTTGCATTTTGATGTTAATAATAGATTTTTTTTGACCATTCAATAAGGTGTGTTAAATTTGTTGTAGATCTAAAGCAGATTTTACATCAGTTATAATACTGTCTAGTTTGCAATCATTGGCAAATTTGGCAAGCCAACATGTGTTAGTTAAAGGACTCATCGATAATATTAAAAGAGCTGGTCCCAACACAGAGCCCCTGAGGAACCCCACTAGTAACCCTGCCCCACCCTGATAGATGACCTTTCACCGAAAACTTGTTGAGTACGATCTGACAACCATGCATTTATCCAATTTATGATTACTGGGTTTATTTAAAAAATTCAAGTTGTTCTATAAGTATTTGATGGGATACCGAATCAAATGCTTTTGAAAAATCAAGAAAAATATATCAACTGATAAACCCTTGTCCAAAGCTTCACTTACTGGTTCTAAAAATGTAAAGATTGGTTTGACATGGTCTGTCTTGACAAAGCCATGTTGATATATGTCCACTTAGTTTATGTCTGCCAAGTATTTCGTTATTTTGTTTTGAGTGTTCTTTCCAATATTTCACAGAATACTGTAGTTAAACTAATAGGTCTGTAATTTTGTGGAAGGTTTTGCTTCCTCCTTTATGTGGGAATAACAGTGGCTTTGTTCCATACTGACACAGTAATACCGGCTTCTAATGACCAATTAAACAGTACAGTTAAAGGTCCACTCAGAGGGTCTGTCAGATTTTTAGAAATATCAGTGGAATGCCATCTGGGCCTGGTGAGTCACTAGTTTTTAATAAACTTATCCCATCCCTAACCTCTTGCTTGATATTGAGAAAATTGAGGTATCCATTATTTTAATTAGTTGATGATCTATATGTTTAGGTTTAAATACATTTATAAAGTAATTATTTAACTAAGATGCAATTTCTATTTCATCAGTCAAGATTCCTTCTATAGTATGTAAGGGATCTATAGAGGGACTACTATATTTTAATGAACCAATATAATTGAAGGATTTTTTGTTGTCTTTTACACTTTTGCCAGGTTTTCTTCAAGTGTTCTTTTTGCTTTTTATCATATTCTTACTTTTATTTACTAGCTTTTATATAAGTTCCAAATGGTTGTTGAGGATTCTTTTACATTTTCTGTATAATTTTCGGTTTTTGCCAAGATTTTTTATGTTTTTGTTCTACCATAATGGAGAGCTTTTATTTTTATTATATTTCATCCTTGTAGGAAGCCAAAAGTTGATACAAAATTGAAGTTTGTGGTCAAAAGTACTCCAGCTTTTATCTGAATCACACCCTATAAGATCACTAATCCAATTCCAGTTTTTTAGATATTCAATAATGCAGGAGTAATTAGCCTTATTGAAGTTTTTAATTACTATACAACTTATTTATTCCACAAAATATGTAAGATTCATAGTTGTTAGGACCATATTAAGGTCACTATTTTGAAATAATTAAAAAGTCACACATTTATGTAAAACTAGTATAAATTAATAGAAATTAATTTTGTTATAAAGTAGTCCCTTTACTGGTACAGATACAGTAGTATTCTGTTTTTTTTTTTTGTTTTGGGAAATCAAAATTTATTCAAAAGCTTTTTATCATGTATTACAGACATTTACACATGAGATAAGCTGAAAACAAGTCAGCCTAGATAATAACACTACTAACAAATAGTTCAAGATAGGGAGAAGAAAGTAGGAAAAGACAGAGAAGCAGGAAAATGAGAGAGAGAGAGAGAGAGAGAGAGAGATAGCATGCGAATGTAATCTACAGTACATATAATCACATGATATAGTACATAAAAAGGGTAATAAAGAAATGATTTACATCAACCTAGGTGGTAAAGTGCAGTGGTCTAAGGCTCTGAGCTGCAAATTTGGTGACATCCAGCAGACCAGACCTGGGTTTGAACTCCAGCTTCCACTTGCATTCTGTGTGACCCTGAGCAAGTCACTTAACCTCCTTGTGCTCCCAGGTCGCCCTGTAAAAAGCTTTCAGCTTAGTGTGCTATACCTGGTTAAACAATAAAATAAAAAAATAAAAAATAAAGACAAAAATAAATATGAGTTCAGCTCTTTAAACGATTAGGCAAATTTGGCTAGCAGTTCAATTATGTCCTTATTTTCCTTGGAAGCCATGAAGTGTAGAAAGGGTAGCCATCTTCTTTTAAATTTGTCCACTGGCAGTCTCAACTTGGCTGTCAGGAATTCCATCTCTTGAATTTTTTGCAAGTATCATACCAAGAAGTTCAAGATGGCTTACTCTAGGTAAGCCAACATTGGGTGATTACCTTGAGAGCTGCTGCTACAAAGATAACAAATAAGTGTCAACTGCTCTGACATATTTATTGTACTCTCACTGTATATCCTTTTATGCCATATAATCACAGGTCACCTCTGAAAAAGGACCTCTGGGGCTCAGTGGGCCTATCCGGTCACCAAAATTTAATAAATAAATAAATAGATCTGGGCTTTGGATTGAAGCATCGGGGTCAACCCAAAAGCCAGCATTGAGGGACTCTGTGCAAGAAATCCAAGAATCCCACCCACTATATCCCAAATATCCCTCCAGAATCCTTTACTAATAGGACATTCTCAAAAGATGTGCGAATAAGACCCAATGGACTGACAGTTCCTCCAACAAAGGTATGAAGGGTGATTCCCATAATGTTTTATAACTACCGTGGTCTAAAGTACCTGACCGCCATCCTCTACTGGGAATTCTCTCCAGAGGGGAGGAAGCCATGGTAAAATGAATGCCCTTCCAGATACCTGCCCAATCTTCCATGGACAAGGAGAGACCTAGTTCTGTATTCCAGGCCCTTTAATCCCCACCATTTGGTCCGACACCAGATTTATTCAATTAGTTTCATCAGCGGGTTCCTAAATTCAAGTAAGCATAATCGGGAGGTCAAGGAAATGTAAATCAGTGATGTTAGGTGATGGTGACAGGGCAAACTCAATGTCTGCCCACAATGGTAGGGTATCCTGAGACAGGGTAACCAGAGCCTGCAGCTGAGCTACCCAAACATATTTTGTAAATCTGGTAGGCCTAGTCCACCCTTGTTCTTAGGAGCCAACAACATCTTCCATTTAACTCTGGATCTCCTGCCCTGCCACACAAACTTTGCAAGCATGGATTGTAATTCTTTCTAAACAGTCTTGGGGTTTAAGAGGGAGGGCACCAAATACAAACAAGAAACGAGGAAGTATGTTCATGCGAATACTATCCACCCAGCCTGATAAGGAAAGGAGAAGTTCCTGCCATCTATTACAGACTGCCCTCACTTCTTGGAGTAATCTCAGGAATTCATAGAGTACAGATTCTTGAGATCTATAGACACCCAAATTCCCAAATATCTAAATCCTGTGCTACACCATTTAATTGGGAAGAGGTCTGGTAAGGTTTTCTTAGGGTATTCCTATCGGAAACAGTTCTGATTTTCCAAAGTTCACTTTGTACCCTGAGAAATCGTCAAATTCGCCAGGATGTCCAGAACCTTGGGACTGCCACAACTGGATTTGAGACATATATCAAGGTGTCGTGGCATACAAAGAAATCCTAACTTCTGAATTTTGGACCTGAACCCTGAAGGATATCTGTCTGCCTAATAAAAGCTGCTAGGGCTCTAAGCTAAGGGAAAACAGAAAGGGGAGAGGGGCAACCTTGCCAGGTGCCTCTTTGAACCTCAAACGAAGGAGAGGTTACCCCATTAACACGAACACTTGCCCTAGGTTTGGCATATAGATTTTATGTCTAAGCCCTGACTTTGTCTCTGAAGCCGAACCCCCAGCACCACATACAAGTATTTCCAGTCTAAGCGGTCAAATGCTTTTTCAGCATCTAATGATAGGACTGCATTTAATTGCCCACACTAGGAGGGATTGGCCCCAGAGAGAACATTCACTAAGAGGTGGATGTTGTCATGTATGTGTCTACGGATATAAAACCATTTTGGTCAGGGTGGATCAGACTAGGGATCAGTGATAGCAGTCTGTTACTAATTACTTTTGCCAAAATTTTTGCCTTCTGATTGAGCAAAGATATTGGTCTATAATTAGAACAATAAGCTGAGTCTTGCCGGTTTTGGTGAAACTGCTATCACTGCCTCTCCCTAAGTATTGGGCTGGGTACCTGTATCCTGGGCCATGTTGCAAACTTTAGTTAACAGAGGGGTTAATTCCTTACTGAATCCTCTATAAAATGTTGATATAAAGCGCCTGGACCAGGCACCTTACCTGATTTCAGAGATTTGATAACAAGTTAATTCCTCTCCACAAAGGGGGTCTCCAATGATTCCTCTGGGACTGGAAAAGGCTGGGGAGGTCTACCTTCTGAAGGAAATCTTGAATTATTTCTAGGTGTCCCTGGTTTCTTTCTGCTGTATATAAGAGTTTGTAGAATTTCACAAATTCAGCAGTGATCTCATTTGGTAAACTTTTGGAAGGGTGTGTAGGGTCCAGCACAAATTTCCACTATGTATCCGTCTGTGGCTTGCTTCCCAAGTCTCTGAGCTAGTACTTTACCAGCCCTTTTGCCACCCCCATAATACTTCTGCCCTGTGTATCAAAGTGCGTTTTCAACCCGCCTGCAGCATTAATACATCATAAGTACCCCATGCCTTCCTTAATTTTTTCAGGACCTGGGAACCTGTACATTTATGTTCTGACTCCAGGGCTGTTATTATAGCTAGGCTGTCCTGGATCTTAGCATTATGTTGTTTGTTTCTGTGGGAGGCAAAGGCAAGTGTATGTCCACAAAGGATTGTCTTCAAAGCATCCCACAGAAATTTAGGCTGTGAATCTACTTCCTTATTTTCATTTAAATGTTGTTTATGACCTCACTAGTGGAGTCCATGTACTGCTTATCATTAAGTAACCCTGGGTTGAATCTCCAATTCCCATGTTTTACTGACTCTTTCCACCTGAGTTTAGCTTTAATCATAACACAATCAGAAATTGTAATGGGAAGGATGGAGACCTCCTGGAAGATATGTAATGCATCCTTTTGGACATAAAATCTGTCCAACCTGGAGTACATGTTGGAAGATGGTGAAAAAAGGTATAATCCCTAGTCTGTGGATTATGACATCTCCAGTGGGCTACCAATCCATGCTCAGCACAAAGGTTCTGAAGCAACCATGAGCAGGCCCTGGAGCCAAGAGCCTTAACTGAACTTCTGTCCCTGTTCACATATTCTACACAGTTCCAGTCACCCATGCAAATAATTTGCCTTGGAGGAAGCTCTGATATTGAATTAAAAAGAGAACAAATAAACTTTCCGAGGGTGGCGAGGGCATAAACCCTGACCAGATGCACTACCTACCCCTTATAACTTTTGGATCCAGACGGTAGTCCCCTACAAAATAAAACACCACCCCGGCCCTCTTGGCTTGTGGGTGTTCGCCTGAACATATATTCCCACCCATGCCCTGAGCAATTTCAAATGTTCACTAGCTGTTAACTTAGTTTCCTGCAGGCAAGCAATGTCACAGCATTCTCTAGCAAGCGCTGCAAGAATCCTAGAGTGTTTAACCACATTATTAATACCCTTGACATTCAGCTAACATAAAGTCAGTATAGCTATTATAGTATCAGAAACTAAATACCGCTTCCTGAGCTACCTGAACACACTAATAGAAACCATTTACTCCTTAAAAATATCTTCCAAATCTCTTAAACAAGAAGAAAGGCTAGAATAGAAGGAACAAAGTCGGAAGTGGGAAAAGCCATAGTAGGGTGAAAGATGGACATTAACCATTAACAAGAACAATAATATAGAGAACACATTGCTCCCCTATTAACAGTTGGGAATGGGTCAGTAGGTGACCGTTGTCATCAAGTGGCATTCCTGCCAACCCCACCTTCAGGGTAAATCTTGTCTGCCATGGTGGGGGCTGAACTCCAGACAGAACAACATCCCCTGAAGGGATGAAAGGCTGAGGGACTGGGTAAGCCAGTGCCCTCCTACACAAGTGTAAGAATGTCCGGATGGGCTGGAGTAGCTCTTCCAACCTCCAGCAAACCCATATGATATGATGCAATGATAAAACAAAAGAAAATAAATGTATACCCACAGCTGCAATAATTATGTGGTGGTAATATCTAAATAATAAGAGGCACATAATCATTGTTACCACAGAGAGCCCAAGACAAAACAGCCCGGAAAGCATCTCGAGGAGTAAGCAGGGTTCCAACAATTTGTTATACAATAGACTGTATTGCACCCCACAATCCTGATTCAACCTAAAGAAAAAAAGTGAGAAAAGACATTGTGGCAATTAAACATTGAAAAAGGGGATGATACAACATATGGGCCACCAACACACAATTACCCCAACTCCCTCAAAATATAAAACCAAGTCATAAAGAAAGAAATTCAACTTACATCTGGAACCACACTGAAAATCCAGGAGGTGTCAGGATGAACAGTCTGAGTAATATCCATCAATCAAGGCAAGGGAAATCCAAATGCACAACTCGACACCAACTGAAGTCTCCATAAATGAATAGAAGAATGGGGCTAATGGGAGCCGTGGTAAAGACAAGCAAAGTTCCAAAAGCCAGAGACGAAAAGACTCTCCTCGGTTGGTTGTGGTGTATGGGCAAGCTAAGGGAGTCGAGGTGGGGTCAGATTACCAACTTAAATTTCTGGCTGAAGTATCATCGGAGAAACTTGCCATGAGCTTGGATGGGGGAGCCCCCGATGCACTTATTCCTGCAACCTGAAGCCAGCCAAGGGGCTGTTGCCCAGGGAACAATATAGTGGCCAGACCAAGGTGGTATACCTCAATTGGAAGTAGCTCCGGAACCAGTTACTGTTTATCTTGATTTCCTAGTAAGAGCCACCACAAGTAGTTATTGATCTGGATTGCTGCAAAGTTGTATTCCACAGGAAGTCCAGAGAAAGAGAAATAACCCCTGCACACAATTCAGCCTCTACTCAAACAATAAGAAAGCCTCCAAAACTTGGGAGAAAGAGGAAAGGCATGAAGGAGTTCTTTCTATAACCAAAACAGAGCAAAATAGCAGCTGATACCATAAACTGTGTTAGTCCATCATGTGTTTTTTTTTTGAGATGGGTCATTGCTGAGCCATTTTGATAGATCTGCATGCACAGGTATTAAAGCCTCCAACCTTGAACCAGGGTTACGATCCTCCTGGAGTCAGGGTGAGGGACCAAAGTAGATGTTCAATTTCACTTTCAGCAATATCTTCTTTTAGGTCTGGCATCAAGATATCATCTGCTTTTAAGTAAGCAGATGCTGCTAACAAAGAATCAAAGATTTTTGGTCCTTCAGGCGAGTCTACCCACAATCTGGCCAAGTATCTAAAATAGGCCTTTTACCTCTGTCTCTGAGCTGTTTTATTATGCCAAGAACCTTTTTCTACGGGCTGCTAGTGAGGTGGGGGAATCTTGGTCCATGAAAACACGGGCACCATCAAAACTAAGTTATTTTTTCCCACGCTAACGGAGGATCTTTTCCTTAATGGGATATTTTAAGAATTTAATCAGGATAGCTGTTGGTGGTTTAGGCTTGGGCCCAAGGTTCTAGGTACCTCTCAATGTCCAAAGTTGTTTCCTCTCCTAGTTGCAATTCAGAGCGCAGCCAACCATCCATATATGCAGCCATATCTTCTTGCTCTACTCCTCCAGGGATACCTAAGACCCGAATGTTGTTGCACCTGGAACGTGCCTCTGCATCTTCAGCCTTCACTGTGAGGGATTTTTCTCACCTGTGAAGGTAAGCTGCGATTGGCCATAGGCCATATGTTCATTTTGAAGAGATTCCATGTGTTGCTCCATCATGGCTGTTCTGGATTCTAATTTTTAAAGTCCCATTGTATTGTTGGACACTTTGCTATCTATTTTCTGCAAAGGTTTATTATTTTCCTAGTTTCTAGCCTTGAGCCTAAGGAGCCAGAGACTGATCCAGAATCCTTATCCCTGACCCAGACAGCACCGAGGAGCGGAGGGTGCTGGGCTGAGGCCTTATGTATGCTTCAATTTGCTGCTGGAGTAGCAGGTCTGGGGCTTGAAAGTCTTTTCTTAGTGTGGCCCATAAGTATTGAGTACTGATGCCCACTGATGCTATAAATCTGTCAATGTTGCTGTGGAGTGCTGGATTCAGATAGATTGGGTGCTGGAGGTTGCGCTGTGAGAGCTAAGCCACCATTCCTGCCTGCTGCATCACGGAAGTCTGGATGCTTCTGTTTTGATTACAAATAGTTTTGTGTGACTTTTATGTGTGTTTGACTGTATGCATCCTTGTGTCTCTTCCCCTCACCACCACCATGACTTTTGCTAGCAGACCATTATGGATTTCAGGCTCTCCTACCTGCTTAGGTAATTCTCTCCTATTTCTTTTCTAAGAGGGGCTGTGGCTCACTGGAGGTACAAGAGTAACAGTGCAGTTGGGAGAGTGGAGCTGTTTGTGTGGTTGGGAGAAATGTTACATGTTTTGCCTTTGTTACATATTGAGCTAGTTCTGTGTGTTTTTCATGTTTTTATGAGTACTTGGGAGCTAGGATACTAGTCGGAGCTATTGTGCACTGTAATAGAAGACAGCACACAGTTTGTGGTTGGGCAGGTCACAGCGTCTGAAGTAATAATCTGGAGTAGAGCTGGAGAGTTTGATTTGCACTGGCGATCAGCATAGAATCTCAAGGTATTGAGGTACTTATTGCTTAACAAAGAAGTGTTCAGAGAGAATTTGTACTTTTTTTTGTTATGAACATGCACCCATTTGAGGAGTGGAGTGGCACGGCTTTAATGTGTAAGCAAGCCCAAGTGTGCAGTGATTTTGAAAAGAAAGAAGTCTTTGCGTGTGCTACTAGAGAGAATGAAAAAGCCATAGTTTGTGTTAGTGCCATTTGGGACAACTGTTCTGTTTTAGGTGGGTGTCAGGTGCTTGGTAAAACAGACAAAAAAGAAGGCTGCTTTTCAGTTTTAAAACTTTTAGGGGGGCACAGTGGTTTACTTGGTGGTGAGACAGGATGGCATGGGACTTGTTATTTACCAGTCTCTGTTAGCACATAAATGTACCCCTTGTCAGGGTCTCAGCCAATCAGAGACTGAGAAATTTGAACCCATTTTCTAAGTCTTCATAAATGACATTGCAGAAAACCTGGAAGGGAAGGTATGCCTTTTGAAGATGATACCAAAATCTGAAATAGGGTGAACACTTAGGAGGGGTGCAGAGAATGCAGAGGATCTTGGGAAACTCGAGGTGGTCAAGAGCATGGCAGATGGGTGTTTAATACCAAAAAGTGCAAAATCTTGCACCTAGGGCACTGAAACCCAGGAATTGAGTATATGATCGGGGTACTGCTGGTCACCAAGCAGGAAAGGGACCTTAGGGTTATCATATCTGATGACCTCCTTGTGATAGGGGACATCCCTGCCATAGAATGGGACCCTTTTATGTTGTCTTGCACTTGCACAAGCGACATCTTGAGGCAGTAGGAGAAATGCAGAGCACATCAGTGTTGGCGGAATGCAGGACATGCTTTAGTAGGTGTGTCCCTCATTCCCCAATTAGCCAGCATGCTAAAGCACACAAGTTTTAAGTAAAGTGGGCACAACATGAAAAAGTGCTGCTGCAGTCGGAGATAAGCTCGTCATGCAGCGGCAGAGATGACACGCTCCATTACGTGCCTTTCCGGTAAAACTTTTCAGTAAACATGGCAGCTCCTGCCATCTGCCACACAATCCCAGAAAGCAGACTTTGTGGGCACCCAATCCCCTGTCAGCATGCCCACCCCTCAGTTCAGTTTGTTTGCCAACGAGGTGGCGAATCCCCATCAGTATAATGCCCTCCCCCAGTTTAATTTGTTTATAGACAGGGATGCCAGTCCCTGTAAAACCATCATCCCCAAAAGAACTCATGTGACACACTGGGAGCCCACCTAGTGTACCCAAATGTATTTTTGTAAAGCCTGCAAATAAAAAACCTTCCCCAACGTGTTTTTTTTTTGTTCCTGTAAAACAGAAAATGGTCCCTCGTCATCAGGATGCCCCTCCTCCCCAAACCACAACCACCCTCTGCACCCCACCTTCCTGCAACCCCCTCACCACATACTTACCTCCAGAGGTCCAGCGTGGTGATCTTTGTCGAGTACTAGACGCCTGAACTCTTCAAAAGCTAACCGTGAACTGAGGAAAATCACGGTAAGCTGTATAATGGCATCAATGTGGGGGTTCAACTAGGTGGATATCTCGGACATTTTTTGAATTTTGACTCCAAATTTTCAGTGTGGGGTTCTTGGGACCCCACCTCATAAACAGTGGCACTGTCATATCATTATTCGGTCCAGAAAGGTGATTTCATGGTCACTGCATGGATTCACTCTTTGAGACTGATTAATGAAAGCGACAATGCCACTGTTAATGAGGCAGGGTCCCAAAAGCCTATGTTGCAAATTTGGGAAAAATTCCAAAATGATCTATTCATGGCGTGCATTGCACAGTTTCCACTCACACTCATAACTTCAGCAATTTTAATATTTTCACCAGATTTTTAACATTGCCATTTTTCACATCTCCTTATGAACAGTATGGCTGTCATTTTTCACATCCTGTCTGAAATGTGTTTTCGCACATCTGGTGCACAATGGCGCGTCGCTGTGGGAAATCAACTTCGGGACAGATTAACAAAATTGTACAGGTAGTGCCATTGTTCATGAGCGGAGGTACCAAAATGTCTATGTTGACAATTTGGTTAAAAAATCCCCAAATAATTATGCTATGGGCATCGCTGTACAGTTTCTACATATGCTCATGACCTCACCAGTTTTTCATATTTTCACTCCAGATTTTCAACATTGCCATTTTTTAAACCTCCTCATGAACAATACAGCTGTAATTTTTCACAACCTGTGCAAAATGTGTTTTCGCACCTGTGGCGCTAAATGGCACAGTCGCTGTCTAAAATCACCTTTCAACTAACAAACTGTTCATGAGGTAGGGTCACAGAAAGCCCATGTTTAAAAACTGTTGTGAAAATGCCTAAGGGCATTAGGGTTTTCAACCATAACGCCTCACCCTGTAGAGAGTGACAGGCGTCAGGGGTGTGATTAGGGATTGTTGGCCATAATGCTCACGCCATTCCACCCCCACCCCCACCCTGCAGCCAGTGACGGCATCGAGGTGTGCCTTGGAATCTTCAGCTCCAAAGTTCACCCCATTCTCCTATACTGCACCCATCTCAGCATATTTCCTTATGGAATGGGGTGAGCATAAGGCCTGAAGACTCCAAAGCACACCACAGCATTTGTCAGTGTCTGCAGGGTAGGTGAGGTGAAATGGCATGAGCATTATCACCGATGACCCAAAGGCACACCCCAATGCCTGTCAGTCTCTGCAGGGTGGGTTAGTTGGCATCAGTTCAATACTTCACTGCCATTCCTATTATGCATCCTCTAACTCCTGCACTATCAATGCCAGTGCCAGCAAGATATCATTCAGCACTGACAAATGCTGGTTTATTTTCAAACACTAGGTTGCAACCTTTCTTTTCTTTTCTGTCTCTATGTTTTCTAGTCCAGAAGGCAGGCCACCTTTGGGCAAACTTTTCACTCCTCTCTCTTAAACCTATCTCTGTGACTTTATTTTCTTATATTCTGTAGGGCCCAAGCAACATGGGAGGTCAATTGAAACACGACTCCTCCAGGCTTATATGAATTCATATCAGCAAACAATAAAGAAAGGCACTTAATGTGCATATGTGTAACCCTTAGATGGCGCTATCCCAGGGCTACTTCCCTGCCTGATTTGCCACTAACAGGTTGAGGGCCTGGATCCGAATGCGGGTGCCTCCACCCAGAGGTCAGGGTTTGCAATAGTTAAACTAACTTGGTCACAGCCCTCTGGGACACTGCAACCCCTTTCTTCCTACTAGTGGCCCACACAATATATCAGAATTACCTTCACAGTATACACTTACCCCCAGGACTGGTTCAGGCACTGGGACCTCCTGTAAAATGAGATACAGTGCAACAATCACAGTACAATACTTTAACATAGACAAATACCTCAGGCAGTATAACTTTGCTGAAACAAGCAGCTCTGATTTATTTAGGGGGATATAACAAGGACAGTGGGGAATCAGGTTAATTAGCTTATCACTTTACTCATCTACCTATGGCTCTGTGCACAGGCCTATCCCTACCAGTTACTGTCCCTGGGTACCCAAGCCCTAGTGGCTAGTCCAAACCGTGGCAGCTGGTAGGGCCCTTCACACAGAGAAAAGAAAAATTAGTTAAACAGTCAGCAGTACAGTAATTCCATTTGGATTCAATGTGGCAATTCAACAGGGAGCGACCCTGAATTAGTACTCACGACCTCCAAACAAGATAGGGTCCTTCAGTGTCAGCAGGGCTACTCCTGAGCTCCACGAGACTCTCACACATTTATATGGCAAACTGCAACAGGCAAAAGTCCTTTAATGGCAGCAGGATTCACTTGAGCTACACAAGCCTCCTCACACATTTATATGGTGAACAGTAACAGGCAAAAGTCCTTTAATGGCAGCAGGATTCACTCGAGCTACACAAACCTCCTCACACATTTATATGGTAAACAGTCACAGGCAAAGTCCTTTAATGGCAGCAGATTCACTTGAGCTACACACGCCCTCACACATTTATATGGTAAAAAGAAAGTACTATACCAGGCAGGCTGCTTCTCTATCCCGATCGCAATTACTGCACAATACCGGGAGAACACACAGCAGATTCAGTTCCTGACAGACCGAGTGCAATTCAGCAATTTCTCCAGTCTTCTACATGGTGAGCCTGGTTTCTACTCTTCAGATATCCTTTGATTCTCTTCACAGGATGGATTCAGTCCTAACAAGCAGTTACACAAACTGCAGACCGGAACTCTGGGCCTTACACACGCTTCCGACTCAAAACTGCACACCGAAAAAGCACAGGGCTCCTTCCTCTTCACTGCCAGAGCTCAACTGAAACTCCAGCAGACAAACCGGCACTTCCTTTGAGTTCCTCCCAGTTCTTGGCTGGATTGGCTGTCATCACAATAGACTGCCCCTGTTGGTCCAAAAAGGCCAAGTCTAAACTACATCTCCCAGAGTCACTGCCCATACAATCCTCTTGTGGCTGGCTCAGATTATGAGTCCAAGTTCTGATTCGTCCAAGGCACCATTTTAGAGCTACCTTAACCCACACTGATTGGTCCAGTTCAGCAGTTCAAAACTAGAATGGGGAACTAGGCAAACACAGTTCTGACTGCAAAGAAAGCAGGTTAGACAAACTGTAATTTCATTATTACTCTAAATGATTTCTGGCAAACAGTTACATCTTTCAGATTGGTTCCTTTGCACTCCTAGTGACTGCAAAAATGGAGTGAATTGGCAGCAGCTCGAGTGGTACTCAAGCAGAGAAGCACACAGTCCCCCATACAAACTAATTATGTCTGCAAGCAGACAGCTCTTAAAGAGGCAGTACCAGAGGCTCTAAAACACTCACTGATAAATGGCTAAGCAGCCAAACACCATTCAGGCTTGGAGCATTCAAACAAGCTCCTGGAAGTCTTTTGGGAACCCCCATTTGCAGGGGTTACATATGTTGCCCTAAACGACTGGTGAAATGAATGATTAGACAGCATGTGGCTGTAAAGCCGGTTTTATGTTCCCCTGATATGTTATAGATTTTCCCTAAGGTTTCCTATGCCTAAGGATTAAATGTCTGAGGACTTACTCCCCCAATTGAGAACCATAGGTCGATAGCCATGTGTTAATAATCTGGCCAAACAATTGTAAAGCAGACAGTCCTTTTATCTGCAAAATTGTAGCAATAGGCAGGATGCCTAGTTAAAAGAAATATACCCTATAAAATAAATACAGTAGGTTGTATTGCAAGGGTTTGGTTAGTATGCCCTATAACAATTGATGAAAAAAGGAAGTTTTAATCAGGAAATGCCTGAAGAGAAGTGAACACTGTATTGAAAATAAGAGGAGCCTCAGAGACAGGAATGGAGAGGTGAAGGTTTTGATGCAGCACTTTGCAATGTGCACTCCTCCCTCTCATTCCCAGTTAATGTGTGCACTGAGTTATGGTGCGCATGTGAAAAAAAAAAAACAGAGCCCAAAGCAAAAGGAGCAAAGGAGAGAAAGGGCTTTCTTTGCAAGCGCTACCAATAAAAGTGCCCCCCTCTCTCTCTCTCTCTCTCTCTCTCTCTCTCTGTCTCTCCTCTTGCTCAGTAGCAAGTACACAACGCACTCTGCATCTCCTGCTTCCCTGGGACAGAGCAAAGGTCCCCATAGCCTGGCTTCACCAAAAAGAACAAAATACAAGAGCAGAGAGGAGAGGGTTAGAAAATAAACATTTCAGTGTATAAACCCTCTCTGTCTTGTTCTTAGCCCCAAGCACACTATGCACCACACGCCGCATCTAGGAGACAAAGCAAGTCTCCAAACAACCTGGCATTTGTGGAGGTGAAAGTAAAGCTCACCAGGTGCCCTAAGGAAGCTATTTGCATGCTTCCAGCCCTCTCCTCCAGAAACGGAGGGTGTTCCATTATTGAAAACTGGTCCTGGCACAGAGCCAATATGAAAAGTAAAGCGGCTAAAAGCTGCAGCCATCTGGAAAAGATAGAAAGAACTGTTCCTTTTAATTTTAGTCTTACAGCTCTAATCCTGTCTCATAGTATCGACAGCAGCCTGTAGCTGCTTGATTTAAAACTTCTCGAACTTATAATGATATGTATAGAGCCTGTTTGAAAGGCCCTGGGTTAAGGCCTGCATGAATCACAGAAGCACATTTTCAAAGCCACAGAAACGTCCTGTGGCCTATTTTCCTTTTGGTTTAAAACCTGCCAGTTGCTTTTAGCTTTACAGGTATAACAGGAAAGAAGGCATGTCTGGGCTTAGGTTAACAGGAGAAATTCAGGTGAACCTGTGCTTACCTGTGTTCAGTCTATAGAGGAGCATCAGATTAGGTGCCCTTTAGGCCAGCAGCGCCTCTCGTGGTCCCTCTTTATACAATGGCAGCTGTCAATCAAATAGAAGTGGAAAAATACCACTTATTCCTACCAGTTAACTGTTATCTGGGCTAATTTATTTTGTGGAGATAACATGGTTGTGTTTGTAGACATGTTAGTAAGCCTTTAGTACTTGTACAATTTAAAAAGGGCTTTAAGAGCTTCTGACACAGCTGAGACAACTTTGAAAAAATGTAACATTCAGGTCTAAATGTAGCTTGTATTTTGTTTTTATTATGTGATTCTCAACCTTATTTCCTTATTACTAAGGGTATCTACATAAATACTGTATCCCTGCCCTTTTAGCTCTGGCTGCCTGCATGCACTTGACATCATAATTCTGTTTATGACTGTGGTAGGGTGTGGGTGTAAGATAACTCATTGAAGGCACAGCAGACAGGACACAGGTTTGTCAGGTATGGCACACACAATAACTTATAGTGAGCCATTTATTAAGTAACCAAATTAAACTTCAGACTTTACTTTTAAACTGAATAAAACAAAGAAATAAAATGTTCTTTTAGCTCTAAATAACCATCTAAATCACTAGAACATGACATGGAAGAAATCAGAAGCAACTCTTCACTATCTTCTATGTTCCACAGAAATGAGCTAGGTCCACTCTCTTCTTCAGCTGAGCACTGCATGTTCTTATATATGCTTAGAACCATGATGAAAAAGGGTCATGGCTAGTTTGATCCACCCTATTTCTAATAACATTCAATTTCTACACTAATACAGGCTTGTGGGGATCAAACAGCAGTACAATCAAAATAAATGTTATTTAACATGAGTCTAACTTTAAAACAACAAGTTTCATTATAAACATACCAAGATATTCTATCTGAATAACTAACAATCTCATTATCAAGAAGAAGCTCCTCCCTTTGTGTGAGGTCTTGCCTCTCTCTCTCATAAATAAGCCTCTTTCTGGGCCACCTGCCTCTTAATAGGAATAGGGTTACCACCTTTTAGGAAGCCCAAAGTGGGACATTTCTTACTGAAACTGGATTTTTCAGAGGACAATATGTCATCTCAACCAATGCAACAGACATGTTTTCTCTAAATAATCAGAATTAAGACTACATGTTGTAGTTCTTCAGTTGTTTCTTGTGTTTTTATTATTTTAAAGTATTTTAGTTAAGGTATTATAGTTTTTGCAACATTTAGAGGAAAATCAGAAAATATTTTCTCTACACTAATGTCAGGACATTTAGCATTTTCATGCTTTTCTGCAGGACACAGCTGCCCAAATCAGGACTGTCCTGCGAAAATAGGGACAGGTGGTAACCCTATATAGGGACCAAAATCCCAGCCTAGCAACAGGGTCTAGGTAAGACCTTCTCTAATACAGCTTTAAAATGAACTACTTTTGTAGCTCTTTAAACTTTTCTCTTACTAGGACAGCTGTAACTTTGTGTTAAAAAACATGTTGGGCATTTTAAACAACAGCATTGCTGCCAACTGCTGTACTTTACAAAAGCTGGTGGAAATGCACAAAGAAGTCCTATTTTATTTTTATTAGAAAATGCTACAGAAAGAAACAGTTTTTACTCCCTAGTGCTTTTTAAACAATCCTGTGAAAGAACTAGCTCGCAAAACAACTTTGTTTTAATGTTCTGGGTTTTTCTTACTTTCTTTTCAGGTTCCTGCTTTTTGGCTCCAGCACACTCAGGCTGTGTTTTTCACCACGCCCTTTCAGTTACTGCATGTTTCAGCTGCTAAAGCCATTCCAATGGTGTGGGGAACATTTTCACAAGTAAAGAGGCGGTTTGTTTTAAACTGTGCCATTAGCTATGCTGATACAACAGTAAACCAATTAGCTAACCAGTACACAGAAAAACAGAAGGTCTGCAATAATGAATTGGTGCTAGAAGCGATTTACATTTACATTTGCCTGCTTACCAAGCATCTAGCAGGCTTTAGGGCTTTTAACCCACAAACAGTGTTTCTTACAGACACAAAGTGAGGGTCAGGCATGGATTGCCAAATGGAACACAAGAAGGGCACTCAAGGCAAGAGGAATTTAAAGAAGGTCAGTGATAGAAGTGAGATACCACAGTAGAGGCCACCCTACTGCAGTAGAGATGTGAAAATTAAAGAAAAGGAAAGATTTATAGCTGCTGCAGCGAGACTTTGGAAAAGGGACAGATAAGAAGGAAGCCTCGAGTTACCTTTATTTGAAAAATGGGGGTAACTAAAGCTATCACAAGGACATTAAAATATGTTGCTGTGGAGATAATTATGATGGCATAAACAGGAATTGTGATGTCATGTGTAGAGAAACTGCCAGAGTAGATATAGTCAAGGGACAGGGATCTTGTTTTCATACAACTGTTTTCAGCAATAAACAAAATGTGGAATTAATTACTGAAAATATATGAAGTAATAAAGGAAATGGGATGGAGTTGAACATAAAGCTTACTTTTTCCATGTTTTCTATGCTGTCAGGTGATCTTGAAATCTAAATTTGTCTTTTTGATGATGCTGGGATCATATGATCACAGGAGGGCTGGTAGAAGTAGCAGTCCTGTGCTGCAAGACAGCAGATAGTGAGTCCGTGGAGGATAGAGGACCCCTTCAGAGTGTGGACTCACACAAACTGGCTGAGCAGGCTGAGGAAAAGCCTGGTGACCCCGCTGGACAAAGCAGTGGTTTTGTTTATATTTATGAAATAACTAATCTTCTTTATTTTCTGTTTTGCTCAGTTTACACTACAATAAATTGATAAATGCTTCCTAGCATTTTTATGCATCAAAAAGTTTTGTGTGCCTGTTCCTGTGTCTAAAATCCACATCCTCTATTACACTCCAAATGACCTCCAAGTGACAGAGCAGTGTGTCAAAACAGTAGGTATGGCTAGTGGGATGCTGGGTGTCTAGGGATAAGTATCTCCATCAGGAGGAGGAAGGTGTGCTGCTACTGTATTGCTCACTGGTTTGACCCCATCTGAGTACTGTCACCACTTTTGGAGGACACACCTCAGCAAGGACATAGACAGCATGGAGGCAGTCCAGAAGAGGGCAGCTGAAATGGTGCAGGGGTTGCAGGGTGCTGAAAGGGTGGTAGATGCCTGGAACAGACTGCCAGCAGAAGTGGTAGGGGTGAAAACAGTTGTGGGCTTCAAGCATGTGTGGGGCAGATATAGGGTATATTAGAAAATAGATTGGGAATAGAGAGGGTTGCCAGAAGCCAGATAGGGTCTGTGGAGACAGATTAGGAAGAGCACATCTGAGAAGACTGTGGACAAAGCAATCTTTTCTGTCAACAAATTCTATGTGTCTATGTTTCTGTGTAACACAATCATGGTTCCAGGAAATTATAGTATAAAGAAATGGTAGGAAAAGAAGAACATTGATCTGGAATCAAAAAGATAAGGGAGCCAGAACATTTCTAAATGTATTTCCTGATTCAGCTCAGCATGACATAGTGTGCCAGAGCACTGTATTTAAATAAATTCAGCATAAAATATCTTGGGATTATCCCATAAGTGATATACCAGGAACAAGTTAGAAGAGAATTTAATAGGACAAACTTATGGAAAGCAGCATGAAAGTTCAATCAGCATAATATAGCTCAGCATAAATTCATTCCAGCCTGCTACAGCTCCATCACATCTCAGAGCACTGTGCATGGGAACTATAATGTTACCTGAAAACAGGACTGTAAAAGTCCCAATATAATGCCAAGTACTAATGAGGTATATTGTTCACCTGAGATCACAAATAACAGGGTGGAATTCAATATAGAATAGATGAGGTAATGTTTTGGAAATGCATAAATGGAGAGAGAAATAACATTAAGTACTTAAATACAAATACCTTAAACTGCAGCCTGGGGCAAAATCAGCCTTGCAGGGCACATTCTGCTCAGAGCATAGAGCTAGGATTATGGACTCAACAGGTGGCAAATGAAAACAAAATGTCTCCTCCTCTTGCAAAATGAAATTTATTTATTTATTTATTATTTAAATTATTTCACTAGGAAAAGCACACTGAGCAACAGCTGCTCATCTCCTGGTGCAACCTGGGAGGCTGGTACAGTGAGGGAGGAGGATAAGGGTTGTCCAGCTTCACACATATATACATACAGTTTACATAAGTTGCATACATTTGACAGAAATAGTTGAGCTTAGATAACATATGTACCTAACAGACATAGTAACAGTTAAAATGAGGAAACAGCTAGGGATGTCCTGCTTCATACAATTTACAGAATACAGTAGCGTACATTTGACAGAAATAGTTGAACGAGATAACACATGTACCCTAACAGTCATAGTAACAGTTACAATGAGGAAATACAGCTAGGGTTTGAATTGTGGCAATAATGGAGACTGAATAAGTACAGAGTTGGCTAGCTCAAAAGTTGGGATCAAGTGCATGGGATGGGTGTAGTGTAGCTAATATAGCACCCTTGGGCCTACTGGGAGAAGAAAGATGGGAGTGTTGGTTGCAGGAAGTAGAAAATGGGAGTGTTAGCTGCAGGAGCAGTTTACTGAGAAGTGGTTGGCAAGGGCAGTGGATAGTGAGTGGACAGAGGAGGAGTAGCAAATTTGAGTGGGAGAGAGTTCCACAGGATTGGGGAAGCAGTGAGAAAAGGCAGCCTGGCCAACTTGGGTCCCTCGTCTGGGATTAACAGTGGCAGGAAGTCTAGGGACCTCAGAGCATAAGTGGGTGCCAAGTGGGGGGGGCAATACTGCAGAGGCCAGGTGGCCGGGAGGGTACCAAGCCAGCTCTTTGAGATAAACTTGGCACAATGTATTTAGCAGCAGTTTTTGAGGGAGGGAGTGCAAGAGAGCAGTAGAGCTTGCAGCAATGGGTGAGAGGAGGAGCATCAAGAGTGAACCAGCAGAAAGCGTTAAAAGGGTATCCAGCTTGGATAAGACTGACTTGTGGATTGCACTGTATACAATATCACAGTAATCAAAGGAGGAAGTATCATCTTCTGGATAAGATTACGATGGACAGGATAGGGGAGACTAAGTACGGTTCTGATATAAAGCCCGAGCTTGGGGCAGAGTTTTCAGTGTGGAGTTAGCATGGATGGCGAAGGTGAGGTGGTGGTTGAGCCAAACTCCAAGATACTGGAAGGAGTTGATGTCCTCCAGCTCTGTCCCATCGAGGTGTGGAAAACGGGAGGAGGGAGCCTGGCTAGTCCTTAGGATGCCAAAATTCATAGTTACATTTTTTTGTGTGTTTAGAGAGAGCTGGTGAGAGTTGAACCAGTGCTGGACTTTGTTAAAATCCACCTGGAGGGTAGAGGCAACTGTGGCCAAGGAGGAACCAGAGGAAAATAAGGCAGTGTCATCAGCATACATGTTGATCGAGGAGGTGGAACAAGTTTGTGGCAGGTTGCGTGAAAAATGGAGAATAAGATGGGCCCAAACACCAAACCTTGAGGGACATCAGTGGACATGGGGGGATATGGTGTCATAATCCTTACAGATTGAGTGCGGTCTGAAGATATGTGCTGAACCAGTCAGCAGCAGATGTAAAGAGGTCAGAGTCAGAGAGACTTGATAGTAACAGAGGGTGGGAGACCATATCGATGGCTTTAGCCAGATCGATGAAGATGGCAGAGGTGATGAGACCTCTATCCATTCCAGACTGGATGGTGTCAGCGAGCCTTAGTAAGGAGGAGGCAGTGGAGTGATCTTTCCTGAAGCTGGACTGGTAGGGTGTGAAGAAATTTGAGTCAGAGAGATAGGAGGTTAGCTGGGTAAGCAAAAGTGTTCTGCAGCTTCACCAGAGCAGGGAGGAGGGAGATCGGCAGGTAGTTTGAGGTGGAGGTGGAGGCGCCTACTTTGGGGAGGGAATAACAATGGTGTGCTTTTGGGACAGAGGGACAGATGCAGTGGCAAAGGATTGATTTAGGAGGCAGGCAGTTGGGTTGGCTATGGCAGAGGCCAAGAGGAACAGAAGTTTGGGGTCCAGTCCACAGGGTAATTCCTTTTGAGGGGCTTAATGTTAGCAGAGCCTCTAGAGCTTCAGCCAGAGAGATTTCCTTGAAGGATCTGTATCTTAAGGTACTTTTGGTCCTGTAAGTGGTGAGGGTGGTTTAGTGGAGAGTAAAGAGGAAGGAGCAAGGAAGCACAGGTGGAAAATATAATTTAAACTCAGCAGCAACGCGCTTGGATCAGAGAAGTGGAGTTGTTTATGCTAAGGAGAGGAGAGGGCTTAGCCGCTGAGGGTGGGAAGAGGTAGTGTATGACCTTCCAGAATTTGGAGGGCTTTAAGGTTAGATTGGAGGAGGATCTAAAATACTCTGCTTTTGCTAGCTGAGTTGCTCTGGTGCACATGTTCCATAGATACCGGTAGTGGGAGAGGTCCTGAGGTAGGGCTGAGGCTTTGTAGGCTTGCCATGCTAAATCATGAGTGTTTATACAAGCTTTGAGCTCTTGAAAGATCCAAGGCAGGTGGTTTCTGTGTACCCTAGTATGATGTAGAGGGTGTGAGTTTCTCATATCTTAAGAAACTGTTTTAGTGAAGAAGGCTGTCGTCTATTGGGCTGGAGGAGTGGAGCGGTTTGCTAGACAAGGTCATTGAGGAGGAAGTGAGATTGAAGGATTTGAAAGACCGTTGGACTAAGAATTTAGGGGGATTTAAGACAGTGGATTTATGAACAAGGTAGATGACATAGTGGTCGCTCATAGAGTCAGGAGTAGACCTGTTTGGATGACTCTGTAAGGATGAGTGGTCAGAGCCCAGTTGATAGGGAGTGGTTACCTGATTTGTGATTTAAGCGGGTGGGCTCAGTGATGAGTTGGGTTAGATTTAGGGCAGCAAAATCCGTCCGGATTTTGTTGGGGAGCTAAGGGCTAACCAATTGTGGTTAAAGTCACCCATTGTGTACAATTCTTCACTGGGGGCTCATGAGCTGATTTGTGTAAGAAGGTCGGTGACAATTGTGGCAGGGGTGCCTGGTTAGCAGTAAATTCCAGCAAAGAATATGGGCAGTGAGAGCGGTAGTGTGAGCTGGAGCAGCAAGGATTCATATGCTTTAGGTTCAGTTTAGTTAAGATGACTGAGTAGCATATCTCCAAACTTATGTACATGGCTATGCTGCCACCTCTTGTGGCCCTGTCTGGCAGGCCATAGTGTATCCAGGGATTGCAACTGAGGAGTCAGGAATGTTTTGTTAAGCCATGTTTCAGAGAGGATGAGGACATCAAGGCATGGTGGGCAGAGAGTACTGAAGCTGGTCAATTTTGAGGGAAGGCTGTGAATATTTAGGTGTTGGAGGTGGAGGCCTTTGGGGAGGAGATAACCTGGCAGTTGGGTGGGAATGGGAGGTGAGGTGGGGCTGGCTGAGGTAGGTGGGCATGTGGTAGTTGAAGGTCCAGGGTTTGGATGTATGTCCCACGCCATAGAAGAAGAAGGGGCCAAGGATAGGTGATGAGCTAGCATACGGAGACAGCTTAGCACAGATGAGCCCCGCTGCATGTGGAGGCATGGATAGACATTTGTGTGAGTACCGGAGGTAGTACGAAAAGCAAGTAGGTGCAGGATAGTCCAAGAGGGGAGGGCCTGATTAGGAAGGAGGGGAGTATAGTGGAGTGGGATCAGGTAGGAGAGAGAGGTGCAGGGTTGGAGGGGCAGGAGGAGTTACAAGGTGTGGCAAGAAAGGGAGGGGCATGGGAAGGTAGGCAGCATGGTGGAGAGGAGGGGTGGGAGACTGGAGAATAGACAAATGAGTAGAGGCAAGATGCTAGACAGGTTGGCCATGGAGCTGGATTTTATAGCGGCATCAAATGCTAAACAGATGAATGTGTCCTATTTCAGGGAATAAGAGGTGTCAGTTTCTACTGAACTGGTAGTAATATGTTCTTACACTGAGTGATATTTGTATTTTCTAGACATAATGAATTTTCAGACTGGGAAAGGTACAGAGGGCCTTTTGAAGGATTTATTTGACAAATAGTTTTTACTGACTGCTGGTGCTGCAGCAAGGCTGAAAAGTCCATTGTTTGCCTTTGTGTGTGAGCCTTCCAGGCAGTAAAAGAGTGAAAAGTAAAGTAGACTACTGTTTAAGACCCCAGGTCTCTACTTGGGTGGTGTGGTCTGTCTGTGGGAGTGGGGTGTGTGGCCTGGTTGTGTCAGTCTTCCTTATCACTTTATGAGTCCTACAGTAATACAGTTTGTGTGCATCAGGCATCACATTATGTGGGCATCAAAGAGTCATCAGTGACTACAGTGAGTCATCTTTGTTAGTATCCTGTGATGGCTCCATGATGTCATTACCTGCCATGTGTTGATGCATGTAGAAAGCATGAAGTAAAGAACAGTAAGAGAAAGGGTTGCATGGAAGGAAAGGAGCAGATAAACAGTCCACCATGCCAGTTCCACTAAGTACAAGTTCTGCAAGTGATGGTGGTGGTGGTGAAGGTTCTGGTCATGGTGAGAGAAGGACTTAGTGGTCCCTGGGCTCTGAGGACAAGGGCTGGCTGCATAACAGTGCAGTTAAAGAAACCATGGTTCATTAGTCCCCAGAAATCCTCTGGCTCCACTCCACTACAGTTTAAACAGCCTTCCTGCCAGCCATCCAGTGCATCTGGTGATTATATGATCCTGAGCAATCCAGAAGAACACAATTCCCTCTCTTCCTTCTTCAAGTGCTTTCAGTTCACCTATTCAGAACAGAAGTGATCCATTCAGAAATGTAAAATCTAGCTTCCCTCAAAAACATCTTGCATTCACTGACCAATTCCACAATGTCCCTAACCCCAATTGTGACTAGCAACTTCTGTAAAGAGCATAAGAGAGGAGTCTTACAGGCCAATTCAAGAGTTCATTTTTATGATTCATGTTTCATGATACATAATAGTAAGTCCCCACTCCCAATGTCTAGGGTATCCAGATGGTAAAAGTTAGTAGGGGTTCTGTACAAGCAGAAAACACAGTCCAAGAAAACAGAAACACATTCATTGCCTGGTTCTTCCAATGGTTGCAAGATGGCTTTACTAATGAGGAGCAGACACAGTTTTCTTCATGGGTGGGACAACTACAGAGGCAATGTTCATTAAGCACCAAATGCACTATTTAAATTAATTAAACTCAATGTCCACTCCAAAATTTATTATTTATTTATCAAATCTCGAATTACAAATCGTTTGAGCGTGAGGCAGCTCATTTACAAAGCTTCCACATCAAAGGAAGGGTTACAATAAAGCAAGGGAGGTACAGACAACAATCAAGGTTTCATGAGAGCATAGCAAGTCAAATAATATATTTGTGGAAACAGTGCTGAACAATCAAGGTTACAAGACAGCACAGTTAATCATAGCGTACATTTGAGGAACAGTGCTAGTCAAGGGTGAGAAGGAAAGGGGAGAGTAAGAAAAGAGAGGTATGGGAAGAGGAGAAGTGCAGTATCCAGATAGAAAGGAAAATATGCCAGCCAGAGGCCTTGTCATAAAGTGAGAGAAAGGGGAGGCTAAGGTGGAGAAGGGGTACAGGAGGAAAAGGAGGGCAGGAGGAAGGGATAGCAAGATAAGGGAGAGTGGGGACCAGAGGGCCTGGCAATTCCATGGAAGAAGGAAATCAGTTGATTAGAGCAAGGATGGGAGTGTGGTAGGGAGGAGGTGACAAAAGGGAAAAGAAATTGTTCTGTCAAGAGAGGTGATGAACAGGAAGCCTAGTAAGTGCATCAAAAGAGTGAACGAATAGTGGAGGGGGTCTGCAGAGGTGGGAAACTAGGTGTAACAATCACAAGTGCTTAGGAGATGATGATGATGATGAAGCTTTAGTTTGAATTGGGAAAGACTAGAAAGAGTGTTCAGTTGGTTGCTTAGATTATTAAACCACAGAGGGCTCTGTATAGAAAAGTTGCTAGTATTGAGCAGTCTGACAGCAGGAGACTAAAAGGAGGTCTGGATCAGAGGTCTGCGAGTGTGTTGGGTCTCAGAGGATTTGTTTAACAGGCAACTGATGCTCGAATGTAGTAATCCTAGTAGTACTTTTTTGGTCAGAAGGCAGGTTTGATATTTGATCCTGTTTCTTAGCTGAAGCCAGCCAGATTGAGCATAAAACTCACAGGTGTGAGTGAGGCGTGCAGCACCATAATTAACCTACAGGCCTTATTCAGGGCAACCGTGGGTCTTTTAAGTGATGTGGATGTTGCAGCACTGTATATGATTAGTCCATAATCAATAATCGAGAGAACCGAGCAGTGAACTGCAACTTTCAGGGCTTCTTGGGTAAGACTTTGTCTATGTCTGTAGAAGAGCCCTATTCTGGTATTAACACCTCTGGCAACATTTTCTATGTGAGGTGACTATCCAGGGTTAAACCTAGGTACTTGAAGAGCTGAGTCTGTTCAAGAGCATCTCCATGGTTGTTTGTAATAGTGCATGCATGGGCCTTAAACTTATTCTGAGAGGATGAAAACAGCTGGACTTTAGTTTTTGTAGTTTAGCACTAGTTTGTGATTATTAAACCATCTCTCTGCTTCTGTGAAACGTTGTTGAAGATTGTTTTCAAGTGTATTAGGATCCAGGTGGCTAGTAAAGATGACCATGCCATCTGCGTGAGAGGTACACTGGTTACAGGAAGCTGGGAAGTTGTTAAGTAAAATACTGACCAATAGGGGTTCCAGGATTGAGCCTTGTGGTACCCTGATGAGACCAGCTGTCTGATCAGACACAAAACTGATTTAATATAAACGACAATAGTTAGTAACCACTCCATGGAGCATGGGGTAATGGTGGGACCACTTATGAGCTGAACCCTGACATTCCTCCTGCAACAATCTCTTTGGTCAACCGATTGATTTATTGCATGTGGACATTCCTTGAGCTGAAAAGACTACATATCTGGCAGCAGCAATATGGTGGGCCACAGCAGGCCTCATGTAGGATCATTCCCAATTTAACAGCACTTACATTTTATATTCCTTCCCTTCATTCTGTCCTTACCCAGGCACTGACTTACTTTTCCATTCTCTAAGTCTCAGCCAAACTTAAACTGAGGTAGCAATTTTGACAGCCCTAGATGTTTCTACTGTCCCAATTCCTTTCATACTTTGCTTTACCCTTCTCCAACAGGGATGTCTTTCAATACAGGGAGCATTCTTGTTGCTGTGAGGTCTTACGCATTCAACATGGTGTTCTTTGGCAAGAACTGAACCACCAGAAACCTTCAGAACATCCAGTCACTGATGCAGGCGCACCTATCTGTTCTCCTCAAGAATTCTGCACATTCCCGAACCTACAGAGACCAAGGTCTCCCCAAGAATGCTGCACACTCCAGGACTTACAGAGACCCTGAAGCATTATCCACTCATGCATCGATTCCAATTTCTGGACTGCCTTCACCCAGGGGACTGCTGACTGTGACACATGGAGCACCCAGATGGTCTGCCACACTGCCGGGGTCCCAACCAACCATTCTCCACATAGACCTTTCCCTGCCTCCACAGGCTGCACCCCTAAGAGCCCAACCACTGTAGCAGCCACCAGTCAGGAAATGAGGTAGAGCTGCCACCACTATACCCTCAACAATCCAGGATGCCACCTCTGAACTGCACCCCAGGTCCAAACTGCCATAGCTGGCCCACCCAAGAACACTCACAGGCTCCCAGGTTGTGCTCGGCCACAGGTGAGTTACTTAAAATACAGGGCCTCCATTGGTGCTTACTTTATCATGGTGCCAGAGATCACATGCCAGGTCTTCAACCTGCAGCATCTTACAGGCTCCAGCTCCCAACAACACTGATATGACCAGGCTGATTCTCCACTGCTCCCTTGCACTAATGCCTGAACCATCATACTTCTCCATATGCAGGTCTTTGAGGGTAGAGGCCAGGTAGCAAGCAGCTCATGCAGGCCCTGCTGTGGCTGTCCAGCTGAACTGATGTTAACCCCCACCTTCTCTTATCTCTCCTCGGGCCTTCCTACTCTGGGCACAGAAAAACCCTTCCTTTTATCCCTTAGGGATGAGGTCCCCTGCGGCAGCAAGCAGGCCCCTACATCCCAGACCTACAGGCACCATACCTCTCTCTCTGCCTAGCTGCAGAAATGTAACTAGTAAGTGCCAAGAGGGTTCTTATAATAAAAATATCAAATAGTAAGTACAAAATAATAAAAATGATCAAATATTAAATTATATAATATTCTGCCACTTAATACGTATCAAAATGCTGTCTTTTTATATATTATATCATATTATCTTTTCATATATTATCATATCTGGTGCTCTGTCTGCCCAGTGGTATATGAAGGCATGTCATTTCACAGTTGCCAAAAAATTAAAAATAAATAATATCTCAATCACTGCTCAATTCCTCCCAAATTATCCCACAGGCACTACTACCAGTTCACTGTACCTATGAAGCCAAATGGATCCTCTGGCATGTGAGAGTATTTTACTGATATACACAAATCCATTGATAGCATGTTGCAACCAGTGTGGTAAAAAGAACGTTCAGGATCAGTGAGAGCCCCTCAGATTATGGGAACCGGTGTTCTGACCAATGATTTTAAAATGAGCATTTTATCTTCCTAATCCATGTTCTCTCCGGTCCCAACTCAGTCAGACGGACCCCTAATAGTGACAGTCAGCTCAAGTTAGGTGTGGGAAGTGGTGGTATGAGAGGGTTCATTCAAGTAATCCAGCCACTATGGGTAGCAGCAGCCGGAGCCAACTGATGCATCTCTTGGTACAGGACTGGCACTGCATCTCAAATACAACAACCAGAAGCAGAAGTCTGGCCAGCGTGTGCACTTCAGTGAACACTGAATTTATGCAGAAACAAAATAGTCAGTCTGTCCGGGTAGCAGTAGAGTTGCTGCTTGCCCCCCCACTGACCTGAGTTTGGGATCAAGCCTGATTTGTCATGAGCCAGATGGGGAGAGAGTGTTAAGTGTTCCAAGAACATATCTCTTAGGGAGGGAGACATCGCCACCTCTTCATGCTCACCACCTGGCAGAGGCAAGGTAGTAAAGAAATAAATAGCACATTGGGGAGGGCCCTGCAGCTGATAGCACTCTACTCATAAGTGTGTGCATGTGAGTCATTGCATTTGAGCACACTTTGGGGAGACAATGGCGAAAGAAACTGAGCCATCAGGATGATGAGTACACTCTTGCAGACTCCACTACCAACCATGGCACTCATCCACCACACAAAGATCTGGACAAGCAGGGGGTACATCCTGGGGAAGGTAGGTGATAGGGTATGGGGGCATTAGAAGAAGGTTGTCTGAGACCGAGCAGCCAAAGTCATTATTTATTTATTGAAAATAGTCAAAGACTCTTTTGCAAAGGCTCCACATCAGGAAATGTAAAGGAAAGCAAAGACACAATACAGATACATTTACAGTAGCAGTTAAAGAAGCAGGTTAGAAATCTTGGCTTATGTAACTTTCGTTGAGATATTTAGTCTGGGGCACGCTGGAGACCCCGAGTCAAAGTTAGGGCAGGAAACATTTTCATAAGGTCCTGAGGGACCCAGAGTCATATTACTTGCATGGGGGTAGGGAAAGATGGGTGCCTAGGAGGGAGGCTATCAGCAGTCTACCAAGGGATTATAGGAGGTTACCTAAGACAGAGGTGGTTCCTGAGTAAACTGAGTTCAGGTATGGGGTAAGGGGAGGGAGGTTGGGAAGAGGGATAGGCAGGGGTTTAATTACAGTCACAGGTTGTAGAGGCAGGAGTAGGGTTTTGAGCCCTGTCTTAAATTGGTTGAGACTGTGGGTTATCGAGATGGAGGATGGGAGGCTCTTCAGCCAGAGAGGGGCCCGGTAGCGGAAGGATCTTTGTCCGAGAGAAGTTCTACAGTGGGAATGGGCAGATTGGAGTTTGCTAAGTACCATTGTGACCGCGATAGGAATCTGCGTAAAAATCATGTGTAGACCGATAGGGCCAGCTTTAGCTGCATCTTTTGGCCATGAGACAGGTGAAGCATTTAAGTCTGCCTTGGAAGTTGAGCCAACCAGTATGCTCATAGAGCTCACAGGTGTGGGTTAACTTGTTGCAACCCGAGACTAGTTGGCAGGCTTTGTTGAGGCGAGGTTAATGCTGCGTAGGGTAGTTTGATCTGCAGACCCATAGATGACCCTTAGTCCACCAAGGATAGAATAGAGGAGGATACAGCGAGATGCATGGCCTGCGGTGGCAGACAGTGCTTGTGTCTGTAAAGAATCCCCAATCTCATGTAGATTGATGAGACGACCCGTTGAATATGGGTGTGGAAGGAAAGGAGGTGTCTAGAGTGATGTGATATATTTAAAACAGGAGACCTGTTCAAGGGCAGAGCCATAGGTGTTAGTTATGACTAGAGGCACTTGACAGTGTGGGCTTGGCGGTGGGCAAAGATCACAGACTCTGCTTTTTTGTAGTTTATAATAAGGCAGTGTTTAGAGAACCAGGTTTCTAGCTCTCAAAGTGTCTTGCAGGGCAAGTTGAAGAGAGTTGGGTGTGGTGTTTCCAATAAACTACTGCATGATCTGCATAGAGCAGTAGTGACCACTACAGGCTCAGGAGTGAGTTAAGGAAGAGGGTAAAGAGTAGGGAGCCAAGTATCAACCACTGTGGGACCCAGCACACAGTGGCTTGGTGTGGAGATAGTAGTGTGAATTTTGGCTTGTTGCACCGACCTGACAGGTAATCTCTGAACCAGGTGGTGACCCCAGAGAAATGCTACGGGAAGAGAGGTTACAAGCAACAGCTCATGACTGACAGTATCAAACACTTTGGTTAAGTCAACATAAACAGCCCCTGCCACGGATCCTTGTTCGAGGGCCTCATGGATAAAGGTGGTGAATCTGATGAGGGCAATGGAGGTGCTATGACCCTCCAGAAACCATGCTGTTCATGGCAGAGTAGGTCATGTTTGGATAGGTGGTCAGTAAGCTGATCGAAACAATTTTTCAAGTCAGTAAGCTGATCTGAAACTATTTTTTCAAGAGCCTTGAGAGGGGTGGGAGAATTGAGATTGGTCTATGTTGTTGGATGCTGCAGTGGGGTCACTGCCCTTTAGAATAGGGTTTATTACTGTTTCCTTCCAGGCCGAGGGAATTGGCTGAGGTGTAAGGACAGGTTGAGGATTTTAGTGAGATGTGGGAGTGTCACATCCAGGGTCAATCTAATGAGTTTGAGGTCCAGGCGTCTGAGCTGAAACAAGAATTTTCAGAGCTTTGGTGATGTAGCATTTGCCTACATGAGAGATGACTCTTAGCCTAAAAGGGCTGTGGTACTGTTGGTCGAGGGATGGGGGGGTTGGGTAGGGTCAAAGAAGTTAGGAGAGAGAATATGGGAGGTCCGAGAAGGAGGTGTTGAGGGCTTCGGAGATGGTCATAGGGTCCTGGGTAGTAGCCCCATTCACTGTAAGCAGGGTAGGGATGGGGAGAGAGGTTCCCACAGAGCTCCTTGATTTTACTCCAGAAATTTTTCCGGAGTCCCAGGTGGAGGTGAGGTGTGCTTATAGTAATCATTTTGGCTTGCCTGATGGCCCATGTGCATCTGTTGAGAGCCGCTCTGTACAGTTGCCTGTCAAGCGGGAACTGTGAGGCAAGGGCCTTATGCCAAAGGTTATCCTCTGCTGCATAAGATAAAGCAGCGATTGAGAGATCCACGGGTGTTTTTTTGATTATTTGTTTGGCAAAGGGAGCGAATATATCACAGGCTGTGTTGAAGATAGAAATGAAATAGGAAGAGCAGAGCCCACAGTTAACACAGAGTGGATTGGGGACCAGTCGCGGGATGCTAAGTGAGATTTGAGGCGAGCTAGGGCTCCTTTTTTAGATGTCTATGTTCAGTGATACTGGTGGGGGTGGGGAATTCTTGCAGACCAAAGGCAAGTAACTGGTGAGTGGTCACTGATAGAGTCAGGAGTACAGTGATTTGACATTACATGCTGATACTGAACTACCAAACACTCTTCCTGTTTCTTTAAGTGTTGACAGTTCTAGAGACATCTTGAGTCTGACATCTGGAAACATCACAGTTTCTTTATCATCCTCTTCCTCTCTCATCATAAATGATCTTTCATCGACTTATAAATAAATTCCAATTTATGAATAACAATAAATATATTAAAATAAAACCATAGATGACTGGATCTAAAACAACAGATCCTCTTCATCATCCTCTTCTTCCTTCATCACATATTATATTTTCTTGGCATAGAACATATATCATATTCACTGCAGGAAACTTTGTTAATGCACTAGTTGAGGTTAAAGTGACAAAAGTAGGGAAATGTGGCACTAGGGTTTTCAACCATAACACCCACCCCCACCCTGCAGAGCCCAGCAAAAAAACACATATGGTTTCACCTGTCTTGCCTCTTCACAAATCAGGCATGGGATGTGCCTTGAGCTTGTCAACCCTAATGCTCACCCCATCTTCATATACTGAATCCATCTCCGCTTATTTACTGATCGAATGGAGTGAGAGTTAGGGTTGACAACTCCAAGGCACACCACACCCAGATATGCAAAGAGACAAGAGAGGTGAAACTATAATGGTTTTCCTGTTGCTGCCTGAGGGGTGGGGGTGAGGTGTTAGGGTTGGAAACCTAGCCCCACTCTCTTCCCTACTTTGTTGCCTTAACCCTAACTAGTGCATTAACAAATATTTTGCAATGAATTTCCTTTTACTTTTGAGATAGTATAATTGTATCCTTATTTGATTGTGCTCCCATCACTCCATAGATGTGTATATGTATGTTTTGTGGAAGCACAACAACAACAACAAATTGTCAGCATAGTCTTCTTATTACCCCAATTCATGAACTGGTACTGAAACTGTTCAAATCCCTGCTGAAACAGCATTCTGCACCACCACAATGTCATTCCACAACAGAGGCATGAAAACACATTTTGGTGAAGATTTGAAAATTACAGCTGTCACATTCATGAGTTGGTGTAAAAAGCTGCTATGCTAAAATTTTGGGTGAAAATATGGAAAATTACAAAGTTATGAGCGATGAAATGAAATGTTTTTATTTTTTTAAAACAAAAGGGTTGGCCCCAAATGAAAAAGGATCCTTTTCATTTGGCCCAAATTCTAAACCTCTATCCAAAAGACTATACTGGACATGGTCAGAACCCCAAATTTAAAAATTTAATAACTTTGAAACAGATTCATATTTTTCATCAAACCACCGAATGGCACAGCTGTAGGATCAACGGTCCTTTTCACCCTGAAAATTTTAGAGCAAAATTCCAATCTATTAGGCAAAATAATACAGTGTCCAGATAAGCTATACATAGCAAGGTGATGAGAGAAAAAAAAAACTGTGATTTTTAACATTTTTCACTGTACACATCTTGGAATCTTCACATCCAACTGAACTGAAACTTGATAGGTCAAGAGATCTGCTCCTCGAGACCACAATGCAACATTTTGTACAAATTCATTGAATGGCTAAAGTTATTAAAGTGCAAAATTTGAGGTTTAAGATAGAAACCCTGCTGAACCCTAACTATAGGGGTGCTACCATACCCTATAATATTCTCAGCATATAAATAAAACAACATTTATGGATAATTATAATTACATTAAATAATAAAAAAAATGGATACATTTACTGTCTGAGTCTGCCTATGTTTGAACATTGTGGATTGCTATCTTTTGTCTTTATTGTTTTTGTGTTGAAGAGAAGGAACTTTGTTCTTAAGTTTGGGAGAAGGATGTCTGTTTCAGTTGTGTTTCTTGGTACATAAGCTTGCAATGTTTGATTCTGGGGAAATTCAGAGTAACTTTTTTTGAGTATGGGCAGGCTTTGTTCCTTAGGGTTGAATGAAAAGTTACTGTTTTCAGTTGCAGTTGTTGGTGTAAGGGTTGTAAGTATTTACTGTGGAGGATTTGGTTTACTGATTTTTGTCTTAAGGGCTTTCTTCTGTAGGTTGAGTGTGGCCATACAGGGTGTGTTAAGTGTTTGTTTCTCATTTACATAATGATCTTAGAGATGGCAAGCAGAAGTCAGCACAGCCTTCATAGACCCTAAATTCCATCATCCAACCAGTCCTATACAGCTGTCACAGAACAGTGGCAGCACCGAACCTCTCTTGCAGGCATGAACAAGAAACAGGTCATGCACAGTTCTGTTTCAAGCTTATCTCCAAAAGATGCCATAAAGTATGTCAAGGGTACTAGGTAAAACCATGGAAGGAATCAATGTGTTTGATATGAAGTTGCTAGCCCTGGCCCTTGAGGAACTTCTCCTCCATATTTCAAGATATTCAACTTTTCTCTGTGGTACTCCCAGTTCCCTGGGATGTGGAAAACTGCACTGCTTATGCCAGTATTTAAAACTGTGAGCACTGCAGTTTGGTTAACTACTAGCATATTTCAATCTTCTTTCCTCTGTTCAAGGCCCTGGAGAATTTTGTCAAGACTATCTTGTCAGTTACCTGGAAAATGCAATATCCAGTGCACACAGCATGGGTCCAGAAGCTTTGTAGCACCAGTGCTTCCCTGGTAGAATACACTTACTACCTACATGAGGCCCTGGACAATGGTGACTTGATTGGAGCCATCTATATTGACCTGACTAAGGCCTTCGACCTTGTGAAACACAGTCTACTGCTTGACAGTCTCCTCGCCTTTGTTCAGTCCTAGGACACAGAAGCCTGGTTTTGTATCTACCTCTCCAACTGCTCCTAGTGTATAAACATTGATGGCTTTCTATCTGATGACAGGAATGTCTCCTTAGGGGGTCCCCAGGAATCAATACTTGGCTCCCTAATATTTGGCCTGCTCATCAACAGCCTGCCAATCTGCAAGGGTACTCCTATATGCTGATAATACCATCATTTTCACCAGCAGTGCAGACCATGGCAACATCTCTGCTTTATCTAAAGGCCAGTTTGAGTCACTAGAAAATGGTTCATCAACAACAGGTTGGTGCCGAATTACAAAAAACAAAAAACAAAACCATGCTATTCACTGGCCCAAACATAAAAAAGGTCTCCTCTGGTCATCCTTAATGCCAAGGGCCAAAGTCTACAGCAGTAAAACCTTTAAGTAACTTGGTGTTACTTTGGATGACACTCTATAATTGGTCCCACATGTGAACAATATTGTTAGTATGATTAACAATTGACTGGGTGCCCTGTATAGAACTTCCTTGACCTTACTGGTGAAGCCAGATGTCTTTTGTATCCTGCACTGTCCTGTCACTCATTGACTTTGGCCTCCCTGTTTATGCTGCTGCATGTGACACTGTATTAAACAGAGTCACAGTGATATGCATCAAGGCCTGCTGTATTGCACTGAGGGGCAGACAAAGCTCACCCACAGCTGTACCCTCTTACCCTCACCAAGTGGTTACCCCTACGTGGCAGGCTAAAGCACTAAACCTGTCTCCTTGCCAAAAAGGCAATGAGTCTTACCCACTGGCTATACGAACTGCTTCCAACCTGTTACCAACCAATATAATACCAGGAGTATGACTATGAATGCCCTAGAACTGACTTACTGAGAACCTATTAGAGTAAATGTTCCTTTGCTGTTAGGGCAGTAAACAAGCTGAATGAACTGCACTTAACCTGGCTAAGACTTCCAAATGTTACCCAACTCAAAAAGATCCCTGTGCTTAACCCTCACCTACAGCTCCAGTTGTACCTTCTATAACTGATCTATATACCTTTTTATTTATTTATTTAACACACTTTTGGAATTATAACCTTTTGAGTCAGAGACTCATTTACAAAAGGCTCCACGTCAGTAAAAGGAGACAAAAGTACAGGAAACAAAGAACAATAATACAATAACTACACAAGATACAGTAATACATGAACATTTCAGGTTCCAGTTGTACAGTTAGGCAAAATAATACAGTGTCCAGATAAGCTATCGTAGCAAGGAGTGAGCTACAAGGAATTACAGATTTGCTATTAGACATGTGCATTGTAGGGTGCACCTGACAGACATCCATAAGAGCAGCCACTAGAGGGATTATTGAGAGGTGTTTGACAGCTCCTATCAGGCGACTAGCAGAGCCTGAATCAGCTGACAGGCAGTTGCACCAGAGGAAGCTGCCTCGAGGGGCATTGTCAGTCGCAGCCTGTAGGAGCTTAGGTATGGTGGTAGGCAAGAAGACTGGGACTAGCTGGTACATTGCAGCATCTTGAGGTGAGAATGTGGTCTTTGAGGGCTAACTTGAATGAACCTAAGTTGGTGATAGAGGTAATGCCAAGGGAGCTCATTGTACCAAGCTGGAGCTCTGTAGGGAAAGGACCTTTGAGCTAAAAGGTCCTGACCCTGAAATGGACCAGATCTGTTTATTAGCATGTGAGAGTGTTAACTGAGGCATGGGATGTGAGGAGGAAGGCAGAGACCCTAAGGGGTAAGCCCCAAGTGGATTTTTTGGGTGAGGAGAAACATTTGGTAGTGTAACCTTTCATCTAGAGTGAGTATATTTGTTAGGACATACAGGGTACAGGTATGGATATGTTTATCTGCCCCAGAGAGGAGCCTGCATGCTTTGCTTATGGCCAGGTGGATTTATTCAGGGTTGTGTGATCAGCTGCAGAGTAGATAGTGAGCCCATAAGTCAACTAATGAGAGAATTGAGACGGAGCAGCTAGATTCAGGGCCTCTGGGAAGACAGTCTCTATGTCTATAAAGTAGGCCTATGTGGGTATTTAAGGCAGATGAGAGGTTGTTAATATGGGAGTGGAAGGAAAGGCTGGAGTCGAAGTTAGGCCGAGGTATGTATATGTACAGACCTGTTCTAAGGAGGAGGGCATGGGAAAGGATGGTTAGCTGTGCATCCATAAACTTATTCTGTCTATGGGCAAGTGCATAGATTTTGTCTTTTTACATTGACCACAAGTCTATGATCAATAAACTAGTTTTCAATGTGTTGAAGGCTTGCTGGACTGCAAGTCTGCAGGGTCTGGGTGGGAGGCAAAAAGGACCATGTCATCAGCGTAAAGCAGTAGCTTACCAGAGCAGGATTTTGATAGGGCATTCAGGTAGATGTTGAAAAATAGAGGGCTGAGAATGGAGCCTGGGGACTCCAGAGCGAACTGGCAGGCTGGATGAGGATGTCATTTATCTTGACACATTGGGACCGTGACGGAGGTAACTGGTAAACCATGAGATAGGTCCTGTCTAAGTAATGCCCTGACTAGCTCTGTAACATGACACTGTACTTGCTATTGTATCTGCTTAAATTCATTTGTGTATGTATGCATTTTGTGTACCCTGACTTGACTATATTCCTCTGTAACAGATGAAGAAACTGTCTTTTTGTGTGCAGTCGCATTTTATCATTGACATGGAACCTTTGTAAATAAGCACCTGTGCTCAAAGGTACTTTCCAAATGAATGAAGAAGGAATGAATTAATAATAAATAAATAATCAATCTTTGACCCTGTTTTTAATGTAAGTTATATCTCTAACATCAGAAACCATATAATGCACAGATGTGATGTCAGAACTCAGAACTATAACTTTTGTATATTGCCTGCATCACTCAAAATATGTTCAAAGGTCCTACTACTCCACAACCTTCTGAAGCAAATAATTGGTAAAACAATGTATATCATAGGATATGCCATGGTCAGATGATTGAATTCCATGATTTCTAGTACAGGATCTGTCCAGCCTAAATTAATCTTATATAATTGCTTACATTAGCACCTAAAGTTGATCATCCACACACAGTGGTAGTGCAAGCTATGTCCCAGTATAATATATATATGTATATATATATATATATAAGGACATTTTACAGGAAATCCATTTATTTCAGTGGACTTTCTGTGTGAGATATTTGGATTAGATTTCTAGATTTCTCTGGCTACCACTGTAACTGGCAGTTAGTGGTGTTCCTGGATCATGGAATTATGTGATTGGACATTCTAAACAGATATCTTTAGCTAAGGTGTCAGATCTGATTTGCTGCTAGACCTTTGTACAGTGCAGTACAGAACTCAATGTGTTTCATAGGTTTCTAGGTAGATACAGAGCATAAATAAGACTTGCATCCATAGTGCTCACCTGCTGATTTAAGGGAAACTGAGACTGTAAAAGATTTAGATTTCTTTTCAAGCAATCCATAGAGGTACAGTTTACCACTTTATGTGGTGGTGCATTCCAAGATGCCACAACTCTTTGACTGAACCATTTTTCCTTCTCCAAGTTCCACAGTTCTCAATTTTAGCTGAAGAGAGTGTGATGTGTTGTGACAAATGCCTGCAGTAAGCAAGGATGGCAGAGCTGCTCAGCCCCCAAAGACATTTTATGGTGGTGGTACTGGTATCCCGCCATCACTTAGCAGCTTCATTCAGGGCTGTGAATTGCTGGTGGACATCAGAAATGTGTGGTGCCACCAACTTCCATCACCCACCATGCTGTTTTTTCTGAGAGAAGCGGATTGCAATTGTAACATTTAAAGTCATTACATTTGAAATGGTCTATACAGTATTTAAAACTGAATAAAACGTTGAAGTAGTAGATATCTTTCAGATGAGACGTTAAACTGAGGTCCCTTCTGCCCTGATCCCTGGTCATTATCCAACTGGAAATAAAAGATTCCATGGCACTTATCAATGAAGAGTAGGTTATTTTATTAAAATAAATAGCAACAAAACTACAAAGAGCAGAAAAATCAAATACAGTACGTATACTTTTCTAAAACACAAAAAAGCTCATCATTTAGTCACAGTCAAGTAAAGTATTCATCTGAAATGAAAACAGGCATAAACAAAACTGCAATATACTGTATATAGAGCAAGTAATATATAGATGACCCATACAGAACAAGACTGTGTTTCCATTAAGAAGTTGGGATTACAGCATATAAACCTCAATAGTGAAGTTCCACAGGTCCATGTTCTCATCTCAACCCTGAGATGGAAAAACATTCCTTGTGTGTGCTGGTACCATACATTTCTTTATATAGTATCGTTTATTTTATTTTAACAAATGAGTCACAGAAGTACCTCCAAAGTAAATACAAAACACTTGCAATTTCTTTGTTTTGCTATATGATCAAAATTACATTTATAGACCTTTACAAGTTAAAAGGTACAGTTTTGGGCACAGAGTGGTTATTAAGCAGCTGAGAGTTGGATGAATGAAGAATTAACATTTTTGACATTTGAACTATGCTAAACTGTTCAGAATGTGCATGGTGGTTTAGAATATACACAACATAGGGGAATAGTGCATGAGCGACCATACTAGCCAAGCCTAATGGCTGATGGGGGCCTGAAGTAATCAGAACCCCAAGGTGGCACAGTAGGCTGGTTGGGCATATGGATGTCCATGCACTATTTTTACAGTCTGTAGTCCTCCAACCAAGAGAGTTGTCATTGCAGTTTTAATATCTTTTGATTTTTAAATACAAAAGAAAGTTTGTGGCACACATCGTATTCTGGGAGTTATTAGTTGTTAGGGTGTGATGTGTTTGCTGGGGAGCAGACATCTCTGTGTTTGTAGTGCAGCCTTTTATTGGCTGTCAATTGGGTGGGAGAGATTTAATAAAAAAAATGTATTTATTGAAATCTAGATTACAAATACCTTTGAGCAGGCAGGACTGTTGGCTTACAAAGGTTCCACGTCAAAGGAATGGGGAATATACATACATACAAAGGTCAATATAATAATACACAGTAAAAGAAGTAAGAGACTGAGGCTTAGGAAATTCCAGTAATTCAAAATGTGCAAATGTTAGGTAGCATGACATACCAGCCAAGGAAATCTTGAGAAATAAGTGCTGCAAGTGAGAGGGAAGGGGTATGCAGGCAGGAAGGCCATTGTCGGAGGGTAGAGGTGAGGGTAAGAGCTCCAAGGGAGGGAGGGGAAGGATAAAAGTCAAGAAATGCCTGGGGGAGAAAAGGAGAGACAAGGGGTAGGCAGAAGGGGCAAGGCGGGGAGAGGTAGCTGTCAAGACTGAAGTGGACGCGCAGTGAGTGAAATCCTGATCAGGGCAAGGCAGTCACAACGACTAGTTGAAATGAGATGAAGTCAGAGTTGCTCTTAAAGGGCCAAGAGCAGCAGCAGTGAGAGTTTCTTTGTTGAGAGTATTGTACCACTGTGGTGTTCTCTGGGTAAAGGCCCTCTGGCCCATGGTAGTCCAGCATCTGGGGACAAGGAAGGTTAGTTATTGTGAACTTCTAGTTCACTGGGTGCTGTGGTGGTCAATGAGAGCTTTCAATGCCCAGGGACATGACCCGAGGAGGACTTTTTGGCTAAGAGGCAGGTTTGATACTGTATCCGGCTGATGAGAGAAGCCATCCTGCTTGAGTGTACAGGTCACAAGTGTGTGTGAAGTCGGTCAGCCCCAGTTAGCAGCCTGCATGCTTTGTTGAGTGCAACTGTAATTCTCATGGAGGGCAGAGGAGGAGGCAGAGCCATAAAGTGCTAGCCCATAATCGAGGATGGAGGTGACAGAGCTGTTGATAGCCAACCGGAGAGTGTCAGGAGTCATGCAGTGTTTGAGCCTGTAGAGCAGACCTGTACAGATGTTGGTGGCTTTGGTGACAGAATCTATGTGCCGATGGTAGGAGAGTGAGCTGTCCAATGTGACACCTAGGTATTTAAAATCAGGAACGTGTTCAAGTAAGGTCCCTGTTTGGTTTAGGATGGCGAGATCACAGGATTTGTACTTGCTCCTGGTGTTGTGAAGGTCATAGCCTTTGTTTTGCTGTAGTTCATGACCAGTTTGTGTGACTTGAACCATTCTTGATGTGCATGAATTCAAGCTATAATTGTTTTCGAGGAGCTCTGCGTTTTGGTGGTTGGTGAATATGACTCGTCATCAGCATGAAAGCAGTAATTCTGGTGGCGACACTGGAAAGGTCATTGAGGAAGTGGCTGAAGAGTAGTGGCCCCAGGATGGACCCCTGTGGGACCCTGAAAGAACTGGCTTTTCTTCCAAGGTGACACCGCAATCCTAACCCGCTGGACCCTTTCCCCAAGGTAGCTTGAAAACCAGAGCAGCGCTCATTGGAGAGCACCAATGTTGATAATTGCTTGAGTAGGAGTGGTGGTTCACAGTATCAAAGGCTTGTATGGTGGATGAACACTGCCCCTATGCAGTTTCTGATCGAACGTGGTATGGATGATGCCCATGAATTCTAATAGTGCAGTGGTGGTACTGTGCCCTTTCAGAAACCATGTTGCTCAGGACACTGGATGTCATATTTTCCCAGTACTTGACTAGCTGGTCTGAGGCAATGCGCTCCAGGGCCTTGGACAATGGAGGCAGGATGGAGACAGGTCTGTAGTTGGAGTGCAGTGATTTATCTCCACTTTGTGTACCAGTGTGATGGTCGCCTGTTTCCAGTGAGATGGGAACTGGGACATCTTTAGTGATAGGTTGAGGACCTTTGTCAGGGTTCAAGGACTTCTTCAAGGACAAGTGCTAACAACTTCAGGTCAAGGGAGTCACTGTTGTAGCCTGCTTTTGTGAATGCCTTCAAATATAGGTTCTGGCTTCATGCACTGGGATCTCCTTGAAGTAGAATTGTGGGGCAGGGTGTAGGAGAGGAGTAATTGCAAGAGGGTTACTACCAGAGGGGGCATCAAATAAATTAGAAGGAGAACACTATCCAAGTTGGAGAACGCATTGTTAAAGGTGTTGGTGATTGTGTACAGGTCAGATGTTGGTGTTCCACTTATGTTGAGCATGGTGGGTGGTGACTTAGGGTCCTTGCCTGTAAGGTCTTTCAAGTTACTCCAAGATTTTTTTCCATCACCCCAGAGTTGGAGGAGCTTCCTTGAAGTATTTGCTTTTGGCTCCTAACTGCCCGCTGCACTCATTTCTGGCAGCTTTATATTTATGAATATCCCAGGTTTGGATGTTGCACGGCACAGTGCCAGAGATGATACCTATGTTTGAGTAAAGTGATTAGATCGGGGTTATCCAAGGGTTAGCTCTGCCCCTGACCTTCAGCTTTTGAGGGTGCAAGATATTGCAGGCCACGGTGAAGTGGCTGATGAAAAGGTCTAAGGCTTGGCTTACATCAATGGCAGAGTGGGTTGGTGTCCAGTCAGGTGGCTTGGGTGTGTCTTTAGTAGCTCAAGGTACCCTGCTTTAACACTCTGGTGTGGATTATTTTTAGGAGGGTGCTTAATAAATTTGTTTGTCCAGGTACATGTGACCAGTGAGTGGTCACTGATCCCATCAGGGAGCACTGAGACTTTGAGATTCATTTAGGGTGATTAGTAAGGATCCAGTCCAGAAGTGTGTGCTGAATCCTGTCCCATAGCTGCATCTGGTGGGTGGTAACAAGCTGGATGAGGTTCTGCTGACGTGACAGCATCCTTGTAGTTTCCTGGCCTCCAGCGATAGCCACAATTTACGTTGAAGTCGCCTAGTACTATGAGTTCAGAGTTATGGTGTAATCCCTCATAGGCTCCAATATGCTCATAAATCCATTGGGCTGATCTTTAGGGGATAGGTGCACAGAGGCAATGGTGATCATCTTCTTGTGCGCCCAGTAGAACTTTAATAGCGAGAACCTGTGAGGGTGGTTTAGGGTTTGAGAATGGAAGACTTGACCCAGATAGGAATTCCTCAGGTAGATGACACAGCCCCACCTCGTTTGGAAATCCTGTCCTGCCTGAATATAGAGTATCCAGGGATGGTGACTGACATCTGGTATCTTGAGGATTTAAGCCTGTTTGACAACAAGAGAGTACATCAGGACTATGTTGCTGGACCAGGTTTGCAATATGTCAAGTTTGTTAATGAGGCTGCAGACATTGATTGAGGCTAATGTGAGGACCCTCCTGCCTTTTTTGTGGCATGGGGTGCTAGGCTGGTAGGTTCCGGGTTAGGATGAACATTTCAGATATTAGAAGTAGCATAAGTAGTATCCTAAGAAGTATGTTTTAATCATTTTGCAGATTAGTTTGTTGTAGGGCATCTAGTCTTCTTGGCCTTGCTGGTCTCGTTTGCCCCATGATATTATGAGAGAACAATATATAAAGCCATGTTCTCAGAGGTGCCATGATTGATGAAAAGTAATCAAACCCACAGGAAATGGTGAGCTACCGGGACCAGAGAACTGTTACTGTAGCTCAAAGACCCAGAATGTGATAAATTCCTGAAGGTGATGAACATTAGCTCAGCATATGCAGGATGTAAAAATCCTTTGTTAGTATCTCTCTTTGTTCTCCAAAATAGTTGTGAATAGACCTCAAAGACAAGTACATATCCTTTAAGAAATAGTCAGACGGAAATGTGAATTCAATGCAGCACTCCACAACTCAGTACTTGTATAACAGATTTACTGACCTTATTTTTGGCTTGATGGCTTCCAAAAAGTTGATTTATGATGAGAATGCCTATACCTGGTGGTGATGTTTGCAGTTTCTTAGTCCAGGAAATGTTCATAGACGTTATGTCCAAAAGTGGTCCAGTTCCTCCAAGCAGAAACACATGAAAATCCACAAAACTAAACTACTGACAGAGACAAACACACACAGCCAGCCACAGCAAGAGGAAGGAGTTCTCGATGAAAATGGGAGCTGTATCTTTTACTTATCAAGAGGATGTGGGCTGTGAAGAACAGACTTTCATTCCATGAGTACATTTAAATGTCTAGTTGATTCTGTTTTTCATTTACCATTTTTTGTGCCATTCTTCTGTTTTCCTGCTCTTCTATGAATTTTTTCCTGTCATCAGCCTCTTTCGAAAATACCACCACGCATTGTACCAGTTGCATTTTCGCTAACTGCTTGAGGAGCACTGTGGTGCTATATGGTTGAACGTAGCTATTTTCTTTTACAAGATACTTTGTGGCACCTGTAGAGTTTTGAAATGTTGTTGTACCACAGTAGGGTACCATCACTTTCTATGACAGTTTGAACTGTGGTACAACAACATTTTGAAGCCATCCATTTCCGTACACAACAAGGGCTGACTATACACTACAGATATTTTGAGCAGGCTGATTTTTATACAGAACAAAGGCTAACCATACACTATAAAGCAAGAACCAAAACCAGGAAAATGATGATCCTCTGGTTCCTGAGCCTTTATCCAGCAATGTAAAACCCTGCCACAGTTTATCATAAGCAGAAGAAAACAGCCCATGTTCTTTTGTCTTTGCTGTCATTAATTCACTCACAGTATTATTTATGACAACTTGAATTGGAACAGAAGTATTACATTTTCCCCTGAGTTTTCACAAACTGTTGTAGGTAATCATTTCTAGATTTTTACTTGAAAGGCATGCTGAACATATGCAGTGTTAAAAGCTGCACCTTTAGCTTTTTGTAAAGATGTCTGTTGTTATACACTTAATAAAGAGGCACAGACATTTTGGAACAATGCTAGTAAGGAGTGGCAGATGTTAAAACTCAAACATACACATGTAAAAGTGTATTTCTTTAGTCTTTAATTGACCAGGTAAGCACACTAGACAATTAAATACTAATTTTCAGGTATGATCCAGGAGGTTACAATAAGGATAGTACAAAACATTTAATACAATACATAAGGCTGCTTCCATACCGGGGATATCCGCTAGTGTATAGAAATAGGGGACCAAAAGTTTTAATCATGAACACACTGTTGAATTTAGACATTGGCTACTGGCACCATTTGGAGACCATGGCATTAGCCTGTGTCAGACTTTGTTCCCAATTATAGGCTGCCAAATCTATATTGTCAAACTAAAACCCAACATTTTTATAGGTTCATTTGCCATTTCTAGCCCTCCAATTTGCCCAGATGTATTGAATGGGTCTGAACACAGATATATACTGGAACCTTTTGTCATGTTTAAGTGGGAACTTGAAATTTCACTAAATGTTTCAAAATGCACCACTGCCCTATTTCCAGAATCCTCATCCCTCATCAGTAAAAGATATTGGATTTGATTTTCATAACAGGCTTGTATTGGCATGAGCTGTGACAAACACCAGCTTACTTTGACTCAGTGCACCAGGGACCATGTGCCCGATTCTCTATCAGACAGGGTCCCGTGGCATGTCCCACAACTTGCTTAACTGGGCTGGGCAATAAACAGATGGTGCACTGGGAGTATTTGCTACAAGCTGCAGAGCAGCCATGTGTCGCTGTAGACCCTAGTAGACTAGTGATCCCCTTCCTGATGATGCCCATAGTGATATTAATAATCATTCCCAGAACTGGTGTTGGAGTGCACTCCTCTCCAGTCCCAATGATGCCCATAGTGATATTTAATAATCATTCCCAGAACTGGTGTTAGAGTGCACTCCTCTCCAATCCCAAAGATGCCCATAGTGAATTAAATAACCCTGTTTTAATGAAATACTCTGTTCACTGAATCCACTGATAATGGAAAAACATCCAAGGCTATGCAAAAAGCAAGCCACCTTATGAACTCTTGAGGTATGCCATAGTGCTTCAGTGCTGCAAATAGGAATGTGTGATTTGCACTGTCAGAGGCCTTCTCCTGGACCAGGGCCAGGAGAATGCATTTGCTTTCAGTTTACCTTGTTTGACTACTTCACGTAGTAAAACAAATTGTCCTGAATTTTCCTACCTTGTTTTGTACATGTCTGTGTTGGAAAGGTCAGGGTAGATGCTGCTTTGTCATGCTTTTACCTAAGATTTTCAGTAACATTTTTAGATTGGTATTTAGTAGGCTTAGTGACCTCCAGTTCTGTAGGTCTTTCCTGTTCTTCTTGTGTAAAAGATCAGTATGACTTATATGATAGTCCTTCCATTAAGCTGATCTTGTAACATGGCATTGAAGATGTCAGTTAATATGTCCGCCATTTCCATCTGGAATACTTTATGCAATTCTCCTGGAAGTCCATCACTCCCAGGGTGGTATTATTACTTAAGAAACCAATTACCTCTAACACTTCTGTTTTTGAATATCCTCTGTTAAAGTATTTACCACCTCTCAGGTAGTTTTGCAGCTCTAAAGAGTTTAGAAAACCTCCCCAATCCCTATAAGCAACACTGCGAGTCCCAAATGTCCTGCCAACAAAGCCATCAATAGTAACAACTATGTAGAAGGGTCATCCTTTATAACATCATCATCAGAGTCCATTAACTCATTCTCTCCTGGTGGCCATTTTGGGTCAGGCTCAGCAATGGATGGTTCCAATGCCATACAGCAGCTATGGGACCAAAGAAGTTAAGACCACGATGACTCACCAAACCAGCTGGTATAAAAATAAAGTGGGCTTATTTATGCCTTATCCTTGGGTACCAACGTTTCCTTATGTCGTAATGATACCAGTCTTTGATATTGGTACTGGCTTTAGTCCTTCTTAATGTGTGCAATTTGGGCTGAAAAATCCAATTTTGTTTATACAGACAAGGAAACATTTTTTTGTAGCTGGTACCTTAAATCCAGATACATTAAATAGTCACTTCTTTTGATTTTCTTGAAATAGAAATGCAGAATTTTTAATATTCCCCTTATCATTTTCCCACTAGTCTGTCAAATTATCACAAGATCTAGTATTTGTTGCATGTAAAAAGCCCCAAACTCTCAAAGCCTTTTCTCCTCAAAAATAGAGCAGTTTATTCTCAAAATGGTGGTTTCTCTTAGGAACAGTCAGTACCAATTTAAGTTACAGTTGCTTTGTGGACCAACGTCTCTATTGGAGCCATTTGAAAGTTGTGGAATTTTAACCAAGGGACAGAAATAAAAGTCAGTCATTGAGGATATTTGCCCTTTAAAGAATGTATGTTCTTCTGGTTAATGGAATGACAAAGCAGCATCTACTAATGATATAGGGAAATCTTGTGATGTAGATAGAATCAAAGTATACCTTCTTGTCTACTCTTTTACAGCTGGATGAGCAGGCTAGCCAGGATTTGGAGGGGTTCCAAATATTTTCTAGAGTGTCCAGGGCATGCTGCCCCAGAAAACTCTGAACATTTTGAGTTAAATTGTGCAGTTTAGTGCATTTTTTAGGCAGTAACTGTTGAGTTACAAAATGCATCAAAATTCAAGTTGTCAGTCTCATCCCTCCCCAGTCCCAGATCTTTGAGTTGAACTCAGGATTCTTTTTCCCATTTTATAGTTACATTTTTATATTTACCATTTACATTAACTCCATGGGTGCAAATATCTCAAAGTCAAACTTCACTTCTTTGCAGATGACATGGTGCTGTATTCCTCTAAGCCCTCGTTGAATGATGCATGTGCTGAGTTGCAGTCTGACCAATCAACTGCAGCTTGATCTTGCTCATTTCAAGCTGTTACTGAATGCAAAAGAAAACCACAGTAATGTTCTTTACTTCTATCAGTCTGGCTACATCCTCAAGCATACAGCACACTCCCTACCCATCACAGCCATCTTTGGGGACACCTTAGAGGTCATGGACCAATTTAAGTACCTGGAGTCTGACTGGACTGCAAATTTTCCTTCAGCATTCATATCGATTGCCTTGTTAAAATGCTGAAAGTAAAGCCAGCCAGTGGCGCTGAGGGTTGAGGTGCTGGATGCAACACCTTGCACCACGCTGGTGACCTGAGTTGGACACGAGCAGAGCCATCAGGGGTCAGTGGGGGATAAGATTGAGCATCTGGCAGACTGCTCTCCTATCCCCAGGGAGGGATCCAGGAGCCATCACTCTGCAGTGGTCCCTGGTGATGACCAGGGCGTGCTGCCAGAGTTGGCATAGCAATATGGGGTGCAGCAGGCGTCAGCACGCATATGCCCCAACATCATTGCATGCTCACACTCCAGGGCCAGAAAACTGGACAGCACAGACCGTGCAGCTTGATGGCTGCACTCGCTGATCAAAGATGCCTGGATGGTGCATGCCAGTAATGGCTCCTCATCTGGCATGGAGGCAATAGGGGTGCCCTCTCAAAGGAAGAGCTGCATATGCTAGCTTGGTGTGCAGCTTTGGGATCAGAGGTGGAGCTGGAGCGGTGGCTGGATTAAGGCAGGTCAGTGACTGCTCTGGGGAAAAATATGACATGATAAAAAAATTAAAAAGCTGAAAGTGAGGCTGGGGTTCCATTATAGGAACAAATCCCTATTCACAATGGACATCAGGCAAAGATTGGTACAAGCCACCTTCCTTCCCCCGATAGATTATGGAATATAGTTCTGTGAGTCACATGCACAAACTTGGCATTCTTTATCACTGTGCACTGTGCTTTGTAACAAACGCACCACATAGGACTCACCATTATGACTTCTATCAAGCAGTAGGCTGGAAAGCCTTAGCCACAAGACAGATGCTTCACATTGGCTTCTGGACAATGAAAATACTGTGGGACAAATTGCCACAGTACATCTATTCACTTATGCACAATTCACACAGCAAATACTCACTATGGAATTCTGAGTTCATTCTGTTGGATGTGCCCAGAGTTTGTAATAATCATGGCAGAGGTGCAATTAGCTTCATTATTCTGTCAGTCTGGAATAAAATGCAATCTAATCTTAGACTTACTGAGCTTGTCTCTGTGAACTGATTTTAGCTCTGGCCATTCCCAAGAACTAACCACCCACCCATGAAACCCATCAGTCCACCAGCTACCAGCTACCCTGTCCCCCACCATTACCCTCCAAGTGTACCCATCCTTCCCCAGATACCAACTATCCTGACTCCTTTCCTTACCCCTACCTGTCCCACTCATCCATCCCTTCACCATCTATCTTGATCCCCTCCCCATCCCCTTACCTCATCCCACCCAGCCTACTTGATGGGCAACCATTTCTTCCTCCCTGAACTCCATTCCTCCCTCGCCTTAAGTATCTGATGGTTACGTCCTTATCTACATCATGAATAAATACCATGTAACAACGTATTTTTATTTTTTTAATTTATTTATTGAGTTCTTGATTTCACCAGTGAGCAGATGCTCATTTATAGGTTCCACGTCAGTCACATAGACAATACAGTACAGATGACATGGTTACATATGGTAGAGGTAAATTACAGGTTACAACAGCATTAAGCAGCTTAGGCAGTATAGCAGCTAGCCAGTGTCAGAGGTTAACACTATACTTGGAAGCTCTCTGAGGGTGAGAAAGAAGGAGGGATACAAACATGGAGTGGAAGGAATAAGGTAGTTAGGATCATCTGAAGGTAGGGGAGTGGGAGCGATGTCATGATTGGGGAGTAGGTGTAACCTAAAGTGCTGGGATTAGGGTCCCTCAATCCAGTGAGTTGTCAGGAGGCAAGTGCAGGTAGTTGGTTGATGCTCCAGGAAGGTGCCAATGGTAGCAGTCACATTTACTAGATTTTATTAGGTGCTGCCAGAGTCTGCATTTGAATGATCCAATAGAGGTGGCATTGATAACATCAGGAGGTAAGGCATTGGTCCATAGTGGATCATGATAGTAAGAGGCATGTTTAACCTGGGCTGTGCAGGCATCTGGGAACTTTGTAGGTCTGAGTGGAGGAGTTCCTTATGGGTCGAGCACTTGAGTGTGGAGTTAGGAGGTTCTGGACCTCTGTGGGTAGTTGGTTGAGGGAGGATTTCTTGGCGATGAGGCAGGTTTGGTAGTTTATTCTGTCCTTCAGTTGTAGCCAACTTGCCCAGATGTAGAGCTCACATGTATGTGTTAGTCTTTCCACACCTATGAGCAGTCTGCCCACCATGTTCAGTGCAGTGGTGATGCAGTTTAGGCTGTGCCTATCACCTACCCCTTGACTGCCAGGCCTCAGTCGACAAGGGAGACTAGCGAGCTGTTGATGGCCAGGTTGAATGCCTCATGTGTTATGCAGTGTCTATGCCTGTATAGGATCCCTATACTTGTATTAATCACCTTTGCTGTGTTTTTGATGTGTTGGGTGTATGCAAAGTGTAGTGTCGAGTGTGATGCCCAGGTACCTGAACTGCTGGAAGTGTTCCAGTGGGTCCCGTTGCGTTCCTGATTGTAAGGGGGAGACCTTATGATTGCTCTGTGTGCTGAACATTATACTGTAGTCTTAGTTATTTTGCAGTTCATGATTAGTCTGTGATCTGTAAACCATTTTTCAGCAGCTGAGAACCCTGTTTGGAGATACACCACCAGTTGTTCAAGATTAAGTTTGCTGTTGAATATGACCACATCATCTGTGTATAGGAGCATTCGACCAGGGCATGTGAATGGCAGTTTGTTCAGAATAAACTCAACAGTAGGGGTCCTAGAATTAATCATTGTTGGGACCCTGGGCAGACTGGTCTGTTATCAGAGGTCATCCTCCTATTTTAACCTTTGTGAGTGATTGTGAAGGTAGCTGCTGAACCAGCGTACTGATTCGAGGAGAGTCCGTGAGCTGACAGTTGGTCCAGTAGGAGCTCGTGATGCACCGTATCAAATGCTTTTGATAGGTCAGTGAAAGTTGTTCTAACCAGGAGACCTTGATCAATTGAATGGTGAATGTGTCCGGTGAATTTGAGCAAGGTCATGATAGTACTGTGATCTGATCGGAAGCTGTATTGCTCAGGACAGAGAAGTTAGTATTGTTCTGGTGTTGTAATAACTGGTCCACCACTATTCGCTCAGTGGCTTTGGAGAGGGTAGTATGGAGATAGGTCTGTAGTTGTTATGTAGGGTCCTCTCACCACCTCTGTGCACTGGAGTTACTGTGGCTGATTTCCATCTGTGGAACTGTGAGAGGCAGAGGAGAGGTTGATTAGTTTGGTGAGTAGGCCTAGGACTTCAGCCAGGGCCAGTTTGATAAATTGTAGGTTCAGAGTGTCCCCACTATGTCTAGATTTCCCCAGAGCCTTCTCCAGTTACTTTTAGCTTTGGCTTGAGAGACTACCTTAAAGTGGAAGAGCGGGTGGTTAAGGGATGGTTGTTTGGCCGTATTAGCATCAGTTGGTGGTGGGGAGTTGAAGTAGTCTGCTGGTAGCACACTGCTTAGGTCCGTGCAATGCGATGTTAAGTGCTTTGGCAATGTGCATGTGGTCCATGGACGGTACGCGCTGATCAAGAGCATGGCTGGTGCAGATCTGGGGTCCTTGCCAGTTATGTCGTTGAGGTTATCCCAGAATGTCTTGCTGTCATTCCAGATGCTGGAGAGGGCTTCTTTGTAGTATTTGCTTTGGTGAGTTGGACAGCTTTAGTGCTCATTCCAAGCTTTTATTCCTCTGTATGTTAGTGGTGGTACCGTTTTCTCTCCCTGTCTGCCATAAGTGATCTCTGGCTTGTAGTTGTTCTAGGAGGTTAGGGGTGATCCAGGGTTACTGTGCTCTCTTATCTTTCTGGATTTTATCGGGCATGCTTGTCACAGTTGGCGTTGAAAGATTTTCTGAAGTGGTCCAGGGCTGTGTCCACATTATTGGCATTATAGAGTGCTGTCCAATCTGTGCTCTTGAGGTCCATTTTATCAGCTCCTGGTGCCCTTTTAGTAATTGTTCTGATGGGTGGTTTATAGTAGTTGAAGGACCAGGTTCCTGTGACTGGAGAGTGGTTGCTCAGACAAACAGGAGAACAGTAAGCGTTGTGGATGCGGGCAGGCTGATTGGCTAGAATCTAGTAAAAAGTGTGCTGGTCCCTGTTTTGTAGTTGATATGGGTTGGCGTCTCAACCACTTGTGAGAAATGGGCAGCTGTTAAGGCATTTTTGATTTAGGTGGCAGTAGAGGGAGCCAGTTGATGTTGAAATCTCCCAGCATCACGATTTTAGTATTAAGACTCAGGTTGCTCACATAGTCCATCAAGTCCTCAGTACCAGCTCCAGTGAGTTTGGGCGGGATGTATACAGGGGTACGGTGGAGAGCCCTGCTATGTGACCCCAGAAGGAGTTTTAAGTTCAGGACCTGCAGGTTATCACTACTACTGGGGAGGGGAGGACGTGCCCCTGGAGGGAATCCCTGATGTACAGAACATAGCCCCACCTCTGTTTGAGAGTCAGTCTTGTCTGAACAAGGTGTAACCTGGTAAAAGGATAGTGGAGTCTGGTACTTTGGGAGAAAGCCAAGACTCCACCACTGAGAGAATGTCCAGACTGTGTTGGGTAACCCGTGCTTTCAGGTTATCCAATTTAGGGAGCAGGCTGCATATGTTAATTGAGGCAAGAGTTAATCCAGCTGGCTTGGTCATTCGATTCAGCTGTTGTGGTGGTGGGCCTGGGTTGGGGTGCACATTGCCTGATAGTAGGAGTAGGAACATGATTAGGCGAGCAAGATGGCACAGTAGGAGTTTAGATTCCTTCCTTGTTTCCTTCTCCTAGAAGGTCATTCTTTCACAATGTTGAATTGTGTCACCATCTCAGGGAAGAGTGACAGTGTGTATGGATCATTAAGTTGGTATTCTCCTGACCAGGGCATAGAGTGTCCATGCAAGATGTGCTCAGAGACTCCAGTGCCATGGGATGTGATGGTTCCGTAAGCATTTAGCACTGCTAGTTGGGAGATCCATTGTGTGGGTTGAGGCACAGTCCACTGGGTGGACCTGTAAGTGATATTATAGTGGGCAGGACAAGGCTCTGAAATCCACATAGACTTGAGGGGCATTGTGGTGATCACAGAGTTCTTGTCAATGATAGTACAAGATGAATTTATACTGAGAACGATAGTCACAATGATCTGAGGGAAATTCAGTTAAAACTGGAGCATAGCAGCCACCGTGGAGCAGTCAAGATTTTGAAGGACCTAGGATTAGAAGTTTTAGAGAAGAGCAATGGAAAGAGGATTGCAACCTCGAGTTGTTGCCTCAGTGGCTTTGCAGTATGCCTTACCTATAGTCATCTCTTGCTGTATGTATGCCGGTGCCTTGTGTTATAGATTTCTATACTTTCTGCACTTAGTTTCTTTGCATTAGTGATACGCTGCTGATGTTAGCCGTCCAGGGTTTTATTAAACTCTAAAATTGATTAGCGTTTGCTCATAAAATGCTAAATCTTGTGAAAATGCATAGCTCTTGCCTCACTGTGTTTACCAAATACAGCACTTCTAGAAAATCTGTATAAATACTTTCTGTACAGTTAGTATCGTCCCCAAAAAACTACTAATCAATTATTTAAACTCCATGTACCAGATGTTGTACTACTGTCTGTAGCCCTACTGCATATGACTCAACAGGACCCTTGTGTGTTTTAATATATTGTTATCCTGTACCAAGATATTCCTTGTTTGTATCTACCTTAATGTGATTTTGTGCCTTGTAACTCTCGATTGTAGCTACATTTAATGTGATTTTGTTGCCTTGTAACTTCTGCGATATAAGTTAAGTGTGTCTCAATCTGTCTATGTAATTCAGAAACTCATTGTGGATAAGCTCACTTGGTGGAGTTTCTCTTGCAATGAACTTGAAACATCTTTCTCTTCTTTAGATCTTGTCCCATTCTGTTACCATCCCTTCACCACCTTCACTATTTTTCCAGCTCTTCCTTTTAATGTTTTTTAAATTTTCACTTCCCAGCCATTTCATGTTTTCACTTATCTCCTTTCCTTTTGTGTTCCACCTCTCCTATTGTATGTACTTCCCCTTTAATTGCCAACTTTCTATGTCTTCTCTTTACTTAGTCTCCCTCCTTTTTCATCTACCACGTTACATGCATAATGCAGATACAACCCCACCAGCACAGAAATATTACTTTATTTTCCTCCAACCTTGTTCTATTCATCTTTGCCTTTACTTTCCGTGTGTCCCAATCTGTTGATTTACAAACATTTCTATCATGTCACCCAAATATTCTTTTCTTTTTGACCTAAAGAGGTTCTACATTAGAACTCCTTTATTCTCTCCTGTATTTGAATTTCATTTGCGAACAGAAATATTACTTTATTTTCCCCTGCCTTGTTCATCTTTGCCTTAACTAATACTGTATGTCTTCACAAACTCTTGTCATTTGACGCATATTCTTTTTCCCCTGATGGTACCTGCCCAGGCATTTCTACATTGGAACTCCTAATCTCCTGTATTTGAATTGCCTTTACTAATTAGTACTGTAGGTCAGTATTAACCCCTTATCAACAACTGCTTTGGGCTTGAAATAGGAGCAGAAATAAAAAAATAAAATAGAAAACTGAATTCCAGAATTGTGTTGCTTCAGCCTTGTGGTCATGATGAATGCTATGGATGCCCTGATTGTGAAAGCACATGTACAGTAGTACAGCTGTGACAGAAATGGGAACAGAACCACAGTGACTGCTATAAAGCATCCAGTAGCCAAGTAGCTAATGGACACTTGGAAAAATCATCACTACTCACTAAAAAGGATCTGCTGGTCCACAGTGTTTTGTGCGCCTACCCAATTACTATTTCTATAACTACCAGTACAGAATAGCTTTAACTACTAACAAGTTTATTTAACATTCTTATACTTTCTGTTTTGCTGTTTCAGTTTTGCTGTAAGATATAAAGTTTTAGGTGTAGTGTGTAGTGGAGGTACAGCAGCAACCCCCCCCACACCACAGTGTTTTTTTTCCCCGTTTTTCCCCATCTCTATTCTCATATGATTTGTGGATAAAATCTATGCTTTTCTTTTTATTTTCTGCTAGAAAGATATGCAGACACTATAGTGACAGACTGCTTTTAGGACAAGGCACACAAGGATTTTGCCATTTGGGAGGTGGTGAGTGAAATGTCAAGTAGAGATTAGAGACAGCTACTGTTTTAAATACTTCAGTTTCAGGCAGGGAGGGAGGGTGGGCATTTCTTTTGTTTTCTCAGCTGTGGCAACAATATCCACATCAGAGGTATCCTGTGTCACCTCCAGTGGATCCACAGCATCCGGCATAGTAGTAGCTTGGTTACTTGGTACTTCTTTCAAAGCAGTGTATTTTGAAACTACCTGTACAGGGGCTTCAGACTGAGCAGGGGTATGGGCACATCAGGGTCTTTAAAAGTGGACGGAAGTTTCCCATCCTGAACTAACACGCATACTTTGGGTTCTAGGGCAGTTACCATTCCCACCAGACCTAAGAAAGCCGCGTGACCTCCTCTATTGGGTTTCAGGCCAGAGTTAATGTAGAAGTCCAGCTTGGCCTGGTCCATGATGCCAGCCCCTATTATGCAAAGCCCAATGACAGGGGGACCTAATTGGGTGACCTTCATTCTCACATAGGTCACAGTGCATTTTGTTAGAACAGTGCTTACTAGTGTATCTCAATTCAGTGCACATGCCACATTTCACAGTGTCACAAGCACTGCTCAGATGATTCTTTTCCCCACATAGATAGTAGGTCTGAAGTTAGACCCATATAAAATAGGACACCCTATTTCTTCCCAAATAAAACAATTGGGCAAATGAAGTATTCCAGTGTTGTTACAGTGCAACTTTACACATATTTGCCACCCACCAGCTCAAATGTTCTCTGTATCCATGGTTGTATCAAGTGTCCCCATAACTATACATTTTTGTTTCAGCCAATGCAGAATATTTGTGATATTAACACCTTCATTCTTGAAATAGTGACTGTTTTGATGTCATGTTTAGTTAGGGAATAATTGTAAATAGGGACCAAGTGGGGTGTCTTTGACTTGATGGAATTTTGTTCAAAATGTTCCAGACTAGTTGTAGTTTAAAACCCACATGAAACCATGGGTCTCCAGCAGTGTTAAACAGCACACAGTTCTCAGAGGCTATCTTTCAGCAGTGTTCTGGCAACATATTAGTGAGCTGGAGGTATGTTCGTTTCTCCTCCATACTTTATTGCTCTAGCTGCAGCACTTTGCAGGTTCCACGTTTGGTCTAAAGCAGCAGGATAACTTCTCTGGGTGGTGGGCCTAGGGTGGGCAGTCTTTCTGCTGGTGAGGCCTAGATTGCACAAGTGCCTCAGGGACAGGTTCAGAAACATTGTTCCTATTATTTTCAGTGTTCTTCTGATTTCTCTGTGAGACCATTTGTGGAGTAGGTTCACTGTTAATGGCACAGAACCACCATCTCCTTGTACATGTGGCTGTACTGGAGAGTCAGCAATCTTACCTGTATCTGCAAGATTCATTGGGTTATGAGAGCATTCTGGTATTACAGACACTATTTGCACATTTTTTTCTGTTTGGGAGAACTTCATATATCAAGTTGCACCATCAGCCTTAGTTTTAAGCAATTGTGGTTCCACCCAGAGGAAAATACAAAACTGACTTGGGACATCAATATATGAAATACCTGGGTTTGGGGTACCTGTACAGTGTGCTCTTTTATAGACCCCATACCTTCAGTAGTCTCAAGACTGTTCATGAAACCAGACTTTTCAGAGTAATCCCCATAGAAACATAGACTTTTATAGCAGATAAGGACCACTTGGCCCACCCAGTCTGTCCATTTCTGCCTATTTGATAAGTTGCAGACCTTAGTTAACCAACAACCTATTTCTTTCTACCCCACCAAAATTGCTTTATGTCTTTCCCATGTATTTTTGAATTCCCCACTGTTATTGACTGCACAACCTCCCCAGGAAGGCCATTCCATGTGTCCACCACCCTCTCTGTGAAAAACTACTTCCTCACGTTGCCTCTCAGCCATCCCCCTCTATCTTTAAATTGTGCCCTTTGTTTATGCACATCTCTTTTCTGAAAGATGCTACCCTCTTAGACTTTGTTGATTCCTTGAGGTACTTGAAAGTTTCTATCATCTCCCCACCTCCTCCTTTCCTCAAGTGTATACATATATACTCCTTTAGACTCCCTTCATATGGCTTCTGGTGCAAACCCTGCACCATTTAGTTGCCCTGCTCTGGACTGCCTCCATTCTGTCTGTGTCTTTGTGGAGATGGGTTCTCCAGAACTGCCATGAGTACTCCAGATGGGGTCTCACTAACTGTCTGTACAAAGGGATAACAACTTCCTGTTTTCTACTGGTGATGCATTTCCTATGCATCCCAATATCCCCCAGCCCTCTGTACTGCCTTCTCACATTGCTTTCCTACCTTTAGGTCATCTGATATGACTATCCCCAGGTTTCTTTCAATTTTGCTATTGTTAGTACCTCCCCCTCATTGTGTACGCTTCCCTGGGTTTTGTTTCCCAGGTACATTACTTGCACTTTTTGCATTGACTCTAAGCTGCCATACTTTTGACCATTCTGCCAACCTTGCCAAGTCCCTTCTCACCTTGCCAAGTCCCTTCATCCTTTCCACCCCCTTGCATATCAACCCTGTTGCAGATCTTTGTGGCATCTGCAGAGAGATACTTTTTCCTTCCAGTCCCTCCATAATGTCACTTAAGACATTGAAAAGGACCGGTCCCAGTACTGACCCTCCGGTGCCCTCTAGTAACCCTCCTTTCTTTGGGTGGACTCTGTTACTATTACCCTCTGTGTCTGTTGTCCAGCCAATTGTTTACCAGGCTACCACCCTGGGACCCACTCCCAGGCTGGCTAACTTGTTTATTAGTCTTTTGTGTTGGACTGTGTCAAATGCCTTGCTAAAGTATAGTGCACCATGCCCTCAGTCCCTCCCAGGTATACTACTTTGGTCACCCAGTCAAAGAAATCTATTAGATTTTTCTGACATGACCTTCCTGCTGTGAATCCATGCTGCCTTGCATCCTATGCCCTGCTGGCCTCTAGATATTCAGCAATTCTTTCTTTCTGAAGTGATTCCATCATTTTCCCTACCACTGAGGTCAAACTAACAGGTCTGTAGTTTCCTGCCTATGCTGTGCTCCCACTTTTGTGAGGGGAATCACATCTGGTCTCCTCCAGTACCACATCATCCTCCCATGATTTCTTAAAAGGGTAGTCAGTTGTGTTCTTTTAGAATTCTGGGGTGAATCCCATCATGCCCCATTGCTTTGTCCACCTTTAGTTTCAGGAGTTTTTCAGGACCCTTTCTTCTGTGAATGGACTGGTATCAACCCTCCGATCCAGTGTACTTCCATTATTTGGTTTAGGTACCTCCCCTCCTCTTCTTTTGTGAATACTGAGCAGATGTATTCATTCAGTATCCTGCTTTTTCACTGACACCCTTTGCCCACCCACCATTTACTTTATTAAGCCTTCCCCAGTCACCATTACTTTCCCAATTTCTGCAACACTTACGGGACCCGGTGACCTCCATGGGGAGCCATCTCCATTCCATACCCACCCACTTTTGGAGTGATGAATCAACTGACCAGGGAGTAGCAGGAGGTCAAGTTTTAGATAGTAAGTCACTTGTGATTCAGAGACCTCTGTATTTTGGCAGTATTCTTGTACAGAACATTCAGGTTTGCTAATTAAACCTTTTTCCTCTGGAACATCCACCACTGAACCACTAACAGGGTCCGTCCCCAGTTGCTGTCTGGTCAGGCTGATTCTTTCATACCTCTACAAGATGGTTCAGGGACAGTTGCCTTCTCAATGCTCTGGGTGGGAGGGAAGCAGTCTCCTCTACCAGGCAGCCATGCTGTCCTCCTCTCCGATGTCCAGCACCTACAACAGGAAACCATCAGAACCCTTTGAATGAAAAATAGGATAATTTTATTGTAAAACAGTAACTTCATTCAGGTAAAGAGTGGAGGGGGGCCCAGTGTGATGGCCAATATTCCCACATCAAAAACACAGGTCTAGTAACCCACCCTCCAGGACATACTGTACCTGGAAACAAGCAGTCGATCATAGTATGCTTTTCCTGGTCACAAATTATAACTACAAATCTGAAAATCAATGGATATCAAAAACTTGAGATGAAAATGTATGCTTGTTAAGCACTACTGTTTTCACTTGTATGCTTTACATTTTTTAAACTTAGCAGCCCTTTTAGTGCAGGGATAATATCACAATGAATGTACAGTATTCAGTAACCCATGTACTATATGTAGTACATTCATTCGCATTCTGTAATTTTGTTTACAGATTTAATAGAGCTCATTTATTCCTCCAAAACCAGATTTAATTTGTTCTGTTCTTGCAGTGCCAAAACATCTGCACCAGACTTTGCAAAGTGGTTATTATGTTTCTCACTACCTCCTGTGCTTCTAATTCTAGACTGCCATACTAGACAGAAGAAATACATTTGGGTTTCTCGCCAGCACTGATGGTTTCTGTGGGTGGATGTTTATGTAGCTCAACAGCAGGATTTTGGAATTAATAAGTTTCCTCTCCACACAGATATGGCTGACAGCCAAGTACCAGGGCCTGAAGGCGGCTTCCTACTTTTGGCCTGGAGCTGATGTTAATGTTACGGAAGTTTTCCAGATATTTACAAAATTTATAACAGGTATGTGAAATCATGAATGGCTACCTTTAACATAACACAAGAAGTAGTGTTATGTTTTGCATGTCTAAACATGTACAGTATGTAGTCATGAAGACAAAATAGCATAAATATTAATTGTTCTGGGGTAGGGGGCTCAGTCTTTGCCTTATTTGCCAACCCATCCTCCACCACAGTGCTCAAAGAGGCACATCATGGCATCTAGACACCATTAAGACCCTGCCTGGTCCTGATCAGTGATTGGCCACATGATGGGGCTTAAGAAAATTATACTCAAGCCCTCCTCTCTGCAGAGTGAGTGTATTGCCTTCATAATGCACTTACCTTCTGATGATTCAATCAAGCAAGAGACCTATGGCTGCTCCTAGCCCGGTATCACATAAGAGGGCCATTTGTGCTGTTTTAGTGGCAGAGTAATTCTGCCCAGACTGTGTGAGAGGATGCCCTTAAACCAAGGGATATCGCTCATAGCACCTATAATTCTAATATACATCAGTTGACCTCAGGCCACTAAGTGTGGCCACTAGAACTTTCGGTGGCCTCTTAAGTCAAGCTCCCAATGTCTGTTCATTTCAAATTCATCTCCTTATGTTTTAAAAGGAAAGAAATTGCTAGTCTTATTTTGATTGAGGCTTGTAAGATCTCTGTGGTTGCATGTAAATCACTTGAGTGGGCTGATGTGATTTAAAATACATTTTATATTCTTTTTATTTAAAAAAGCAGATACAGTACTCCTTTCCCCACCTCTGAAGTGGAATAACTCCACTTTTAACATTATCACGACTCTGAGTACTGATTGGCTGAAACTAGATTGGTGATGTATCAAATCAAATTAATCTTTATTTATATAGCACCTTTCAATATCAAGGTGCTTTACAGAGAATAAACCACAAATGTGCAAGCGTACAACAATATAAATTATTTAAAAATCAGTCTGGAAACCGGAGAAAATAAATACGTTTTATCATAGACTTAAAAATACTGATGGTCAGGCACTCTCTTAACCAACGAGGTAGAGGAATTCCACAGGATTGGTGCTGCAAAGAAAAAGCATGCACTCCAGATGTTTTAGACGAACTCTGGGAATCTCTAGCAATCCCTTGTCAGTGGATCGGAGAGGGTGACTGGGGTGTAGGGAGTCATGAGATCTTTCAGGTAGCCAGGTCCCTGTTCATGTAGGGCTTTAAAGGTAAGCAAGCCTACCTTATAGGTGATCTGCCACTGAACTGGTAGCCAGTGCAGTCCACGCAGCACAGGCATTATGTGACTGGACCGAGGGCGTAGCAGTCAACAGCCTGGCTGCAGCATTCTGTATCAGCTGCAAGTGGCGGATATCAATCCCAGACAGTCCTAGGTAGAGGCATTGCAATAGTCAAGACGGATAGTAATGAAGACATGAACCAATGCTGGAAGGTCTCAGCAGATTCAGTCTCAGCCAACTGGAACCCATCCAGTCTTTTATCTTGGAAAGGCAATTATTTAGCATAGAGACCGCATCAACCTGTCTGGGCACAAAGGACATATACAACTGAGTATCATCTGCATAGCAGTGAAATTCAAGCCATATCACCTGGTGATGTCTCCCAATGGCAACATGTTCACTGCAAACAACATGGGCACCAATATGGAGCCTGTGGCACCCACAGGACAGGGGAGGGCACTAGATGAATAAATTCCAGTAACCACCCTCTGAGATCTGTCTGCGAGGAATAATCGAAACCATTCAAGGACTGTACCTGACAGTCCACAAAGTAACCACAGGGTCTCCAAAAGCACTCCATGGTCCACAGTGTACAAGGCTGCAGAGAGATTGGGAAGGACCAAGATGGTACGAGCCTTTCGATCTCTCGCAATTAGGAGGTCATTTAGTACCCAAACAAGGGCAGTCTCCATGCTATGCCTTTTCCTGAAACCAGACTGAAGGGTTTCATAGACATTGTGGGTTACAAGGTGATCATCCAGTTGCAACGCAACCACCTTCTCTATAACCTTCCCTGCAAAGGGAAGGTTAGAGACAGGTCAGTAGTTAGCTGGGTCATCAGGATCCAAGGAGGATTTTTAAGGAGTGGTCGAATGACCACCTCCTTCAGGGGTCCGGAAAGATCCCTCTCCAAGGATCTCCATACAATTTCAACTAGGATCGGGCAGATAACATCTACACACCCCACTAAAAGGGGGTAGGGCCTGGATCCAAACTACAACAGGTTGGGTGCAAAGTCTGGATGATCTTCACAATGTCCATAAATTCTGGTCGGCTGAAGTCTGTCCAGACAGACTGGTGCTCACCACCATCACCTCCACAACCCCTCATAGAGAGAGTCAACACCCGGACCTGATGCTGGCAACCTTATTTGGAAAGAACTGAGCTAGCTCATCACACTTAATTTGTGAAAAGCTTTTCCGGACTGGAGACAGAGTGGATTGCACAATCTGTCAATGGTTCGAAAAGTTGAGCTGGTCGATTTTGCACAGCAGAAATCTCCTGGACAGGAACTCTGCCTTTTACAGGTGATTTCTGATTGATAGCCTTTGTAATGCGTTATCAATCTAAGCCTGTCAGCATCCAGGCGGACTTCCACCTTGCTCTCTCCAGCCTTTGATCAACTCCACCTCAGCTCCTTCAAGGACCTATCATACCGAGGAACCTTGAAGAAGAATGAGTGGTTAGAACATAAAACAGGAGCAATCAAGTCCAGGCATCTCCATCGCATTATTATAGGCTAGTATAAGGTCCCTGGACTTGTGCTTTCACCCAGCAATCCCGATAACTTCTATTTAGTACATTGCTTTTGCCTCTTTACTTGGTATTGTACTTTGCTTTGTCATTTGCTGTTTATTGTATTACTTCTTAACCTAATCCTTTACTCCTGGGTCACACCTGGAAATGAACTTAGGCTCAGTTTGCCTTTCCTGGTCAACACATTTTAAATCACTAAATAAATTAAAATAGGTAATTTAGTATTGTGGTGAAGTGTTTTCAACATACACTTCACTTGCTACAGAAAATCATAATAAAAATATACTATAATAACTGGCTTCCCTTTTCCCATAGGGAAACCGTGGCGTAATTTGCTGGTATAAAAGGAAGACATTTATATAGCAAACACAGCGCGGTTTCCCCTGCTATCTTGATGCTTACCGAGCAGCGCCAGACTGTTCCTGACCGCTCGCCGCCTCGTGTTCCCAAAAACAGCACGCCAAGAAGAACTCGGTGATAAGAACTATTGGGCTCATCAACGGGCTCAAGGGCTTATTCTGAAAGATGAGGAAGACACTCAGGCAGAGGTAACCATTTTAAAAGACAGGGACGGATTCCCATTTCGCACCACAATAACACTAAGCCGAACTCGGTTTGCAGTACAAGGTCTTTATTTTATATAATTGCTGAAGCGAAAAGGGAAACCAAATAATTGCTATAAAATAAAATATGGAATTAGTGTGTTTAAACATGAAGTTTACACACACACCTTGGGGTTAGATGCTGGCATAAACCCCTCGAAGCCGCCTCGGGGTTTATGAACACTCCAACTGGTGTAAAAATTTCCACGTTACTTATTACTCAACTCCATACTTTATCCTATATTCCATAATCTCATACTTAGAGTAAAACTCATTACTATATATAGTTATCTCTGATGTTAAAGTGGTGAGATGTGAAGCTGGAAAACTTAACTTTGTAGATTAATTTTGATTTTGCCCAATTTCACAAAGTTAATCTGCCTTGTAAACTGATAACTCTGTGAAATGTAAGTTGGCAACAGGGGCAAAGTTTAGTACTGAGCTGACGTTGCAATGTACCATGGAACTGAGGTCACATGATGCAGAAACAAGCTGTATGCCACAAGGAGACAGGCTTTAGGAGAATCTTCTCAAGAAAAAGTAGGAATAAGTCTGTGTGTGCTTGTCTGAGGAAAAAAACTTTTAATATACATCTCAAACATGAACATTATTAATCCAAATTGCTGAAAAATTGTTCTGGAGAGCCTTGGCTGCTAGATTAGTGTTTTGTTTATTTTTCACTGATTATTTACTTTAAAATAGTGGTTTCTTTTATTCAGTCTAAGCAGTGGTGTGGGGGAGGGAGGTGTACTGTAAACAAGGTAGCCCAGAAAGATCCGGAGCTTTTTGTCTAAGCAGCTGATTTGTGTTATAGTTTGGTTTCTACTGTTTTTTGTTCACCATTTTTGATCTGTAGTGAGTAATTTCTCATTTATGTTTCTGTGATTTAGTTTGTTGTGTTAAAATAAAATATTTTGTCAGAGTCTTTCTGTGCTGTTTTAGTTGTTTTTTATATTTTGTACTTACAGTTATGGTGTTCTGTCACTTTTGTTTATATGTAATGTTAAATTACATCTATTATCCCCATTGTTTTAGTCCCTGTTCTGTTTACAAAAAAACAAACAAAAAAAACTTTGTTGGTTGTTTTTTTGTAGTAGATTTCAGATCACACTGCTGATTCCTGATTTTCTAGGTGCAGGTGTTATCTGCTGTTGCTGAGAGTTAATCAATGTTTACCCCATTACACATACTGTGTGTGTCATGTTAGTTTATTAATCTCTGTGTTGTGTTAAAAAATCCTTTTTGGTTTTGGTTTTGCAACATACAATTAGCATAGTATTTTTTCGATCATAGCGCTGTTTCCTGATTCTGTGGGGGAGGTGTTGTCTGCTGCTGGTAGTCAATAACTTGTTTAACCCTTTTATCCCTGTTGTGTGTATCATGTTCATCTCTGTGGTGTTTTATTTTCAGATCACACTGCTGATCCTTATTCCCTATGAGAAGGTGTTGTCTGCTCCTGGTACTTATTTGTACTGCAGGCATTATTTACATTTTGTAATATTTCATCCAAATCAAGGTACAATTGGCATAAAAGAATGACTGAGAAGAGATGCTTTACTAAAGGGAGAGGTGCCTGGGAGCCAGAAAAGAAATGTTCAAAATCTGTGAGGCAAAATACTGTTGCATTAAAACAAACAAAACAAAAAAATCTCTGTGGCAGCATGTTATATGGGCTCGAGGGCTGGTAGTAGCAAAGGAGTAGTTGGCAGCAGTGGCATTAATGTAGCCAAATTTTTCTTGACACATCTGTGGCAGCCATGCTGGTGGGGTATATGGACGTAATAAGAGAAGCAGCAGTAAACAACCCAGGGGACATATTTATTACATAGGTTGCAAATGACCACACTAACCTAATGTCCCATGGATAACTCTGCAACTTTTACAAGCCATAACTCCAACAGCCTTTGAGTTAAGGGTACTCTAAACATCCAAACAAGTGTTTCAATAGGTACTACATAGTAGCATATAATACCCTAGAAAATTCATGGGATGCACAAACCCCGAAATCCTCCCAGTTTTGCTATGGTACCAGATCCAAACTTAAAGTCTGATAATCATCAAATATGTATCCAATATGCACCTCCTCTTGGACTACAACCATACCAAGTCTCAGACACATTGACAACATTTGACTAGGAGTAATTGGCAGAAGTCATCTTGACCCAACTTCACCTTTGTGAACCCCAAGGAAAAGTTACAGGTAAAGATGCAAGGTGAAGTTACCAAAAATTAGTAGATGTGGAGTCGGCCGGTGGTGCTGAGGGTTGAGGCACTGGATGCACCTCGCTGCCCGGTAACCCAAGTTTGGGGCGGACTCAGCAACTATGCCTTTGCATTAGGGCTGTGTTCGTGGATCTCCAAGGCCTTTGACCAGGTAGACCATGGCTTTCTTTTAACATCTTTGAAAGGACTGGGCTTGTCTGGAGATGTGGTGGGGTGGTTTCAAAGTTATTTGAGTCAATGTTCTTAGGTAACTAAGATTGGTAGTTATTTTTCACCTCCTGATTTAGTTTCAGAGTGTTCCTCAGGGGTCTATTCTGGGTCCTCTTCCATTTAGTCTTTTCTTGAATACTCTTCCTTCAGTTTGTACTAATTCACAGATTTTACTTTATGCAGATGACACAGTGATCCTCACGAGCAACTCAGATTTAAATTGGGTCCAAAAGAACTTGAACAGTGATTTCAGGCAGCACATAACTGGTTCGTTTGAAACAAGTTGGTGCCAAATGGAAAAAAAAAACAAAGTCCATGTTTTTGCTAAATCAAAAGGAGATCAGGAGAAGATGTTTCAACATCCTTGCAGACAGTGAAGGGAGAATATTGAGCAAGTACAACAATTCAGATACTTGGGTCTTTCAATGATGAGGCCCTCCCTCATCGTCTTCCTTCCCTCTTTTAATCTTCCTGTAAAAATGGTCCCTCAATGTTGCCTACTTCCTCCCAACCTTCCTGACCCCAACCCCAACCTCCCTGTTGGCTACCCACCACCCCGCCCCTGAGCTACTTTCACTTACCTATCAGGTCCTCATTCAATGATTGGCATGTCCTGCTGCTTTTAACACTTACTGGGAAATGATTGAAACAAGGCAAATTCAGATCTTCCACAGAATGGTCTCTTGCAGTAAGTCATTACTTCTGGGAGTATCCAGCAGAGGGCACTGTCACACGGTTGCTTCTTCTAGCAGTTTCAGACCAGTGACTTCCACACATGACATCATATCCTGTTTCCTATATAAATGTGGGAGGTCCCTGGTATCCTCAGTTCATTTTCCACCAGCTTCAGCAGCAGCAGCTAGTTAATCTTCTGTGAGCAGTCATTGATGAGAAAATTGGATTAAAACAAATGTCTAAGGATTCTATAACCAACAAGCAAGCTTTATTTAATTCCTGCCACTGTGGCAGGAAGATTTTAGAGATGATAACCATCAACTTTGTGTAAGGTGTTTAGGACCCACACATAACTCCAATTCCTGCAGAAATTGTCAGGCATTTAATCAGGCAACCTGTCAATGCTGGATGTTTGAACTTCATCTCTTCATGTCAGAGCAGAAAATGTCTCTATCAGAGAACCAGTGGATCCATTCCAAGGCCTCTCCAGCATCTGGTTCTCATTCTGGGTGATCTAAGAAGAAGGTCAAGCCAGTAAATCCTTCCTTCTGTAGCTTCAAGCCCTCATCAATGGCCACAGTTTCTGTGAATCCCCATCAACTGAGCATTCTGAATATGCTTGCTCGTCAACGAGGGCTCCTCTGTCATCGATGCAATGTCTTGTGCATGCTTCCTTGTTGGGGGTGGGGCCACTCTCTTGTTGACGGGCCACCCTTGCATGCATTCATCAATGGGAATCTTCTTCTCATTGATGCCAGTTGCTACTGCCATAAAGAGGTACAGGAAATAACTACACCATCGATGGGGGTTATTCATCCTCCATCGACCACGCTTACCAGTGTCTTTTCTACAACTAAACCTGTAGTTGCTTAGTCATTGGGGCTTCTTCCCTGTTGATGATGGGGAGGCATATTGCATGATACTGCCTTCCACGGGGCTCACATTAAGTCTCATGTACCTCAGGGTAAGCCGATGGCTTTTGCCTTCAACATGCCCTTCACCATCATATGTGGGCTTATGTGAGGGGCTATCAGATTGAGGCAGGGACCCTGGTTTATACTTTCCAGAGGCTAGACCTGCTTATGCTGAATGTCCTGTTCCTTCTATCCTTCCTATTACTTCCCAGCCTCCTAATCTTATCCCACCCTCCTCCTTGGAAGCGGACATTACTAGAATTGTGCAGCAGGTCTTACAAAACATGATTCATGCCTCACTTACTGACCCAGGTGTCCAAGATAATCCCCTACAGTCTCGATCTCCCCAATGTAAGCATTGTCATGCTGATGACTCTGATGTACCTGACTGGTCAACCCCACATACTGTGGAGGACTGTCTCTCAGATGACCAGGATCAACCAGGTGGCATCTCTGATGACCTGCATGAGGAGTTCCTGACCTGGATTTTCCTGATCAGGGTTCTCCTTATTCAGCCATCTCTTCCTTGGAATGAGGACCTGCATTTGTTGCCAGCCACCTCTCCTCCGGAAGACCCCCACCTTTAATGAAATGATGCTGCAAAAGGTGATGGGATTGTCCACTATGGAACATGACAAACTACATAGGGATATAGCAGATTATTGAGAAATTCCAGAGGAACCCGGCTGTAGTGGTACCCCACTAACACCTACATATCAGAATGCCTTGCTGACTGCATGGCATCAGCCCTCAGCCATTATGGCTGTTCCTAGAAAAGCCGATAGACTTTACCAATCTCCTTTGGACCATTCTTTCCTCTCCAGTATCCGGAGCTGGACTCAGGTGTCATTGCTGCCGCTCATGATCGTAGTAAGAAACCTAAACACAAGAGCACTACCACCTGATAAAGAGTCATGAAGAATAGATTACCTAGGTAAAACTGCTACCAGGTACCATGAATATTCGTATCCTAAATTACATGGGTCATATGATTAAATATCAAAACACCTTTGGGGTCTCTATTCTAGAAACTATCAATAAACTTCCTCTCTCTAGGAGAAGGACCAGTTATTGCCTATGACTACCACTAATAATTCTATCCCCTCACCTTCTTAGATCAGGATATGATGCTGCTGATACCTCAGCCGAATTTCAGCTACTGAGATAGCCTTACATCACCATGCTTGGCTCCGTGTGTCAGGTCTTCCCTGACATACGACATAAAGTAGCTAATGCACCCTTTAATGGGTCCAAATTGTTTGGACCAAGTACCCAAACCCTCATTGATGATCTTCAGGTATTAGGTAAACTGTTCATATGGTTCAGGGTCTGTACCATATTCCATAAAATACACCTACCATACAACTTTATCCGAAAGAGGTGGAAAATATAAAACCTCAGACAGAAGTTGCTTTGGGTCATGCCCAGGCACCCTGAGGCAACCTCCCGACTGCCTGTGGCTCCTGTGCCCATCCTCGGGAGGGCTGGCCAGCCCAGTACCCAGTTACCACCATGCCTTTTCCCTGCCTCTCTTGCCCAGGCCTCAGAGGCAGTCGGATGTCATTTCTCCCTCCATCTAGAGGCTTGGCAGATGATCACATTGGACTCATGGGTACTCCAAATAATCCAAACGGGTCACACATTAGAACTTCTTCCATCCCACCACCCTCTCCTCTCTGGATAATTCAGTATCCTCTGCATCATGTACCTATCCTCCAACCTGAACTGGAGGCACTCTTGGTCAAATGAGCAATTATACCAGTGCCACCTCGGATCAACAGAAAAGTTTCTAGTCTCATTTTTTCTGGTACCCAAGAAACCGAGGCTGTCAGATCCATATTGGATATCTGAGATGTCTGAATCTACATTTTCAGTTCAAACATTTTCACATGGTCACATTAACATCCATCATGCCCCTTCTAAGAGAAGGAGATTGAATGTGTGCCCTGGATATGAAGGATGCTTACCTTCATAACCCTGTTCACCCTGCTCATCAAAATGTTTATGCTTCCATCTTCTGGGCCAAAACTCAGTTTCAGGCTCTCCCATTTGGCCTCTCATCTGCCCCAAGAGTCTTCACCAAATGCCTAGCAGTGGTGGCTGCAGCCCTAAGGAAAAAGGGCACTTCATCTTCCCCTATCTAGATGATTGGCTGATCACAGCAGTCTCAAAGAAGCTCTGCTGACCCTCTTACCGCCACCTAAATCTGTTTCATGACCTGGGGATCATGGTCAATTGGCCAAAATCCAATCCAGAACCAACGCAGATTATACAATACATCAGAGCTGTTCTGGACTCAGTTCAGGCGAAGCTTACCTTCCCTTCCCCTTCCCGACAGGATACTCTGATATCCTTGGCTCTGCACATTCAAGATCAAATATGATTACGGCCAGACTAATGTTAAAACTACTGGGCTACATGTCTGCTGCTGTTCCAACGTAGCATTCACCCATCTCCATATGAGACCTGTCCAGCGGACTCTACAGGACCAATGGTCCCAGAGGACCAGACAGTTCAATGACCAGATTCAGGTCACTCCTTCCTGATCTGACCTTACCTAGTGGACAAACAAAACCAGTTTGTGCTTAGGGATACCATTCCACTCCTCCATCCCATGCAGGCATTGACCACGGATGCTTCCCTGGACAGATGGGGTGCCCACTTGGGTCAGTATCAGACCCAGGGCTGATGGTCCATATCACCTCATCTTCCTCACATCAATTTCTTAGAGATGAGGGTGGTCCATTTAGTCCTTCGGACATTCCTACCTTACCTCAAGCCAGGACCATTGCTGATTCAATCAGACAACACTACAGTGGTATCATACCTAAACAGGCAAGGGGCACACATTCGCATACCCTCTGCAGAGAGATAATTTGCAGTCTGCCAGACAACAATCAGACAAAGTCGAACACTGATAGCTGTCCACTTTCCAGGACAACACAATCAGCTGACAGAGTGGCTGTCATCAGTCATCTGCACATGAGTGGACAATCCACATGGATGTCCTAAATGACATCTTTGCACTCTGGAGGACTCCACAACTGGATCTGTTCACCTCCCCAGTCAATCATTGGCTCCCCAGTTACTTCTCCATTATCCGAACAACAGGGAAGGTCTATTGATGCCCTGTCCCAACCTTGGACAGGACTTTACTTATATGCTTCCCACCCATCCCTCTCCTTCAACGGACTCTGTTGAAACTTCAACTGGAGCCTGCCACCATGGTCCTAATCACACCACTGTGGCACAGGCACCATGGTTTCCACTTCTCCAGCAACTGTCTATGAGGGATCCCATTCTGTTGCTATTCAGATCGGACCTCCTGACTCAGAATCAGCGGTTCCTCCTGCTCCCCAGCCTCAAGGCTCTACATCTTCATGCCTGGCTCCTAAGGACACTTTCATAAACAGATTGCAGGTGTCCTCCTCCGTTACCAATATTCTTTTAGCTTCTAGAAAACCAGCAACCAGATAAACTTATAATTCTAAATGGAAAAGATTTTCCATCTGGTCTGCAGCTTGTACTGTGGACCCATATTCCTGTCCACTCACGACCGTTTTAGACTACCTAGCCTCTTTATCAGAGTCAGGTCTCAGTTATTCTTCTGACAAAGTTCACCTGCCAGCCATTTCAGCTTTTTTGAATCTCTTGATGGTAAATTACTGTACCAACATCATTATCAATTGATGGAATGCTTCATTGAAGCCTCAATCTGATGTCCACTCCTCGTGGGATCTCAATTTCATTATAGAAAAACTGACTTTCGGGCGCTTGAGCCAGCGGCCGCTTGTGATCTTTGTTTTCTATCCTGGAAAATGTTATTTCTGGTGGCCATTACTTCTGCTCAGTGTATTTGTGGCGTCATGCCTCGTGTAGGGAACCATACTTGATTTTCATAGGGATCGGGTGGTCCTACATACCAACCCTCCTTTCTTCCAAAATTAGTACCTGAAAAAACTCTAAATCAATCCATGGAGCTCGGTATTTTCCCAGAGCACTCCAACCAGGGTGAACATCTCTTACATTTAATGAAGCGTTCTCCGCATATTGAGATATTGCACTAATCGTGCTAAATGTAACCCCTAGGTAGCACTATCCAAGGGCTACTACCCCTGCCTGCCACGGCTTTAGCAGGTTAAGGGCCTGAGTTCTGAAATGGGTGCTTCATCCAGAGGTCAGGGTTGGCAGTGGTCAAACTAACCTGGGCACAGCCCTCCGGGAAACTGTAACCTCCTCTTTCCCTTCTAGTGGCTTGAGCAATATACGATAATCATGTTCACTGTACCCTTGTACACCATACCAGTACCCACACTGTTTGCACTTACCACCAGGGCTGGTTTCTGGCTCGACCCTGGGGACCCCTGTAAAACAAGGTTATGCACAGTAAATAGCAACAGTACAGTACTCTTGGCACAAACTGGAACCACAGTCAGGTTAAATGCAGCAAAGAAAGTCAGATCTGATTTATTCAGGGGACTTGAACAAGGAAGGCGTAATCAGGTTGATTAGCTTAAGGGCTATATTAATCAAACAGATAAGCATGCGCTTTAAATCCCCACACAGTCACACACTCTGGGTACCCAGGTAGGAAAATGGTGGGCTAGTCAGGAATGTTGCAGCTGGTTGGGGCCCTGTGATGGAAGAAAGCAACATGCACAACACACACTACTTGTAATCTGGAGCTGGAGGGCTCAGTTCGTGGAAAGAAAAGCAACAAGACAATCAGATGATAACACTTTAGATTTAACTGTTGTTCCAGGAGCTACCCTGATGTTTAATCATGATACCCAATACTGGACACAGGCAGGATGAAATTGAGACTGCAGGTTGTTGAGCTGGAGTACGGAGGCGGGTGTCCACCACGAATCACGAGGCATTGTTCCTGTTCAGGTGTTGAGCGGGGGCTGATCCCAAGCAGGTCTCTCATTGATGGCTTTCTCTGTAGCGGGTAGTTGGGCTGGGCCAGTGTGGCAAGGCCCAGACCCAATGGAGATGATTTGGGATTCAGTCCATGGGGCTGGATGTGGCTTCCAGCAAGCAGAATATAGTTCAAACCACAGTGGGGAACCAAATCATGACCCACTAGCAACACACAGCACATTTACACGTAAGAAAATTCTAATGCAGCTTCCAGCAAGCAGAATACAATTCAAACCACAGTGGGAACCAAATCACAACCACTATAAGCACACAACACATTCACATGTAAGGAAATTTCACTGTACCAGACAAAAGGCTCTCCGGTTGCAGTTACAGAGTCTCTGCACAATCCGGAAGTTCAGAGGTGGCTGAAGTCAGACAGGCTGATCACATTCAGCAAATCTTTGGTGTCTTCAGATGAGCCAGGTCACAATTCAGTGGCTTACTTCACTCTCCAAGTTTGGATTCAGTCCGAAAAAGGCACAAGTTCCCTCTCAGGGACAGCAGGCAGGCATGCAGGCCAAAACTCTGGCCTTTCCACAGTTCTCCTGCATGAAGCCACTATGGATTGCTGCTGAAACTACCTCAAGCTGTTACTTCTTCACTTCCCAACTTAGATCTAACTGAAACTGCAAGCAGTGTGGGACTTCCCCAAGATCCAAAAGGTTCAGTTGGCTGATCTGTCTGTCAGTCACAACAAAGGGCTCCCCTCCAGGTTATCTTAGGCACCAAAAGCCCAAAACTACAATTCCTACAAGTTTTGGCCCCACCAAGCCCCTGTAGGCAGGCTCCATTTTAGAGTCCCAAATGTACTGATTGGCCCATTCTGTAGTCCAAGACCAAGATGATGGAAACAAATAGAACTGTCCATGCTGCAAAGACAGGTTAGAACAAACTGCAATATTATTACTACTCTAACAAATGATGCAAACAAGTACATTTTCCAACAGAGCTCACTCTCACATTAATTATGACTGCAATACAGGTAGCTCTTAAAGAGGCAGTACACAGAAGCTATACAGGCACTTTCTGGCAATCACATTTAAGCTGCTAAAATGCAGGACACCAGCCTGGCAGTGAGCATTTAGGCAAGCTCAAGGAAGACTTTTGGGAACCCCCATTTGTAGAGGGTTACATAAAGATATTAGAAAAATGTCTCAGTTGTTTGTCACCTGTGCCTCTGGCAGAAGGACTTCCTGTTGCCAAACAAACCCTGTCCTCATGGTTGGAAAACTGTATTACCTTTTGTTACAAAAAGTACAACAAGGCTCTCTCTGGCCCATTCCACTAGAGCAATGGCCACTACTGTGGCCTGTTTCAAGGATCCTCCATTTTTGAAATCTGTAATGTGACCACCTGGTCTATGAACCATACTTTCACAAGACATTACAATCTTGATGTGCATTGAGACATAGGATGGCCTTGACGTGCAGCCATACAAGTCTCTTAACATAATTGTCCACCCTTCTGGACATAACTGCTGGTAATCACCCAGAAGTAATGACTTACTGCAAGAGACCATTCCGTGGAAAATAGTACAGTTCGTAAAATCTTACCATAACAGTAGATCTTCAAAGAATGTCTTTTGTAGTAGTATAATCCCTCCCTCAATCCCTTCTTCTCTAATAGCAGCAATTCTGCACCACAGAATAGGGGTGGGACTTTGTGGTGCCTCGGTTTCTCCTCAGCCCTCGCCATGTAGCTGAATCCAGCATAGAACTGAGGATACCAGGGACCTCCCACATTTATATAGAAAACAAGACATGATGTCATGTGTGGGTGGTCCCTGGTCTGATACTGCTAGAAGAAGCTGCCATGCGACAGTGCCCTCTGCTGGATACTCCCAGAAGTAATGACTTACTGCAAGAGACATTCCTCAAAGAGCTACTGTTACAGTAAGATTTGACATAACTGTACTTTAAGGACATTTTAATGTATTTTGAACTTTTATAACTTTGTCATTTTAAATATTTTTACGAAATTTACAACATAGCCTTTTGGAGCCCACCTCATGAACAGGGTAGGTTAACGTTTCAGATCACTTATCAAACATGTTTTTGCATTTGCTCTGTAAAGCACCTTCGGACAGGATTTAAAATTCCACTTGTCGTGTTCATGAAGTGGGGTCATAAAAGACTGTTGTAAATTTAGGGTCAAAATGTCAAAAAGCAAGACATTATGAAGACACATTAAATTTGTTCAGTGTTGACTCATAACATTCTTTTAGCAGATTTTGGCCCCAAATTGTTTCAATATTTCCCTCTTGTTACCATACCTAATGAACATAACTGGTATCATTTTTAAAATCCCTCTGAAACAGAACTATTGTTTCACAGTCGCTCCATGAAACAGCCTTTTGGGACCTCATCTCATGAATAAGGTAACATTTTCAAATCCCCTTTAAACATGTTTTTGAAGTCACTCTGCAAAATCACCTTTTGGGTAGGATGTAAAATTCTACCTGTCTTAATTATAAGGTGGTGTCTTTAAAGGCGGTGTTTAAAATTTGGGCCAAAATATCAAAAACAACAAAGTTTTGAGGAAACTTTGACGTTTTTTCAATGTTTACTCATGGCGTTGTGATTTTTGCAGATTTTGGCCCCAGATGTGCAACATAACTTTTGTTACCCACCCTGAGGAACATGACAGGTGTCATATTATAAATCCCTCTGAAACATGTTTTAGCACTCACTCTACAAAATCAGCTGGTGATCGGATTTTAAAATTACACCTTGTCTTGATTGTAAGGTGGTATCACAAAAGACTATGTTGAAAATTGGAATCAAAATGAAACAAAAGTCATGAAGAAATGTTTTATTTTTACAATGTTTACTCATAACTCTATTATGTTTTGTATATTTTGTCCCCAAAATTTCAGCATAGCCCTTGTGTTACCCACTTCATGAATATGACTGATATTATTTTTCAAACCCTTTCTAGTACATGTTTGTGCAGTCACTCTGCCAAATCGTCTTCTGGATAACATTTAAAACATTCTACCTGTCTTGATCATAGAATGGGGTCATAAAGATTATGCTGAAATGTGGGGTCACAATATGAAAAACTTCTAAGTTATGAAGAAATGTTGAATTTGTCCAATGCTTACTCACAATTTTATTGTTGTAGATTTTGGCCCAGATTTTCAACTATATTCCTGGTTTACCCTCCTAAAATAACCTGTGTCATTTTCAGATCCCTCAAAAACATCTTTTTGAAGTCGCTCTGCACATAATCTTTCTGGTGGGATTTAAAAACTCACCTGTCTTGATCATAATGTGACATTATCAAAGACTATGTTGGAAATTTGGGGTCAAAACACCAGACCAACTGAAAATAAGCTGCAGCCCTCAGCTAGCCTCTCCTGGAGTAAATACATTGTAAAAATGTGTAAAGCTGGACTCCATGGGCTCCACTGAAAATGAGATATTGCATAGCCACTTACTATCCTTGGTTACTACAATGTAAAAATAGGTATATGCAGGACCCCACTGAACATGATATATTGCATCTCAACTGGCCTATTATGGGAAAATACATTTTAAAAATGGATAAAAGCAGGACCCTAAGCCAGCTCAGTAGCACAGCAGTAGTACTGTTGTCTGTACTAAATGATGACTCCATGAACAAAGACATCAAAGCGCTGTCTGCAAGACAGAAGATGTCCAGTTGCTATGCTGGTGACGTGCATTCTGGAATAAGCATAGCCAATTGATGGCTGACTGGGGAGGAAGGATTTAATGTCAAAGTTCTGCTCTACTTCCTTAGGGGCGGAAGACCCTTTCACTCTGTGTGACTGCTGACTTGTGGATACTGTTTGGCATCACATTCAGGAGCAGTGGGAGGGGTTGGCGCTCTGAATGTCTGTCATAAATGTGTGCCTTTGTACATATGCACAACTGCCTCATGGCATGCCACTCCCTCATGAGGGACATCAGGTTGCAGGAAGAAAATACCATCAACCAAGCCAGCACCCCCAAAGGCTCTCACACAGTTAACATAGCTGTCCCCCACCACATTGTGGTCCTGTGTAGCGGTAAATAATCTGTAAGTCCGTGAGAAGGTGGTGGTGGGGCCACCAGACAAGACTCGAATGAGAAGCAGCTTTGTAGGGATAAAAAGCAGGACTGCACTGAAAACAAGATATTGCATCTTAGTTGTGCTGTCCTGCCTAAATACCAGTTTAAAATGTAAAAGCAGGAATCCACTACAAATGAGATATTGCTGCTGTTCTAAATTGTAACAGCATGCAAGCAAACATGTATGACATTGACAAATGCTTGTTTGTCCTTCTTTTGTTATTGCCCATAAACATTTTGTTTCTCTTTGGATCCCCAAGGACCACCTGAATCTAGTAAATAAGTTATTAACTGACTTAGTGGAACAAATACATTCCTCAATACAGGGCTAGCCATTTGATCCTTACCTGGTTCTGTGTAGGACTGAATAACATTTGAAGAATGCTAACATCCCCCAGCTGACAATCACACCTGATATCCATTTCTTCTTTCTCTGTCTTACCCTACTGTTGTTCAGTGTTTTTGATTCATGTGTTCTGTTCTAAATGCGGTCTGTTTTTTCTAATTTCAGGATCTTCAGTTATCTATAGGTATGGTTGCAGTTCATGGAATATGTGCATTTTACATTTCCAGTTATTGAATTTATCATTTTCAACAGCATTAAATCTTGATCTCTGGCAATGGCAGACAGTGATTTTTAAAAAAATTTCGCATAATTTTGGCTCACAGTAATATTCTGACAACTATATTCCCATAACATCTCATAATTCATTCTTGCAACAGTGTTTCTACTATTTCTAATTAAGACATATGACATATAGTTCCATTAATTTCAGTTTGTTCTAATAGTGGTATGGCAGGTAATCTTTATTTGGTCTTACATTCAATTCTAGAGCAATATCCAAATAAATTGGCTTCAGCTTTTAAGCATCCAATTGTACTGTTCTTAGTTCTGCCATTATTACTGACACAGGGATTCCTTCGATAGTCCTAGAAAGGCTTCATGACATTTTCTGCTGATAATATTCCTTTCTCTTTGAAGCCCATATTCTTGCCTGGAGGAGAGCTTGGTCTCTTCTTTCATGTAGTACAGCTTCCCAATCCCTTTATTCAGTGGCCACCATATGGAGGTACAAATCTCTTTATACCTGTATATGACAGCCTTGTTTTTCTTTTGATTTCTCGTGGTAAGACCTCATTATATTTGGTGTGATCTCCAGACCTAGATAAATGTATTGTTTAACCTGCTCTGCTGTAACCCCTGCAAGTTTCTGCTTGTAATTTAACTTTTTTCTACAAAAGTCATAGGACCTGATTCCAGAAGGTGGGCACAGGGTTTGCACCAAACCCTATGTCCACCAAGAAGTTTGACACAACTGCCAAAGCCCTTCACACAACTCTGTACTATTCCAGGCTGATGCAGTTGGTAACAGTTTTCATTTTATGGCAGCTTGCACCAAATGATTACGAAGCCCCATAGTAATGGTACCCCCACAGACGCAGTTAGACCATCGGGGAGATGGTCTAACTTTACAAACATCAGGGACTTACGCATCAGTTTCTGAAATATCAAGCATGACACAAGTCGGTATTTGCATCAAACAGCCTGCCATAAGTGCCTTGCGGCCATCACAGCCGCTTTAGAATCGCTGCCCATCATTTTTTTATTTTCTGTAATAGGTTCTAATTTTAATTACTTGAGATTTTCTTCTAACACATAGAGTTGATCAGGGCACTCCTTGTCTGAGCAAAAGCAAGATTAGATCTTGTGCATATGCCATTTCCTTCACATGATGATTTTTTAATTCTGAGTAAATGAAATCTAGTCATACTGGTAGCCCAGAGTTAATGTAACAAAAGGGTTAGTGCTAAGATACAGCCTTGTTAAAAGGTTGGTGATAAGACATAGCCTTGTTAAAAGGGTTAGTGTCAACATGCAGCCTTGTTTTATTCCTTTATTGGCTGATATCCTTTCCGTGTATTCTCCTTGATGATTATTTCTGATAATAGTTCAGTTATTTGAGTACAGTTGTGTAATTGTTGCTGGCAGATTTTTCTCTGTGCCTTGGTCCAATAGTATGTTTAATAATTTAGTTCTAGATAGAGGGCCCAATTCTAAAGTGGCAGTAATCGCTGCGGGGGACTTTCGGAGGCTGTTTGACACAAGTCCTGACTTGTGTCACACTTGGTATTCCAAAAGCTGATGCTGCAAGTCCTGATGCTGCAAAGTTAGATCATCTTCCCACTGGTCCAACTTTTGCTTCTGTGGGGTACTCTTTATTACTAAGCTTGTGCTAATCATTTGGCTAAGCTGCTGTAAATGAGAAAACTGTTGCAACTGCTGCCAACCATTCTGGAATAGTACAGAGTTGCGTTAACATAGAAACATAGAATTTGATGGCAGATAAGAACCGCTTGGCCACCAGTCTGCCCATTTCCTACCTAATGGATAAGCTGCAGATCCTAGTTAACCAACAGCCTACTTCCTCCTACCTCACCCTCAAATTGCCTTATGACTGTCTCATGCATTCTTGAATTCCACCACTGTTTTTGTCTCACAACCTCCTCAGGAAGGCTGTTCCAAGCATCTACAACCCTCTCCATGAAAAATACTTCCTCACATTACCTCTGAGCTGTCCCCTTCTTCAATTTGTGCCTCCTTGTTCTTGCACACCTCTTTTCTGAAAGATGCTACACTCTTGGACTTTGTTGATTCCTTGAGGTACTTGAAAGTTTCTAACATGGCCCCTCTCTCCTCCTTTCCTCAGGTTATACATATTAAGCTCCTTTAGTCTTCTTATGTCTTCTAGTGCAGACCCTGCACCATTTTAGTTGCCCTCTTCTGACTGCCTCCATCCTGTCTATGTCTTTGGGAGACTGGGTCTCCAGAACTGCACCAGAACTCCAGATGGGGTCTCACCAGCAATCTGTACAGAGGGATAACAACTTCCTGTTTTCTTCTGGTGATGCCTCTCCTATGCATCCCAGTATCCCCCAGCCCTCTTTACTGCCCTCTCACATTGCTTGCCCACCTTTAGATCATCTGATAGGACTACCCCAGGTCCCTTTCCATTTTTATTGTTGCTAGTATCTCACCCCCATTGTGTACTCTTCCCTGGGTTATTGTTTCCCAGGTGCATTACTTGCACTTCTTAGCATTGAATCTAAGCTGCCATACATTTGATCATTCCTCCAACCTTGCCAAGTCCCTTCTTATCCTTTCCACTCACCTTGTGTATCAACTCTGTTGCAGATCTTTGTGTCGCCTGCAAAGAGACATACTTTTCTTCAACCTCTGCAATGTTACTTATAAAGACATTGAAGAGTACCGGTCTTGTTACTGAACTCTGTGGTACCCACTAGTAACCCCCTTTCTTCAAGTGGACTCATTTACTGTACCCTCTGTGTCCTGTTCCCCAGCCAATTCTTTGCCAGCCTCTTGGGACCCACTCCCAGGTTGGTTAACTTGTACAGTCACAGCTAAAGACATGGCCAGATATTTCCTGAAATTTCTGTGATATTTCTGGGAAATCTCCTGCTTTCTGCATTTCTACTGTTAGGGGCAGCAGAGAAATGCTTTAGAAATGTCACCAAATATCTGGAAATATCTGGTTATATCTGCGGCTACTACTGTATTTTAATCTTTTGTGCAGGACTGTACAAATGCCTTCAAAGTCTAGGTAGGTCTTGTCCACAACCCCTCCTTGATCTACTTTGGTCACCCAGTCAAAGAAATCTATTAGATTCATCTGACATGACCTTCCCGCTGTGAATCCATGCTGCCTTGGGTCCTTTGCCCTCTGGCCTCTAGGTACTCAACAATTCTTTCCTTCAGAAGTGATTCCATCATTTATCCTATCACTGAGGTTAAACTAACAGGTCTATAGTTTCTTGCTTCTGCACTGCTCCCATTTTTGTGAAGTGGAATAACATCTGCCCTTCTCCAGTCTTCAGGTACCACCCCATCCTTCCATGATTTGTTAAAGACAGTAGTCAGTTGTGTCACTAGTTCTACCCTTAGTTCTTTTAAAATTCTGGGATGAATCTCATCAGGCCCCATTGCTTTGTCCACCTTCAGTTTTAAGAGTTCTTTCAGAACTCTTTCTTTTGTGAATGGTCTGGTATCAACCCCACATCCAGAGTGTTTCTACTGTTTGGTTTAGGTACTCTCCTCTTCATTTGTGAATACTGAGCAAAAATATTTGTTTAGTATCTCTGCCTATTCACAGTTACACTCTGACCACCCCTCCCTTTATTAAGTCTCATTATCCCTCTCTTGGTCTTCCTTTGCTCTCTTGATGTACCTATAAAGGTATTATCCCCTTTTAACTGTGTTGGCTATCTTTTCTCGGTTTGGGCCTTTGCTGTTCTGACTGCCTTCCCTGCTTCTTTGCTTTAACTGATACAGTTCTATGTCCTACTCCTTCTGTGATGCCTTGTACTTCCTGAATGCTTTTTCCTCCCCAAACCTTCCCTGCCACCTCCTTTGAGAACCATAGTGGTTTCTTACATAGTTTTGTTTATTTGCTTCAAACAAGGCTTGTTGCCTCTGTGATGGCAGTTTCTATTGTTCTTCCACCCCTCTTTCCTGCCCATTTGCTAGTGCATTCCTTATGCACTAATATTTTGGCAAAGTCAGCCCTCCTAAAGTCCAGGACCTTTGCCTTTTGTATGGTTTGACTCTACTGCTGTGTTTATCGGAACCATACTGTTCAATGGTCGCTAGTTCTCAGATGGCTGCCCACTCCTAAACTGTGATCCTCTCTATCTCCATTTGAGAGTACCAGGTCTAAGATTGCTCCCTCTAGAGTGGGTTCCAATACTAGTTGTCTAAGCGTGCCCCTGTAGGGCATCTAGAATGACCCCATTCTTGGAAGTGGCTGCTGCAAATGCACTCCATTTAACATCTGGCATATTCAGATCCCCATCAACAATATCTCCTTTTTCTGCCATTCTTAAGATACCTTCTTCATTTCCTTGTCCATTTCTCCTCTGAGATGGGGGTCTGATACAACCCCTGTCGGATTGTGGTGCCATTGCATGTCTCCAATATGACTCACCATGCTTCCTCTCTTCCCTGTTTACCCTTTTGTTCTGTTGCTTTGATTCCTTCCTTATGTAGAGAGCTACTTCTCTCTTTTACCTCCCTGTCCCTCTTGTAGATAATGTATCCTGGTATGTTTGTCCAGTCATGGTTCTATGTGTACCATGTTTCTGTGACTGCCATGATATCCAGATGTTCCTCTTCCATCAAGACCACTAGTTCAGGAAGCTTATTACCCAGACTGTGGGCATTGGTACTCATTACTCTCCATTTTGATGGCTTTACCTCTTGTAGCACCATCCCTGTCCTCAGTGACTTTGCTTTTCCATTTACTACAGTCCTGCTCCTACTGACTTTCTACCTTGGTCTTTACCTCATTTAGTACCCTGTTTTGTAGGGGAGACTGGGAATTCCCTGCTGCTTATCAATGCCTCTCCCCTGACTAGTTTCAGAGCTTGCCAATGAAGCTTTTAAACCATTCACCCAGAAGACTTGTTCCCTTCTTGGACAGATGCAGACCATCCTGCCAGTATAGGTTGGTATCCCTCCAGGTGGAACCCCAATCCCCAGTGAGGCCAAACCCTGTGCTCCACACCATTTTCAACCATTCATTGAATCACATGGTCGGAGTACCTCGCCTCACCCATGCCTAGACAAGCAGCACCGCTGAGGGATACTGTGTGTGCTACTTGCCTTAGGCCCTCCCCAACTCCACAAACTCCTCCTGCGCTGCTCTAATCTCATGTTGAAAAGAATTGACACAGTTGCATTAAACTTTGTGGTGGATGGGGCTTAGCGCAAGCCCTGTACCCACCTTCTGGAATAGGGCCCAGAGTCAAATGTTGCTGGAAAATTAATAAATGTAGTATACAACATTTTCCCTCAATTTTACATCTTTGCAAACAATGTGTTGCAACAAAAATCAATTATTCATTATCATTCTAGTATTTCTAAAGTCTGTTTTGAGTTTTAATTATTTTGTTCCCATTTGTACAAATTATAACTTCATTCAATAAGAATTTTGCAAAAGCTTTAAACTAGACATCTAAGCGTGAAATCAATGTACACATCCTGGCATTGTATTTGGACCTTTTTTGTGATTGTCACTACTATACTCCCTCTCCAACTTTCTGATATGCATTTTTGTAGCTGTCTGTGCTCCCCAAAATAACTTCTAATTTATAAATTTTATTCAACATTTTTATCAACTCCTGGTGCTGTCTTTGCTTTAAAACTCTGACTACCTTTCCTATTTCTTCTAGGTTGGTTACAGCACTGTTTGTAACCTTACCCAATTCAAATTCCACAGTTTCTCAGTTATAAAACAAATTACTAAAGTGGAGTTCCCAAGACTGGGGTCAATGTGTGCTACTAATTTTCCCAGAATAATTAAACCCATTTGCTACTAGCTGACATTTTTTGTCATTTTCTTTTATGTTCTAGTATTTCTTTTCTTTCTCCTCTCTGTATTTCTTCTGTTTTCTCCAAGATAATTTTATATCTCTTTCTTTTGTTCAAGTTTCTCATTTAGCTCTCCCTTTTCTCTCACCTTTCATACTCTAGCATTTCCATATTTTTAAAGTTATTTGCATTCTTAATCTAAAAACATAGACTGACCTGCTTTATCCTTATACTGTATGTAGGAAAGGAATAATTTTCTTTAAACCATTGCTCAAATTGTACATATCGTGTAGCTGATCTGACAGTGGCACTTACTTTTCTGTATTTGTTTGCGCAATTACTTTTGTAAAAAATACTTGTTCTTCCAACACACCAGTCCACAAATGTCTTTTATAGTATATGATTGCTTGATCTACTTGATTCCTCATCATCAAACCATTAAACCTGAGCACTGTATGTTATTTTTATTAGGAATAATCACTTTTTGGTCTTATTATTATTTTGCAGTCTTCCTAATTTTCTATTTCATGTAGGTAGTATTGTATGGTCCAAGAGTATGCTGTTACATCATTCAAAAGGAGCATCTACCTCTGTCTCATTTTCAATACCTCCTTTAGTATTGCCATACAATGTTAATTTAAAACCCCTATAGTTTTTTACCATTTAGTTTCCAGTTTTCAATCTTTCTATCAATTAAATTACTTGCTACTGCTATGCCCATTTCCTCCTCTAAGTTGCAGTTGCAGCAAGTGATGTGGGCAGATATTTCCTGCAATTTATGTGATATCACTAGACAAATATCTTCTTACCTGTAGTATCACTGTAGGGTCACAACAGAAAATCTATTTAGAAAATATTGGATCTATCTAACCATGTCTTTTGTTGCCACTGTATTTCAATTCCATATGCATGCATTAAAATCTTCAATGAGCAATGTAACAGAGTTTGGCCACTGTTGCATAATGAGTTTTATTTATTATACAATTCCTACAAAATGTTTTCATTGTAGAGTTCTTAAGTTCTGAGGAATATAAATATTTCCAACAAGAAATATCTCAAAAGCATCTAGGATCATAGTATTCATTTCCTTCACTATGTTTTTTTAATCCAATCAAGTATTGCAGTCTGATCCCTAATAATAATCCTCTACAAGCTCTCCATTTTGCTTATTTTCCTAAGTGGCACTACTTTATTAGGGTAATCACTGAGAGGATATATTCTTTGTAATATACCATGTTTACTGTGAGGGCTACCACATCTTGGGTTTTCAGGAATTTTACAAAATTTTCATCTGGTAATTTCCATGTTAAGCCCACTGTATTCCAATCAGCCTTTTGTGTCATCCTTATTTGTGTAACTGTTCTGTTTTTCTACTTTAACCTCTTTATTATTTTATTCAGAATCTCATCGGTGTCTAATAGTCATGCCCCATTTCCTGTAGTGACTTTAATCTGTTTTGATATATTATTTCATTATCCAGGGCCAAGAATCTATTTTTTATATTAAACTACATGTGAATTATTTCTATATTAAAACTCTTCTCCTCCACATAGGCACCCTTTCCTTTTTTCCTTTAATTTATTCAGAGCCACAATATGAATTTCAAAATTGCCCAGTATATTAGATTTACTTACATTTGTCCTGTCAATTCCTGGTCCTTACCAAGATGTCTATTTGACTTTCATCAGTAAAGCTTCTTCAGGGGTTAAATTGGGCAGGAGCCCACATTAATTATTTCTACCACCTTTCTAGGTGTATGACAGTTATGCCACTTCTGTAATCTTTTCTCCATCGACTGTTATAGGAGAGTTCCACCACCTAGAAATCTAGACATGAGAATTCCCTCACCTAAACATTTCCAAATTAACCACTGGCTTCCTCACTATGTGAACCTCTCGTAATTAAGGGCATCCACTCTCTCTCAGCTTTTTGCTCTCCATAAACCATATAATTTTGGTCTCCTGTATTACAGCCATTCTCCTGTCTCAGTGTCATTTTATATTGGTGAACCTAACAATTCACATAATACTACAACAAGTGGCTAGAGCAAGTTATTTTAAATGGCAGGGCTACTGCACCTGTTCTGCTTGTAACCTCTCTTTTAGTGCACCTCAGCATTCTTCCCACTTTCTTATTGTGGATGCACTGTATCATGCTTTAGTCCCTTTGTTTTTATGACACTGATGTCCTTTTTCTCCTCCATTGCAGCAGGAGGAACCAGTCACGGTATGTAGGTTCTGCCTCTGCTTCTCCTCCTCAAGTGTAGCACCTTGCATTTGTTGCATTTAATCTAAGACTACGAATCTGACAAGTCAACCAGCTTCTTTAGACCATCCTGATATTTGTATCCATCCTCAAGATAGTTGCCTACATTCATAAAATATATTTTCTAGAGCATTACTTTTATTTTATCCTGCTATTCATAATACATTTTTCAGATATATTTATTTTTTGGTCATTGTGGGTTTATTCCACTCTCATTCCATACTGTTCTTTAAAAGTGAAGTCAAAGCAGCAAGAGTAAAATAAAAACAAATTAAATCAAAGTAACACTATCAAAGAGTTTCCCAAATATCAAGGTACATGTAAACTAAATTCCTAAGCACGTCATAAACACCACAGGTTCATGATTATAGTCGGTAGAGACCTGCTCAGCCATAAGATCACGTATGTAGTGTGCCTTTCCCAGGCTGCACAGGCACCAACGGGCTAATAATGGCACACTTATTATGCTGATGAGCTTCTGACCTAATAGTCACCTCATGACCATTCTGTTAGAAGCTCAGTTCAAAGCAAGTAAAATGGAATCAAACATCTGCTCATTCAGACACCTGGTTAATTAACAAAAGGAGTTGTTCAAGTTGGCATTTAAATAATAATTTATTAGTGGCATACCGCCTTTTTCTCCAGGTTTTATAGCATTTTCACTCAGTATAAGAGCAATAGTGTTATGCTTGGGAGGTTGTCCGGGGCACCATGGGCAGAAAATAATGACCTTGACTTTTGGCCTCTGTCCTCATTCCTTCATACAACATCAATTTTTTTTTTTTAACCAGAAAAGATGCACTAAGCTGAAAGTTTGTTTATAGGTGTGACCTGGGAGCACAAGGAAGTTGAGTGACTTGCTCAGGGTCACACAGTATGTAAGTGGGGGCTGTGGGTTCAAACCCAGGTCTCCAGTTTTGCAGCTCAGAGCCTTAAACCATGGCGCTATACTGCCTCCTGCATCTTAAACATCACATTATCACTATAACATATGTCATCATGTCTATGAGTATAATAATGGATCCAGCTTATTAATGTGCTAATCTGGGTTTAAAATTGGATTATAGCACTTATTAATATACAATTGTTTAAAACTCCCATTGTTGATTTTTAGATCTCTACAGTATTCCTGTGTATATTATTTGATACAATATTTTATTAAAGTGCAGTTATTTACATTTTAATTAAAACAAAGAATGATTTGTGCTGGTAAGAGGAAACAAATTCCTAAGAACACCTTAACATTCTTAGAGTCATCATTTGTAGTCAGTGCTCATTGTTCAGTATAATTTTTTTTTGATTGATATTTTCTCCTGGGCTCCAGTCGCATTAACATCCCAACCAACCCCTTAGCCCTGACACCGACATCAGGCCATCCTCCTCATTACCCTATGGATTACCCCCATGGCGGGGTGGTGAGGAGCTACCCAGCTCAACTCATCAGATCCAGATCTGGATGAGGAGGTGCCATTCAGGTCAGGCAGCAGGGGTCATAGCTCATGCTGCCTGACTGGAGCCCATTTTTCCCAATTTTCTTCCTTACAGAGTGCCAGCGTGCAATGACATCTAGGCATGTAGCCGACATCTGCCTCCTCTGCCCCTTGCTACACCACTCTAGTAGCACCCGTCATCACCAGGGCCACTACAGAGTGATGGGACCCTGATCCTTCCCGGATAGGAGAGCAGTCCTCTGGATGCTCCATCCTATCCCTCCTGCTGACCCCTAGGGGCCTGGGCTCACATCTGAACCTGGGTCACCAGTGTGGCGCAAGATGTGGTGTCCAGTGCCTCAGCCCTCAGCACCACCGGCTTGCCCATTCAGTATAATTTTATTCAGAAAAGTTTCAGTTATGGTGACAGTTCAAGAAATACATCTGTTTAAAATAATTTAATGCAAAAGAAATATGTTTACAGTAGTGAATCTACTAATAAAATGAATAAAGAATTAATTTATTCTCAGGTCTACCCTATATGAACAACGGGTCCTCACTGTTCTTGAATGGTTAAAGTTGCCTGAAGATCAAAGGTAAGATCACAAAATTGTGTAGCTGGTTCTGTGCAGAAATTCTGTGTACTAGCAGTAATTTGTAAGCATCAGTATTTTGTGATGTGCTATGATATTTCAGGATATATCACTTGTACTCCTATATAAATCGAGTATCAGTAATACACTTTATCATGAAAAATCTCAAAATATGATCTAGTACAAACCATTGCTATTTATTGCTGAAAGCTACTGTAATATGCATTTGTTATTTGTAGTACCTGACCTAAAACCTTCAAATAGGGTATTTTAATTCCATGTAGATATTCAACATTACCACCCCAGCTCATGTCTAGTGCAGGGAGTACAAATTCACAAAATGTGCTATAGGAACAGATGGATGTTTCTCATTTTATACTTTATTTACTCATCTAATATATTTTGCCTAACCTTTGCAGCCACCAAGTTCCACTTCCAGTATCAACTAAAAGCGTGTCACTACTAATGCTCAGAAAATCAAATTACAGCACAACAGATAAACTGTAGGAATTGAGCCAAGACCATTTCATTCTATAGCCCTCTAAATCCTTGTGCCCACTCCACGTGATATCAGAAGCTCCAAATTTGAACTCTGGGATTAACTACTTTATTACACTCATTGAAATTTTAAGAGCACCAAAATGTAATTCTGGTACTCATTTAAGTAAGAAAGCAAGTTGATTATTACGCTGTTGAGGTCTTCATAGGTTTGCTAGGTTTCTTTTTGGCTAGTCTTGTTAGAGGTATTAAGGCCTATGGCACTGTATTGTAGGTCTGCTTGCAGTGTTTTCAAAACAAAAGAACACTGAAAGATTGTTATAATTCTCACATGAGCATGAAAATGTACTGAATATTTCCATTTGCACTGACAGTTCTAATTCTAAGATAAGGGCTACTGTAGCTGAATAATCAATCAATCAATCAAAATCTTTATTTATCCAGGCGGACATCGCTGAGCAATGCTCATTTATAGATGGGCCTGGGTTCAACATAAAGTACATAACAATACAGGGTAGTGCAACTGAGTACAGATATATATTGATAACATGTCACAAGAAACAATGGAATATACAGGCCTGTAGCAATTCAAGTCAGAAGTGCAAAAAGGAGCAAGTACATATATTCAACCTGGGCACAGAAATGTAGGAGAGGAAAGAGAAGGAGAGGAGGAGAAGGAAGAAGAGTGAGAAGTAGCAAGGGCAGCCGGAAGTCAGAGTAGAGAGGAGCAGGGAGGATGAGATAAGTAGGGATGCAGGTGGAGAGAACAGATAGGATAGGAGAAGAGTATAAACAAGGGATAGTGGAGGAGACCATTAGGGAGGAATGAGTTGCAAGGGAGGGACACGGAGATAGTCTCAACCAGAGAGTACAAACAACTGCTACCCTGAAGATGAGAGACTTAGACTGAGGATAAGGGGAAAGCAAGTCAGAGGGGTGGGGAAGGAGATAATGGAATGTCTAGGGCTTAGGAAGGTGGGGACAGTACTAGGAGGTCTTGAGATTTTGAGTACTGTGCAGGGCAGGATGAGGTACTATGGAGGACACTGATGCAGATCTTGGGAGAGAGAAGCATTGCATACTCTTTGAAAGAGTGGGAATATAGAGACTTAAAGGCAGGGATGCACAATTTAAGAGTTTTTGAATTTTATTCCATAATGAGGGCTGCACTGGCTTATGGCTGCTCTGGCGAAATGAGATTTAGCCATAGGTACCTTGAGTGAGATATATGAGTAACTTTAGAAAAGGTGAGTTACTTATTGTGCCTAGAGGAAGACAGTAGGGTAATATAATGTGGCAATTTTTTGAAATAGCTCTGAAGGTCCAGAGTACAGCATTTCTATCTCTCCTAGACTTAAGGGAGGTCCATCCTACAGCCATGTACGAGAGCAGTAGCGTATGAAGTGAAGTCCAGTTATAAACCTCAGAGCTCTGTGATAAAGTGTGTCTAATTTTGTCAACAAGAGGTAGGACACTGACTGTATAGGAAGTCACAGAGTCTCTACAACGATAGAAACATGGATTGGACCAGCCATGTCTTGGCATCTCTGGTTAGGAATTGACTAATTCTAAAGAAAATTCCTCAGCCACTGTCTTAGTCTTTTAGTAGATCCTCAGTGTGTTCAGTGAAGGAAAGTCTGTGATCTAGCCACACCTCAGGTACTTGGATTTTGTGACATATTCCAACTTTTCTCCTAACAAGGTGGTAATCTGAGGGACTGAACCAATAGTTGCAGGATTAATTGACTGGATCCAGCTGAGGGTCCTGACCCGGAGGTTGTGAGGGCTGCTGAACTTGCCTCCCCCACCCCCCAGAGCGAAATACTGAAAGACACTGGATCCAGCAAGGGTCCCAACCCTGAGGTCATGAGGGCTGCTGAACTTGCCCTCCCCACCCCCCAGAGCTTAATACCGAAAGACACTGGATCCAGCGAGGGTCCCAACTGGAGGTCATGAGGGCTGCTGAACTCGCCTCCCCACCCCAGTGCGAAAGACTGAAGGACACTGATCCAGTGAGGGTCCTGACCTGGAGGTCATGAGGACTGCTGAACTTGCCCTCCCCACCCCCAGAGCTTAAATACCAAAGACACTGGATCCAGTGAGGGTCCCGACCCGGAGGTCGTGGAGGACTGCTGAACTTGTCCTCCCCACCCCCAAGAGCGAAATACCAAAGGACACTGGATCCAGCGAGGGTCCCAACCGGAGGTCGGGAGGGCTGCTGAACTTGCCCTCCCCACCCACCAGAGCGAAATACCGGGCGACACTAGATCCAGCGAGGTCCCGACCTGGAGGTTGTGGGGCTGCTGAACTTTGCCCTCCCCACCCCCAGAGCGAAATACCAAAGGACACTGGATCCAGCGAGGTCCAGCCAGAGGTCGTGAGGGCTGCTGAACTTGCCTCCCCACCCCCAGAGTGAAATACCGAAGACACTGGATCCAGTGAGGGTCCCGACCCGGAGGTCGTGAGGACTGCTGAACTTGCCCTTCCCCACCCCCAGAGCTGAAATACCAAAGGACACTGGATCCAGCGAGGGTCCCAACCCGGAGGTCGTGAGGGCTGCTGAACTTGCCTCCCCACCCCCAGAGCGAAATACCGAAGGACACTAGATCCAGCGAGGGTCCCACCCGGAGGTTGTGGGGGTTGCTGAACTGCCCTCCCCACCCCAGAGTGAAATACCGAAGATAAAACCCCAACCAGCCAGCCAGTATGTGGTGCCTGAGCGTGACTGTACTGCAATCCGAATCTTAAAATAACCCTTTAAAAATGTAAGCTTGCAACGCCATTCTCCAGAGGGATACAAACTTCCAGGCCTTCCAAACTGCCTCACTGGCTGCTCCGCTGCCTAGGAGCTGTGTGCAGTGTTCGAACTTGGTGCCTTTTTTAATATGTTTACTGTCGACGTAGAAGTTTATTTCTCTCTGCAAACAACATCTACCTGCAATTTCACTGTACTATGAGGGTGCTTGCTTCGCAGCACATATACTAAAATTGAACGAACAGAGAAGATTAGCATGGCCCTGCACAAGGATGACATGCAAATTCATGAACCGAGGATGCAAGAACAAGGGGACACAACTTAAAGATAGAGGGGGCAGTTCAGGGCAATGGAGGAAGTATTTTTTCACAGAGAGGGTAGTGGATGCATGGAACAGCCTTCCTGAGGAGGTTGTGGGTCTAAAACTGTGGAAGAATTCAAGAATGCATGGGACAGACATTAGGCAATTCTTGTGGGGGTAGGAAGAAATAGGCTGTTGGTTAACTAGGATCTGTGGCCTATCCTGTAGGTAGGGAAATGGGCAGACTAGGTGGGCCAAGCGGTCCTTATCTGCGTCCAAAGTCTATGTTTCTATGTTTACCTTAAGAGATTGTATTTAAAGGCAGTTATACTTTTACTCTGTTATAAGCTGACTTATATGCTGACTGGGGTTAGTTACTTGATTTAGAGCCAATCAAACTGTGCTAAAGACATTTATACTTTTTACTTTGTTATAAGCTGACTTATATGTTGACTGGGGATCAGTTACTGATTTAGACCCAAACAAACTGTGCTAAAGTAAACTGGTACAAAGTAAACTGCATAAAAGCTTGCTCTTCTCTGACCCTTCTGTCTGCTCAGGCCCCTCCTCCACTCTCACTCCTTCCTTATCTCCCTCTTTCCACGGTATTTAGGACTTGGCTCACTTTCTATTCTCCACAGGACACTGGATCCAGCAAGGGTCCTGACCTCGAGGTCATGAGGGCTGCTGAACTTGCCTCCCCACTCCCCCAGAGCGAAATACTGAAGGTAAAACCTCGAACGAGCCAGCGCCAGTCTGTGGTGCTCAGCATGACCAGCATTGCAATCCCGAGTCTTAAGATAGCCCTTTAAAAAGTGTGTTTGCAAGTGCCATTCTCCAGAGGGATACAAACTTCCAGACCTTCCAAACTTCCTTGCTGGCTGCTCCACTGCTTAGGAGCTGTGTGCAGTGTTGACCCGCCAGCTGCTCTGGCTGCCCCACTGCCCCCACCATCACCCATGGTCGTCACCTAGTTATATATATCTCACATCACGTGGTTGTGCAAAACCAATCAGCCCACTTTGCCATCAGCAGGCTATACTTATTCACCACTAGAGGCCTCCTCTGTTTTAACTGCCTTTAAAGCACAATCCTGTTAGGCTACATCTAATGAATGAGCTACCTTGTTACCTATCCAAGCCATCGCACTACTGAATTGCTGCCCCCAACCTACTATCCCAGGTCTCTCCTAATAGCACTGTTACGTATATCTAAAACCTAGCCCTGTCTCCTGGTCTTTGCTACTCCTGATTACCAATTTCCAGGGTACTCTCTGGGAGGTCCAATTTACTCCACCCCTGCCCTGATGCTTAGGGTGTGACCCTAAACTGCTCCCCAAAGTGAATAGCCTTGTCTTCCTGCCTGCCAGCACCCTGCCTAAAGCACCCACACTGTGCCAACACCTACTGACCTTGGCAGTGTTGCCATTCTGCTTGGGATCCTTCCTCCGCCGGTACCCTCAGCACACCCACTGCATCAAATGGCTGGGGCCATGGCTCCACATGCACAGGCTGGGAACTTAGCCAGCTGTCAAGGTCCCCTGACAACTCTGTGCTCCTTCAAGTCCCCCTCAGCCTAGCTGTCTGCCAAAGGCTTAAAAATAGCACACCTCAATATCCGCAGCATCCTCCAAAACCCAGTGGAACTAATGGCCTGGGTGACCCACTACAAGCCTGACATTATGGGCATCACAGAAACTTGGCTGAAGCCTCGCATCCCTGAATCCACTTGTGCCCCTCCCGGCTATAGCCTCATCTGGTGAGACAGGGTAGGCAGTAAGCGTGGGAGGGGGTGCTCCTGTACTATAGGGTGCACCTTAATGTGTCTACAGTTTCTCATTCAGTCCCTGCATCCCCAGCCTGCAGTTCCTTCACATCCTCCTCCTCCTGCTTGGGAACACTTAAAGGTGCATCTTGTCTGTGCCTATAGCCCTCCCAAGGGTGGTGTTCAAGGGCTGTCCTCACTAGTTGACCACCTTAGGGAAAGGTTGGCTCAAATGAGCTGCTAATCCTGGGGACCTTAACCTCAATTGGCTGGGGCCCAATACCAAGCAGTATGAGCCTCTTCTCTTAGGCCTTGCTCTCAGCCAGATCATCACGGACCCACAGGGCTCTCTTCCTGGGGACAAAAGGTCACTTATCGACTGGGTACTGAGCAACAGATTGAATAGAATTGTCCACTCAGGAATATTCCCAGATGTCATCTCAGATTACTCTCCAACCTACTGCATATGGGGCTCCTCCGCACCTCAAAGTCCCCAGCAGAGTGATCCAGATGAGGGACTATTCCAAACTCATACTCAATGACTACCTTGAGGATCTCACGACGTGTCGATCTGGTCTAGGGTCACTGCCACAAATGACCCTGTTGCAGCCCTCGATCATTTCCCTTGTCAGATGTGTCCCCTTGCAAACAGGCATGCACCCCTACAAAAAGGAGGGTGAGGGCACAGTCACGAAGTGGCTCCATGGAGGCCTATTTTCCTCATGAAGCAGAGAGACAAATGCTGGGAGAAATACAAGATCTCCCGCAACAATAACGACCTTCTTGAATATCAATGGCTCAGAAACTCCTGCAAGAGAGCCATATGCACCGCTAAGAGTGAGTACTGCAAATCTGCTCCTGTTAGCCTCGCCAATAAGCACTGGTGCTTTTGGCAAAACATTAAAACCTGGTTGAGGGTCTGCCAAGGAACAGATCGCTGACATGCATATCGGGGGACCAACTGCAATAACCCCAAACTATTGCCTCCGTGATTTAACTGCATGTTCTCAGACCTGCCTACTCCTCCTTCTTCCCAACTCTCTGCCCCTAAATCCCTGAGTGGGCACCCCCTCGGCCACCATTCTACCTCAAACGGATCTCAGTTGGAGAGGCCCAGGAACTCCTAGCTGGTCTCTCCCACCACACAGGGCAGGACATGACAGCCTCGAACCAAAGCTGCTTTGCATGGGGCCTCCCTCCTCACCCGCCGGTCGCTCATATCTTTAACTCTTCTCTTATCTCAGGGATCATCCCTGATGTATGGAAGGTGGCCAAGGTTGTCCCTGTTTACAAACAAGGCGACCCCAAAGATATTAAAACTATCGCCCCATCGCCATACTCTCTGCTACCTGTAAGCTCCTTGAAAAGGCAGTTGACTCACAACTCTCCCACTACCTTCAGGGTTATGCAGTTCTTCCCTTGCTCAGCATGGTTTCAGAAGGCACAGTACATCAACTGCACTTGCCGTGGTTACCTCTGAGATCAGGTCTTCACTGACCAAGGCAACTGACCGGAGCCATCTTCGGTGGGATCTCTATGGCTTTCAATTGGGTTGACCATTCCTCCTTCACTCCACTCTTCATTCTCTTGGATTCTCCCACTGAGCCCTTGCCTGGTTCTCCAACTACCTTGGGGAAGGCAGCAATACACCTGCTTCAACCGCACCCTCTCTGCCCTCTCCCAGTTAACTGCGGGTCCCACAGGATCTGTCCTTGACCCATTCTGTTTTCCCAATTTGTCAAAGGGTGATCTGTTTGCCTTGAACTTATGTGTTTGCATGGTCAGACGCTGTATTGTTAGCCAGAAAACTACCCCCCAAGTGTCTCTGTAATGTCTTTTCATGCTTTTGTTTGTTTTAGCATAGACTGGCCACCTATGCAAATAGTTTTGTTTATATGTGTAATTGTTCATTGTCTATGTATTTCTGGCTGACCAATACCTTGTTTGCCCATATTAAAATTCAAGGCTGTAGGTTCTACTGGCATGGCCCTTTAAGAAGCCATAATGGGATGAGGATCTTTTAAACCTCCTTTCCTGCATAAAACTGAAGTTTTATGCTAAATTTCACTGTTTTCAGCTTGTCTCTTGTGTTAAGAGTCCTAGAAATCTTCGCTTAAGCCACCTTTCGTGATTTGACGCTGCGTGCTGCACTGAACGCGCACTCTTCATGCAGCTCCGCAACGCCGCCAATGCTATAAAAGACGCTTTTACCTTCTAGGTCAAAGGCCAGGAGAGGCTGTAGCACTGATTCTTGTGGCATTAAGCGCCAGCTCTCTGACTAGGTGCAACAAATAAATTATTAAATCCCTTCCAGTGCAAACAACTAAGAGGATATTAAAGACAACATAGAGTGTTGTCTATAAACCCTTTTAAGGTCTCTGGGATAGTTTGTTCTATCTTCCAAAACTAAAACTGCAGTAGTTATTTAAATTAGCAAGGCAACAGAATATAATAACTTTGGAGAGTTATAGAAATGCTATCTACCTGGTATATAATGAAGCTTGTGTAACCCCTAGATGGGCGCTATCCCAGGGGCTACTACCCCTGCCTGATTTGCCACTAACAGGTTGAGGGCCTGGATCCAATGCTGGTGCCTCCACCCAGAGGTCAGGGTTTGCAATAGTTAAACTAACTTGGTCACAGCCCTCTGGGACACTGCAACCCCTTTCTTCCCACTAGTGGCCCACACAATATATCAGAATTACCTTCACAGTATACACTTACCCCCGGGTCTGGTTCCGCACTGGGACCTCCTGTGAAATGAGATACAGTGCAACAATCACAGTACAGTACTTTAACATAGACAAATACCTCAGGCAGTATAACTTTGCTGAAACAAGCAGCTCTGATTTATTTAGGGGATATAACAAGGACAGGGGAAATCAGGTTAATTAGCTTATCACTCTAATAATTCCATCTATGGCTTTCAGTGCACAGGCCTTATCCTCATCAGTTACTGTCCCTGGGTACCCAAGCCCTAGTGGCCAGTCCAAACCATGGCAGCTGGTAGGGCCTTTCACACAGAGAAAATTAGAATTAAACAGTCAGAAGTACAGTAATTCCATTTGGATTTAATGTGGCAATTCAACAGGGAGCGATCCTGAATTAGTACTCACGACCTCCAAATAAGATAGGGTCCTTCAATGTCAGCAGGGCTCACTTGAGGTACACAAACCTCTTCACACATCCATATAAGAAAGCACTATTCCAGGCAGGCTGCATCTGTATCCCGATCGCAATTACTGCACAATACCGGAGAACACACAGCAGATTCAGTTCCTGACAGACCGAGTGCAATTTTCAGCAATTCCTCCAGTCTTCTACAGGTGAGCCTGGTTTCTACTCTTCAGAGATCCTTTGATTCTTTTCACAGGACGGATTCAGTCCTAACAAGCTGTTACAAGCTGCAGACCCGGAACTCTGGGCCTTACACACGCTTTTTGACTAAAACTGCACACTGAAAAGCACAGGGCTCCTTCCTTCTACTGCCAAAGCTCAACTGAAACTCCAACCGACAAAACTGGGCACTTCCCTGAGTTCCTCCCAGTTCTTGACTGGATTGGTTGTCACTCACAATAGACTGCTGCTGTTGGTCCAAAAAGGCACTGAAGTCTAAACTACATCTCCCAGAGTCACTGCCCATACAATCCTCTTGTGGCTGGCTCAGATTATGAGTCCAAGTTCTGATTCGGCCCAAGGCACCATTTTAGAGCTAGCTTACCCCACACTGATTGGTCCAGTTCAGCAGTTCAAACTAGAATGGGGAACTAGCAGACACAGTTCTGACTGCAAAGAAAGCAGGTTAGACAAACTGTAATTTCATTATTACTCTAAATAATTTCTGGCAAACAGTTACATCTTTCAGATAGGTTCCCTTGCACTCCTAGTGACTGCAAAAATGAAGTGAATTGGCAGCAGCTCGAGTGGTACTCAGAGAAACACACAGTCCCCCATATAACTAATTATGTCTGCAAGCAGACAGCTCTTAAAGAGACAGTACCAGAGGCTCTAAAAACACTCACTGATAAATGGCTTAAATGCCAAACACCATTCAGGCTTGGAGCATTCAAGCAAGCTCCTGAAGTCTTTTGGGAACCCCCATTTGCAGGGGGTTACACTTGTAAGAAGCTCTGTTGTATGGTGTGTATGCCTTCTCTCTAGGGGCTCGCCGCCATTGTGTTGGTCCTTTTATGCAATGAGGGAGGGACTAACAGCATAAACTTAACTCAGAGGAGTCTAAACAGAATATTAATACTTTCACAACTTGTATATATGTTTAAATAATGTTATAGTGAACTTCTGCATAACTAAAAGACATAAACAATTGTGTTATACAGAAATATTTGTTTTGTACTTGATTGATGGATAGTTCATCCAATGGGAGAACAGTCTAGGGTATATATATTGCCAGCAGTTCAAGCTGAAAGTCAGTAGCAGTCAGGATGCTGAAGTGAATGCTTCTGTACTAGTGCTCTAGTCAAGGATATGAAGGCTGCTATTCAAGTTTTTTTTATGCTCTTATGGTTTTTCTATTTACTTTGGTCAAACAAGTCCGCTTAACTTTATTTTGTAACTCTGGTTGAAACTCCACAAATAAATTGTTTGAAGCTGATGAAGAAGAGAGCCTCCATTGAAGTTCTTCTGCATACAACTTTTCCCCGCCACACTATTCATTAATGAACTGCCTCCATTGCAACCCATGGGCACCCAACTCTATATGCGGATGACCTCGCTTGTACTGTCCAGTTCTCAGGATATTTCTATCATCAGCTCCGACTTAACTCAGACGATCTTATCCAGAACTGGCTTGAGGGTCACAAGCTTACCGTCAACCTGGAGAAGACCCAGGCCATGCTCTTTGGCTCTGTGGCCAAAACCTCTTCCCACCCTGCTCCTCTAACTCATCTATGGAGCAAATGGCCCCCCTCCTGCCGGGTCATTGACTACATCACGTATCAAGGAGTTACCCTTGATCCACAACTGGATCTCACCACGCATCTTGGAATATATGTAAAGCCACGAATGGCAAGCTTGGACTTGCTCTACAGAGCCAAAGCTTGCCTCACCCCCGCTGCTCAGCTTGCCATAGCCAGGGGATACTCCTTCCCACGCTTTGCTATGGGCTCATTGCCTTTGCTCCAGTCCTGAATTCTAGCCTTCATGAAATGGGACACTGCTTATAACAATGTATGCTGCTTCACACTCTCTGCCCTCACCCACGCATCGCTGTGAGCTCTACTCACGGGCTGGAGTGACCTCCTGAAAAGCACCGCGCTTTGTCCTTAGCAACTTCATAGATAATATAGTTAGACTGGCTACACCTTCTGCACTTGCCCTTCCCTTAAACATGGAACCCTGCTCACCACTTAAGATCCAGTGCTGCACAGGTCCGCCTGGTTTCTAAGACCAACCCTCACAGGAGACCCGGCCTTCTCCGTCCACGCACCAAGACTGGTGAACTCTCTTCCCACCCTAGTTCGTGCCTCTCCCTCCCATCCCTGCTTCAAAACATCCCTTTGGAACTTCCTCAAACTGCCTCTGCCTGTCTATGTACTATATTGACCCAGCGTAGTCTCTCCTCACTCTCGATTCACTGTGGAGCTGTCCTGTGAGCTGTTACACCAGCCGCTGTTAATTCTCTGCTGATAACCAGCTTAAGGCACTTTCCACCCTCCTGTTGGAGAGGCACTTTGTCATATCAGTACTCTGCTTTAGCTGCATTATTTGATGTTCATTCTCTCTCATGATAGGCGCTCATGACATGCAAATACATGCTTGTACTTTCATTTATTTTGATCTTATTCTTTCATGATGATATTTATTGTTATTCTGCCTCTCAATACTGTTATGTATCTTGTTGCCGTACTAAATACAAAATCACACATGCCCACACAATGCAGAGCACCATGGGCTGCATATACAAATCATCACAGAATGTCATGCTGATTCAACTTCAAGCAGAATTGCATGGTGCCAAAAGGCCTCTCACACGGTTTGCAAAGGGTGCTAACAGATGACATAGACACATGTTTCGTCCTACCAGGACTCATCAGTATGCCTCATCTGTTTGACACCCCAATGGAATGAACCAGCTACCCTAAGACGGTCTGTCTGAGTTATGTTGTGGTGAACCCATTAAAATAAAAAACTATTTAAAAGACAAAGAACCTCTGTGACAAACATCGAGGGAAGGGTTACCCCAAAGGGCATTTGGCTGGGAAGCCAAGTTTCAAGAAAATACAAAATCACACATGCCCCCACAATGCAAAGCATCATGGGCTGCATATGCAAATCACTACAGAATGTTATGTTGGTTCAACTTAAGCAGAATTTGTTGCCATACTGCCTACTTAACCATTTTAAAGCCTGTTGTACCATTTTCTGTACCACCTACTTGTCAAGCCTGTTGGCTCCTGTATGTTACCTTGACTCTGCATTATGTTTCTTATGTACTCTGTAACCTCCGGTCGCACCTGAAAATAGGCACTTGGATGTCTAGAGTGCTTACCTGGTTAACAAAAGCAAATAAAAATAAATAAATTAATTAATTGAGAGGGTAAATGGAGAGATGAGCATCGCTTGTTTTTTTGTCATTAAAGAGGAGCTTTTATGAATTAGTTGGCTCTGAGTAGATTGAATTGGATTGAGGTCTTCACAGGCAGCTCCTGGCGTCTGCGGCTTAAGTAGAGACAGTATCATCTGCAAACAGATGAATATTGGCCTTGTATGTGCAATTATCGATATTGTTAATGTATATTGCAAACAGTAAGGACCTAATATAGATCCCTGGGGCACTTTGCTGGACAGGTTTATGGTATCAATTCGCCTTCAGCTTTGACTTGCTGAAAGCATCCTGTTAGATAGTCAGTGAACCAAAGCAATGAAGGAGAGTCCATGCCTATAGTTTGCAGGAGAGGAAGAGCAGGCTATGATCAGCGGTGTCAAAGGCCTTACTTAAATCCAGAAATACAGCACAGACATAATTCCTGATGTCTAACTCCCTCTGCCAATCATTGGTTACTTACAAGGGCCATGATAGTGCTATGGTTAGCCTTGAAGCCAGACTGCATCGGGTTTAGTAGATTCATGGTTTCAAGATAGGACCAAAGCTAGCATTCACTATTTTCTCCAGTAATTTAGACAATACAGGAAGGAGGGAGATCGCCTGTAGTTATTAAGATCACAGGGTCCCCCGATTTAAACAGGGAATGACATGAGCAGTCTTCCATATTGGTGGCAGAGCTCCCTGAGACAGAGATAGTTTAAATAGGTGGATAATGGACATGGCAAGTACATGGTGGGCAATCTTTATAAAGTATGGGTCTAAGGAGTCCGCACCAACAGTTTCTCTAGTGTCCATCTGCAAAGGAGATCCTCCACCTTTTTAGTGAAGTTGGAATGAGAATGCCGAGTCTGAGGCAGGGGATCTGGGTAAGGGTACCAACCTGGGTGTGTAGGGTGCATACTAGGAAATATCAAATGCTGGGCCTCTGGTGGCAAAATGATTATTGAACGAATCTAAGATCTTCAACCTATCAATGATGGTTGAATTCCAGAATTGATCTTAGTTGAAGGGGTTGTCAGAGCTGTGGTCGGACAAGTCCCTTGATAGTTTTCCAGAATTTAGCTGAGCTCTTGGCAGCAGAGTCGAGTTCTGAGCAAAAGAAGGCAGCCTTTGATTCTCTGACCATTTTAGTGCAGACATTTCGAATCTCCTAAACTGATTCCAGTCCATAGGGGTATTGAATCTACAAACTTATTTCCAAAGTTTATCCCTTTTGAGCAACATAGTCTTGAGTTCAGGGAAAACCATCTACAGTCTTTAGTCCTTATGCGGATTTTAGTCAGTGGAGCGTATTTGTTGAGAGCCCCTGTCACGATATCATGGAAGATGTCATATGCGAGGTGACCATTTTTGCCAGGTAGAAATTCTGCCAATGAAAGGAATATTTAAGCTCATTGAGGTAAGCAAACAAATCAAAGTTACCCTTGATCTCTTTACAGTGAACTTTGAAGTGGAAGGGGTTTGCTGACAGCTTTACTCCAGCAATGAAGCAGTGGTCATTGACATCAGAAAAAGGTGCCGCATGGGTAAAGAGATGAGGTTTGCTCACCATGATAACATCCAGTAAGGTGCTGTTGTTAGGGTTCCTTTTATTGGGGCAATGCCAGTTCAGCGAAAGTTGTGTTAACCCGTGATCAACAAGAAGGATGAGAGAGGAACTGAGGTTAGATAGCCAATTGAGGTTACGGTTCCCTAGGATGATTGTTTCTAGGGAGCCTTGTTCCAGCTTCGCAGATAGATGAGACAGAAGCTGTAAACCTGTGGATGGAGGTCTACAGCATCCTATTACTCGAATGCGCTGGTCTCATAAACCTCCACTTTGAGAGACAAGCATTCAAATTCCCAAGTTTACTGAAGGCAAGTCGATAGGTGGCCACAAACTTGTTCTTAACATAAATGGCCACGCTTCCACCTCTGGATTGCCTGTCAGTTCTAAACAAGGTATAATTAGGGATACTGACCTCCTGTCTAGGTAGCTGGTCTAAGCTAGGATTCAAACTACTAGTACATCAGGAGAGGTGTGACTCATCCAGGCTTGGATCACAGTCAGCTTTTTAACAAGCTGCATACATTAATATGCAAGAGGCTCATGCCTTTGACTCTTGCTAGATCAGCAGGTGAGGATATAGTGTCAAGAGGGCTGGGATTGAGCTCAACATTGCCTGAGCACAGTAGAAAGATGAGTAATAATTTTCTAAGAGCGGCTAAAGTTAGTTTGAGGTTCCTAGTTTTATCACATCTGTGAGAGTTATTAAATCTGACGGGCAGAGCTTTTCCACTGTAGCTCTTCTGGCCTAGCACTGTGAAAACTAACACTCTAACTGCAACATGCAGAGGGTTGTCAAAGTTAGCACAGCAGGAGGAGGACCCTGTAGGGGAGTTCAGCATCCATACCCAAAAGGACTAAGCTGGGGTAAGGCTGCAGTAAGACATGCTCAGGATCACATAGGCAAGCAAAAGGATAGGCTACTATGACAAATGAGTAGTTGAGAACAGAGCATGGTGGCAGCTGGGACAGCTGGAGAGGGCCAACCAGCATCACAGCAAGAAGCAGCAGTAAGACAAGCCACGGAATCCTCTCATAATGTAGCCTAAGGTGTGGTACTGCCACTTATAAGTCCTAATGACAAGATTAGGGCTAATAGACAATAGGGCCGACGGAGCCAGCAGGGGGTCTCAAATTAGCAACACAGGAGGATATAGAATGCTTTGTTGCCCAAGTTCTGGAGCCAGATAGGGAAGATGAGGAGATGTTAATAGAGAGGTTCCTGGTTTGCAATAAATACACTGAGTTTTAAAGGGTTAGAGCAAGAAGATGTTAATAGAGAGGTTCATGGGTTACACTAAAGAATTTGAGTAGTAACACCAAAGCATTGGAGGAATAAGCCAGGAGTGTTCAGAGTAAAGTAATTGGACATGATGGACCTAATAGTAGCGGCGGGCAGGAGCAAGAACTGTGAGGTACTAAAAGGGTAAGGCAAACCAAGGAAGGCGAGGCAGGAAGTGTAAATTAAAGTAGGAGGACACAGGTTTGACCTAACTTGGTAGAGGTTGGCAGGAGAAAGGACTGTAAATGCTCAAAAGTTAAAGCAAGCCAAGGTGGGTGTGGCAAGTAGAGTATTTAATGGGGGATGGGGGCGGAGAAAACAAGATTCAATGTACAGGACAGAAAAATAACTCACTAGAGATATCTACTATAGGCTTACAGGCACACCAATCGAGAGCTGTGCGCTACTCTCTGAGCCTATCAGGAGGCATGAGAAAAAGATGCTCCAATCGGAAAGCTGCTGCAAGCGGATCAGCTCTGGGAGAACTCACTGGCTGTACTCAGGGTGAGTCTGAATAGGAGACCAGGAGGCAGCCAGGATCAGCAGGATCAGCAGTGAATACTGCGGAGGCACCGCATGGGTCCAAGAGCACCGCTTAGGTTGCGTGGAATGCCTGAGGACACAGTATAAATATAAGAGGATTATGACAAAGGAGGAATGAAAAGGTGGGAAGCTGGTGGCAGACAGTCAGTGGGGGGCTTAAAAAAAACAAAAGATTAGCTAAAGTAATTCAGATCAGGTAGAGGTGGGGTCACACAGGACAGAGGAGGATGTTCCGAGAGCAAAACAATGAAAGTTTGAGCCTAGAGGTGGGGAAGGGTTAGGAGTCAAGTGCAGGAGCAGACTAAAGGGAGATTTGAAGAGATAGTAAGAGAGCTTGTTAATTGCTCGGACCAGAATAGAGAAAGAGGCATGGGAATGGAGGGGTTAGGAAGGGACTTGGAGGAAATAGTTAGTGAGAAGGGAAAGGCAGGAGTTTTCAGGCAGTCAGCAGTTTACACAGAGGGCAGAAAAATCATAAACTTGAAAGTAAAATGAATGGTTTATAGTACAGCTCTTTACATCAGCAACAGCGCTTAACAGTACGTCAGGCAGAAACAATATAAAAGAGCTGATAATCACTGATAAATAACATAAACCAGGCTGTATTTAGTGCTAGAGAAAAACAAGATTCAATGTACAGGACAGAAAAATAGCTCACTAGAGATATCTTCTATGGGTTTGCAGGCTTCCCAATTGGGAGCTGTGGGCTACCCTCTGAGCCAATCAGGAGGCATGAGAAAAAGGCGCTGATCAGAAGCTGCCTCAAGCGGGTCAGCTCTGGGAGAACTCAGTGGCTGTACCTTGTGAGGGAGTCTGAATAGGAGACCAGAGGGCGGCCAGAGTCAGCAGGATCAGCGGTGAATGCAGCGGAGGTGCCACCGGTGTCTGAGAGTGCTGCATGGGGGTGCGGTGGAATGCCTGTGTGGGAGTCCCAATAGAGACCAGAAGGGTGGCCAGGAGTCAGCAGGATCAGCGGTGAATGCAGCGGACACGCTGCCGGGTCTGAAAGTGCCATTTGGGCGCGTAGAATGCCTTGGGGAGAGTCCAAATAGAGACCAGGAGGGCAGCTAGGAGTCAGCAGGATCAGCAGTGAATGCTGCAGACGTGCCGCTAGTCCGGAGAGCGCTGCTCAGGGCGTGGTGGAATGCGGTGAGTAGAATCCTGCTTTCAGGTTTCGGGTCAGTTTTATTTATATAGTGTGAATAATATAAATATCTGTAAGCACTAGAAAATGTGAAGTTTGCTATCAGAATTTATAATGTATCACAATCTAGACAACAGGGAGGTGGAAGACAAAGTATGAAACAGCTGCTCTCAGGAATGCTTTTATAATTAATTTGAAGCATATACAAAAAGGCAACTGCAGTGGCACCGGTAGAACTAGATATTGATGTTATAGAATGAAGCCAACTGTGGACACAAAACCAGATGAAGTTTACCACAGTTGAATGGTTTGCAATTTGCGTTGTCAGGAAAAAAAAACTTAAACCTCACAGGAACAGCTCTCTAAGGGTGAGAGAAGTGTGCCAAAGCTAACTTTGGTTTGGCATCAAGTGAGGGCATGAAAATTCAGTGCTGCCTTGACAATTCAGCTGAAACATTTTGACTGTTATGCAATAATTGGTATAAGGTCAAATAGACTACAAATAGGAGGCCTTGTTGCCAGCGATGGCTTATAAATTACTGTACTTACCTTGACAGGTGCTAATGGTATGCATCTGTTGTGATTACTGTTTGTGGTGTTGTGACTGTGTGTGCAAAATCCATTGTGATGCCCATGATGTGAGCTACAGTAATAGTCACTATTTATTGCTGACCTCAAGGCATATACTGCTATACTATCTGACTCAGCCTTTCACCTCATGTCAATTACTATATTCCCTCCCAGAGCCATGGATTATATAATGATATTTTTAAAGTATGAGCATTGTTTATTATCTCTTCTGTTATTTGCATTTTTATAGTATAGGTTTTATGTATTGGATAATAAATGATAAGGCAATTTTTGCTATAGTGCCTATCCCTCAGGCTCAGGGCACATAATCTAAAATGTCAAATAGAACAGCCAAAATCTACAATTACATATAAGTAATATTGGCAGAGGAACAAATTAAGGTGGGCGAGTAATGAGTAGTGCTTCCAGAATACCACGAATAATGCATTTTATGTTATTTGGATCTGAATAATGAATAGTGGCTCTATTCCTGCCTATTCATATTCAGGAAATGCTAGCAACAAAAGAGAAAAGCCGCCACCTTCCTCACCAGCCCAATCACACCAAAACAATATGCCATCCTCCCACCTCTGCAGCAAGCCCACTACCACTCCTCCCCAGTGCCAATGATTTAAAGATTAACCAAAAACTGCCATGATGGTTTACTGGCACAACCCTTCTGCCTCTGTGGCCAGCCGCTGTCTCCTTTTGCCATTATTTCAATTTAATAAATAACCCCCCATCCCCTACCCCAGCAGCAACACCTAAGACCCACCCTCTTCCCCAGCTCCCAAATTTTATAAAATAAACACCCCCCATGTGCAAGAATGTGACTGACATAGGAAGAAGAATCAGCATTTGTATAGCACTTTTCATACACATTGTATCCCAAGTGCTTTACAAGCAATGCAAGACTCTTAGTAAAGTGACTGAAGTGTAGCAGCAGACATTTTACACATCAGAACCCACACAAAGTCTTGATCAATTGTAGCTAGTTTTATGGGAAGGGGTTGTTGGTCAGGGCATGGGGAAAGTCCCTTACTCTTGTGAAAAGTGCCTTGGGTTCTTTTACTCCATGTGGACACCCACCAGGACAGTACCAGAGATGATAGAAGGGACCTCAGTTTAACTTGTCTTCTGAAGGATGGCACACTCCAGCACTACAGCAGCCCCTAAGTACTGCATTTGGGTGTCAGCATTTATGGTATGAGCCCAATCCTGAAGTGGAATGAGAACACACAACCTTTGACCCAGAGGTGGATGTTCTGTCAACTGAGCCATGCTGACATGTACACTCCACCCTCCTCCATAGATGGTCACCTTCTTAAGAATGGCACTGTTTCTTGCTTATTTAGTAAAACAGCTGATTATGTCATACAATTAAATTTTCAAGTACCATGCCAATTCAAACAAGTGGGTTTTCAGGTCCCTTTAAATGCTCTCCACCAAGGTGGAACTCCTGAGATGGTATGGCAAGGAGTTCCAAACTACAGGTGCCACCACCAAGAAAGCACTGTCATTAAATTGCTTCAAATGGGATCTCAGGATGGCTAACAACAGCTACTTGGTGGAGGGAGAGGGTGGACAGGAGCATATCAGGCCAAGTGGTCTTTGAGATAAGCACAGTCTGATCCATGCAATGCTTTGTATGTTGTCAAAGCAATCTTAAAGGTGGTGCACCACCTAGTGGATAGCCAGTGCAGCTACTGCAACACAGGTGTGATATGATCTTTGTAGGATGCCCCAGTCACCAACCTGACTGCAACATTCTGCACCAGCTGTAGGCAATGCACCAAACCTCCAGATAGACCTGGGGGAAGAGCATTACATTAATGTAGTCTTGAGGTAACAAAGGCATGCTCTGGTGTCACCAGATCTTCTTGCTCCAGATAAAGTCTGATGCAGGAGATACTCTTCAACTGGAAGAACCCATTGCAGTCCACAGTCAACACTTGATCTTCTAGTGTCAGCTGTGAATCTACAGTGACACCCGGATTCTTGATCATATCTAACGTTGTCAGCAGTGCGCCATTCAGAGATGGTGTCGATAACATCGCATCTTTTAGACAACCCTTGAGGACCTGGTTCTACCAGTAAAATCTCTGTCTTGGCCACATTTAGACTCCACCAGCTGGAGGCCATCCATTCGGCAATTTTGTTGAGATACCACTCCAGCATAGCAACTGCTTCCTGCCTTTCCAATGTAAAGGACATGTACAGTTGGGTGTCATCTGCAGAGCAGTGAAAACTCACCCAGTACTATCTGATCATATGCCCTAGTGGCAGAATATACACCATGAACAATTTGGAGGACAGAATTGACCCCTGGGGAACCCCACAGCTGATTGCCACAGGTTGCAAAGAGAAAGTTTCCATCACAATCTACTGCATTCTGCCTGAAAGGAAGCACTCAAACCATTTTAAGGTTGTGATGGTAAGTACTCCATATTCCCCAAGGCACTCCATCAAAACCCATGGTACACAGTGTCAAGTGCTGATGAGAGATCAAGGAGAGCAACAGTTGAGCACTGCCCTCTGTCTCTCACTAGAAGCAGGTCATCAAACACCTTGACGAGCATGGTCTCTGTACTGAGGTGAGGCCTTAAACCCACTTTGAGTGGCTCATAGATGTTAAAACTCTCAAGATGAACATCAAGCTACTCCACCACCACCTTCTCAATAATCTTCCCTAAAAAGGAAGGTTTGAGACAGGCCTGTAGCTTGCCAGTACCTCTGGGTCTAGAGATGGTTTCTTTAGGTGTGATCTCACCACAGCTTTTTAAGAGCCAATTGCAAACTGCCATCCTGTAAGGAAACAGTAATAACATGATGTAATATAAAGCAGTGTTTAAATTAATTTTTATGTAATATGTATGTATATTATAAGACAACATGATTCATGCTTAGTGTTTTTGTTTAGTATAACTAGTTAACTTCTGTTGTTTTATTTGAATGTAATTTAATTTTTATTTATGTACTGAAAAAAGAGTTGAATGATAATATACTAGTATGCTTATTGGCTGCTCTAGAAGATCTTAAATAATGGTGCATGTAGCATTCAAGTTGATGGAAGGGACCGTAGTAGGAGTTGCTTAATTTGCTGGTACCAACAGAGGAGCACAGCGGAGCCTGACATTGTGACATTCATGTCATAACATTAATTTCTTTTTTATCATAGAATAATTTTTATTGTTTGGATAAGCATCACATCCAAAACAGGAAAACTCCTGCTACCATAAAGCATTACATAATTATTTGCACATACTAATATTTATCACACATAACACTATGTTTAAAGTTCAGAACTGTAATATATAACTAATAACAACATCTTTTCCTATCAATCATAATATACCATATCTCATCCATAATTCATACTCACATCTAGGTCACATGGGTGCCGCCTCCTCAACATTAAGTTTTCCAATTACATACACAGGCCAAGTATATGACTAACATCTGGCCCTTTTGGGAGTATATATGGGGGACAGATCAAACCAAACCTCAGCGTAGCAGCAGATAAGACCATTAAATTTATTAGAGTAAATGACAGTCATATAATATAAATACTTTAAAGGTTTTTTATTTATTTGACAAGAAAACATGATTTCTGAATAAACACATGATTGGCAGTGAAGACAATAAATAGCAGTACTGTATGTAAGAGATTCAAGTGGGACAGACAATTGCTCATGCCTATAGCACACAGCGACTGTTGTGGCTCTGGTACTGACAGCTGGTGTCAAGTTGTTCATGAACACATGACTAGTAGTGCTGGGTGAAAGTTGTGAATTCCACTTGAGCAGAACTTTTGCAAAAGTTTGCTGACTTTCACAGAATTGTCTAAACATCTGCATTTGGCGGATTGGAAATCTTCCAAATGTGTTTGGCAAATTTTCCGCCCTGTTTCACGGAATTTTCTTGCTGAACTGTGGAATAATGCACATGAACTGGAAAACTAATCCACAATTCATGTATTTATTCCACAGTTCAGACAGAGGAAAAAAAAACATTACCTGGTGTCTCTGGTGGCACCCCCATCCTCCGGTCACCGCCCCATAAGAATTGAAAGTTTCCCTGATGTCTAGTGGCACCCTCCCTCCAGTTTCTAGTCCCTAAAAGTTTAAAGTGTCCCCAGTATCTAGTGGCATCCCAAGACCCTCCCGATCACCAACCTCATAAAGGTTTTAAGTTTCTGTGGTATCTAGTGGTACCCCCACCCTCTGAATGCTGACCCCATAGGAATTAACAGTTTCCTTGGTGTCTAGTGGCACCCCACCCTCCAGTCACCAGCCCTTAGAAGTTTAAAGTTTTCTTCATGTCTAGTAGCACCCCCACGCTCAATCGCCAGCCTCATAAAGTTTTAAGTTTCCTGGTATCTAGTGGCACCCTCCACTCTCATTGCCAGCCCTATAAAAGTTTTAAGTTTCTATAGTGTCAATAGTACCCCACCTCTGATTGCCAGCCCAGATGTGCCTCCTCCTCATTAAGTAACTCAAGTGGAAGGGTAGTGAACTACCTAGTGGATAGCGGCCTGCAGGATGATAGGCTGCATAGCTTCATGAATGGGAGGTCATGCCAGATAAACCTGATAGAGTTCTTCAATTGAGTGATGCAGGTGGTTGACCAAGGTGGGGCAGAGGATGTAGCCTATCTGGACTTCAGTAAGGCCTTCGACACCGGCCATTACAGAAGGCTAGTAAATCAGCTGGAAAGCTTAGGGGTGGGATGGAAAATAACTAGGTGGGTGGAAAACTGGTTGCGGGCAGAAGCCAGAGAGTAGTGGTAAATGGGGTGCAATCCAGGGTGAGAGGGTGATGAGTGGGGTGCCCCAGGGGTCAGTACTGGGACTCCTCCTTTTAATATCTAAATCAGTGATATATCAAGACGGGCTGGAGGGAAGGGTGTGCCTATTTGCAGATTATACTGAAAATCTGCAATAGGGTGGACACCCCGGGAATGGAGGCCGAGGCAGGACCAAAAGATTCTGGAGGGTGGTCAGAAACTTGGCAACTAAATTCAATGCCAAAAAGTGTGCCGTGATGCACTTGAGGTGTAAAACCTGCATGCAGCTTATGCTCGTGGAGGGAAGGAAATAAAAAACAGAGCAGGAGAGGGATTATAATATCAAGCAGCCTTAAGGTAGATAGCCAATGCAGCAAAGCTGTGGGGAAGGCAAATGGAATGTTGGCATGCATTGGGAGAGGCAACACTAGCAGAAGGAGGAAGGTACTGATGCCTCTTTACAAAGCCATGGTGAGGCCGCACCTGGTCTGGGTCCAGTTCTGGAGACTGCACCTATGCAAGGACATAGATGGGATAGAGAGGGTTCAGAGAGGGCAACCAAGATGGTGCACGGTATGCAGGAAAAGCCATATGAGCAGAGGTGGAGGGAATTGGATCTGTACCCATTAGAGACCAGAAGGGAAGGGGGCATGATTGAAACTTTTAAGTACGTGAAGGGATCAATAAGGTGAAGGAGGGATCTTACTAAAAAGGAAGGAGGGATAAAACTAGAGGCATAGCCTAAGATTGGAGGGTAAAAGATATAGAGGCAATGTAAGGGCTGATTCTTCATGGAGAGGGGGTGGAAGACTGGAACAAACTACTAGAGGAGCTGGTGGGGCTGAAATGGTGGAGGGATTCAAGAGGGCATAGGACAGACGATGGGGTTGGTAAGTGGGAGGAAGGGAGGGCCCATGGAAAAGGAGATGGGGGAGGAGGCATACTTGATGGGCCACTGGAGTCCTTTGTGCTGTTGGATTTCAGTGATTCTGTGATGTGCCTTTCACAACTTAATTAAATCACAGCTGTGTGCACTCCTTCTTAGTGTTTACATTGCATGGTAGTCAGAGAGACCTCCATGACCTCCACATGATGTAAATACTAAGAAAAGGAGTGAGTGAGCAGTTGTGATTTATGTAAGTTGTGACAGGCACTTGAGTCAGTTAATGAGGACTCCTATATGGCCCGTCCTGGTCACCTAGTGTATCCCCTGTTCCTCGTGCAGTGGGGGATTCTGGGATAACAAGGGACGTTAAGTTTTTAAAAGATGGGTGAGTGCCTGAATGGCTGTCCCCAGCCCTCCCTGTCAGCCCAGAGGGGCTGGGGCAGGACAGTAGGAGTGGGGCACCGTCTCCTGCCACAGCTGGTGGCTGTACACTGGGTGGTGTGTAAAAGATACAGTAGGGTCAGTGCTGCTGTATCCTGCACCTCCATCACAGGCATTCTGCACCTACATGAATGGTGCAGAGTACAGTTACACCCCAGATACCCCCCAGACCAGTTGCATGATCAGCTGGGCAATCCAGTTCAGAAGCCTGCACCTCATCCCCCAAGCAAAGCAACCGACTGCACATAACCCCTGGTCAACCTCCATTTGCCCTTTTAAACAATCCCAACTGCTGCCAAGTATCCCTCCTGACTCCTCCTTTGCTTCCCATGCCAGTGTCCCTTTTAAAAGATCCCACCCTCTGCCAAGTATCCTCCCACCTCCCCATTGCTTCCCATGCCCTATAACAATATGAACCCAATACTAGGGTACCCAATTCCCAGTGTCGGCATGTGAAATAAATAAAACTCTCCCTCAATTTCTTTTAAAATTTGTTTTGCACCCTGTAATTAAGAAAATTGTCCATCAATGTCTTTTGCCACTGCTGCCCTGCTCCTGTTATCCTCCTCCACCCAACCCCACCTCAACACCCTCCGCACTCTTTACTTACCTAGTGGGGTCCAATGCGTATCATCCTTGGATCAGAGGTATATCTGCACTCTTCAAAGCTGGTTGAGGAACTGATGAAACTTAAGTTGCAGTCAATGTATTTCAGTGTGTTTTGAACATGTTCTCGTAACTTGATTATTTTTCTTTTGTAATATTTTCCCAAAATTTTCAGCCTGGTTTTTGGGACCCCACCTCATGAACAAGGTAGGTGAAATTTTTCAAATCTAGCCCAAAAGGTGATTTTGCTGTCACTCCGTGAAATTACTTTTCAGGCTGGATTTGAAAATGTTCACCTACTAGGTTCATGAGGTGGGGTCACAAGAAGACTATGTTGAACATTTTGGGTCAAACTATCAAGAAACAAACTAGTTATGGAAGGTACACTGACATTTTTTGATGCTTGCTAATAGATTTGGGAATTTTCAATATTTTGACCCCAAATTTTCAAACTAGCCTTTTTTCACACCACCTTGTAAATGTGGCAGGTGTCATCTTTTCAAATCCTGGCCAAAATGTGCTTTCACACTTGTGGCCTGAAATGCTATTTTGGCCAGTACAGTAACCCTCGCTATAACGAATGGCTTTGGAGCCATGTCAGCCATTCATTATAGCTCCCGTTTGCTACAATGAGGAGCTACTTACACAGCAATCGACTGGTGCATATGTATATGTAGTGATTTCAGCCTTAGCCTTTCCTTAATAAAAAGAAAGCTATCCAGTAGCTTTTTACAATGCTTATCATGCTACTGTATTCAGTCCCAATCGCAAGTACTGTACTGTACTAAGGCAGGATTGCACTAGGCTAGTGACGTTCACTTTTCCACACCAGAGTAATCCTGGTATATGGCATTCATTGCACTTTGCAAAAAACCCTTACCCTGACTTACATATTCATTCATAGCACACTGGCATAGGGGGTTCAAATGAGGAACGCCACTTCTGAGGTGTTTCTGTGCTGGGGTTCACTGCTGTACCTCCAGATTCACTCGCCACTACCACAGAACAACTGTGCCACTGATGTTGACATAAAGAGCCACTGCAATCATAGCGCTACAAAACAAACTTACCCCACCTTACAGATTCACTCATGGCATACAGGCATAAGGTTCCAATGAGGGACACCACTTAGGTGTTTCTGTGCTGGTGCTCACTGCTGTACCTATGCGCCACTACCACAGCCCAACTGACATAAAGAGTCACCACAAATGCCCACAACTGTTGAACTTGGTCAGGACTTCTGCTGCTGAGTCCTGCACAACAGGGAAGCCGACAATACTATCACTAAAGGAAGGATCATAGCCAGAGAGAATGGACCTACTTCTTACAATTACAGTACAGTACTGTACTGCATTTATCCATCTCCCTCACGCCTCTCAAATTGCCATCAGGAGCCACAAGAGGCATTCGTTATACCCGAAATTGCTATGGTGGGGTTTACTATAGTAGGGTTACAGTATTGTATGAATGACACCTCTCACCTTCAGAAGGGAGCTGTCATGAAAAGGCTATTTGTAAAATATGGGGTCAAAATGTCACTGAATAACAAAATTATGAAGAACATTGAATTATTTCAATGTTTACTCAGAACGTTAGATATGCACAGTTTTGATCCCCAGTTTTAAACATAGTCCTCTTCTTACCCCACCTCATGAACATGACAGGTGTCATTTTCAAATTTCCTCAGACATTTTGTTTTTTGCATTTGCTCTGCAAAATCACCTTTCAAACAGGATTTAACACCTGTCATGATCATAAGGTGGGGTCATGAAAAGACAATGTTGAAAATCTGGTCAAAATGTCAAAAAACAACAACGCTTGAGGAAACATTAATTTTTTCAACGTTTACTCATAATGTTGTGATTTTTAAGATTTTGGTTCCAATGTGCACATAGCCCTTATGTTACCTCACCTGACAGGTGTCATTTTTCAAATCCTTTGAACATATGTTCACAGTCCCTCTGTGAAATTACCATTTGGACAGCATTTAGAAAAAATCCACCTGTCTTGATCATAACATGGGGTCATCTGAAGACCATATTCATTCCATTTCATTTCTTTTATTTCAGAAAATCTTTAAGCTAAAATAACCCTTTTCAAATGTGTCTATATCAAAATACAATCAGACAATACAATAATACAAAAACATTTTTACAGTCACAAGTAATCTTATCTAAAAATATCTATAATATATTAGTTTTCAAAGCATTAAAAGTGCTCAGGTAGCAAATTTCAGATGGAAGAAAATTCCAAACCTTTCCTGCTGTCATTGAGAAAAACCTTTGTCCCAAATTTGTTCTACATAATGTAACTTGAAGTTTCTCACTTACCATATTCCTAGTTGAAACTCTATTAGAAACATAAAGAACGTTTGAACTCCAGCAGGAGTACAGCCCAAAAGAGACTTTTTACACATAGTTACATGACTGTAGTTAGTTCCTAGAATATAATGGCAACCAATTAAGAATAGTGTATAAGCAACATCGATGACTACAGTATCTCGCTTACTGTTAAGAACAAATCTACAGGCATTATTTATAGCAACATTTATTTTTTCAAGGGTGGTAGTAGTATTACAAGTTGCTAAGTAAACTTCTAGTCCGCAGCCAACAATAGAAAAGAAATCAAAGTATTGACTAACAATGTTTTAACCTCAAAGAGAAATTGTTCCTATTTCAATAGAGGAAACCAGTGTGCATACGTTGAAAATTTGTATTGTGAAAAACAACTACGTTATAAAGAAACAATGAATTATTCCTACCTTTACTCATAACTTTATTTTTGCAGATTTTAGCCCCTAATGTTCCACATATCCCTTGTGTTACCCACCTCATGAACATAACTGGTGTAATTTTTCAAATTTCCTTCCGAAACATACTTTCGCAGTCACACTGCAGAATCACCTTTGGATGGGATTTAAAAAAATTCCACCTGTCTTGATTGTAGGGATGGGTCATAAAAGACTATTTTGAAAAGTTGGGTTCAAAATGTTGGAGTCCACTAAAATTAGATATTGCCTCCGAGAGGGCCCATCCTGGGTAAATAGAATCAAAAATGTAAAGACAAAACACCACTGAAAATGAGATATTGCTTATTATCTGTTCTATCCTGGGAAAACATTTAGTAAAAATGTGTAAAAGCAGGATCCTGGTACCCCATTGAATTGTGCATCTGCGCTTGCTCTGTCCTGGGAAAAAGACAGTGTAATAGTTGAACCTCACTGAAAATGTAACTTGCCTTTCAGCTGGGCAGTGCAGGGTAAATGCATTATAAAAATGCATAAAAGCAGGGCCTCATTTAAAATGAGATATTGCTTTGGCTGTGCTAGTCTGAGTAAATGCAGTGTAGAAACTGGGAAATGCCAGAGCCCACTAAAATCAAGACAGCATCTGAGCTGTGCTATCCTAGGTAAATACAGTACAAAATGGACCAAAGCAGGACCCATTTGAAAATGAGATACTGCATCTCTGCTGAGTACTCCTGTGTAAATATATGTGCAAATCTGTGTAAAACAGGACCCTACTGCAGAACCCCACTGAAAATGAGATTTTGCATCTAAGATAGTCTGCCCTACAAGAATACATTATAAAAGCAGAACAATACTAAAAGAGAGATATTGCATTTCACCTGTACTGTCCTTTGTAGATGCAGTATAAAACTGTGTAAAATCAGGACCTCGTGTAAATGACATATTACATGTCATCTGGTCTGCCTTGGGAAAATATGTAGTGAATACAAAAGATCCCATGGCACTTATCGAAAAAGAGTAGGGAATTTCCCGGTGTCCTGGCCAAATTTCTCCTATTCACTAAAAATACCACCAACAGCTTAACCTGGTTCAATTTCAGTTGCTTACCATCTGTATCCCTCTCCCCGGTCACCCCTGAAAAGGGACTTCTAGGCACAGTGGGCTTACCAGGGCAAAAAAATTCAATAAATAAATAAATAAAATGTGTACAAGCAGGACCCAGTACAACAGCATGCAAGTGAACATTCGTCATTGACAAATGCTTGTTTAATAGTAGTTTCTTAATATTTCCAAGAGGAAAGTGCCCTAAAAAAGATTAAAACCGAATAATAAGAAATGGCTAAATTCAGACTTAATACAACTAAAACCAGCAGTGGAAAACTGATCAAACAAGCAACAATACACGTGACTTCCATCTATATGGTAATCTACAAAATTAGTGTAAAGAACTATAAAAGAAGAAAATCATTAATTTTACAAGGTAATATGGTTACAAATCTCTGACTAATCTGAAAGCCTTTTGGAATTTAGTTGAGACATCTGTACATCTACATTTAACTACACCAGTAGATTACTAAAGTGATAATGTGCTAGTTGGTTTACTATACAACGAAATAATGCATTTCTTGAGTGACTAAAATACAAGGCCAAAGGCTAAATACTTTATCCTCATAAGACATTCACATTATTGCTGAGGATTGTGAGAGGACTAGCACATTCTCACTATCATGTTTCATGAGTTTTCAAAAATCTAGTGATACTGTTGTTTGTCCCCAATTTTTTTTTTTAAAGTTCCTGGTAACTTACTCCTCCCTCCCCTAATGCACTGCACTTCTTCACAGTTGCTGCTGTGAGTGCAGACTGATCAGAATGTAAGATAATATGACGATTTTACCACTCTCCATGTATTGACACTAAAATTATGTTTTGGACTCCCAGTAGTCATTTTATTGCGAATAAAATGATAGTTGTGAGTTTTCTATGGAATGAACTTATTGCAACTCTGGCTTGTGATAGGAAGAGAAACTGACAGTGGGAAATATAATTAAGCCAGCACCTTTTATGATTACTATTTCTCTAAGAAACAAATAGAATTCAGACATATGGATAATAGCCACAGTAACACCAGTGTTCAAACTGGGTGATAGATCTAAAGTTGTACTTTAAAGATCTACTGTATATTGATCTTATGAACCCTTTCACATTTATTGGGAAAAAATGGCCTTTAGCTAGATTATCCAATTTCAGCACCTTGCTGGCCCTACTCAGGTCACAAGGGACCTCTGTGATTGCTTTGACGATGGGCATGAAGTTGTGGTGTTGTTTGTCATCCTGACCAAGGCACAGGATCTTGAATATCATGACATGCTGATTGAAAAATTGCCCAACATACTGTAGGAATGGCAGAATACACCTTAACTATTTCAGAAGTTATCTACTTTAAAGACACAAGCAAATAAAAATAGGAACAATTTTGTCCACATTATCAGAGATTTTGGCTGCTGTCCCCAAGGTGCAGTGATGGCTTTGCTTTTATTTTTATTTTTGTTTTTGTAAACAGGCTATCAGAAACCTCTTAGAAACTTATAACTATAGTGTACATGGTTGATACCATGATAACTGACATGTTTTAAACATTACTAAATATGTATGGAAATTGCCAGTACCTTAGCTGTTGTATCATTTTTAAACACTGGAAATAATTACCTTAAAGAATAAACTTGCATGAAATGTGATGTTTTATATTTCAGTCATTTATGCACTATGGTATTGTTTCATAAATGTGTCTCGAAAGTGAAACATTGACTGCACATGTAGCACAATGGCATCCACCAGGATCAAATGCAGTGATAAAATGTCAGATTCCTGCATGGCAAAAGGGATTGGCTGTCATCATAACAAGTTCTGGCTAGAGCCAGTACAGCTGCAGCTGAGCTGGCAGAGGAACACGCACTGTCTGCCATGTTCAAAATGGCCACCAAGGATTTTCTGCTCATGACGACTTCACACATGTGCACTAAACTCTCAAAAAGATGGCACAATGGCACAATCTGCCATGTCCAAGATGGCCACCAGAGTTCAGTGCACATGCATGAAGTCATCCTGCATGCACACAAAACTGCAGTGGCCATCTTGAACGTGGCCGGACAGTGCTATGTTCTATTAATTCACCTTTAAATAGTGCAGTGAACGACAGTGATTGATGTTCACCCCCACTATTTAAAAGTCTGGTTGATATCTAGTAAGATCCCTTTTCTACTGTGCTCACAAGACAACTGCAGGGCTATGCCCACTGCAGCCATAAAAAGGGTCTCAGAAATGCTCTGTTCTGACTGGCTGTCAGCATTCCAACAGCCTTCCATTAATCCCTGTTACACTGTCAGGTACAGCTTGATCACCGTCCCATGGTGCATTAATTTTTCCTTTTAGCAGTCCATTCTCTAGCACTGCTATATGACTGGAATGATGCATTCTGATTGACAAACTATTTTATTAAAAGTGTCCTCTCAATGAGAAACACATATAAAAGGTACAATTCTAACACTTTTCTTTTGAAATCAGTGTTTTAGCAATAAGGCACTCCCAGGAGTTGGATTAACAGTCAATCACCCTCGGGGTAGTATGGTACTCGGCTGCACCCTGTGCCACAGTATGCCCATGAGTGATTACAACACTTTTAATCTAACACCCGGTCATGCCTTATTGTTTAATTGAAGCTCATGATTTCCAGAATTCTACAAAATTCGCAATTTCTGCAGTTCTGTGCTTGATTCTAACATTCACCACTGTATGTAGATTCTAAAAGAGATTCCCCAGTAACCAGTAATACAATCACAGCTGGGTCAGCAGACCCCAGTTACTCATGGTTCCAAAATAATATTGAATTTCAACCCACAAAGTTCTATTAAAGAACTAGTGCACTGACTGAGAGGAGAAAAGTGACGCATCTAACACACACATGCTGCTGGTTCAAGAGAAATTTAGTTACATTTTTTCCTTTTTGGGAATGTTCAAATGCAGGTAATTCATTAAATCATTGTACTGGTAAGGAAGATGGTAAGAGCCATCAGAAATCGTTCTTCTGCTTTTCATCTCTTTAAAAGACCAACAGCAAGGCATCCTGTAGGGTGGCTTCACTTAGCATTAGTGATCTACTTCTTCCTAGAACTCAATGTTTCATCCTATTATTACTTTATTAATGAGGATATAAGGATTTAAATGTAGCCTTTGCCATTTACAGTTCAGTTTTCCCTGCTGCAGTCCAGGAGTTGTGTTCATACTCCTTTTTGCTTGGAATGTTGCAATCTGTTGCTGTAAAACTTATGATAATATCACAAGCAGAGGATTATTACAGTACCTCTGCTCCTGAACAGCCTCAGGGCGAAATGAAATTTTTTTTAACACTACACTATTTATTCACCTACCGCTTTCCCTCTTTAGTCTGACCAACCCTCCAGCTCTGACTACTGGAATTACGGGGCTTACCTTATGCCCGGCTCGGAGAGGTGCCTGTGTGGTGTTGAGTCATCCTGCCACAGGAATGGTTTTCTCCTCCGTTTTAATCCTGAGGCCCCAGGGGGTGGTCGCATGTGAGTGGCATGCATGTGCACCACAGCCCCAGTAATGACCCCCTTCTGCCCACCCGTCAGCTAGCACCTATGCACCCTCTAGCTTGTACTGTTTCCTGGCCTCCATCATGAGGCAGACAGTAGCCAAGGATGCCACCTTCTCTCCCTGAGAGGTGAGCTGCCTTTCTGGCAGCTCCATCCAGCTCCGCTTCCTCCCCTGTTGACCTCTGATGGCCCGTGTTCATTCCCAAACCCTGTCATTGGCGTGTAAGGTAACGTGTCCAGAGCCTTAGCCCTCAGCACTATTGGGCTGGCTAGGCAAAAGATATTTAAAGGACAAAAATCACATTTTGATGCCAATAACTCAATAACTTCATTCTTAAGGAACAGAATGGCTTTGTATTCAGTTTTATTTTGGATTGTTGAATAAATGGGATCTGCAGTGACAACTGTGATTTTATACTAGTGACTGAAGCCCTCTGCAAGCTAGTGAACCAATTTTTGTGACATGCATATTGTTTTTAGTCAGTAATATTATATGGCAACACTTTCTGTATAAGCCAGGTCCAGCTACCCCTATAATAATTCATGCATCATCTTTTATTCAGATTAAAAATGATGGTTCTAAAACTAATTCCAAAGTTCTTAGGTTAAGAGTTATATGCCTGCTTGCAGCATATATAATAGAATAACTAACTGAAATATTTATGTGCTCCGCGCCCAGTTTTTTATTCTGGGACTTCTTTAATTAGGGCCCACTGAAGCATCCAACAGTTTCACTTAAAGAAAGTAAAGTATATACTGCAAATTGTTTGAAGTGGAACACCATCTTCAAGATTTCTTAATGTCTGAAAGCCCACAAAAAGTGATTTTGAGTGAGCTATTGTGCTTACCCATAGATCTTAGCAGTCCAGAGTTATTCATATGTAAATCGCCTGCAGTTAAGGGCTGGGGGCACCATATGTTTCAGGCTTCTGACAGGCAATAATGTCACTGCAGTCTCGATCTTGCTTTGAATACATATAATCCAGTAGGTTAAATAGGAAGTACTGTAGTCTGTTTAATTAAGTGTGTTTTTAGGTGCTGTTACAACACTTTCTACAGTTATAATAATTGTTTTGTATGTACATTGAAATTAGTGAGTTATCACCTTTACATTTCAAACTGTCAGTAAAAATAATCCAATAGAATTTTGGCATTGCTATGGTAGAAAATCCGTTCTGTCCACAGTATTTCAGTAAGAACTGTTATACTTTTAACTTAATCAAAAAGTAAAATACTCTTTTAATAACGCATTTCAAGTTATGCATGTTTTAACACTGTTGTCCATCTGTGTTTCTGCAATCAATAAACCAGTAATTGTGTTCTATTTTATTCTTTTCAAGTCAGATCTGGATAGAAAGAGATTAATATTTGAAGAATCACAACAAATGCTCATATTGTTTATATTGTCATTGTCCGGGAAAGGCACACTGAGCTACAGCTTGTTCTCGGGTGTGTTTTGGAAGCACAAGGAGGTTAAGTGACTTGCTTTGGGTCAAACAATATGGAAGTAGAGCATGTTGGAATCAAAACCATTCTGCTGGATGAACCAAGCTTGTTCACAGCTCTTGCTTTAACCTCTAGGCTATATTGCCAGCTGATCATCAAAACTACACATTTCAAGGCTGGCCCATGGTGCCAGGCCATTAGGTACAGGGCTGTATTTGCATCTTGTAAAACTGAGTTCACACCCAAATCCCATGATTGTAGGAGAACAGGCTGTAAGACAGAGGGTATAAAAGAAAATTAGAAGGTAGTGCTGTGGCAGTCCCAGAAATTTGTACTGACTTGAACACAGCCATGATGTAGAAATCCTGATATGGGTCCCTGCACCTATTGGCACCACAAAGCCAGCCTTGAAATATGTAGTTTTTGATGATCAGCTGGCAGTATATGCTACAAGTTAAAGCAGTGAGCTGCTAACAAGGTTGGTTCATCCAGCAGAACTGGTTTTGATTCCAGCATCCTCTGCTTGCATATTGTTTGACCCCGAGCAAATCACTTAATCTTCCTGTGTTCCAAAAATAAACAAGTTTCAGGTCAGCGTTCATTTCCTGGACAAAGATTGTTAAAAAACCTATAAACATCTGTTATGATTCTGCAAATATTATTCTTTCTATCCAGATTTGGCTTAAAAAGAAAAGACAGATTACAATTATTTGTTTATTAATTGCAAAACATATAAATGTACAACATTGTTAAAACATGCATAACTTGAAATGTGTTATTAAAAGAGTATCTTATTTCTTCTGATAAAGTTAAAAATATGACAGATTCTTTCTGAAATATTCTGGACTGAACAGTCATGGTATTTTCTAATATAACAATACTAGAATTCTATTGGATTATTTTACTAACAGTTTGACATGTGAAGGTGATGATTCACTAGTTTCAATGCACATACAAAACAATTATTGCATAATAAATGTAGAAAGTGTTGTAATAACACCTTAAAGCACACTTAATAAAATAGCAAACTTCCTGTTTAACCTAATGGATTATCTGCAGTCAAAGCAGGGCGTAGTGACATCATTGCCTCTCAGAAGCCTAAAACACATGGCTGCCCCCCAGCCCTTAATTATAGGCTGCTTTACGTACAAATAACTCTGGACTGCTAAGACTTACAGGTAAGCACAATAGCTCACTCAACAGAGCTTTTATGAACTTTCAGAAATTAAGAAATCCTGAAGATGACAGTTCCCATTTAATCAGTTATTGTGGGAAACAATATAACAAAATCAGTTTAGAGTAGGTGTTTGTGCATTGTTGCTTAGCGTTCTGTTCTCTGACCTTAATAACATCTACAGTGAAACTTGTCTATTGAGGACACTGCATATCAAAGATGTTGTGACACTTAGGACATTTTTGTAAAGTCTGCAAATTCTTAAGTGATGTGCAACATAGAATTTGACAGCAGAAGAAGACCAAAGGAACATCAGATCTGCACTTACTAGATTTTACGTAATGGACCTACTAATTGGTTTTCTCCTCTTCCTTGCTCCCAACGCCAATCCTGTGTTGTCCCTCAGATTACAAGTCCTCTTGCCTTGTCTCAGCTATATTAATACTTGTTTAGGGTGTCTGCTCCACCATTTCTGTTGGTAGTCTGTTCCACAGTTCCACCACCCACTGTGTGATGTAGAAGTTCCTCATGTCTCTCTTGAACATGCCTCAACCAACCTCGCTCCAGCCCTGTCCTCTAGTGACTGCTTATCTGTCTTATACAAATAGGTCCTCAATATGCACCTTGTTTACACCCCTGAGAACGATGTGTTTCAGTCATGGCCCTCCCATTCCTAGCCTCCAGTGAGTACATTCATTATTTTGGGCAACCAGCAAATTTCATAGGATGTGCCCTGCTGTCCCTGTATCATCCTGGTGATGCTTTCTGCACCAGCTTCAGCCTGTGTATATGACCTTCCTCAGATGAGCATTCCAGAACTAAGAAATACTCCATGTGAGGCATCACCGGGAGCTCTACAGGGAAAGAATCACCTCACTTCTCCTACTGTCAAACCCCTCCCAATACACCCCAGCATCCTCGATGCCTTGCTATGTTCTTTGTTGCAGTGACTCATTTACTTGAGGAGTTACTGATTATGACCCTTAGATCCCTCTTCTCTGTTGTAGTGACCAATCAAAGCCAGTATTCCATGCATGGATTTTGTCTCCTCAAGTGCACTGCCTTGCATGTCTTGGTGTCGAATCTCAACTGCCAGACCTTAGACCACCTCTTTAATTTTTCTAGGTCCATCTGGGTTCCTGCACTCCTTGATCATGATCTACCCTGCCACCTAGCTTTGTGTCATCAGCAAAGAAACCCAACTTTCTCTGGGTACCTTCTCCTATGTCACTTATGAACATATTAAATAGGACAGGTCCCAGGACTGATCCCTGCAGCACTCCACCATGATCTCCCAGTCCCCAACCTAGCAGTGTCAACCACTACCCTCTGTTGCCTCCCCAAGTCAACTTCCTACCTACCTAATTAACCTTGCTGTATCTAAAGTCCTCCAACTTTTCTGTTGTCACCTGTGTGATTCCAAGTAAAAGGCCTTGCTAAAGTTGAAGTAGATCAGATCTACCACCTGTCTTCCATTGCCTTGGGGACCCAGCCACAAAACAGTATCAGGACGGTCTGACATGATCTTCCTGATGCAAACCCAAGTTGCTTATTATCCTGCAGACTGTTCTCCTCAAAGTAGCCATCAAGCTTTGTTGAGGACAAATGGTTATTGAGCAAAGATTCTTTAGTCTGGAGGCATCCTTAATAGACAAGTTCCACTGCAGTTTTGAAACGGAGTTGGATTAGATGTAGGTAAGTATCTGAGACTGTCTCCCACTCTAAAATAGTATAGTCTATTTTTGTAGAGTACTTAAAGCATTACATAGTAAAATCTGCCTTGTTCTTCATTGTATTTCTGTTTGCCAACAAAAGTATTAAACTGTTCTTTCCTTTTGTTGTGTGCTATTAAATATAGACCACACTTTTACACTTTGTATTTAGAAGAACCTGATCGCTCAGGGCATCAATATGGACCTGTCAGCAGTGAAGTAAGTAGGTTCAAATATTGCATTTTTTCTTGTTGAAGTTAAGGACACTAGTGTTTTATGCCCAATGATTTCCACTGTGCATACTATAATAAAGTTTTGTACAATACACCATTACATCTATACCTTAAAAGGCAGTATATTCATGAGGCAGTATAGTGTAGTGGTTAAGGGCTTTGCTCTGCAAACCTGGATTTGAATCCCATCAGCCCTCACTTGCATACTGTGTGACCCTAAGCAAGTCACTTAACTTCCCTGTAATCCCAGGTCACACCTGGAAACAAGCTCTGGCACAATTTACCTTTCCTGGTTAAACATTTTCCCTTCATGTCCCATCACCTTAAAACATCATATAATAACTTGAAAGTACAAATGGTACACAGTAATATATTTATATAATTCACACAGATATAGTAATTAAAATGTGGTGTTTAGAAAGCCCACTGATTTGGAGGTCTTTTCTAGGTGTGTCCCAGGGAAAGGGATGCGACAGAGTAAATCAACAATAAAGTAGCAAAAATATGTGCATGTATATGCACAATAAAACTAATGTACAAGTAATAAATAATAGGGGTAGCTAGGGCATGGGTTGTGTAATGGAGAGAAGAAGAAGGCTTGTTGCAGGTGCTTGCTTTTGAGAAGTGTTCCAGTAAGAGTGATTTGAGAAAGTTGGATGGGAAGACAGCTTGCTTCACAGTGTCAGAAGGCCACAGAGAACATAGACTGTCCTTCTGCAGGTTCACTGTGAAGGATATGAAAGGAACAAGCAGTGGGTGATTGGAAACATTAGGAGGGTGGACTGGCAGGGTTAAGGAGAGAGGAGACAAGTGGGACTGTGGCAAGCCAGTAATAGGCTATGAAGGAGGACCAGTGTGAGAGACACTGGACTTCAAGGGAGGGTAAAGAGAGAGAAGTTAGTATAGAGGACAGTGATGGGTGAGAGATGGAGCACTAAGGCAGAGCAGTGGGATGAATGAAAAGGAGGTCTGGTCAAGCAAGAATAAACTTTGGAGCAGTGCTGTAGACTATCAAACAGTGGCAAGATCACTTTAATGACACAGAACAGTATATAGAAGACAGAGAACTAGATGCTAAAAAGCACATACTCAGGCTAGGAGGTTGTGCTTACTTTATCTGTGCACCATTCCAGCATACAAAACAGGTGCAGACAGAAAACTCAATGTTTCACTTTAGAAGGGCTTTGCCAAGACTCTTAACAAAGCCATTCTAGAGTGAAACATTGTTTTCTGTCTGCACCCTGTTTTGTATGCTGGATTGGAGCATTAAATAAAGTAAGCACCAACGCCTAGTCCGGTATGTGCTTTTTAGCATCTAGAATAAACTTGAGAGTTCCATGAATCTCACATGATCTACAATAATGTTTACCAGCCTTTAGAACTGCTGTGTGTAAGCTGTGCAAATGTAGTAGAAGTATCCGTCTTTCAGATGAGATGTTAAACCGAGGTCCGTCTGCCTGTTCTGGTGGTAGTTCAGGTGGACGTTAAAGATCCTATGGCACTTCTCAAAGAGTAGGGGAAGTTTCCCAGTGTCCTGGCCAAATTTCCTCATTCACTAAAAAATACCACCAACAACTTAATCTGATTCAAGGTCAGTTGGCATTCATCTGTATCCCCGTCCCCGGTCATGCCTGAAAATAGACAGAATTTGTCTAGTGCACTTACCTGGTCAACAAAAACTAAATAAAAATAAATAAATAGTTTTATTTAATATTATGCATAAGGGTACCCCAACTGAGTCAATAGCACATTTACAATGAGTTCCAGCCATAAGTTCTTGCAACCTGGTGACGAATGTAAGGTACAATACAATACAGTTGCACTTTATACAAATACTAAAATGAATAAAATAGATGTATATCATATACAATTAGGTACATAGGATCAAAAGAAACCATAGGTATAAGAAACTGTGTAAACATCATATTTGAATAACCATATCTGGGGCCTCAGGTCAGACAGCAAACACAGATACCAACACTCGCCAACTATGGTCAGAGTTTAGACAGCAAGAGAGGGACCTAATTGCCTGTGATATTCTGAATATATTCAGTTTTGAGGTACATCTTTAAATTCAAGAATACAGAGTTCCAGATAAGTGACCCTCAACAAAGAAGATCCTTTCAATATCCAGTCTCATAAATCGGATTGCATATTCTAACCTTTCAGCTGATCTCAGCCCAGGTCAGGTTTTTTTTTGTAAGATTGCATAATATATACTCTGGAACTAAACGCTCATAACAGTTACATCCAAAACATAGAAACATAACATAGAAACATAGATTTTGGACGGCAGATAAGGACCGCTTGCAACCCAGTCTGCCCATTTCCCTACCTAATGGATAAGCTGCAGATCCTAGTTAACCAGCAGCCTACTTTCCCTACCCCCACCCCTAGAATTGCCTTTATGACTGTCCCATGCATGCTTGAATTCCACCACTGTTTTTGACTCCAAACTTTCCTCCCGAAGGCAGTTCCATGCATCCACAACCCTCTCTGTGAAAAAATACTTCCTTAAATTACCTCTGAACCACCCCTTCTATCTTCAAATTGTGCCCCTTGTTCTTGCACACCTCTTTTTGAAAGATGCTACCCTCTTGGACTTTGTTGATTCCTTGAGATACTTGAAAGTTTCTATCATGTCCCCCTCTCCTCCTTTCCTCGAGGCTATACATATTCAGCTCCTTAAGGCTCTCTTCATATATCTTCTGGTGCAGACCCTGCAACATTTTAGTTGCCCTTCTCTGGACAGCCTCCATCCTGTCTATGTCCTTGCAGAGATTGGGTCTCCAGAACTGCACGCAGTACTCTAGATGGGGTCTCACCAACTGTCTGTACAGAGGGATAATAACTTCCTGTTTTCTACTGGTGATGCCTCTCCTATGCATCCCAGTATCCCCCAGCCCTCTTGCTGCCCTCTCACATTGCTTGCCCAGCTTTAGGTCATCTGATATGACTACCCCAGGTCCCTTTCCATTTTTGTTGTTGTTAGTATCTCACCCCCATTGTGTACTCTTCCCTGGGTTTTGTTTCCCAGGTGCATTACCTTGCACTTCTTAGCACTGAATCTAAGCTGCCATACATTTGACCATTCCTCTAACCTTGCCAAGTCCCTTCTCATCCTTTCCACCCACCTTGTAATCAACTCTGTTGCAGATCTTTGTGTCATCTGCAAAGAGACATATTTTCCTTCCAGTCCCTCTGCAATGTCGCTTATAAAGACATTGAAGAGGACTGGTCCTAATACTGAACCCTGCAGTACCCCACTAGTAACCCCTTTCTTCAGAGTGGACTCCATTTTATTACTGTCTGTGTCCTATTCTCCAGCCAATTCTTTACCCAGGCTGTCATCTTGGGACCCACTCCAGGCTGGTTAACTTGTATATTAATCTTTGTGTGGGACTGTGTCAAATGCCTTGCTAAAGTCTAGGTAGGCCATGTCCATACTACTTTGGTCACCCAGTCAAAGAAATCTATCAGATTTGTCTGGCATCACCTTCCTGCTGTGAATCCATGCTGCTTGGGTCCTGAGCCCCTCTGGCCTCTAGATACTCAAAATTCTTTCCTTCAGAAGTGATTCTATCATTTCCCTACCACTGAGGTTAAACTAACAGGTCTGTAGTTTTCTGCTTCTGCCTTGCTCCGCTTTTGTGAAGGGGAATCACATCTGCCCTTCTCCAGTCCTCGGGTACCACCCCATCCTCCCATGATTTGTTAAAGAGGGTAGTCAGTGGTGTCACTAGTTCTACCCTTAGTTCTTTTAGAATTCTGGGATGAATCCCATCAGGCCCCATTGCTTTATCCACCTTCAGTTTTAAGAGTTCTTCAGAACCCTTTCTTCTGTAAATGGGCTGGTATCAACTTCTGTATCCAGAGTGTTTCTACTGTTTGTTTTAGGTACCTCCCCACTTCCTTTGTAAATACTGAGCAAAATATTCGCTTAGTATCTCTGCCTTTTCACAGTCACCTCTGCCCACCCTCCCTCCTCTTTATTAAGCCTCACTAGCCCTCCCTTGGTCTTCCTTTGCTCCCTGATGTACCTATAAAGGTTTTATCCCCCTCTTAACTGAGTTGGCTATCTTTTCCTCGGTTTGGGCCTTTGCTGTTCTGACTGCCTTCCCAGCTTCCTTTTGCTTTAACTGATACAGTTCCCTGTCCTGCTCCTTCTGTGATTCCTTGTACTTCCTGAATGTTTTCTTTTCTCTTGAACCTTCACTGCCACTTCCTTTGAGAACCATAGTGGTTTCTTACATCTTTTCATTTTGTTAATTTGCTTCACACAAAGGCTTGTTACCTCTGTGATGGCAGTTTTATTATTCCCATTGTTCTTCCACCCTCCTTCCTGCCCATTTGCTAGTGCATTCCTTAGGCACTCACCCATTTTGGCAAAGTCAGCCTCCAAAGTCCAGTACTTTTGCCTTTGTATGGCTTGACTCTATTGCTGTGTTTATTGTGAACCATACTGTTCGATGGTCGCTAGTTCCCAGATGGCTACCACTTCTACATCTGTGATCCTCTCTTCATCTCCATTTGAGAGAACCAGGTCTAAGATTGTTCCTTCTTGAGTGGGCTCCAATACTAGTTGTCTAAGGCATGCCCTTGTAGGACATCTAGAATAACCCACTCTTTGAAGTGCTGCTGCAGCTGCACTCCAGTTAACATCTGGCATATTCAGATCACCCATCAGCAATATCTCCCTTTTTCTGCCATTCTAAGTACTCTTTCTATCATTTCTTGTCCATTTCTCCCCTGAGAAGGGGGTCTGTATACAACCCTCAAGGATTGTGGTGCCATTGCCGGGTCTCCAAATTTACCCACAGTGCTTCTTCTCCTCCCTATTTTCCATTTTGTTCTGTTGCTTTGATTTTTCCCTTATGTAAAGAGCTACTCCTCCTTTACCTCCCTGTCCCTCCTGTAGATAGTGTATCCTGGTATGTTTATGTCCCAGTCATGGTTTTGTGTGTACCATGTTTCTGTGACTGCCACGATATCCAGATGTTTCCTCCATCAAGGTCACTAATTCAGGAAGCTTGTTACTCAGGCTACAGGCATTGGTACTCATTGCTCTCCATTTTTGATGGCTTTACCTTCTTTTGCAGCATCCCCACTGACCTGTCTACCTTGGTCTTTTTCTCATTTAGTACCCTGTTTTGTAGGAAGAGGCTGGGATTTTCCTGCTGCTTATCAGTGCTCTCCTTGACTAGTTTAAAAGCTTGCCAATGAAGCATTTAAACGATTGCTCAAAAAACTTGTTCCTTCCTGGACAGATGCAGGCCATCCTGCCAGTATAGGCTGGTGTCCTTCCAGGTGGAACCCCGTCCCAATGAAGCTCAAACCCTGTGCTCCACACCATTTTTCAACCATTCATTAAACTGTATGGTGCAAAGTACCCTCACCTCACTCATGCCATTGACAGGCAGCACCTCACAGAAGGATATTGTGTGTGCTACTTGTCTTAGGCCCCTCCCCAATTCTACAAAGTCCTTCTGCACTGCTCTAATCTCATGATTAGCCAAGTCATTTGTCCCTAGGTGGACAATGGCGCCAGCTCAGACTCCCGTGCAGCTGTTCTCGTGATCCTGAGGATACGCTTCCTGTCTCTTCAAGCCATGGCACCAGGCAGGCACCTTACTTCAGTTTTCCTGCTCCCCCAGTTCTATCCCCTAATAATTGAGTCACCCACCAGGAGCTGCTTCCTTTCCTTGTGGTGTCCTCTGCCTCCTTCCTGTGGGCCTCCCTTGTGACAGTTGTCCTCAGCCTCCTTAGTCTCCTCTGTGGGTGCATCCATGGGGAGCTATGCTCCCCAGCATGGTGTATGGATTGTGGTGTGGAACAACTGACTGGGTGTGCCTCTGTTCCACCTTCCTCACCCTCCTGAGCCAACTGTCATCCAACTGCTGTGCTTTCTTCACAACCTCTGGAGGTAGTGGTGGTGGCTCTGGTGCTATGATGGGGAAGTTCCTTCCTACCATCCAGTGTGGCCTGGGGAAGGTCCCCTACTACTGTCCAGTGTGGCCTGAAGACGGCAACTTCCTCCCTCAGGGCAGAGAGTTGTCTGCAAATAGGCAGCATCTCAGCCTCCAGAAAGACTCTGGAAGACTGCTGCCCCTACAGCCATTACATTGCACTACTCCTACATTTTTTGTGTGTGTGTGTGTGTGATTGGTTTGTAATATGAAATATATATATATATATATATATATATATATATATATATTATATATATATATTATACAATGTGTATGCTTATATTGTCAGTGCAGTGTGCTAGAGGATACAACAGTGATATGCACCTTTGCACCTTTGAGGAAATGATGTCAGAACCCCAGGTATAAAGGAACTATTTCCAGGGGTGGGTGGGGTGAGGGTGGGAAGGGGTTGGGCCTAAACTGTGCCCTCACAAACAATCAGCTAAAAGCTCTGACCCACCACTGCGATGAGTGCCTTCCTGTCAGCAAGATGCCCTACACAACAATTTGACAGAGAAAATACCCTGCTAATCAAACAGAGAAAATCCACACATCCAAGTCAGACACAGAACCTCCCCAGCCCCAAAACAGGCCTGGTGGTTTGTGCTCTGAAAGCTGTCAGCCCCAAAATAAGTCAGCTGTGCTTAAACTCTTCCTGCACTGAAAATGTTAAGAATTGTAACAAACAAACGTAAACCTAGATCCATCTCCCTCTGTTGCTTGAAAGACTGTCTTTTCCTGTTTCACACTGCAGGTTTTTCTATGACAACTCCTTAACCACAGTAACTTATTTAAAAATAGTTTAACTGTCACAAACTCCTACGCACTCAGTAAATTATTTAAAATAGTTTCTATCCCAAAATCCTAGTAGTCAATCCAGCTACCCCAAGGGACAACTAAAATGCAGTATTCAAACACTTATGAAGTTACTTCCAAGATAAGCAGAGTTTGCAAGCTTTTTTTCAACTCCTCAGCCACCTGTAATTTATTTAAAAATAGTTTAACTGTCAGAAAATCCTAGTAGACAATCTAGCTACCTCCAAGGATCTACCCAAATGCAGTATTTAAATCCTTCTGAAGTTACTAACAAGATAAACAGAGTTTGCAAGCCCTTCTTGGTTAAACACTAAATAAATATGTGAATAAAAATCAATTACCAAGGGTAGTTAGTTTCACCTCCCACAGAATTAAGCAAAAGTGCATGTTAGTTGCAGATATCAAGTGCAATATAGAATTTCTCACACAGCTCGTAGTTGAATAAAGAAGTAGTGTCCTTCCAGGTCCAGAAAATGTGCTTTAAAAACATTTAAGGATATGTAGTCTCAACTAGTTCAGTTTACAGTACAGTAGATGATATCTCATACAGGGGACCTCAAGAATGAAGCAGATTTGTTATGGAATGAAAGCACTTGAAAGCTTTCTTATTTTATTTATTTATTTCTTTTGTTGACCGATAAGTGTACTAGACAAATTCTGCCTATTTTCAGGCACAACCCGGGAGGGGATACAGATGAATGCCAGCTGACTTTGAACCAGATTAAGCTGTTGGTGGTATTATTAGTGAATGGGGGAAATTTGGCCAGGGTACCGGAAAATTCCTACTCTTTTCGAGAGACGCTCCATAGGATCTTTAACATCCACCTGAACTACCACCAGAACAGGCAGATGGGACCTCAGTTTAACATCTCATCCAAAGATGGCACCTCAGGAGTGCAGCATCTAAGTGCTTGATGTGGTTATAAATAAAAGAAAATATGTCTCTTGGTCCTTTTAGTTCATTGCCCACAACGACTACAGTATGTGGGCATAGCCATTTGCCCTTTTTCCTCTAAGTACATATCTAGTGTAGTACTGTTTAAACTACTAGACAAATAAATATGGTTCTCCCTAATTGAGTACTACTTGTATTGGCCAAAGCAGGGATAATTATACTGTAGGGGCAAGGTAGGTTCCTCACAGTTAGGGTTGCGATGGGTTTTAAAACACCTGTTTTTTTCACTTATAACTCTGTCAACTTAGATGCTAGGCTTGTGAAATGTTCCATACATCATCACGGTGCTATGGTCTAATTACAGTATGTTGAATATTTTGTAGCAATCTGTTTAACCATTTTTAGTTATGGAGTATGACACTTATGGGAAATTGCTCATTTTCCCCAAAAATGTTTTCCATTAGATAAAAAAAAAACACAAAGAGTTAAATTATAAAACTTACAGGTTTGCTAGATATTATGAAGGAATAGGTTGTTTAGGTAAAAAATGTAAGTTATTAACCATTAATTGTTCACACATGCTTAATTCAACAAACAAATAACTAAACAACATTTTTTCATTTTAAAGTTCTTCACAAATAAAAACTTTGAAGGAGTAATACTGTAAAAATGCTTAGTTCTGGTTTAAAACTGATGGGGTCATGAGATGAGGTCTAATGAGGCACGCTGGTGGGAATTTTCAAAAGAGTTGTATATGGATCAGATGCAGGAAACACCTGCATCTGCATTCATCTGTAAATGAGGGACATCCCTTGTAATCAGATACAGTTGAGATGTATGTTTAAAACAGTCAAGCAGTGCCAAAGTTTATAAAATATAGTACTTGACCTGTTTGATGTTTTTAAAACAGTTAAGTAGCTCAAAGGTTTTTTAAACCATCCCAGCTGCTTGCGGTTTAAAAAAAAAATTTGAGTTGCTCAGTGGTTTTAAAATAGTCAAGCTGCTGAGTGGTTTTAAACAGTTGAGCTGTTCAATGGTTTAACAGAGTTAGAACCACAACTATCACAAAAAATTATTAAATCCTACACAAACAAAATGTTTCAATCATGTTAACTGCCATGAAATATTTTGTAAGTCCTATGGAAAAAAATATTAATAGCACCAGAACTGCCATGAAAAATTTATTAAGCCCTATACTCAGGATAATACTCAGGATTTAAAGGCAGGATGAGAAAATGATGTCCATTTTGTGCCTGCCTCATAATTAAACTAGGCAAAATTTTTTTTAATTCTTTTGCCAGCCACATATCTAATTTGATTTTAAAGGTTTCCTGTTTTTTGCTGTTTATTATCTCTGATTGTAATCTGTTCCATACATTAACCACCCTCTGTGAACAGAAAAGTTCCTCATGTTTGTTATATAGTACAGTGGTTCAAGTTGTTTATTATGGCCTCCTAAAACTCATTATTACCTGGAGATGTTTCTTGAAATGTGACCTTTCCATTGCTTAACCTTCATACAAAATTGCCACCTGTATAGCTTTGACCCCATTTGAAATTTAAACTGTAAAATAAATCCTTTTCCAAGGTAGTGTTAAATAATAGAAGTACATCACTTCTCATTCATCTTTCTTCTAAACTGTGAAGCCTAAGTGTTTGCAGCTTTTTCATATTTTAAATGTTCTGTTCCTTTTATCATTTTGGTTGCTCTGTGTTGTTTTTTTTCTGTTTTAATATTGTCACCCACAGTGAGTTTCCCAAGCTTATGATCCATAGTGCATTAGTGGTTTGGGGTATATGTGTAGAGTGTTAAAAAGGTCTGTTCTGACCTGTATGTGAAATGCTTCTTATCACATTAAGTAGATAGATTTCTGGAATATTCCATTAACTTATTTCCTCTTATTAAAATTTGTTAGATACGTAGACCCCTATGTTCTTTTCACATACAATTTCATTTGGTTTGATTTTGTTTATATAGTACACCCTTTTTAAATGATTTATTTCAAGATTCATTGCAGTACATTGCAGATCCTTTTTCTTCATTAAATGTCATGTTCCACCTCTTTGTCCAGCTGATTAGGTTATCTAAGTCATTTTGTAAGTTATCCCCGCTGACAGTGTTACTCTACCTCCCATTTTTGTATCATCTGCAATCTTGTTACAGATGCTTTTGAAGTCATTGCCCAAGTCACTGATGAATAATCCAAGCAACACTGTGCCAAGCACTGATCCCTGTTGCACCCACTCATCACTCTCCTTCTCCTGGCAAATGTCCCTAATTTTAACCCTTTGTTTTCAATCCTTCAGCTAGTTTGAGGTTCAATGCATTACTCTATTGTTTATTCCCATATTTATTAATGTTTCCATTAATTTACAATGTGAGACAACATCAAATGTTTTACTGAAGTCCAGGAAAATATGTCTACTGAGTTCCCATCATCTAATTCTGTTAAAATATATATGCCAATATTGGAGCCAATTCCTTGGACAGCTCTTTTAATAATGTTGGTGCTATTCCATCCGGACCTATTATGCTATTTTCTTTAGGTGTCTGTATGTGTTTTAGTATTTGATCACACCGAACTTCAGTCAGTGTATCTTTTGTGTTTCTGTTGTAATTTTCAGTAACTTTCTTCTTAAAAACCAAGCAAAAACTTTTGTTCAATTGATCTGCCACTTCTCTCTGAGTTATTACTGTATCATTAAATTTTGATGGACCTATGTTATCTATTTCCTTTTTGGCATAAATATAACTATAAAACACTTTTGTTTTTTTATTTACTAGTTTAATTTCCAATTTTATTTTTGCATCTCTAACTTCTTATTTGACCAGTTTTGCCAGTCCTTTGAACCTTCTTTTATTACCTGGACACGTAAATCTTTTCATGCTCCTATATGCTCTCATTGTATTATTTATCCAGGATTTTTTATTTATTAATGTATTTCTTTCTTTCTTTATTGATTTATTTATTTGTGGACCATGGTGGGATTTTCCCAACTTTATAGGTTTTTCATCATGGTATATGTCTATCCCTTAGCATAAGCAGTTTGCCTTTTAATATCTTCCAACATTCTTCCATTCTCTTTCCACCATTTCAAGATTCCAATTCAAGCTAATTATTTCCTCTCTTATAAGGGTTGCACATTCAAGGAGCAACCATGATTGTCAGGGGTTTCCTGACATGGAATTCAGAGCTGGGGGAGAGAAGGGTAGAAGAGAAGGACAGGAAAGGCAAGTAGAAAGAGAGAAAGGGAGAGGGGCTAGGTGACATGAGCATGACACAGGCAGGACTCATTTATAGGTAGGTGCACACAATTGGCTAGGGGACAACAGATGAGGGGCAAGGGGGTACATAGGTGGCTGCAGGTAGGGCTCCACTCACATTTTGCTGGAAATTTTGAGAATCCCAATCACCCTCTCTTTGGACATCATAAGAGAAAAGGCATGGGCTGAGGGATGGGAGATAACGGTCTGCTGGAAGAGAGCAATTGATTTTCACAAGGCAAGGAGGAGCCTCAGATTGCCTTCAGAGGGCAACATGTGGGAGAAGGACAAGAATGAGTTGTCATCAGAAGACAACAGAAATGGGGGCGACATCACAGGGGAATAAGGGGAGCAGAAGGGGCACGGTGAGGACAAGGAGTGGGGGGACAAGTAGCACCAGGCAGAGACTGGGTCAACATCCAGCTGGGTTGGGCACATCAGAAAATTATCCCTCAGGGAGGAGTTAAGGTGGGAATCAGGTGCACACCTGATCCCAAACAATATGGGAGGAAGAACAGATAGCAGATGTTAGAAGGGCATCGGGTTACACATCTGAGTCAGAGAAGACAAGCCACAGGACCAGAATTTTAAGGGATTGCTGTATGAAAATGGGATGATTGTTTAAAGATGATATGATGTAAATATTTGTATCTATAAGGTGTGAAAATAAATAAGAACAATGTAACATTGTATATGGATTTGGATATTTAAATAAACTCATGGCAATTGAGCACCAACAATACTGTGTGTTGAGTATCATGCCGTCTTTCTGTACTTTGTGGACACTGGGGTGACAACCCTAACAACACATTTCAATGCTTTTTGGTATCTGGACTGGGAGCAACCCTAGCACTGCATTTACATGGTATTTTACAGTATAAGGAATACTGTACCAAGAATTGTCTACTTCAATGGAGCTGTTAGACATCTAGGGCCAGATTTTCAAAAGTGGAACAGTTCTGCATGTTTAGAAAACAAAATTATCTGAGGGAACATTTTTTTCACATCCATGGGTTTCTCTGCATGTGCTCACTTTTCAAAAAGGTTGCCTTGTAACCTTTTCCATGATGTGTAGCAGCTTGCACAGATTTTGTGAAACTACAGAGAAAGGCTATGCAGGCACCACTAGGCTTAGCATTCTTCTGCAGTTGTAGGGGAAAAAGGAACATGCTGCCTTTGTGCATAAAGTAGTGAAAATAACATTCTTGCAGGCACAGGGATTTTATTCCCAAACCAGAGGGTTGCAGACTGGGGCCAGATTTTCAAATGGGGATGCAAGCCCTGCATCCCTGCAAAGTGTGCGTAGCTGCAGCTAAGAGTTTGCCACAACTTGCACCGGATCTTATAACCCAGGATGCAAGCTATGACAGTACCTCACTATATGGTTGCTTGGTCATGCAAGCCCTATTACCAGACCCCACAATGGCCACAGTGGTACACCAGGGGAGCTGGTGTAACCGTGCTGTGTTGCTACACTGGACATTCGGGCAGGGCAAATCATTACAATATTGGATCGGCATGGGTTTGCCACATGTCAGCACTTGTGCTGGACTCCCAGCTGCAAGTCCGATGCAGTGACCATAATGGGTCTGAAAATCAGGTCCTGGAGCATCATCCCTGGGCCACATCAGGCCATTAGATAATTGGATCACTGATTTTATTCATATTAAGTGTGCTGGCTCATTTTAAGCTAAATGTACAGTATCTGTATATTTTGTAATTTTTTTCTTTACCAGGAAAGCTGTGATAGCTAATTTCCAGGTTTGTTCTGGAGCTAGGCTACATAGACCTGTTTTGTTGAGTGGGGAATGTTGGCCATTATACCAGGAAAACTCCCACACTCTTCTTCAATAAGTGCCATGGGAACTTTTATGTCCACCTAACCACTTAAGAGAAATTGGCAGAAGAGACCTTGGTTTAGGGTCGTATCTGAAGGACAGAGGAATAATGGCATGGTTAAGTGTTTTGATGCATATCAGTGTGTATCTGTACAAAGAACTGTATTGACAGAACACGGCCATGGTGGCCTAACTGCAAGCATTACTTAGAAAAGATAAGATTTCCAAGAATCTGTCTTTCCATAGATTCTCACTAATAGATCTGAGCTGTAGGCACTAGGACTCCTCGGAGTCAAAACTTCTCTGGAGGACTGGTGGTGCAGGTAGGCCCTGCATGTGCATCACCAAAAGTGCCACTGTTATACAGTGGCACCAACCCAACTGCCTCAGTTCCTTTTTTCCGTCATCAAGTATGCAGCAGTAGCATTGTCATTCTCCTTGTTGGGGCCAGAACATCACCATTTTACATCAACAGCATTCAGTTCTTCAGTTTTAGATTTAATACTAGAATTTGTTATTTTTATGTCAGTTTATTTAGTTTAATACACAAAACTCTACCGTTTCTCCTAGCCCTAGTTTCTCCTAGCCTCTACCTCATGCCGATGGTTGATGACCATAGAAGTAGGTAAGGAGCCTAAAAAGCAGGTTGCTCTGGCAACAGGGTTGTATCTGGCCACCACCTCTTGGGGAGATGCTCTGGCAATGGCAGTTCAGTGCCCATGAAAATGGAGCAGGCCTACTGGAGTCACAATAGAAATGGTTGGATCCACACACACTCGGCTCAATGTTTTCTACTGTTTGGCCTCAACCTCTTCCTGCAAAACCATATGGGGAAGAAACAGCGCTGGTTGAGGTCATCCCTGTTCATTTGGTGAAACATTTAACTTATATGTACCCAGGTATCCCACCATCATCACTGACAACACCGGGGATGCCTGGGCTTGCAAGGTTGAGGTTCCATCCCAAAGCCCCTCTCTAGCCACTGAGGGGGACTTTGGTGGTCAGTTTAACCATTGAGCAGCTCTTATGGAGCAGTGGGTGCAGCATATGAGTGGAGCTGTGTGTTGTTGGTACTGGCTGCCAGCCCTTCAGGATCTGTTGATCTGGCATCATATTTGGTGCCACTTATCTTAGTTGAGTGACTAACATCAACACCAGATTGTGGACTGGAGCTGTTGTAAGTACTGTTGATGCCTTCCCCATCTGTGCTATCACCTTCAACCCCTTTGGGGATGGGGCAGCCATGGTGCCACTGCTGGTTCCCTTAGGGTCAGCAAGACTGTCAAAACCATTGTAGTGCTGTGTTCAACACCAAGGTTTGGACTTTCAGGGCTTGCTTTGGTGCCAGCACAGGCACTGCCTTCAGTGCCACATGGGCCTTTGTGTCCGGTCAGTCCCTTCAAGACTGACCTCAGGGCATTCCTCAGTGCCACTGATAGTGCCATTTCCAAGACCCTACCCAGGGCCAGGTCCATGTTGTTGAAGCCATTACTCCTACCATTGCCCATTATGGTCCCCTTCTACCCTACCAGGACAAAAGGAGATTAACTGGATCTGGACCTCATCATCACAGATGGGTAGAATGATGACTAATTTTATGTTCAAGAGAACCCAAACCTGCCCCAGTCACCATACTTTAGGACAATCTCTCTTTCCAGGCTATGCTCAGAAATATGCACACTGCCCTAAATTTTGAGCCATCAGCCATAAACCGGCTAGTCCTCCAACTAGAGTTTTTAATATTTGAGTCTTTCTCTAGTTCCTACCATCCAGCCAGCTCTAGAGACTCTTTCTGAGGCAGCCTGGTGGAGGTCTGCTACTGTTGCAGCTCTTCTCAAACAGGTAAACAGATAATATATGGGCTGCCTATATCTAAGCCCATGCATTTCTCCCAGCTACTAGTGGGTGCCATTGTAATTTTGATGAGAAAGACAAGCCACAGTGCCCAAGATGATCACTGTGCACCCCAACAAAAAGGAGTCATGCAAGATAGAGACCATGGACAAGTGGGTCTATGCCTCGCTACCATTGGCATGAGGATTGCTAACTACCAGGGCCATTTCTCTAAGTCATTATTTCTCACACTTTGTGATAGTGAGCTCTCCCAAACCATGGGACAGATTTCGAGCCTCCCTCAAATTTGGAAAATATCTTGGGCCTCCTCATAGCAAAAATATCATACTTTGCAGAGTATGCCAGAAATAAAGTAAGACTAAAGCTGACTTGAGTATAGTCTCTTTTATTAAACTTATTGTTCTCCATTCCCAACCCCACACCCCAGACTATCCTTGTCACTCACTTTTCTGACTCTTGAACTCCAGGCCTGGACCTTGTTACTCTGTTTCCCTCTATCTGGAACAACTATCCTAGCCACCTTCATTTCTTCCCCTCTTACCCTGTTGTTAAGCATCTTCCTGTACCCTTAGGCCAGGTCACACCTGAAAACAAGCATTGGCTTAGTGTGCCTTTCCCAGTCACCAATTTATATATAAACACCTAATGTACAAACACGCCTTGACTTGGTGTGCTTTTCCCAGTCACCAATTTACATCTAAGCCTTGACTCAGTGTGCCTTTCCATGTCATCAATTTACTGACTCAGTGTGCCTCTCCCAGTCATCAATTTACATACAAACACCTACTGTTGGAACAAGCCTTAACTCAATGTGCCTTCCAAGCCACCAATTTACATATAAATGCATACCAAGAAACAAGCTTTGACTCAGTGGGCCTTTCCTGGTCACCAATTTGTGCATAAGTAAAGAAATTCACTTGCCATTATACCTGTTTAGTTTACTTCATCCCTTCATGCAATTATCCAAAACTTAAGATGTAAACACTATACATTCTCAGACTTAACTCTGCCTCCTCTGAAACAGTTTGGGGCCTCCCTTGCAGAGCTGGCCTCACCATTTGAGAACCTCTGCTCTAAGTACAAGTATAGTAAAGTTGAGCGGCAATGAGGTACAACACTCAGTACTGGTCCTGCCATGCGGTATAGAAGTGGTAGCTCATTACCACTCATTACCGCAAGTGAGTTAAGGCAGTCGTTTAAATACAGTTTCTCACTGATTCATAAGATGGCTACCATGGGCCATTGCCACAAAACTGTGTGCCTGCAGTGTGATTGATCCCCCACCCCAATTAACCTGCAGATGGTGTCAGGCTGCTGCTCAGGGACACCGACAAAGAACGTACAGTAATTGCAAATATATAAATAAGATTGTGTTTGTCTTCTGTTTTCTGTTGTTGTTGTTTTAATAAAATTTTTATTTTGCACCATTGTCTTTGTGTCCGTGTGTATTTCTATTTATTCATTTTAATGTATTTCCATTTTGGCTCAGTAGGTTAGTACAGTGGGTGTATTTTCATTTTAATTAATTTTTAGGCTGTGCTCAAAGAATGATCTTTAATGCTGCACTGTGAAATTATACCATTCTGCAGGGAAAAAATAATCTACTCGTTTACTTTTCCACCCAATGTAAGCAACTGTAGATTGTACATAGAAAACTGTCAGCACATACAGGTATCACTATTAAATGTGCAGTGACAGTTTGACTTGATCTCTGCTTGCTTTGGAAAGCTGTCAACAATGTTATTCCATTAGACAGATTTTATTGAAACTGAATCTGTCTGAAGGCTCCCAGTAGTTGTGTGAAATAACGGATACTGATCACAAGTAAATACTGTATGTATCCAGAATGCTGTTATTTATTTATTTAGTTGTTTAACCAGGTGTAGCACACTAAGCTGAAAACATTTTTACAGGAGCAACCTGGGAGCACAGGGAGTTAAGTGACTTGCTCAGGGTCACACAGTATGAAAGTGGAAGCTGTGGGATTCAAACCTAGGTCTGGTCTGCTGGATGCCACCAGATTTGCAGCTCAGAGCATTAAACCTCTGCACTATACTGCCTCCCTCAAATAAAATTAATCCCTTAAAATAAATATGACTGTAATCCCTTCCTGCATGTAGCGATTAGACCTTTAGCATAGTAGACAGGAATATGTTAAATTGTTCCTGAGTTTGGTCTTTTTTTTTAGATTTCTTGGGATGGGGTGGTGGTTTGAGAAAAGAAAAAGCATGCTGCAGTTATTGAAGTCTGAAGGTGCTCTCCCAGTGTCATTTCAAAATTGTTAACAGTAACAAAGGTCCACAAATTCCCCCACACACAAACACACTGCTACAATTCACTCCTATAATCCAACTGTCACTGCACATCGAGTTGTTCCAATGTAAATAGAAAAAGAAAAACAATGAATATATCAAAGACTGCTTCACATGCTGGTACCTTGTGTGCAAAATTCAAACTGCCATGTTCTGGCAAACTCCCATCAGCTTTCTATTTTGCATAGCTCATTTTTTTACTAAAATCACTATCTGCCTGACTAAAACTATTAATAACTCATGTTGATGAGCAATTTCCTTTACATTTAAAGTCAGTACAAATGTGTCAAACCTCTGAATTTATTCAGTGCATTCATCGTGCAGGCTATAAAGAATGTGAATACATAAATGAAAATATAGTATCAGTTGTGGCAGCAGTCCAGTATGGTGAACCCACTTTTTCTATGCAAATGCTCATAGTTATTGATGGCAAATTAGAAGTCCCAGTTCTAGGATCAACCAATAATTTCTGCAGGATCATTCCCTGGTGATCCGAGAAACTCCTCACCACTTATAATAGAATATCACAAGGGCACTTTCACAGTTCATAATAATTCAGATGGACATGTAGATGAGAAGTAAGGAAATAAATACCAGTTTGCAATCAGTTTGAGAATATACTGTAGGTGTGACAGGCTATAATTAAACCTCAAATATGAACTTAAATGCAGTATTATGCTATTGCACACCATTTCAACATAAATGAACTGCAAAAGATAACTAAGCATCCAAAAAGGTGGGAAGGGTGCAGGCATGTAAACTCAAGTGAAATATAGGATTCATGTAACTGTAATTAAATTTCATTTCCAAGCACAGCATTTTTCGGGATTAGAGGAATGCATTCTAAGAAAGTAATGTGCATTATAATAGACTATGAAAGCACCCTTGTGCTATACTATTAGAAAAGTAATGAGTTTCTACAGATCACCAGGAATTATTCCTATAAAAATTACTGGTTGATCGCAGAACTGGTACTTCTAATTTGTCATCAATAACTATGAGTATTTGCATGGATAAACCTGGGCTATATTGGATTACTGCCAGAATTGATATTCTATTTTTATTTATGTATTCACATTTTATGGCTCACACTAATGAATGCACTGAACAAACTGCAGAGTTGGACCCACATTTGTGCATGACTTTAAATGTAATTAATCTGTTAAGTGATAAGCTGTTAAAAAGGATGTTTGTGTAGTAATCTACCCCCACCTCACCACACACCGGCAAACCTTACTGGTGAAGTGCTGGGGCAGTGGTCTCTACAGTGTGTTTGCCAGCACTTGTCTACTTGTTCACAGATTATCTTTTTTCAATAAGCACACTGGTGTGAATCATTTCTTTTAGGTGTGGGCAGTGCCTCTGTGCAGTACTGGAGTGCAGTGGTTTGGGGATTTTTTACATGTTTGGGAGTATCCACCCATTCCTGCTGCACTACTCCAGTGACTACTGACTTGGCTGCTTTATTTGCTCTAAAGACTGTGCTCTTTTTTTTCATTACACAGAAAATCTGATATTGTCTTTTTATATGCTTCCTTCCTGACTGCTTGGATGAACTGCTGTGCATGGTTTGGGGTGGGTAGTTGAGGTGGGTAAATAGGGTAGAGCAGCATATTGTACATTTTTGAACTGATGTCAGTACCATCAAAATTATCAAACTTTGCATACTGTAATATTGAGTTAGTCAATTTGCATGAGGAGGTCTCCTAGGAAATCCAGGAACTCTAATACACTGATCCATAACAGCAAATAATTTAACAATATGAAAATGCTACCCAGCAGTATAACCAGCTGTATTCCACCCTCTCCCAAAAGGAAACGCAAAGAAAAAAAAAAGGGAAAAAAAAAAAAGATGTTGCATGTCCAACTGACAAAAAAGGATATTGAAAATCTAAATTTAAGAGTATTGGCCTTCTTAATTCTCCTCTGTAGTAACCTAATAAACATATGCACAATCTCCTTTATTTCAGACAGATATGGATGGCAGGAACGCAGGACGGGTTCATAGTTACTATCACCTTATGGAGGCAGTATAGCACAGTGGTTTAAGGCTCTGAGCTGCAAACCTGAGACCTGGGTTAGAATCCCACAGCCTCTACTTGCATACTGTGTGACCCTGAGCAAGTCACTTATCTCCCTTGTACTCCCAGGTTGCACCTGTAAACAAGCTTCTGTTAGTGTGTCCTCCTGGTAAAAAAAAATATATATATTCAAATGAGCTCTGATTGTGAAACATACATTGTACAACTAACTCAGCAGCTTGCAAATTCACCACCACTCACCCATCAGAAAAGCAGAACTGCTTACCCTTACATGGAAACCTTTTCCAATATTGTTATCAAACCCGCCTGCACACACCCCACCCCAGCATTGTTGCTGCTAACTATCCAACTACCTGACACTGTAACATACTGTATGTAGCAGGTGGCTAGTGGCATCCTTGAGCACCCCCCCACACACACACATGGCACAAATGAAATACCATGAGTATAATAACGTCACTACTTCCTTAGTGTCTAGTGGTCCCACACCTATATTATGCAGTATCATAACTAAATAAATATGTCACTGTTTTCCAGTGTCTGGTGGCTCATCTCTCTATTACCATCTGTATGTAAAGCTAAATGAAAACACCCCTGAAGTGTTCAAATGTCTACCCTCCCTTTTCAGATTGCACAGTCACACATTTACTAACATAACATGGTGCTTAACAGACAGCAGCCCCCACCAAACCATGGCAGATAGTGCCCAATTATGCCCCCCATCCCAGATCTGATGATCAGCAGAGCTCTATCCTCCCCGTCTACACTGATTAAATAGCAAATTGTGCTGTACTGTTCAGAAACCTGAGCTGCTATCTGACTTGAGAATTGGTGAAGAATGGGTGGGGGGTTTAGGATCATGGATCTGCATGTATGGGGGGGATTTTGGAAACCGCTACACACATGGTAATTGATAGAGAATGAATGAATAAATGAATGTATGATAGATGGAGGATGGAAAATTGGCCAATTACAGAGTGACATAAGGTTCCATCCAAAGTGACAGTAATTAGCAAATGCAAGACCTCCAGACACCAGGATAGTGTGTGTGGGGGGCATTAAATTTACAAGCAATCGGTGATAGATGACTGCTGAATACAGGACATCAGCATAGTGGTGAAATTAGCTACTGAAGGAGTGGGCTAGTTTTGGGAGGGCTCTTGAACAGTATTACTTTATTAATTGGTAAATAGATGTATGCTGCTTACTGAAAGCAGTCAAAATGCAGTTACAATACAGGATATGACCGCAGAATTGTATTTAAAAATATACATTGCAAGTAAGCAATAAGACACGACAGGGTGTGCATGGAACATATTCTAACACATGGCCAGGGGCGAATAAGGCATGAGACCCCTGACTGAGTGCCTTTAGCCCTCTGCATGTGGTAAAATATGTTCCATGCATGCCATGTCATGTCTTATTGCACTTATAAAATGGGGTCCTACTTTTTTACTTTGTAAAGTTATAAAATCATGCTTATCTATAGAAAAAGATTCTATTCTGCTAATCTACATTAAAATAGTCCTTCCTGCCTACATTGTTTAATATGCATGAGCTCATTTGCACATAGTGCTTTAGTAACATGGAGGACTGCCAGAGGTGCAGTGAGCAGGTACACAAACAAACTGCCAGCACATACTCCTGCCAACTGACTTCAGAAATTTAGGAAGATGCCTGGTTAAAAGCACAGTTTTAAAAGAGAAATTGAAACAACAATTATTTCTTTCTTTACACTGTGAGACCAACAGCACGATGGCTGCAGGAGTCGGGAAAAAGTCAAAGCGCACTGCCAGTGAAAACAGAATGCCCAAAGAGTCCATGTCACCATGTTGAGCTATGGGTTGAGGAAAATGGTGTTTTACCTTCCTAGTGGGCCAGCAGCATATCTTGTTTCCTGTCTTCATACTGCTGCAGCGTCTTTGGTGTCAATTTAGTAACAGTGTAGCAAGTGAGTGAGCGAGCGATCAGTGGTGGAGATTAACAGGGAGCCAGTGGGAGTACGGGAGAAGAAACGCCATCCGCAGCAGTAGAAAATAAACATTAAATAATATTTCACTGGCAGCTAACATGGGGGATAAACTTTGTCATTTTAGTTGTTCTGCCATGCTTGAATTTCTGGTTTTCTCTCACAGTGGGTAAAAGAAAAGATGGCTGACAGTCAAAATGCCAACGTTCTATGGCACAAGAATCTTGGCCTTTTCACTGCCAGCTCTTTTTTTACCCTACATGGACCAGATTTTATACATGGACAGCTTGGGTTCAGATTGGCTGATTTTGGCTACCCATTTTATAATATGTACAGTAGTAATCAATGAACATCCCCAGTAGGTCTGTTGACAAACGTATACTAAATTGACTCTGATAAACTGTTAAATACTCTTTCAGGCCAACCATGCTTTGTAACTGCATTTTGGCTGCTTTCAGTAAGTTGAGCTGCAAGTCACGCCTGTAAATGGAGCCCTCAGCCATAAAACTATAATAACTTTAAGTACTACAGCAGGGGTGCGTGTGTGTGTGTAGTTACAGTTAAATGAAAGATGCAATTTTGTTAATAAAGATGGGATTGCTTCTTTTTGAACTTCATAAAATCATAACAGCATGCTGAAAGTTTCATTTGCCAAGTTGTGTATTATATGTCCAGTGTATATCATGTCTTTGGAATGCATGTCCTGTGTGTTTTGTAAAAGTACCCCGAGCGAAGCCTGTGGGACTACGAGTGTGATGGTAGCTACTCCTGCAGTGCTGTGCAGTCATGTCAATTTCTCAGCAGAACTACACAGTATTACAGGGTATTTTGTCATCACAACCACAGTCCCACAGACTTCACTTGGAGTACTTACAAAACACACAACACAGGCATTCCAAAGACATGACTAATTGGCTGTAAAATATACTGAAAACAAAGATAAAACCAACTGCTTTAAAGTCTGTTTTCTTGTAAATAATGTCTTCTCAGAAAGAATAGAAATGCGGCAATAAAAACCCTATCAGCTCTAACAACAACGGTCTGATTAATCAGTTACTTGATCTATACACACACACACACACACACACACACAGAGTACTGAAAACATGAGGAGCTCACTTAAGTAGAAACCAGACACTAACAATATACATAACACAGCTATTTCTGAGAATCTCAACAGACGGACATCAGAGCCTCTCAAGATGGAATGTAGTGTCATCACTGTACAAGCTGCATAACTTAGAATAATCTACTGACCCTTGCATGTTTTGGGCTTTTCAAACTAGGCATGTCTACTTCATTTCACAATATACACATATTTCATGGCATTATGCTACTTTGAAATTAATTGCATAGGCCGGTACTGTACTACATTTTGTCTTGTGCTGTTTCTTTTACAATTTAGACAAGCACCTCACACACACTGCAATGTTACTCCACAGTGCACAGCTTTACAAACCATTAGCTTTTAATGCTGACAATTATAAAGGTTACAAGTGTACAGATATACCAAGTGAGAAATGTTGTAAGCATAAGGCAGTCGAAACAATATCAAGCAGACATTCTATGGTTCAATGGTTTGCAGGGAACCAATATGTGCTTTGATCTGAAATAAATGCATGTATTACCCAAGAAATAGTAATTACTGTCAAGACACTTCTCGTCTCAGACCATTTCTGGTGCCTATGTAAAACATTTCTGGACCCCCATACCCCCAAAAAGATTTCCAGTTCCATGTTTACAGAAATACCTTTGTACTGCTGTACAAAACCACCATTTAGATGATATACCTTATTTTCAATGTTTCCCAGTTTTACTGATGTTTACAATTTCTGAACCCTGGAAACTGCAGCAAAGATGCATTATTTTGCTCTCAGTCCATGCACAGTATCTCATTTTCAGTACAGTTCTGCTATTACATATTGTACAATATGTGTACCTAGACAGCTCAGCTGAAGGGCGCTATCTCATATTTAAGGAAGTCCTGCTTTTACACCAATTTGCAATATATTCATTTCCATAGACAGTACAATGCAGTATGTCATGTTCCATGGAGTCAAGCATTTAGCCACCCTATGCTTACATACTGTATGGGGAACACGTGTATCTTGATCTAAAAGCAACCAAGATTTAATATCTCATTCTCAGTACAGTCCTGCTAATGACACAGTTTCATGTAACATAGCACCAGCCAGTTAGTAATACTGTACATTGTTCTCAATTAGATCCTGTTTTTCCGTACTTCACTATGATTTCATCCGGGTCACCTAGATCACATGCAATTTTCCATTTTGACTACAGCTCTAATACATATAAAGCAGAAGATACTTTCAGATTTATAACACCTCAGTAATGTTTCTCCTACAGATCACAACTGTCAGTTTACAGTGACGAGTTGTGAATGAGCTTGGTACATTCAGCAGACATGGGTTCCATTGATGTAATCTCAACATGCATATTGTGGGGTCTCTAACTAGGTGTCTTACTTAACCTTTCTAGTGCTCCTGGGTCACCCCTGAAAAATGGCACTTGTCTCTAGTGGGTCTTGACCAGTTACCAAAGACTGTAATAAAATTAAAGGTTCTCAGATGAACAAGCCTAGGAAAGATATGACATTTATGTAGGTTGTCTATGAATTCACTCCTAGATTATTAACTGTTTTAAGAAGGATAGCATGTGAATATCTTAGTTGTTACTGTCCTGTGTCAAAGTGTATTTGTAATGCAAGCATGCTGGATCTTATAGCATGACATTTTATATCTAAGCCATATGTAGCTGCCCACACAAAAGTCAGTGCATGGAGCTTGCTTTAAGAAATAGAGAATTGTTAAAATGCTTGCAGCCCTCTTAACCTGACAGCTCCTCCCTCAGTCCCCCACCCACCCATCCACACACAGATGCAGACACACACACTCGTACATTCCTGCAGTGCAACATGACATAAACAGCTGCAGTATGTCACAGTACATGCAATTATGCCTTTTTTATGTGATCTTTGTAGTTTGTAGTATTCTGTGAGGTAATATTTCACCACACATGCATGACGGGGCAATTCTGGGAGCCAACACATGGTATGAAACATTTAAGTATCACATAATCCTGCTAACTAGTAACACCACATTTAAAAGAGAATACTTCCATGTTATGGAGAGCAAGCCCTATGAAAGTGAGAGGTGTGTGTGTGTACTAGAAGTCAGGTGCAGAGAGATATGAAACACTCATAACAGTCTCTTTCAGGAAGGTGGCTCCCACTGCAATGAGCTATGAATGATACCCTACATATTTCCATACAGTGATATGGTTGTCTTTGGTACCTAATTACCACCACTTCTGTCTGCATTGAAATATGCAATGTCTGAATTATAACGTCCAGTTCCACAGTTACTTCATATGGACAGCACACACATACAGTATAAGATGGAGCACTGCATGCGTTCATCTTTTCTTTGTTCTTAAAAAAACAAAAACTTTCAATTCCACAGTTCAGTTCCAGCAGGAGCAATACAGATTATCTTTTAAGAACTGTTCCAACTTCTTGGTCAATATGCTCCTCTGAGCTACCCAATTACAGGCATTCTGCCTTACAAAATCCTAATCTGGGTTGTTAGTTAACAAACTCATGCTGTTGCAGCTGTTTTGATGAAACAGGCTGGAAGTTACAGTGAGGACTGTGAATAAGCTTGGTACCTCTAGCAGACCTGGGTTCGATTCCGATGACCTCTACTTCATGCTCTGTCACTCTGCTCAAGTGTCTTAACTTCCCCAATGTTCTAATCATTATAAATGGTGCAACAGGATTTTCTCCTCAGAGAATACTGCTATAACTCTAATGTCAACACTAGATTGCTTTACTGTGCATCTAGACAGGAAATGAACCTATAGCAACCTATCTAACTATGGACCAGTTTTCTGTATATCTTGCCCAGTGTCCTATCCAGCAACACTTTCTGTGCCCCTTAATGACTAGAGATGCAACAAAAATAATTTTCACAGGCAAAATTGCAGTGAAATTGACAATTCTTCCAGATGAAATGTTTTCGAAATTGTGCAAATTATGTAAATTTCACCTGTCACCGCTGGCCACAAGTCCGTAAATTGAACCCCTCACACACACACACACACACACACACACACACACACACACACACACACACACACACACACACAGTTGCCCTGCACCCCTATTTGTTTTATAAAAAATCACCCTCCACTCCCTGATGTGTAGTGGCCCCTGGCCATCACTGGCCATAAACATAAAATAAACAAGCACTCCCCCAAGTTACCCTGGCTGCCTCCTCTGTTTGTTTAAAAAATCCTCATCTCCCTGGTGTCTAGTGGACCTCTCACCCCCACCCCATCAGTAGACAGCAGCACCCACCAGCTCCCCCAGTACCCCAATCAGGCTACTGGCACAGCCCTCCACTCACCTCCATGGCTGGCAGCCTGACTGAGCATCACTGAGTGCTTGAATGAATGGCTGCGTACCATTTCACCTCACCCTATCCTGCAGACACTGACAAGTGTTGAGGTGTGCCTTGGTATTCGGCTTTACAGTCACTCCATTCTAGAAGGACATACGCTGAAACGGGTGCAGTATAGGGAGAATGGGGTGAACTCTAGGGCTGAAGAGTCCAAGGCACACCTCAATGCCTGTCACTGGCTGCAGGGTGGGATGGAATGGCATGAACATTACAGCTGGCAACCAAGGCACACCCCTGATGCCTGTCAATCTGTACAGGGTTAGAAACCCCTAATGCAAAGGGCCTTTTGGTATTTGCACTACAAATTTTCAACATGGCCTTTTGCAATTCATCTGATGAAAGTATTTGGGGCCCTGCTCATGAACAGTGGCACTATGATTTTGTTAATCTGCCCCAAATGTTGATTTCCCACAGCACCACGCCATTCTGTGCCAGATGTGCAAAACCACAGTTTGGGCAGGTTGTGAAACATGACAGCTGCAACATTCATAAGGAGGTGTGAAGAGATGGAAATGTTGGAAATCTGGAGTGAAAATATTAAAAATTCTCAAAGTTCGAGCATCCATGAAAACTACACAATGCACGCCGTAACACAGTCATTTATTTGAACTTTTCACCAAATTTTCAACATAGGCATTTTGGGACCCTCTGCTCATGAACAATGTCACTGTGAAAATAGCAATGTTGAAAATCTGGAGTGAAAATATTAAAATTCTTGAAGTTACGAGTGTGCATGGAAACTGCACAATGGACACTCATAACATAGTTATTTTGTGGAATTTTGTCACCAGATTTTCAACATAGGCATTTTGGGACATCCACTGTGAACAGTGTCACTGTGATTTTCTTAATCTGTCCTGAACATTGATTTCCACAGCAACCACGCCATTATGCGCCAGATGTGTGAAAATACATTTTGGGCAGGATGTAAACAATGGCAGCTGTACTGTTCATAAGGAAGTATGTAAAATAGCAATGTGGAAAATCTGGAGTAAAAATCTCAAAATTCTCAAAGTTATGAGTGTGCGTGTTACTTGTGCAATGCACGCTCATAACACAGTCATTGTTTGAATTTTTTCACCAAATTTGCAACATACACCTTTTGTTAGCTCCACCTCATGAATAGTGGCACTGTCATTTTGTTAATCAGTCCTGAAAGGTCATGCAGTGACTGCAAAATCACCTTTTGGGACCGAATAATGCCATGACAGTGATTGAATTCATGAGGAAGGGTCCCAAGAACCCCATGTTGAAATTTGGTGTAAAAAGACTAAAAATGGCTGAGATATCCACATAAATTGGGAAAAAAAACCATTTATGCCATTATACAGCTTACCAGCATTTCTTCAGTTCACAGTCAGCTTTGAAGAGTGCAGACGTGTTCCCGGTCCACCAAAGATCATTGCGCCTGGCTCCAAAGGATAAGTATTGGGTGAGGGGGGTGGGGAGGTGAGGTGCGAGAGGCTGGGTGCGGTTGGAGAGGGGACCCAACGGCGAGGGACTGTTTTGTTTCAAGGGAAAACAAAAGATGTCACAGGAAGGTTTTTTTTTTTGTAGGTTTAGCTTTTGGACACACTGGGGTGGGCTCCCAGTGTGCCACCTGCTTTTGGGAGGAGGACTTGAACCAACAGGGATTGGGCCCCTGTCAGCAAAGAAAACCTGTTTGGGGCATGATGCCGAGGGGATTGGGCACCCCTCAGCACACAACAAATGGGGGAACATTATGCCGATGGGGATTTGGCTCCCTCATCAGCAAATGAACTGGGATGGGGGCATGCTGACAGGGGACTGTGCACCCCACTGGCTTTTATGGGGACCGTGAGCAGACGGCGACAGCTGCCATGTTTTGTGAAATTATACATCAGGCAGGCATCACCCTGCAATGACAGGTCACTCCTCATTGCAGTGGCTAATTTGTTTTAGTTGGTGGCACGCTGGCTGAACTAATATCAGCAGCAGTGTGCCACCGCATTGGAAAATGAGGGTCAAGCCTAAGAATGTAGTGGTGGCATTATCCACCACAGTGCCGCACCTCCAAACTCACTTCTCTCCTAGTTGCCACATAATGTTTCTTGCGCATGCACACAAACATTAAAAGAAGAAGAAAAGGAATATGTTCAGTGCTGATTGCCTACTCCTGTTTTGTTTTGGTTTCTTGGTTTTGGTGCAGTTTGTAGGTAGTATCACAAATCTGGAACACACACTGACACTCAAAGTAAAACAGCAACTGAAGTAGCCCACCAAGAAAATACTTATTTTATTAAAATACATTTTTTAGAAGGATACCTAGCAACCCCTGGTGCACACACTCAGTGTCTAGTCTTTTTATTTTTACTTCTACTCTCCTTTCTCCTTAATTTTGCTGCTCTTGTGTTTACTGTTTGATCCAGTTTTCAAATTATCACTTTTTAATCTGGTCTCTTGGAAAGCCTATCCAGTCCTGGTTTTACTAAAATTTAGTTATCCGTTACCATGGTTTATTTTACAAGCCTGGTATTTTTTTTTGCTAAAGGTTCCTCAAGTTTCTCTCAAATACTTTATTTTGTTACTTAGCACCTACCAAACTGATATAGGAACAACTACATCATGTACCCTCCCCAAAAGCTAAGTGATTACTGCAGAAAACCACGAGTAAATGTTTTACGCTTCATGAAGTGGAGGAACTGTTAAAAAAATGAATGACAACCACAGTCTGACCTACTGTATCTTTACTTATCTGCTTTAAAATAATGAGCTTCAGGAAATGTGTTTTGTTTTAGCACAGACACTTTTAGATGAGGCTGTCTTATTGTAGGTCAGTAACTACAGCCTGTCTGAATCTTTGTCTTTAAATTACTGACTGACAGCCAATTGTTGGAATCACCAGAAAATCTCACTGTTGAGAATCGCTAAAGACAAGTTCCTTTTGACATTAATAAATTGTACAGTACCTCTTACTGACAGTTTGGTCTATTGTTCACTGTATTAGACTAAGGAGGATTGCTCTCAATATTGCCTAAGTGGATTGTAAAACTGGCTAGATAATTTAAGCATCATTCAAGGCTCAACAAGTAAGCTTTCAGTTTGTCAGTGGTTTACCATAATTGCTTAGTCCCTTTACTTTTTCTCACTGTCTGCCTTGGGCACTGCATCTCTAATTATTAGTATTTTCTTGTAAAAGCTTGTTGTTTATTTTTGTAATGAAAGAGCGATTCCATGACCTTTATGTCTGTAGCACTGAATTTTGTGATCTGACATTATCAAATAAGTGAATCTATGATCAAAAAGCCTGTAGGGAAGTTAAATAAAAATAGATAGTTGGAGAAGGTAAACTGACAGTACCTCTCTTGTGAGCTGCATTGACATTCACACTGTGATGGAAATAAGCAGCAAAACTGCTACATTCAGTTCTCCACTGCAAGAAGTCATTGGAAGTCAGGAGCAGCAAGGCTGCCACACTATCTGAATGAGCATATGGAGACAGCTGGAAAACAAAAAATGATAATGTCAGGTGCAGCACCCTTATTTAAAATAAACACAGTGATTTACACTAATTTAATTCTCCGTTTCAAACATGGAGATAATCACAACTGTGTCAGTGGCTCTTTCAGTATAGCAGGTCTGATGCTGGCGGTATTTTGGCTGTTTCAGGCACTTTAATTTATGTTATATGGACTGGTGGGACACCAACAGGACATCAGGAAATCAACAGGAAAGTTTATTATTGAAATTGCACCACCTGGATCATTTCAGTGGTTGTGAATGCAGACTGAATTGAATTCAGAACTGGCATACTGCTCAGTATACTGCATAAAGCTACTACACTGGTAACAAGTTAATGACACCAGTGCTCACTACCACTGTTGCCGCGTCATCGAGTTACCGATTAGCTTTACTATAGCAAGCACTATATGCCCTCTTGTGCAAGCTTAAAGAGCACCTTTATCTATAGTTTTGCATTTCAGAAACATTAAACTTTAAATTGTGTTTGACATTTGATATCGCTGGGATTCAACTAACAAGAGCCTTGTTTGTTGAACCCTGGCATCACTAGGTACCAAAACCTGATTTCAAATTGGGAAATCACAGTTGAAAAAGATACTCCATTCAAGTAAATGAAGCACTCTCCTGTGCTCGATCAATAATGATGTCACAAAACATTGGCAGGCGGATCGGAGAGTCAGGAAGTGGAGAGGGATCATGTGGCCAGCCCCTCGAGGGCAAATTATGATCCCTTCCCTTCTTTTGAGGGCTGAAAATAAAAGAAAATGCATGGAAGAGCTCCCTATGAGGTAAGGGAGCTCCTGTATAATGTTTTTAAATTGGGAAAGGTGTCTTTATGTCCCTGGCAGAGGCCCCTGCCATATACAGTGGCAAAACAGGAAATGCTGCTTAATGTTCAAGAAGGTTTTGAATCTAACAGTTATCAGCGTGAAGCTTATATAGAGGTATTTGATGCAGCAGATCTCTTGTGGCTGCAGGTATCTGTATCAGGTGTCACTCCTGCTGCAGACCGCTGGCTCCACCCAGGTGTCCAACAGTAGGTTATGAAAGTGCTCTTTGATGACACCTATTGACAGGGTCCTGTGAAGCCCGCTGGGCTGAACCACATCCCGAGGTCCCATCTCCGAGATCAGCACCCCCACGGCGCGCTGAGCCAGCTACCTTCAAGCACAACCCAGGGTCCCAGCATCAGGGTCCTGTGAAGCCTGCTGGGCTGAACCACATCTGAAGTCCTACCTCTGAGATCAGTGCCCACATGGCGCGTGGAGCCAGCTACCCTCAAGCCCAACCCAGGGTCCCAGCATCAGGGTCCTGTGAAGCCTGGTTGGGCTGAACCGCATCCCGAGGTCTTACCTCTGAGATCAGCGACCCCACAGTGCATGGAGCCAGCTACCCTCAAGCCTAACCCAGGGTCCCAGCATCAGAGTCCTGTGAAGTCTGCTGGGCTGAACCACATCCCGAGGTCCTGCCTCCAAGATCAGTGCCCCACGGTGTGTGGAGCCAGCTACCCTCAAGCCCAACCAAGGTCCCAGCATCAGGTTCTGTGAAGCCCGCTGGGCTGAACTGCATCCCGAGGTCCTACCTCCAAGTGATCAGCGCCACCACGGGCGCTGTGAGCCAGCTACCTTCGAAGCCCAACCCAGGGTCCCAGCATCAGGTGTGTGGCAGTTGGACACTGCACCGCCGATCCCAAAAGCCGTGGGTCCTTCTCAATTCCCTTAATTTTTGGTGCTGTCATATGGTGTGCAGCCGATTGGCTGTTCATCAACGTGGTGCTTATGGATTGGTCTGCCTGACTTGCCCGGTATTTTCAACTCTTTAGCACTAAATTGGAATATGACTGTGCTAAAGTAAAGCTGCCGTGTTAATTTCTTTTTCTCTATTTTGCCCTTCGGGTTGTTCTCTGTTGCCCTGTATGCTCTGCCCTTAAATTTAGTTTTAAAATTCTCTCGTGGGTCTCCAAGTACTGATCTTTAGTAGTGTATTATTGGCAGAAACGCCACAGCCTGTACATTCCCAAAGCTCTGGTTCTAATGTACTGTTAAGTCTGATCTTTCATTGTGATAGTGTGGATGTTAATTTGGAAGAAAAAAATGAATTGATTGCTAGGCAGAAATTGGTGCTTGCATTTGTAATTCCTTCTTTGTCCCCTGAGACTGCCACTGTTTAGCTACCTTTATTCTCCTGGCCCCAGCAGACAGAGCTGGCATCTTGCTTACTGTCTGCAGCACACCCTTTGATTTAATTCATTGAATACAGCTCTTTTGAGCTATTGTTTAATTGGAACCCTCCCTTTCTCCTGCTCTATCTAAACCCCTCCACATCCTTTTCGTCCCACCCTCCCAGGCCACCTTTAAATACACAGTAACCACACCCGCTCAGGCTACAATATCCTGACACACACTGACACTCAAAGTAACCTACCCGCCCCAAGAACCCTATTAACAGTACACTGCTGGATCTCATTATAGTAAATAAACCTGACACCAGTTCAGCTGTCATTATATTGTTAATTGTCCTGACCCCAGTTCAACTTTCATCTGGTTATTACAGTCCATACTATTTTCTTAAAGGTATATCCTAAATTACATTGATTTTGTTAGACTTGTCCCCTTGGATCTTCCTGGCCACATTTATACAAGCATCTCAGTATCTCGGATATCACTTCAAGATCAGGGCAGCATTATTTCTAACTATTGTATCCTACCTCCCTGTACACCATATGTACCATCCCTTGAATCCAAAGCTCATTCATTCTGGTGCTCCCAATCTCCATTCACACATAGCTGATCAAAATACCTACAATTACTGAACAGGCCAAGTGCACACAAGGGTTCGCTAGGTTGGAGTTGGTTATTCAAACACCGTGGCAGGCTGGTGCATCTCCTGTCCTAACATGTGAAGGCATTCCGCCTGCCCACTTTTCCTTATCTCCATTGATGCTTTCTGTGAGACTACTCATCTTTGTGGCTACAGGCCCTCCAGCTTACCACTGCAAGGACTCCCTAATTACACCTACTAACTCCTAAGTATAAAAGTCTGGATCACTTGGTATGTCTTGGAAGCCTTCAGGAAACTCCTGCTTATCCTACTCCTATGCTCAGGCAATGTTGAACTTAATCCTAGTCCACCAGCACTTATTTCCTCCCCACTGATCTAGTGAGCTGTAACGGTGTGAGTTTCATGCAAGTCAATGCGTGCAGTCTGCTAAAAAATTTACAACTATTCAGACATAGGTTTGTCACACCTTGCCTGATGTTTTGGTGGTTACCAAACAGTGGCTCAAGCCTGAACCATGGATCAGGAGGTATATATTCCTGCCTATTCCTTGTTTAGAACAGACAGGCAGTCTAGAAGAGGAGGAGTTGCCATGTATATTAAAAATAAACTTTCTGCTACTGTCATTGACTCAACTACAATTCAGAAAGAGTTTGAATGCGTAACTCTCAAGGTTGAGATTGCGCATAAGATCTCCCTCTGCATAATAGGATGCTATAGGCCCCATCTGTGGGACTTCAACTATTGTCCCACCTAAGTAACTCCCTGGGGTCACTGTCATCCGAGTTCATTATTCTGGGTGACTTCAACCTTGATTGGCTATCCAATGTCTCCACCCCTTAAATATATCTGTGACTCCTTAGGCCTGTCCCAACTCATTTCTGAAGCTACCTGCCCCAATAAAAAGAACCCTATTAACAGTACACTGCTGGATCTCATTATAGTAAATAAACCACACCTATTCTCCCGTGCTGGGGTCCTGTTCTCTGATATCAGTGACCATTGCTTCATCGCCTGTGTAAGGGCTATACCTAAGCTGGCATCTGTCACTGAACCCACCCTGAAGAGAAGCAGAAGAAACTTTGATGCTCACGCTCTCACCTTGGATCTGTAGACTCCTGCTGTGGCAAGATTTCACCTTGCAAAATCTGTATGCACAGCACATATCATTTTCAAAATATCATTATAGGGTTCTGGACAAGCATGCACCAGTTACTAAAGTCAGGGTGAAGGCCAATTCTGCCAATGGTTTACTGCCGACCTGAAGGCCTTATTGCTTAACAGATATCGGCTATGGAAACTTGCACGTAAAACCAAATTTCTGAAGGACTGGGCTCTTTTTAGACAGTTAGGAATTTGTGCACTACGATGATCAGAGAAGCTAAGGCACACTTTTATCGTATTGAACTCGAATCCTCCATGAAGTGTTCTTCCAAATTCTGGAAAACCTTAAAGGAGTTAGAAGGCTCCACATCTGTAAATTCATTGCCAAAAAAATCACAATCAGTTCCTACAGTCTCTGACAGGAATACTATCCTTGATTCACTCAATAATCATTTTGCCACCGCAGGTCTAGCTTTTGATTCCTCTCGCAAGCAACCTCCACGCAGTTGGGTGTGTGGATCAAGTTTACAACAATGGTGCAACCTTTCTCTACAGCCTGTAACCTTGAAAGAGGTGGACAAATTACTATTACAGCTAGATGACAGAAAAGTGCTGGGCTGACCTTATTGACCCTTTCTTTCTGAAGATTAGTACTCATGTCCTAGCAGTGCCAATCACGCACCTTTTCAACCTATTGCTCTCACAAGGAAATATCCTCCCATATGGAAAATGGCCCATGTGGTTCTCTCTATTCAAATCTGGGGATCCCAATAACCTAAATAATTATAGACCTATTTCCTGCTTCCCATCCTGTCTAAATTGCTGGAGAAACTAGCGAGTTCACAGCTTAGGAACTACCTAGAATCATCTAACCTGTTGAATACCCTACATTCAGCCTTCAGACCATGGCACAGCACCATCTCAGCATTGGCAAAGGTGAAGGATGACTGGCAGCGTGAGCTGGATGAAAAGAAATTCATTTGGGTGGTTTTGCTTGACCTATGTAAGGCCTTCACACAGTTGACTATAGCTTGCTCCTGTCTTCCCTTCAGAATATCGGACTGGACCCCTGGCATTGAAATGGTTCTCTAACTACCTTACTGGCCGATTCCAACAGGTAAAAGTGCAAAGGAACTATCTCTGCTAAAACCACTTTTGAGAGGTGTACCACAAGGTTCTGTACTGGGCCTTTTCGCAGTTTACATTAACAGAATTAATGCTACTATCAAAGATGCTAGCATTCACCTCTTCGCTGACGATACTGTGCTTTATGTCAGCAGACCTACTTTTGGATCAGCCTGTAGTGATCTACAGCAGAATTCAATCAATTGCAGCTATGGCTCCTAAATCAGAAATTACTTAAATGCCAAAAAGACTAAGGCAATGCTTTTTTCACCCCTTTCTCATGCAACAAATCCATCTTCTAATGGAACGCTTCCTCAGATTACCACCCTACTTGGTGAACATTTGGAATTCATAGACAAATTTAAATATCTAGGGTCTGGATTGACCACAAACTCTCATTCATTGATCACATTGAGGAGCTGTTGAAAACTCAGAAAGAGACTTGGTCTCTTTTACAGGATTAAGCACTTTCTCACCAAGGATGCAAAGAAGAGATTGGTGCAAACCACGTCCTTCCCTGATTGACTACGCAGACTTTCTGTATAGTCAAGGTCCTACTACCACGCTTAACTAAACTGGACACACACTTCACCGAGCCTTGAGGTTTATCACAGATCTCTTACTCAACTCACCACTGCGCCTATATACAGCTGTGGGTTGGCCTTCCAAGCTTTAGACACTAGAGAAATGCTGCCGTGTGGACCTATAGTACCATCACCAGAGGTTACCCTCTTATATTTCAGACTGTCTACCATTGAAAGTCATATCAAGTATGGGCTGATAAGTGCTCAGTATATTTCTCTGGCTGTGCCCAAGGTCAGATCACAGTTTGGCCGGTCTGCCATAAGCTGTATGCTACCACTGCTTTGGAATAAGTTGCAAGAAACTCTGAAACTGTTCCACCCGATCAGTCTAGCAGCATTCAAATCAGTTACAATTGTCCTTCAAGGAAGCCTGTAACTGCTTCCATTGACAGCTGCCATTTCTCCATTTGTTGATGTCCTCCTTGTACCATGTATCATAACTGTGCCATTATTGTCCTCTCACCATTCTGCCCTCTCCAATTCTGCTCTCTCCATCCTTTTTCTTCAACTCAGTACCTTCCAAGGGTATTTGCTGACCACTTACTTTCCTTCCTCCCTTTACCCTTCTTGCCCTTCTCAGTACACCGCCCTAGCTTATTATATTTAGTGTTGGCATGTGAGTGTTGCCGTCCTTAAGGATAACTCATCCCCAGCTAGCATGTATCCTTCCATGATTACCCCTGCTCAGTGTCAGAGTCTATGTGTAAGTAAATATGCAGCTGTTATGTGGTGGTGCTATTGCTATGTTCTCAGATTCTTTATTTCTTGATTGTCATTATATTGTTAATTGTCCTGACCCCAGTTCAACTCTCATTGACTGGTACTGCTGTAACCATGATGTTCTTTACTGTCTTCTTGTTCTATGTCCAGGTCCATCTTGAAATGAGCTTGCTCAATGATGTTCGCCTGGTTAAATACAGATATTGATTGATTTGTTTCACAGCTGGTGAAGTAATCTTTAAAGAGTCTACTGAAACTAGAATGAGACTCAAAACCTCAAGGTCGACTCTGAAGCTCACAGAGGGGATAGGATATGTGGCCCTTTTCACAACAAGCAGTTATTTCATGACAAGGGCAGGAGAGCTCAAAGCAATATACCCCAGCCTTTGAAGGCCCAGAAGAAAGCACAATCAAAAACATAGGCACCAAAAGCACTCAGTGCCACCATCTGAAGCTCTGGCCCCAGGAACACTTTAGCTGTCTGAAGTGGATCCTGCCCCCAGTATTGGGATGCATAACCCAATTTCACCTTCCGTGGGAATCCATCATGATGGATAATAGGAATGGGTGGACTTGAAAAGTCCTGACCCTTATTATCAGGATCAGGACCAAGCCAAAAAAACTGATTAGTTCTGATTTAAAGAGGGAATCCAGTGATCAGTGTTTCTCTTTATATCATGTAGCTCTATGCCCTAACTGTCCTATGTAGTCATTTTTCATAAAATTTTAATTTTTACCTTTTTCTCCATTTCTGAGCATTTTAGTTCCCTGTGTGACTGTGAGAAAAGCACTAGTGCACATGTGCGAAGTTAGTTAATATTTATTTCTTATTATTGCAACCAAGCTCAAAGCACAGGTTGAAATTCCATGACATCACCTCCAGATCGTCCTGGTGCAGTGTAGTATGGCTGGAGTGATGGAAATCCAGTTTACAGAGCATTTTGGTGCAGAAACCAGTGTTGACACCACAGATTCACCTGGAGGTGTGGATAATGGTAATGCTGACAGAGACACCAATGTGTCTGATGCAGTTTCAGAATACAGTGAGCCCTTATTCAGGATCCTTACTGTCTGGATCCCCTTGTGAGTTAGTCTGATGGCACTTCAGAAAGCATTAGTGAAAATTAGCCCAATGAGGAGCACCTTCAAAATACAGACTGGTAGACATTCTGGCAGATTTGTTAGGCATCCATATGGGTCACAATTGTAATTGATATGTTGCTCTCAGCCTCGCTGTTGTTCTGCTTCTGTTTTCTGCTGCATGTAGGTACTGGGCTGGCACACTGTTACTCCACGTGGGCATGAAATGAAAGAGTGGCTGTGAAGTATGCCAAACAGGGAGCATTATGTACTCAAGTGAAAAATCAATAAAACACTCTTGAAGTTCATGTATATGGCTTATGTGAAAGCAGTAATGGTGTGATAGACTATGTGTCATCAAAGTTTTATGGCACATCAGCTTGGCTGCCATATGGGTGACAAATGTGCTGCATATGTCTCCTGTGGCACACTGTTGCTCTGGGGTTATTTTAAGCTGCTGTGATGTATTAGGATGGTGCAATATCACCCGTAGGGCATAAAATAAGAGTGGCTGTGAAGTGTGCCAAAAGGGGGGCATCATGTAGTCAGGGAAAAATAAATAAAATACTTGTGGAAGTACATTAATATAGCTTTTGTGAAATTTATAATGGTGTCAGCACCATATATCTGCTACTTTTATTGCACATTGGCTAGGCTGCCTTATGGGTGACAGCTGTGTTGCATATGTCTCCATGTGACAAACTGATATTCTGGGGTTCCTGCTGCATTTAGGTACTGGGATGGTGCAGTGGCATTCCACAGGGCTATAAATAACAGAGTGGTTGTGAAGTAAGACAACCAGAGAAGCATCATGTTGGCAAAGAAAACAAACTTGGCACCAGCCTGCCAGTGCAGTGGTTGATTTCGTTTGCAACACCGCTACCCGGTTCGGGAACTGATCCAGGTCATCGGAGGGCCAGCCGGGGAGAAGGATTGAGCATCTCTAGAATTGCTTTCCTTTTCCAGGGGAGGGTGATCTGTGATCGGGCAGGAACGACACCTGGCAGAGGCTGAATTTGTTTTCCTGCACCACGACACAGTTCTGGGGCAGGACAGATGCAGGCTGTCATTGCATATCTCTGCCCCAGCTTTCAGGGAGAAAATTCTGCGGCTGGCCATCTCAGTGAAGCCCTGTCCCCAGGCTTTGATTAGCCTCCCAGCTGGCTCTCCCAACTAGTCCCAGTATCACGGCACTGGTAGCCTGTATGGTGCCGCGATCCTGCCCTCTGGGAGGTAAGCCAGGGGACCGGGACAGCACAAACAATATGGGAAGGTGAAAGCTTGAGAGGCACCATGACTAGGGCAGATACCCAATGGTCAGCCATGTAAAAGCACACTAAATATAAAAAAAAACTTGTGGAACTGCCATTGCATTGGCTATTTGTATTTGATAGTTATAATGGTGTGAGGCCACATGTATCACCTAACTTTTATAACACATTGGCTATGTAGCCATGTGGGTGATGACTGTGATGGATATGGCTTCCAGTTGCACACTGTTACCTTTGTGTCTTTTATGCTGAATTTATGTACTGGACTTGAACACTGTAACCTGGTGGGTCATAAACTAACAGAGGGTCTGTGAAGTGTGCCAACCTAGGGAGTATCAAGTGGAGCAGCGTAAAAAAAAAAAACATGTGGTAATACATTTACAGTGGCATCCCCAAAGATGAAGCAATTCTGTAGCATTTGCAGCACTCTGCAGAATGTTGCAGCAGACCTACTAGATAAAACAGTGTAATTTCAATGGCAATTAGTCCCTTCTGTCATTCAGGAAAATGTGACACTGCTAGGATGAAGTGAATTCCACACTTCCTGCATGGCAAAAGGGACTAATTGCCATTTAAATTACATTGCTTTATTCAGTAGGTCTGCTGCAGCATACTGCAGAGTGCTTTTAAAAGTGGGGTTCATCCTGGGATGCCACTGTACATTGCCTGTTCAAAAGTTATAATGGGGTGAAGCACCATGTAGCAACTGACTTTCATGGCACATTTGCTAGTCAGTCATATGGGTGACCACGAGGATGGAGATGTCACCCTGTGGCACATTCTTATTCTGTATGTCTTTAGGCCATACTTAGGGACTCAGCTGGCATACTGTCACTCCATGGTAGCATAAAATAACAGTGACTGTGAAGTGTGCCAACCAGGGAGCAACATGTGTCCAACGATAATAAAAGAAAAAAAAAAATTATTGGATTGCACTTACATTATGTCTCCAAAATGTATTCTACAAAAACACAGAACATAGGAACATAGAAATTGTCAGCAGATAAGGTCCGCCAAGCACATTTAGTATGCCTGAGAATCCTACACTTTTTTTTGTCTTTGCCCCTAACAGGTCAATGGCTTGTCACTCCTCATTCCCATGCCTGTCCCAGGCATCTTAAAACCCTCTGCTGTGCTCCGCTCCCATCTCCTCCTGTGGCAGTCTGTTCCATGTGTCCACCACCCTCTCAGTCAATAATAACTTTCTCACATTTCCCTTCACTGGCCACCTTCTGGTGTCATATCACACCTCGTGGCCTTGTATAAATATTATAATTGAATAAGTCTCCACCTGCACCTTGTTTATACTTGAATGTGCCTGTCATGTCCCCTAATATGTCCTCTCCTTCAAAGAGTACATTTTGATGTCACTCAGTCTCTCCTCATATGTTTTATGTTGCAAGCTCTGCACAGTCTTATTTGCTCTCCTCTGTACCACCTGTAACCTGACAAGGTTCCTACCAAGGTGTGGCCTGAAGAATTGCCCACAGTACTATAGGTGAGGCCTCACTAGCATTTTATAGAAATCCATCAGCACGTCCCACCTTCTGCTAGTGATACCTCTGCCTTCACACCCCAGCATGCCACAGTCACTACTACTGGCCTTTGTACTCTGCTTACACATCTTTAGGTGGTCAGAAATTATAACCTCCAGGTCTGTTTGCTCATTGGTGATCCTCAGCAACTTCAATACTCCATCCTGTAGCTCACCACAGGGTGTCCTCTTCCCAGGTGCAGTATTTTGCACTTCTTGTAATAGAACCTTAATTGTCCAACCTCAGCTGTTTGTCAAGCTTCTCCAGGTCCTTCTTCATCCTCTCCACACTCTCTGGAGTATCCAACCTGTTGTAGATCTTGGTGTCATCTTCAAATAGTCATACCATTACCAGCAGCTGTACTTCTGTGTCACTAATGAAAACACTAAACAGGAGTGGTCCAAGGACTGATCCCTGAGGAACTCCACTGGTCACCCCCTTTCCCCAGACTTGATCACATTTACCACCACCCTCTGTGTCCTGGTTATTACCAAATTCCAAAACCAGATTACCATTTAGTGCTCTAGTCCCAGACTACCCATCTTGTTAACTAGCCTTTTGTGTGTGGTGGAGTACAAGGCTTTGCTAAAATTGAGGTAGTTGATGTTTTGGCTCCCTCCCAGACTCACTTACCTTGTCACCCAGTCCAAAAATCATGTCATATTTGTCTGACATGACCTTCCTACCTTGAATCCATGTTGTCTTGGAATCTGGTCACTTTTGCATTCCAAGTGTGCACTTTTTATTGTGGTGAGGCTGAGATGTGGATTGTTTGGAAAGTAATAGAGAGGACCCCATTTTAGTGGTATTACCACAGTTGGCAGCACACAATAAGCATGCATCCTCCTGAAAAGTCTGACAAAACTTCAATTGAGGAGAAACAACAGTAAAAGGATGTATATTCAGCCAGAATGTTACAGATACTTATTGTGACAGTACCACTGTGAAATGGCCTAATAGCTGCAGTGCAAATTGGGGAACAGTTATTACAAGAAAATGAACTGTAGTAGGAGCAACCACCCACAGCACACACACTTCTCAACACACAGTTTAAAAGGCAGTGTACAAAAAAACTCAATTCAATAAGCATTGCAATATGAATCTTATCAGGCTACATGAAACCAGTTATGTATGTATTGATAAATAATAGATTAATACATGTGACAACAGTATGCTATGGATCCCAGAGCATATAGCAAATACAGTAATCCAGCAGGGAACAGCAAAGATGTCACCTGTGATCTGCAACAGGCACAACTCAGCAGTGACTACCCTGCTACCCAAAAAGTGACAAAAGCAAAATCTCAACAATGGGTAGCACACTACTAAAGTAGGGATGGAACATACAGTGTACTGCAAAATGGCTGTATTAGTGAAACTGGAACTGGACAGGGAAATTACGCCTTACAAAATGAATATAATACACTACAGGATAATAACAATGTGCACCACCACATATGTAATAAAATGCCTTTGCAGGAATAGGAGTTTAGGCTACTGGAACCTATGATTTACAGCACTAAACAACTGCATAAACTGTATAGCTGTTAGGTGCAAAATTAATAGGTTAGCACACATAAATACCATGCTGCAGCTTGCTTCAATTTTACTGTACAGTTTATTACTTGTGGGGCTCTAGCAACACAACACAGACCACCAGAAAAGTACAGCACCAGCAATTGACAGCTGCTTCCACGATCGAGGAATACTGCAGCCCCAACATTACACTCCAAATCTATATTGCAGCTAGCAATAAAGGTTGTGATCCCTGAAAATCTTGATCAGTCAGGAATGGAAGACTACAAAATAATGATGTCCTATCTGCACATCAACACTTGACAGATTGAACTGCAATGTGGTTCCTGCTCCATCCAGAACACACTATGATAGATGTGTTCTGGAGGTGACGCTACTTCCATCTAGGCGCGATAGGCTCCCTGTCGGAAAACCTGAAGTAACATTGCAGGGTTAAACTTTTCATTTTAAGCAACAGAGTGGAAAAAGATAAATATCATTGTGATTCAGCACCAGAGCCCACAGACAACAGACCGGTGAGCTGCAATATTGTACCTATAAGACAAAGAACCTCAGCGCAAGCACTGAGGCAATGGTTACCCCCAAAGGCACTGGCCGAAGCCAAGTTTCAAAGAAATACAAAATCACACATACCCCATAATGCAAAGCACCATGGGCTGTATATGCAAATCACCACAGTATATTATGCTGGTTCAACTTTAAGCAGAAATGCATGGTACCGAAAGGCCTCTCACACAGTCTGCAAAGGTTGCTAATCAAGACACATAGATGCATTTTGTCCTACCAGGACTCATCAGTGTGCCTTGCCTACATGACACCCCAGTGGAATGAACCAGCTACCCTGAGATGGCCTATCTGGGTTATGTTGTGATGAACCCAACATATTGTACCTATGATTGCCCAATTCCTCTTTAAATCAGAAGCTTTTGTAAAACATGAGAAAAACAGAACATTTGCCATAAAATTGCATAAATGGCATCAGAATTTATGACACGAATATGGAATTGTAAACAGCATTTCAGGAAATGTAAACTGTGAGCATATAGTACTGATGTGCTGGTCAATTAACTACATGGCAGTTGACCTCTCTTAGTCTGTTTCCTGCCTCTGCAGTGGTGTAACTGTAAACTGACCTGTCTGTCCTTTGAAGGATCCCTTTCCCATTTAGTAGTATACAGTGGCCATGGAATTTTATTTATTCCCTTGGCACTATTGTTGCTTCGCTGCTTTTTAAATGAAATTAAGGCACTAGTAGGCAGTGATACTGGCAGTCTGGCAGCAGAGTTTTAAAGAAACTATCTGACAACGTGGCAAGTGGAAACAAGTTCTGCAGCCCGACAGCCAAACACTCAAACATTTCAGCAAGCAAGACAAGCTGAAGCTTTGCCTGTTGGCCTTCCCTTTCTGACTTTCCACAGAAATGTTTTTTATTTTTTAATCCCTTCTAGTTTTTTATTTTTCAATTGCTTGCCTGGCCTGCCTTGTTTAACCTGTTTCTTTAGTAATGCAGAGCTCTCTTGGCCTACTGGCCTTCCCTATCTTGCCTTCCCGAATCCCAACTGTTCCTAACTCTCTGCCAGGTGGCCAAAGTTTTCCTCTTAAATAAACCCCCGATTTTTTAATGTTTGTTTCTTGTTTTTAAAGTTCCTCTACAGCTTCTCCTGCTGCAGGCTTTGCTAGTGAACGATGATGGGATGAGCACCACACTCAAACAGGGACAGAGAAAGAATCTCATATTTAGAAGTGGGTAGCCATCTGGGAACAAGCGCCACCAAACAGTGTGGTTCAGGATAAATACAGCCATAGAGTCAAGCCATACAAAAGCAAGAGTATTGGACTTTAGGAGGGCTGACTTTGGGAAAATGAGAGAGTGCCTCAGAAAAGTACTAGCAAACAGGCAAGAAGGAGAGGTGGAGGAACAATGGGAGTAATCAAAATAGCCATCACAGAGGCAACAAGCCTTTGTGTGAAGCAAATCAACAAACACAACAAAGGAAAAAATGCTATGGTTCTCAAAAAGGTGGCAGGAAAGGTTAAGGAGAAAAGGATAGCATTCAGGAAATATAAGGAAACACAGAAGGAGCAGGACAGAGAACTTTATCAGTTAAAGTAGAAAGAGGCAGGGAAGGCAGTCAGAATAGCAAAGGCCCAAACCGAGGAAAGGATAGCCAACTCTGTTAAGAAGGGGATAAGACTTTTATTGGTACATTAGGGAGTGAAGAAAGACCAAAGGAGGGATACTGAGGCTTAATAAAGGGAGGGATGTGGCAGAGGGTGATAGTGAAAGCAGGAATACTGAATGAATATTTCTGCTCAGTATTCACAAAGGAAGAGGAGGGGAGGTACCTAAACCAAACAAGAGAAACACTGGATGGGGTGTCAATACCAGTCCATTCACAGAAGAAAGGGTTCTGAAAGAACTAGTAAAACTGAAGGTGGACAAAGCAATGGGGCCTGATGGGATTCAACCAAGAATTCTAAAAGAACTAAGGGTAGAACTAGTGACAACACTGACTACTCTCTTTAACAAATCATGGGAGGATGGGGTGGTACCTGAGAACTGAGGTGGGCAGATGTGATTCCTCTTCACAAAAGTGGGAGCAGAGGCAGGAAACTACAGACCAGTTAGTTTGACCTCAGTGGTAGGGAAAATGATAGAATCACTTCTGAAGGAAAGAATTGTGAGCACCTAGAGGCCAGTGGGGCACAAGACCTGAGGCAGCATGGATTCACAGCAGGAACATTGTGTCAGATGAAGCTAATAGATTTCTTTGACTGGGTGACCAAAGTAGTAGACCAGGAGGGCTGTGGATATGGCCTACCTAGATGTTAGCAAGGCATTTGGTACAGTCCCACACAAAAATTAATATAGTTAGCCAGCCTTGGAGTGGATCCCAAGGTGGTAGTCTGATAACAAAATTGGCTGGACAACAGCACGCAAAGGGTAATAGTAAACTGAGTCCACAGTGAAGAAAGGAGAGATACTAGTGGAGTACCGGAGGGTTCAGTACTGGGGCGGTCCTTTTCAGTGTCTTTACGAGTGACATTGCAGAGGAAATGGAAGGAAAAGTATGTCTTTTGCAGACTATACAAAGATCTGCAACAGGGTTGATACACAAGATGGAGTGGAAAGGATGAGAAGGGACTTAACAAGGTTGGAGGAATGGTCAAATGTATGGCAGCTTAGATTCAACGCAAGGAAGTGCAAAGTAATGCACCCGGGAACAAAACCCAGGGAAAGAGTACACAATGAGGGGTGAGATACTGACAACAACAAAATGGAAAGGGACCTGAGGTAATTATATCAGATGACCTAAAGGTGGGCAAGCAATGTGAGAAGGCAGTAAGAAGGACTGGGGGTACTGGGATGCATAGGGAGGCATCAACAATAGAAAACAGGAAGTTGTTATCCCTCTGTACAGACAGTTGGTGAGACCTCATCTGAGTACTGCGGCAGTTCTGGAGACCCCATCTCTGCAAGGACATAGACAGAGTGGAGGTTGTCCAGAGGAGGGCAACAAAATGGTGCAGGGTCTGCACCAGAAGACATATGAAGAGAGATTAAAGGAGCTTAATATGTATACCCATGAGGAAAGAAAGGAGAGGGGGACATGATAGAAACTTTCAAGTACCTCAAGGGAATCAACAAAGTCCAAGAGGGTAGTATGTTTCAGAAAAAGAGATGTTCAAGAACAAGGGAGCACAATTTGAAGATAGAGGGGTGGCTCAGAGATAATGTGAGGAAGTATTTTTACAGAGAGGGTTGTGGATGCATGAAACAGCCTTCCTGAGGAGGTTGAGGAGTCAAGAACAGTGGGGAATTCAAGAATGCATGGGACAGACATAAGGCAGTTCTAGTGAGGGTAAGAGGAAGTAGGCTGTTGGCTAACTAGGATCTGCAGCTTATCCAGCAGGTAGGAAAATGGGCAGACTAGGTGGGCCAAGCGTTTCTCATCTGCCATCAAATTCTATGTTTCTGTGTTTCTACAAACTCAGGCAAGGTCAGTGAGCTGAGCTGCTCCATCTGTCCACACTCCACATTGACTTCCTCTCACTGACAGTTTCCCTTCCCACCATACAACCTTTTCAGCGCAGCAAGCAAGTGTGCCACCTGGCCTGTTAGTAGATGGTCAGGTGACTGATGAGTGAGTGTGATGTGGTGCGCAAGCATGATACTACTCCCTAGTCCCTCTGGCCCTGACAGTACCCCCCATAGCTGAGCTGAGCAAAAGAAGTGGCATCCTTCCAACACCACATCAGAAAGTCAGTGGTGAGTTATCCACAGCTGATTTAGTAAACTTTAAGTTTAAGGAGACAATAAAAGCAAAGTTAGGCTACTATTGCAATTGCCAATGCCACCACCACCACCACCACCCTATTAGGCAGGCACTGCAACTGAGGCAGTTAATTTGGCAAGTTGGAAATGGGGATAAAGAACAGGAAGGTGGGCACCTTGAGCCATGGTGGGAATCGTGGAAGAGCACACAGAACACTGACTAAGACAGAGTCTTCTGGGTGAGAGGCAGAGAAGAAATGGCAAAGAATGTTTGTTTTTGTGAACATTACTATTTTTGCCATTTTCACACTTTCTCATACTCCGCTTCACCCAGTGTGCTGTTTGCCCTCCAAGTTCAACTCCCACCGGGGCTCAAGGGTCCTGCACCCCATCCTTCTTTCACTATTTGCTAACCTGTCACATAACTGCAAAGGTTGCTGACCCCTCACTGAACTTCAACACTCCTTGCTCTTCTTTTTATATTTAAATAGCCACACGAGGCCATCAGACCCTGACCCAGTACATTTAAACTGATGGTTCTTATTGATCCAGGTCCGCCTAGACTGCATTGGATCCAGGGGATCTGGTTTTTGGTGGGTTTTTCCATCCATCCCTAATGGATAAATGGGTTCTAAGGATCATCAAAGAGGGGATTCCCTGGAATTGTTGTCCCCAGATATTTCTCCCAAAAGGCATCTTACCCTGTCAGAGCTTCTGGAACAGAAGTTTACAGGCCTTCTAAGAAACCAGGCAGTTTAAATACCACCAGAGTCAGAACAGAACACAGGATTCAACTGCTTCCTGGTACCAAAGAAATCAGGAGCCATGCACCCCATTCCTGATGTCAGAAAACTGAACAAATACATGGACTGAGAAAAATTCCAAATGACTTCTCTGAGATCCTCGCTACCTTATTTAAAGCATCAGGATTGGCTAGCATCATTAGGGTTTTGCAGGGTGCATACGAGCACATACTGGTGCACCCCAACCACCACAAGTACCTCCAGTTCTGCATGAAGGGGTAACATGATCATTTTAGAGTCTCACCCTTTGGGCTTTCCTCAGCTCCACAAGTTTTTACAAAGTGCTTTGCAGTTCTATAGTGCAGATCAGAAAGTTAGGACTCTAAGTCTTCCCGTATCTGGATGACTGGCTCAGAACAAGCCTGTCCAAACAGGGAGATGGAGCAGGCAGTGGCCACTGCCTTCCATTTTCTAGCCAAGGGAGTCCTGCTGAAATCAACAAAGTCTCAGCTGGATCTCTCCCAGGTACTGCTGTTCATAGGAGCTTTTTTGGACATGACCCGGCTTGGGCCTTCCTCCCAGACTTCAGGCTATGGAAAGTATTACAGGTGGCATGCTATATCATGGAACAGAAGGCTGTGCCAGTTTATTCCATGCAACACATGCTGGGCCCCACAGCTCCACTAGCAAGACTACACATGAGGACAATATTGTGGATGCTCAGTACCCAGTGGTCCCAGGCATCATACCCTCAAAACTACCCTATCAGGTGACCAAACCCCTGGTGAGATCTCTAATGTGGTAGTTAGTGGAGGAATGCCTCCTCCAGGGCTTCTCCTTTCTCCACCAGAGTCACAGGTGACTCTCACCACTGATACCTCCTTGCTGGGTGGGGTCAGTGTCTCCAGACTCAAGCTGTCTGGGACTCACCAGAAACACATCTCCACATAAATGTGCTAAAGATCTGTGCAGTTCTTTATGGTCTGATGGCCCTAGTGGGTCTGGTCAGCTGAAAGACAGTCCTCATTCAGATGGCTAACAAGTCTGTCATATACTATCTCAACAAGCAAGGAGAAGCACACTGTTACCTCCTCAGCAGAGATGCAATGAGAGTGTGGGAATGGTGCCTGGAGCAAGAAATCCTGCTCCATGCAAACTATGTGCCTAGAGTCCAGAACACTGTGGCAAATGAACTAAGTTGAACAGAGGCAGATCATCATGAATGGTCACTAGCAACAGACATCGCAAGATTGCTATTCGATGAATGTGGCATAACAGATGTGGACCCTTTGCATCCCCACTCAACACCAATCTGACTCTATTCTGCTCCAGAAATCCAGGACCTGGTATTTTCTGTCAGGATGTATTCAGACTGCCATGGTACAGTTTCTTTTTGTATGCATTCCCTCTAATCCTTCTCATTCAGAGAGTGCTCTCAAGCTGAAGGATCTTGGGGCAAGATGATCCCAGTGGCTCCTTCTGGCTCAGCAAATATGGTTTCTATTAAATCAACTGTCAGTCAGAAAACAGAAGATGTCACTCCGAATGGACTTATTGACCCAGAGTCGGCTAGTCCACTGTAACCTGCATCCCATTTACCTTCATGCCTGGTTCCTGAAGAAATAGAAGTGAACAGATTTAAAGTGCCCTAGAGGGTTTCTGAAATACTCTTAGTTGCTCTCAAAACTTCCACCTGGAAGAATGCTCAACTCAACCAAGTGAAAACAGATTTTCCATCTGGTGTTCCAAAACCATAGCTCATCTCTGGTATCCATCTGAAAATGTTTTGGAGTACTTCTAGGAACTTTCTGATGCTGGTCTGCAGTATCCAATAGTCAAGGGTCATCTATGTTTTATATTAGCATACCACAAACCTGTAGGCACCTCTCTTCTCTCTTTGCCACAAAAGCCACTGTTTAAGAGGTTCCTCAGTGGTATCCTGCACAAAAGAGGCCCCAGTAGGAAGCTGGTAGCTCTCTGGGACCTTCGGCTTGTGCTGGATATGCTTACTCACAAGCCCTTCGAGACTGTGTGGACATGTGACATGAAGTTTCTAAAACACAGCATTTCTGGTAGCTGTCACTTCTGCACGCAGGGTGTCTAAAATCCATGATTTGGTCACAGATCCTCTGTATACTGTTTTCCGTGAAAGATAAAGTAGTTCTCTGTACACCTCAATTGTCTACACAAGTGATGTTGAGTTCCATCTGAATCAGGCTATAATCTTGCCTATCTACTTTGGCAACTTCAGGAATGAGGGCGAAAGGACTTTCTGCTTACTGGATGAGAAGCAGGTCCTTTGTCTTTACCTCAGTAAGGTTGAGGACTACAGACAGTCAAAACAGGTCTTTGTCTCTTTCAACTATAATCAAAAGGAGCAGACTGCCACAATAAAATAGTGCATTTCAGTCTGGATTGTAAATAGTCTTTGCCACTGTTATACCATGGCTGAGGTGAAACTAGAGGGCAAGGTACATGCCCACTCAACCAGAGTAGTTGTCATTGACCTGGCATAGAAATCTAGACTTGCAAGGAAATGTCTAGATGAGAAAATATCCTGGATTAATAATACAGCTCCATCACCCTGGCTTTCTAAGGTGAAGGACTCATTAGTATCTGTTAACCTGAGGCTTTTATGGGGATTCACTTAAAAATATTACAGTACTGTATGTTACACTGGGTATATTTCATCCTGATGCTAGTCCACAAAATTGACTGTGCACAATCTGATCACTGCCCAAGATGCAAGGCAGGAGAGGTTCATTTACCCATATGGCATGGGAGTGCCCTCGAATCACCTACTATAGGAAGGAGATACTTAACATCCACTCCAAGACTCTGAAATATGAGTATGAACAGTCCCTGGAAAGAATGTTAATGGGCTAGACTCGAGGCTCAAACAGCAAAAGAAGCATTACAGGCACTCTCTGTGGCTCCTAGGGCTAATAACAGGAAAGAGTCCTGACTTATAAGTGACTCACTGGGGCCTCCCCAGCTATAGCCCAAGGGAGTAACGCATTGTTATAGACCATGTGAATAGAGAAACCCAGTATCTAGTCTTGGACCAACAGACCAAATGTGAACCCCTTGGAACAGTCATTGGAAGCACTATGGTTTTCTATGTAACCCAGCTGTCACGATGGAGGGAAGCATGCACCTCTCTTATGGAGCACGTGGACATTGAACACTGATTGCTAACATGAGGAGGTAGGTTCCCATAGCTGGTCACAGTTACCAATTACCTGAGAACCAAGCTGGGTAAACAAAGGCAAGAAGAATGATGTCATTATACTACTTATCCATTTGTTATGCAAATATCTCTGTCTATTGAGTATATCTGGCATTTGTTGAACCTAAAGGTGACCTGCAAGCTGGTCCTTGAGACTATCAAACTGCATTATGATATACTTACTTATATCATCTGTATAAGAAATGCACCAACAACAAATTAAAATAAAGTTTAAAAAAATCCAGGTAGGGTTTTCAGAGCAGATTGGTCATGGATCCATCAGCCCTCGTTTTAAAACAGATACACATCTGCACTGGTAGCATATCTGTTAGATGGCCTGCCAGTGTCTGCAGCTCAGATACAGTTGCATCTGAAAAGTCAGCACTTGCATAAAAACAATTCTGCAGATATCACAGGCTTGATGCAAGCTGCTGCAAATCATGACTTTTGTTGCTAATGCTCAAAGCTCTTTTATAATAGGGCGATGAATCTGAATGCATTTGTGTGATATGGGCAGATCACAATGCCACTTCTACATCTGACCCTTCTGAAAATCCCCCTCAGTGTTTACTGTAGTCACTTCTTGGGACTGAGATGAATTGATGGGTACTGCTTGCTGACATAATTGGACACAGGGACAATCCATCTAACTCTAGGCCACAAAACTACAACTTACATTAAACACAGTGAATATAAATGAAATATGGCACCACATAACTGGATTCAGAAACAAAAAATGAACAGCTGGAACCAATATTGGAAATTGAAAAGGCTTGCATAATGTAAACATGGACTGTTGCTTTAAGAATGGCACCAGCTTTACTGCAGCCCAGAAGGTGGTAACATTACCTGTCATGTCCATGTTGCAGGTATATTGTCTCTCCTACTACAGTTCCTGCAAACAAAACAGAGACCAGAACAAAAGTGTCCCTAACCTAAACAACACAAAATCAATCCTCCCCAGCATCACCTACCACACTGCCAAGTCCCTCAATGCTCCAGCTCTCCAAAGTGACTTTTGTTTTTGTTGCTGCCACATCCATGATGCTCCTCATGTTGCAATTTCTCACAGCCACTTTAACTGCCTCACCCGACTTACAGGCAAATCCTACCTGCTACTTTCAGCTGAGACATGCAAATCCCATTTCTGACCACAGTACAAAAGCTAAACTGAAGATATTGACTTCAGTGCACTCACTGTACTCACCACTCATGCTATCCCAAACAAAACTAAGTGATAGCAAGACCACACCTCCTTTTATAGGAAGCCTCAACACTGTGGAACCCTTACAGGGCCAAAACAAGATAACCTAAAAACGTTATTATGGTGTGGAAAAACACAAAGAGGCCACTATATGAGGGACACAAACAGACTACCCTAAGAGAAAACACTAAACTAGCTAATCACAAAGCCCAGCATGTGTGCCTTAAAGCAAAACAGACCAAGCTAATGTAATATGTAAGGCATCTGACAGGTATGTCCTAGATATTCATGAAATCACCATCTCTTTACAAATACTGTGAGTTCATAAAGCCACTTGCCCTTCTGGCAAGTGGCTTTATGGCTTGTTTGACCCCTTGTTGGGATATTTCCTCATCTCTGACACTTACCTATCAGGCATTCTCCTCCTTCTCTCTCTCTACATATATATATGTGTGTGTGTATATATATATATATATATATATATATATATAATTTGTAGAAACTATGTTAATGCAGACATTAGGGTTGTAGAACGAATGGCACAAAGACAGGAAATGAAAAGCATTAGGGATTTGGGTCTTCAGAGTGTTGACGAATCAGTAGTGGGGTCTTACTTTAGATTTTCAGCACTAATGCCCATCCTCTCCTCTCAGCTCATAGCATCCTGTCCAAAGCTCAAGATACAGCTCCAAACTAGGGCCTCATAGCAATACAGTATGGCCAACATAATCTGTTGGACCTTTTTTACACAGGGCCCTACATGCCCTATATGACATTTGACCTCATCTGATTAGGGAGTGGATGGGCATTAGGGTTGACAACCCAAAGTAAGACCTCACCACTGATTCACCAATACTTCAGAGACCCATATCCTTAATGTTTTAATTTCCATCTTTGTGTGCTTTGGGTTCTACAACCCTAATGTCTGCATTTGTTTGTGTAATATATTTTACTGGCATGATATTGCCACTATAGTTAGGGTTGAGTAGGCTGTTTAATGTTAAACCCCTAAATTTCCACTCTAATAGCTTCTTCACTATTTAACAGATGTGTACAAAATGTTGCATATGCGGTCTTGGTGGCAAGATCTCTTGACATGCCAAGTTTTGTTCATTTGGATGTGCAGATTCTGAAATCTCGATAGTGGAAAAACTGAAAAATCTGAGGTTTTGCTGTTTTTGTCATTGCCAGTACCCAGACTGTTTTGAATTTTGATCTGAAATTTTCAGGGTTGAAAGACCTTGGCTCAGAGTGATACCTTTCATTGGTCTGGTAAAGAAAATATTAATTTGTTCTAGAGTTATAATGATTTAAATTTAGGTTCTGAGCATGGTCAGTATGATCTTTGGATAGCTATTTTGTACAACAAAGGATTTGGACCATACGAAAAAAATTCTGCTTCTTATGTGGGTAATCTTGTTTCATGAGAAATTTTTTTTTTATGGCTTTGAGGGAAGTGAGATAAGGATGGACACCAACTCCAAGATAAAGTGCTAATCTGATTTAATTTTTATTTTCTTCAAAATAAAGTTAAGCATACTGTCAACAAAATAAAGAAAGCAAAATAGAAGCAAATCATATAATTACATATTTACAGGCAGAACTGGAACCATACCACTTGAAATAGACTAGTGATATGTCTGGATCAGTACTCCACTGATCCCTACTGTGTACTAACTTAAACTGAAGATGGGGAGTCTTTGTATACCTGTCAAGCACAGGTAACCAAGGAGACTCTGCCCACTTTCAAACATTTCATTTATTTAATTCAAAACCCACAATCACACATAATTCAGGAGATTTAAGTATAAGAGCAGCTATATTACTTTTATCCTGAAAGGTAAACCCATAAAACAAATCTTTAAACAAATAATTTGGCAATACTCCATCTGGGAACTCCACTCACCTGATGCCTGAACTATAAGTGTAGCGAGACTAAGGCCATCTGGCTCTATAGACACAGGCACAGAATGAGGAGGATCCAGTCAAGAGGCTCACCAGATACTGTACCCATAAAATATAAAATACTTTATCTGGTCATGTCAGCTAATAACAGAGGTCGGAGACAAAGGCCACACTGAATTAACATTAAATATTCACTCCCAACTCCGTTTAGTGCAGTAACAGTACACAAAGAAAGAAACTCCTGCAAGTGAGCTGGGCCATGTCCCCTCCCAGGAAGCTACATGGCTTGCAGACTAAGATATTTTTGTAGTTGCAGCAAAGCACCTGCTTACTTAACCAACCACATACAACCATGGAACGGTTTCAATCTTTACATTTTCTCTGCTCTCTGTGGTACAAAATAAGGGAGACAAATAGAAAAAACAGTTACATGCTAGGCATAAGACATACCTCCTTCCATTAAGAACACTAACACTCAGTGGTACATTATGAATTACATTTATGACATGAGTATACACTGTTCCCAGTGGCTTTTATTTTATTCTGGGGCAGTCCCGGTTACTCAACTGTATTTCACCAGCTTTATACAGCAATACCCTATAATAACATAATGTTTAGGGCTGTACAAAGTCTTGTTCTTTAGAGGAGGTGTTTTGGCCTCTGGTAAATGCACGTCAGAGATCCAAAAATAGAAAGGGTAGAAGAGAGATCTTCACAGGTGGCCTGCCTGTAAAGGGGGTTCAGAAATATACAGAAGGAAATAAAAGAGCTTGAGAGTGCTGTTGCAACAGACTTATTACATGATCTCTCAGGCATACCAACACCATGACATGGCTGCCATCTTGTTTGTCTAAAAAATAATCACATTTTGAAAATCCATAAAAACTATATCATGGAAACACATCAACACATGTATTTTGCTTTGGGACTCCATTAGGTAGATTCTGCAGTTAGTTTTAGAAAATGACCCAGAAATGTGTGTTTAACACATTTTACAGTTCTTTCTTCATGAAACAATTTTTTTCTTTGTATGGCCATATGAAACAAGAACATGGCCATTCAAAACAAGCTTGTTTTCATATAAAGAAAGGATTTATTTTTTCATATTCATTTTCATATGAAGGAATCTTTTTCATGGGAATGACACAATCTCACAAAAAATATTCCTTTACATGAAAAAGACTTTGGACTTTGTTTTCTTCACATTCTTTTCTCATATGAAGGAATTTTTTGTGTGAGATTATGTCATTCTCATGAAAAAGATCCCTTCATACAAAAAAGAACTTGGACTTAGTTTTCTTTTCCACATTTCAAGTTTAACAAGCCATACTTCCAGCAGTATTTGCAATTAAGGAACAATATGTAAACCCTGTTACCCGGGGTTACAAGAATCCCAGTTAGACCTAGTGGTAGGCAGGGAAGGCAGCTTGTGAAACTCCAGTTAAATGGATTTCACACTGTCTCACTCTGTTCTCAGTCTCAGCTGAGACTGAGGGATGACATCATTTTAGAACTGTCGCAGCTGCATAAAGCCACACTGGAATGTTGCATTTGGAGGTTAGAGTAGAATGTTGGGGAATTTGAAGTCAGTCTGTAAGAGCCTGTTGCAGTCTGTAGTAGAGGAAGGAGGTGCTCTGCTGTAAGCAGGCCCCCAGAGTCTTAAGCTCTGTCAAAGAGCTATTTTTTTGTATAGGTGTGTGTTCTCACCTGAAGAGAAACACAATAAGAGCCCAGTGAAGTGGTAGAGACTGGTTTCAGTGGTTCGGGGAAGGAATAAGCCTGCTTCCAGGGCAAACCCCATGGTCTGGCTAGGGAAAAAGAAGCTGCCTGAGTTAAGTTCGTGCTGAGGCACCAGAAGTTCTGGATGAAATTTCTTGAAGAGAAAACACCTGTGGGGCACCTACAACCAAGGGGTGAGTTCACTCTGCCAAAGGGCCAATGTGTTTTCAGTTGAAACAAGATGAAACTAAAGTGACTGTTACTGTGGGGTCAGGAAAAGACAGCCAAGTACAGTTTGAAAGATGGGAATTGGACTGCTTAACTCTGTGGGGGTCTAGAGTAATGGACACAGCCACTTATTACGTATGTTCAAGTTCTGCACAAATGGGATGGAAAGACAGTAGATTGAATGTGAATACATTTAAGAGAATCTACACAGCAAATTGTTTTCAAGGATGAGGTGTTACAGTCCAGAGAAATGGTCGGGTATGAATTATGGGAGTGAGAGGTGGGAGACCCCCCATCAGTAGTAACCAAATTCACCTCTATGGGTTTGCTTTGGGACACCTGTTGCTTTCTCTCAGGTACTTGACCAGTGCCTGAGGAAGTACCTGACATGGAATTGATGAGGAAGATTCCCTGATGGAGCCAGAAGTGCTCATAGGTGGTTTAGGGAGCCACCAGTAAATGTTTCATGCTATATGGGAAGTGTCCAAAGAGCTGGCATGAGTGCTGAGCCATGGAAGAAAGGTAGTCCAAGTGGCTGGCAAGGGAGCTGAGCCAGGAAAACCCAGAGCAGAGTACAAGTTTGGTCTGTGTGCCCAGTGTGTTTCAAAGCCTGAGGGCTAAAGTGAAAGTGGATGTGTTCTGATCTCCATAAATCTGCATTACCAGCAGTGTAGCCCCATGAGGGTCCATCTCCGCTTTTTTATTCAGTTGGATGTGAATAAAAGCCACACTTTAGAATCCCACTTCTGGTATTGGACATTACAGTTATTGCTTCCTGTGTCCGGAGTTACTTGGTGCCCTGTTGCAGAGTAGCCAAACCTAGCCAATGTGCTGAGTGACATATTTCTCCTCAATCCCAGCCCACCAAGTAGTGCTGTCAAGATTGAAATGGCATACCTGGGTGGGGGTTACATATATATATATATATCTAAAGAAAGGTCTTAATGAGTACTACAACACTAACTGATAACACCCCCAACAAATTAGGGGCCATTAAAAAAAAATTCAAAATGAAAATTCCTGTAGGATAACAATGCAACTATAACAAGCCATACATCCATCATTAATTGAGTTAGGGACAATATATATAGGAAAAAAGGTGTAATGAGTGGTAACAGCACTAACACATAATGCCCCAAACATTCATGGAGTATGCACTACACTCCAAAATTGCCTCAATCTTCACCATGGTGCTAAATCCACAATGAAAGTTTAATAATCAAAAATGCACAAAGGTGTATCTAGTCTTCTAGTACAACCATAATAAATTTCAGAGCAAACTGACAAAAAATTACTGACTTATGGGTAAAACAAAATAAATTTTTACTCATATACAATCAAACACTGGCAGTTAAAATGGACACTTAATATATTTTTCCTTTGAAGTGAGCCCCACAAAAACAATTATATCCAAGCACATAAATTGCTTATCTGGAGACATGGAAGCGCAAGTCCCAAAGGGCCATGTGTGTCTACAGCCAGATGGATTGTGCATCTATGAAGGAATGAAAGTGCAGTGCCCTCTGGGCCTGCACTTCCCTAGGCAGATGGATGTGTTCATGTAGGTTTCAAAGGAACTGCATGAATGGGGATCACGATTATACAGTCTCAAAAGTAAGGAAATTCTTTGCAAAAAACTGCATTAATGCACCAATTATTGTTCAGATTAAGGCAACAAAAGTAGGGAAATGTGGTGTTAGGGTTTCAACTATATCATCCCACCTCTACCCTCCAAGCAGGAAGAGAAAAATATTATGGCTTTGGCTGTCATGAGTCTTGACAAATCAGGGTGATTCTGTGTGTGTGTATATGTATATATATATATATATATATATATATATATATATATACACACACACACATACACACACACACACACACACACACACATATATATATACTTACAGCCAGGATGTAATGCTGCAGTATATCACAAAATGCCGCACCATGCTGCAGGGAACAGTGTAATTCAGGGCAATTAAGCCCCTTTTACTGCAGTATCTTGTAATGTCATTTACTGTAAATTACTGTACTGTATCATGGGTGGCTATGTATATAAATAAGGGATATGTAGGAGACATGTGGAATAAATTATTTATTTTCACTAGAGCTGTTTGACCTTGGTAACCTCATGAGTGGCATAAGCCATGAGTGATGTTACAAGGTCAAACAGTTTGAGGAAACAAATAATTTGTTCCAGATGGTCCCTGTTGTGTATTCTATTTATACAAGAGGCAAGGACCTTGTGTGCTGGGTTATTTTTTCAATTTATTTTTGTATTAGTTTTTAATAGCAAACATTTCAGGGTTTATTTTGTAAAATAGCACTACTGTGCTTTGTGGTGTACCAGTTGCTAGGCCATTGCTAAGAGAGGGCATCAGGAGGATGCCACTTTGATGGTCCAACAACTTTTAGGATTGATTCATTTAAGCCAAGTTGAAAATATTATGGGCAAGATGGCTGTGGGCTTTAGCAAGCAGAAGGTAGCTGTGGGGTGCTAGTTTTGACTTCATTTGTCAAGAGCTGGTGTCGGAGAGTGTTTTTTGTTTTGTTTAAATTTGAAATCTTTTCTTCAATGTCGTCTCCACTGACCTGGGAGAAAAAGCCAAAGGGACTCAAGAGTTGTGTTGAGCGAAGCCAAGGAGGAAGCGAGTTGTACAACATGAGGGCACAACATCATTTGATTTGAGAGGCAGATGTTAAAAAGAAAATAAATAAGATATTTCTTTTTACAGGTGAGGTGGTGGATGCAAATGGTAAAAGTGGCACCAGAGAACTGAAGGGAGCATGTGGATGAGCAATCAACTGAGTGGGAGGGAGGGATTGAATTGACTAAATGGTACTTTAGTTTTGTTTAGAAAGAAAATACAACTAAATTTGTGTTTGAAATGGGTGCAGCTTGTTATGGACAGGACAGCAGGTAATTCAAAGGTCAGACTGGGATAGAGTCTTGTTGTATTCAGTGTAGCCAGTTTGTTGAAAGTGTGAACTTAATGAATGATAAAAAGTAGTGCTGACCAGATGGGAGGGTTCACTGTCATGATGATATTCCTACTACATACATAAATGCATCATGACATGTCTACTGTATACATAAATGCCGATGATGTGTCTATTACATTCATAAATGAAATTTATGTACACAGTAGCTCAAATGTCTGCATTTATGTAATGGCTTTTGTGTCCATGCTTGATGCATAAATATTTATATATTCTTTGCAAAAGTGTTATTAATGCACCAGTTAGGGTAACTTAATGCTGCAAAGTAGAATGTGCCTTTAGGGTTTCTAACCCAACTCCCACCCCACCCTCAAGCAAAAAGGAAAAAATATTAGGGTTTTGGGTCTCTGGAGTTTTAGTGAAGCAGTGGTGGGATATTCCTTGGGATGTAGGCATGCTCAGCCACCTGGGCTGTGTGCCAAGGGAAGACTTAATTCACTTATGAAATTGTAGGCCCTGCTGACCCTAACCTTTGTGCAGCATTGGATGTCAAAATTACCAAAGTTATGAACATGTGTAGAAAATGTCACTATACCTTCATAACTGTGTTTATATTTTGATATTTTGACACCAAATTTTCAACATAGCCTTGATATGAACTCACCTCAAAAACCTGGTAGGTAAAATGTTCAAATCTTGTCTGAAGCGTCATTCCATGGCACAAGTATGAAAACACATTTTGGCCAGGTATTAAAATTGACAGTTGTCATGTTCATGAGGTGATGTGAAAAATGGCTATGTTGGAAAATTTGTGATTGAAATATCTAAAATTACCAAAATTACAAGTGTGTGTTGCAAAATTTCAATATCCGCACATAACATTTTTTGTTTTGTAATGTTTTACTCCAAATTTTTGACATAGACTTCTTATGACCTTACCTTGTGAACAGGGGTGGAGACAATTTTCCAAATCCACCTGAAAGGTGATTTTTGCAGCTGACAATGTCATTCCATGCCACATGGTGCGAAAACACATTTTGGCTAGGATTTGAAAAATTACTGTTATTGTACTCATGATGTGGTATAGAAAAGTGGCTATGTTGAAAATTTTGAATCAAAATATTTAAAATGACCTACATTATGAGTGTGTTGCAAAATTTCAATGTGTTCATAACTTTGCCATTTTAAATATTTTGACTCCAAATTTTCATAGTTTTTTATGACCCCATCTCATGAACAAGGGTGGTGAAATTTTCAAATCTTACCTGAAAGGTAATTTTGCCAAGCGACACAAAAATATCTTTCATGCCTGATTTCCACAATTCTGCCACAAGTGCTCATGAGGTGGGGTCCCAAAAAGGCCAAGTTTAAAACCTGGGCTCAAAATATGTAAAATGGTAAAGTTTATGTATCAAAGTTGAATACCCCATTGAAATGTATTGAACCACACGTAATTTACTTTCACATATTGCAGTCACTGGTTCCAGCAACAAGACATGTCTTCTTTTGGAGGGTGGATCTACACTGTGGGACATGTTCAGGTGAGTGAGGGTGGTTGGGGAAGTGGTGGGTGCTGAGTGGAAGTTGTGTTGGGGTCAGATCAGTGAGGACCATTTCTTTTTTTAGTAGCTTTAATAAAATCACCAAGTTACAGTTTTCTTTATTTCAGGAGTTAGTTAAAGAGTGCAACACTGGGATTGAGCACCCCAGTGTCGAAGCATGCTACAGTAATGTGGTTGGGTGAGGTGGATGGGAGTGGGGTCCAGAGAAGTGGTACCAGGAAGAGAACCCCAGTCCACTTACATATATTTATATAAAATAATAGATATTAAGATTGGGTAGAGTGGGTGGGACATCTGCCATGGAGGGGAGAGAAGCAGTACCATGGGTGGGCACCTGGTCCACTTAATAAAATAAACAAATAGGTAGGTAGGTATGTATGTAGGAAGGCAGGTAGGGTGAGAGAGATAGACAGAGACAGACAGATAGAGACAGACAGAAGGAAAGATTGGCGGCTCACTCCTTTCACTGTAGCCTGCAGCAGGACTATAACTGTGGCTACAGAAATTAACAGAGTCCTGCAGTTCTAATACAGAGAATGCAGATGAATGGCCCTCTCACTAAGCTGGACACCCTGGATTTTGGGGGTGCCAGTAAAGGTATTTCTGCAAATTTAAAAACAAACACCATGATCTAGCTAAGCAGGTCCTGTTTAGCTAGCTTCAGATGTTTGTGTTTTATGTATTGTCCATGTTTTCTATTTTGAGGGAAAATAAATAAGACAATAGCTGGTGAGAGTCCAAAATTGTCCTGCAGCACAGAAGTGTTGATGTACCAGAACGTTAACTCAAGAATCCAACTGAGCATGCACAGAACAGAAAAACACAAAATGTATGAAGCCTTATAAACTCTGGAATTATTTAAAAACATTTTCACAAAACCTTTCAGAGGCACTGCCTTAGGACATCATGTCTGTATCCTGAAAGTCTGAGGAAAAATTCCATTTGTGTAGGGTGTAGGTGAGAGCAAAAAATCCCACATTAAGTATGGGGAAAAAATGTGACTTCTACAGAAAAATGATGTATGTAAACTTCAGAAACCACACAAGCTGCCATCACAAAACTTTGCACAGATTTACATCTTGCTTCCCAGACAACACATGAAAAGATTTCAGCTGTTTTTGTCAAATGCTGCCAAAGCTGTTAAGGTGAAAAGTTAGGGATTTAACATGGAACACCCTACTCAACTCTAACTATAGGGTGCTAGCATGCCCCATAATGTATATACTGTATAAAAATATATACCTGAACTAATCAAATAATTACAGCTATATACCTGCACTAATTAAAGCTATATACTGTATAGCAGGTTGAATTAGCTTTCTTTATATTTAGGGCAAGTCAGCCTTCTATACATATTCACATCTAATAGAATTAGTGCAGATGACTTACTCTTCAGTACAGTGCTACTGATGCAGATGGCTTACTCTTCAATACAGTATTACTAACAATCAGATGTCCAGTGTGTGGCCCAGCAGCAGAAGGAGTGGGTGTCTCCGGAACAGGACGAGTTAAGTCCTTTTGTTTTTATTTTTATTTTACTTTGCTTTGGGAACGGGCAGATTTAAATACATGTGGGCTGTGTCTGTGGGAAATGGGCAAGGGTGGTGGGAGGACGCTGAGAGAGGGACTTGCCGGTGAGGTAACTGAGGTCATGTGACCGCCAGGTGAATCCAGAGTCCAGAGTCATGGAAGATATAAGGAGGCCATGTTAGTAATTTTATTGAGTACATGGCTTAGCAGCAGAAGGAGCAGGTGTCTCCAGGAACAGGACTAAATAAGTCCTTTTGTTTTTATTTTATTTTACTTGTGGAATGGGTGGATTTAAATACATGGGGCTGAGTTTGTGTGTGAAACAGAGAAGTGAATGGTGGAGGATGTTGAGAGGGAGGGTGAGGGGGGACTTGCCGGTAAGGTAACCAGAGGTCATGTAACTTGACCAGGCAAATAGGGAGGTCAGGGTCACAATATATCTTCCAGAGTGCCAAATTACCCTGATGCATGAGTGCCAAGATGCAGGAGTGTATGCCCTCAAGTGGTGTCTGCAGGGCATCAGCACGGAGGACAGCAGGCCATGCTGGTTAAGGGCAGGCACAGGAGGGGGGAACAATTGCAGTGAATCTACAGAGAGAAATTTGTCCAGACTAAGTAACGAGGGCCAGTAGTGACTACGGGATATAGTGAGGATGTGGAGGTCAGGGCAAGGAGGCGGTGGATGAATGGGGCAGAAATGGAGAGGTAGGGATGATTGGGGTTGGGGGCACAGGGAAGCTGGAAGGGTAGTGAGCTGCAATTGGTGTGAGAAGCACTGTTCCTGTACCTGTTGGAAGTGTGGGGGTGTTCAGTGTACAGGCTGTTTAGGTAGCTTATGCTGGAAATAGAGAGCTTGAAATGGGAACTGGGGAGAGGGGCAGTTATGAGTGAAAAGAGGAGATAGGACAAGGGAGGGAGGAGGGCTCCAATGCAGGATAGACCAGGCCACCACAGGTTGAAAGGGTGCGCTGACCAGGAAGCTAGGGGGTCAAGTCCACAGGAACCGGGAGTGAAAGGGGAGTTGGGTGGTAGGGAATAGAGTAGAGAGAAAGGAAGTAGGGAGGAGGTTCAGGGTGAGTAGAGGCAGGAGGGTTTTCACGGGAGGGCATGGGCTGGGGTTGGAGATAGCAAAGAGTACATGGTACTGGTTGATGAATCAGAGCAGGAGGAAGGGAAGCAACATAGAACAGAGGATAGGGGACCATGAGGGAAGGGGAAATACATGGTGAAAAGAGAAAGGGAAGGAAGACTGTAGGGGTAGAAGCTGGGGTAGAGAAGCAGGTGGAGTTGGCCTGAACACACTAACTAAAGGAGGAAGGAGGAGAAAACATGTAAGAAGGCGCAATGATGGGGGCAGTGAGAGAAAGTACAATTAATGGAGAATGCAAGGGTAGGAGCACAGAAAGGATGGAGGAATAAGAGAGCAGGTAGAGATGCAATCGTGGGGAAAGGAGGGGGAAAGGACAGGGAATTAGAGGAGAGAACACTGAGGAAAAGGTGCTTGTAGGAGGGCAAACCATGGGGAAGTGCAGGAGTTGGGGATTAAGTACTTGTACTTGGGGATTCTATGCTCAGGAGGGTGAGATGGGGCGGTAAGGAGCAAGGAAGAGCCAAACCTGGGTGGAGTTTATGGCAGGCTTGACTGCGGGACAGGAGGCAGTTCATTCAGAAATGTATGAAGAAGGTGGGAAGGAAGTTTGTATCATAGTGCATCTAGGAACAAACAACCTAGAAGGCAGTACAGTGAATGAAGTGCAGGAGAGGTTCAGGGAGGTGGGGAGTATCTACAATCGGGTGAGAAGTTCAGTGACATTTTGAGGTACACCCAGTACCTAGGACAAGCACCATCTAGGAAGCTATTAATACAGGAGTTTAATATGTGGTGGAAGGGTGGTGTGCAGAAATGGGTACAGGGTAGTAGGGGAATGGGTGAGAGACATGAATAATAAGAGGCTTTATGCCAAGGAGAGGCTGCATCTGAAGATCGAGGGTACATGGATGTTGAAACGAGCTGGTGAATTACATTAAAACAAAAATAGATTTAAACCGAGGAGGGGGGAGGCGGAGTTGGACAGCAAGAGGGAGTCATCTTCAGGGCAGACTTGAAGGCCTCACCCCACCCCAGAGAGGGAGGGAGGAGGAAGAGAATGAGGGAAATTACCAAGATGGAAATGTAGGAGGCAGAGACAGGGAGAGGAGGGCTGGACACAAGTTGGACTGTTGTATCTTTGAATGCAAAGAGCTTGACAAACAAGGTGGCAAAGTTCTAGGCATTGTGGCTGAAGTGGAGGTAGATATTGCCACAATCTCAGAAACCTGGGACACCCAATACCATGACTGGGATCTCATGATCCCAGGATACAAGGTATATCACAGGGACTGAGAGTGGGAAAGAGGGGAGGGTGGATGTTTATGTTAGGGAGGGGATACTGTGTACCAGGGAGGAGCGGGAAGAGGGAGGCCAGAAGTCACATGGGTATTTCTTCAAAGCCCCAAAGTTAAGAAGCTCAGGATGGGTGGTGTACAGGCCACCTTCACAAAGCGAGGGGGGGATAGGGAGGCGGGGGAGCAATTCAGGTAGGTCAGTGGCAAAGGCGCACTGTACAGTTATAGTGAGAGACTTCAACTTACCTTTGTTTGACTGGCGGATGATAACTACAACAAATACCAGGGTACAAGTACTGCTGGAGGCTAGCAAGACAGCTTCCTAGTGCAGGGAGTGATGGAGTCACCATGGAGGGGAAACATAATGGACATTGTGCTAACAAATGGTGATCAAGTCCAGGATATGGTAGTATAGGACCCTCTAGCAGGAAGCGACCACCTCTCAGTGTGATTCCTCCTCAACACAGGAGGGAGTTGGCTAAGACCAAGGCCCCTAGAATTCTCCAAGGCTACAGAATTTTGCACAGAACTCGGAACCAAACGCAGAACTCTGCAGTGCCACAGAATTCACTGTTCTTGGTGATTCTTTATTAATATTTCCATTATCCATAGAACCTGGTTCTCTTCCACTCTTTGTATATCCAAAACCCTCTATGCTCAGAATGTGATGTTATTATTGCTATAATATCATACATTAGCTAATGAAATGACTGCATTCTGCCAGAGAAATGAATAGCTCGTTATCTACTATAGCTTCCACTGCCAGAGGCGTGTGGCACAACACATCAGGCAAGGTGATATTTGCCTCAAACTGCACTACAGCCTAATAGAATTTTCAGTCTTATGTTATTACACTAGAGCCAACTTAAACAAAACTTGTCAATAGCATAGACCTGTTAAGTCCATACCTTATTTTGTACAAATTTATTTTTGCCTTTTGAGTTATAGAGATGCCATCTGAAATGAATAACTGGTAAAATGAATTAACCTGTCATTTTAAGAAAAATAATTATGTGGAAGTGGAATAAGTTATTAGTAGACCTGTTGAAAGAATAGATTAGTTAAATAAATAATTGTGCTGTACACATTTTGTCAGGGTTATTGATTACATATTGTCACTGGTTGATAGAATCACCTGAAAGTTATGGAGAAATGTTGTGAGTAGGGCCAGCTGTTGGGCCAAGGTAGCATGTGTTCCTCGTATCGGCAACTCAGGTTCAGAGATGAGCTCTGGGGCTGGCTAGGCAGCACACGGATTGGGAACATATCACTGCTCCAAGCCTGGAAAGGCATGGTGCAGTGTTCTGTCACACGGGACACATTGTGATGGGCTGGAGAGCTTTATCTCACAATGGGTTCACATACATGTCATGGCCTGATGGTGTTATGTAGTGGGTCAGGTGAAGCAGGTTGGCATGAAAAGTGAGTTTTGCAATATCTCCTTTATTCTGTTTATTCCATTTCCAAAGGACCTGTATGAATGAGGATAAAATTTCATGGAAATTTAAAAATATATAAATATATACACACACACACACACAAATACATTTGTATGTATGTTACAGATTGTATATAAATATATACAGTAAGTGATACACAGGGGTCCTCATGAGTGGTATAGATACCATGAGTATAGAAACACTTATTTATCACATAAGGTCCCCTCTGTGCATTTCATTTATCAATAGGCTAGGACCTTAATGGAAAGACATTTTATTTGCATTTTGGCATAAACTTATTTCTATAAGTCTTATTTTTGAACTAGTGTTACTGCGCTTTCCCTCATCCTGATTGCTGTAACCACTGCCATGAAAGTGAAGTCAGGTTGACAAGCTGACACTGTGATGTGGTAGTTTGTTAGTGCCACAGAACTTCTGTAGATATTACAAACCACCACCGCTGAAGTTCTGTGGCAAATGGTAGTCTTGCCGCAGAACTTGGTCCCAGTGTCCAGAAAAGTAGGGGCTTTGGCTAAAACCAGGACAAGAGTGTTAAAGGCAGATTTTGCCAGAATGGGCAGCATCCTAGAGGGGTATTTAGCTGGGATTAGCCCAGGATGGATGTTGAACAGAAGTCGCAGTCATTAGGAAGGGACTGAATGAGGCCATGAACATGTGTCCCAAGTCTCAAGAGTAAGCAGTACAGGTAAATAAAAACCCTAGCTGGCTCAGTAAGGAAGTGGAGTGGAAGGTGAGGGAAAAAGATTGGCCTTCATTAAGTTAAAAAAATCTGTGCGTGGGGAGAACAAAGGCATCTAGGGTTGAGCCAGGGCAGTAAGGGCAACCAAGGCAGCAAAGGAGCTGAAATTGGCTCAGAAATCAGAGGGGGAACGGGTTCTTTAACATAAGCAAGAAGAAGAGTTGTAGGGATGACATTGTTAGAATCAAAAAGGGGGTGGACAGAAAATAGGAAGACCGGCAGGGGCACTCAATGAGTACTTCTGCTCAGTGTTCATGAAAGAAAGAGATGGCCCAGTACCAATGGGAAAGGGGCAAGGGTGGAGGGCAGAGATAACAGATGGGGTCATCAAAGAGGATAGAGTTCTGAAGGTCCTTAAAGCTTTGTGTGTGTGGACAAGGCCCCAGGACCAGATGGTGTACACCCAAAGATCTTAAAAGAACTGCCAGAGGTGTTGGCAGGCCCTATGACAGACCTGTTTAGCACCTCCTTGGAGCATATAATTATACCCAGAAACTGGAGGATGGTTCACGTGGTGCCCCTTTACAAGAGTGGACCCAAGATGAACCGGACAATGACATACCTGTGGGCCTGACTTCTATAGTGGGAAGCTGATGTAGACCATTCTGAAGAGAGAGGTTGATAACCTTTCTCGATCGTAATAGTCTACAGGCTGAGAGACAACATGGGTTTGTCTGGGGAAGATCATGCCAGACTAACCTAATCAATTTCTTTGACTGGGTCACTAGGGCAGTTGATGAAATCCACACTGTGGACGTCCTGTACCCAGACTTCATCAAGGCTTTCAACTTGGTGCTGCACGGAGGTTACTGAGCAAGCTGAGGGACTTGAGGGTGGGGAGAAACTGGTGCGGTGGGTTGAGAGCTGGCTGCAGGGCAGACAACAGAGAGTGTATAAGGGGGAGACAGCCAAACCAAGGCCAGTAACTAGTGGGTACCAAGAGGTTCAGTAGTCTCTGTTCACTGGGCCCTGTTTTGTTCAATGTCTTCACTGGAGACATTGCAGAAGAGGTCAAGAGTCAGATCAGCCTGTTCGCCGATGACACTAAGATTTGTGTAAAAGTGACATTGAGGAAGGAAGCAGGCACTCAGGGAGGATCTAGCTAAACTCAAACACTGGTCAAAGGAGTGGCAGTTGGGGTTTAATGTTAAAGTGCAAGGTCATGCACCTCAGAGCCAGAAATCCAGGGACCAGCTCCTGGCTTGGGGAGTGCAGGTAGCTGCTTCAGAGGAGGAAAAGGGCCTGGGTACTAGTCATGGGGACATGAAGGCATCAGCACAGTGTAGGAGAGTGGCAGCAAGGGCAACTCAGATGCTGGAGTGCATTGCCAGAGGATCACCTTTAGAAAGGAGGAGGTCATCCTGCCTTTCTATAGATCACTGGTGAGGTTGAACTTGGAGTACTGTACAGTACTGGTGCCCATACCTCAAGAAAGATGTGAGATTACTGGAGGGGTGCATAGTAGGGCTACAGAAATGATCATGGGACTAGGGGTTTGCCTTATGAGGAAAGATTGAGGGATCTCAACATGTACTCACTGGAGGAGAGAAGGGAAAGGGGACATGATAGAGACCTTTAAATACTTAAAAGGCATAAACAAAGTCAGAGATGGAGGATTGTTCTGCTTAAAGGGGTAAAGTCACTAGGGGCACAGTCTGAAGTTGGAAGGGGAAGGTTCAGGAGAGAAATGAGGAGGCACTACTTACGCAGAGAGTGGTGGCAGGATGGAATGCACTGCCAGAGGAGTTAATCGAACAAAGGACAGTGGATAGCTTTTAGCGGGTGTGGGATAGGAGTCAGGAGCAGGGTTAGTACAGATTGGAGGAGAAGGGCTGGGAGGGAATGTAGGGAAGGGACTGGGTGGGGCAGCTGCAGTGATATTAAACTGAGAGCTGCACAACTGGGCAGACTTGATAGACCTGTAAGCCTTTTTCTGCCGGCAATTTTGTATGTTCATATGTCCATTATTTTTCACTATACGCTTATTTTTACTGATTGTTAGCAATAGTTAATATAGCAAAATAAATAATGAAAATAACTTTGTATACAGTCAAATCAAATAAAATTTTATTTATAAAGCCTTCAAAAACCAAAGCACGATACAATATAAAACAAACATTATAAAAACAAACATTCAATCATAAAAACATATAAAATAAAATGGCAGCAGTAATAACACTAGGCATTGTCCCCAAATGCCAAATCAAATAAATACATTTTAGTGAGGACTTAAAAGTCTTGGTGGACAGGACTCTCTAATCTGATGAGGTACAGAGTTCCACAGGGTCAGGGCTACAAAAGAAATGGCCCTCACTCGATGTCTGAAGACGGACCCTGGGAACTTCTAGCAATCCCTCATTGGTGGAATGGAGTGAGTGGAGAGGGCAATAGGGTCAGAGCAGGTCTTGCAAGTAACCCGGTCCCTGTCAGTGTAGGGTCTTATAGGTCAGCAACACGACTTTGAAGGTGATCCTTCACCACACTGGCAGTCAGTGCAGTTCACGCAGCACAGGAGTGACACGACTAGATCTTGACAGCCCTCAACAACCTGGCTGCAGTGTTCTGCACCAGCTGCAGGCAACGGAGATCCACCCCGTAACCCCAGGTATAAAGCATTGCAGTAGTCCTGACGAGAGGACACAAAGTCATGAACCAACGAGGAAGGTCCTTGGTGGAACAAGGTGCTTTATCAGGGTGATGTTCCTCAGATGGTAGAAAGAGGACCTGACAGCAGCTGACACCTGCACTTTTAGTGTCAGTGCATCATCAAGCACAATGCCCAGGTTCTGCACCTGTTCAGGTCTCAACTGGCTGCCCCTAGCACAAGGCCAGACAGCTGCCCAGGAGTCAACTTCTCTACCCACTGACCTGGGTCCACCACCAACACCTCAATCTTACCAGGATTTAGTCTCAACCAGTTAGTACTCATCCAGTCCTGAATCTCAGCGAGACAGTTAAAGACCGAGATTGCACTATTCTGTTCTGGTAAAAGGACATGTACAGCTGAGTATCATTTGCATAGCAGTGAAAGCTCACCCTGTACCACCTTATAATGTCTCCTAATGACAACATATACACCATGAACAACATTGGGATAGCACAGAACCCTGCGGCACCGCACAAGGCAGGAGAAGGGGCCGAGGAAAAAAAAAACACCACCACCCTCTGAGTCCTGCCTGTGAGGAAAGAATGGAACCATCTGAGGACTGTCCCCGACAGTCCACAGAGTAGCCATAGGTGTTCCAGCAACACCCCATGATCCATGGTGTCAAATGCTGCAGAGAGATCAAGAAGGACCAAAATTGAATGACTCCTCCAATCTCTCGCTATCAGGAGATCATTAAGTACTTGAATCAATGCTGTCTCGTACTGTGCCTCTTCCTGAAACTGGACTTGAGAGGATCATAGTACCTACACTAATCAAACAATTAATGGAACAATACTCATAACAGAGTTAACACATCATTAGGAAGCTTACCAAACTGATTAACACACTGCAAAACAACGTGGAAAAAAAGATACAGAAAACACTCCCAAACCCAGAAATCCCTCAGACTCCTACCTGCACTCACTATACATCATTCCCTCCTTCCTGCAAGAGACTGTCAGCTGCTATAACGAGATTGCAAATGTGATCTCCATAACAGTAACCATCCTAATGCATTATATTCAACAAACAATGAGTAAGGGTGGAACATTCAGGAGTACACTTCTATAATTAGGCAATGAAGCCATTCACCCTTTGGGTTTATGGCCAGAGTACCCTAATTAGCCCCTCAATGGTATAATCCTCGATACCTCCTCACCCATTATTTATTCTATATATAATGTTAGGTAGTGTGGTATACAAGGACATAAACTGTCAGTGGAGCTTACCAGATCATAAAACCATGAACCTGAACCTGAAGTCTCCTCATCTTTTAGTTTATATGATTTGAAATGCTACTTTTAGTTTGAATCACAATTGTGTATACAGGAAATAAGTTCTGTGCACTTTTATTTTGAAAACATCCTATTCATTTAACATCTCTCTCTCTCTCTCTCTCTATACATATACATGTATATATATATATATAGATATATATAATATACTGAGACAGAGAGATAGATAGATACTGCATGTATTTATACACCAGGGTGGGAGTAAAACTGAAAAGATAAAAGTGATGTCTTGTCTGATGACGGTAGTAACGGAAAGTTACCAAAAATATGTTACGTGTTACTGTTGTCAAAATGGATATCTATATCTTGAAGGTTAGTGTTATCACAGTGGATTATTGAACAATAAGATGCTTTCACAGTGCTGATGACATTACAGTTGCCTAATGCAGCACTGAAGCAAGCAGTTGAAGTAAAAAAAAAACAGATACATTTTCAAACAACTAGCAGATTTAAGAGTTAAACTACTACATCCATTTTAAATAAATGAAACATTCAGTGGTCTGAATCACAATGTGCAGTTTATCATCACTTGTGAGGGGTAGGAGTTCTTTAACTTACTTGTGACTCTGCCACTTGTGAGCTATTGCCCTCTTCCCTCACACTTGAGACAAATTGCATATGTTGAGTCAGGCCATTACATATCCCCTATTTTTGTTTGTGTATGCATACACCATTTTCCGAGTCTACTAATTGTTGAAGCATTTATTGTAAATAGATGTGCTGTGTATTACTACCATGCCTCCCCAGTCACTGCTAGAAATGAGCCTCGACTCAGGGTGCTTTTCTTATACTTAAGTTTACACTTGGGTATTATGGTAGTAGAAAGCTCCAATCCCATTTATAACTGCCCCACACTTCTAGTGGATACAGCCAAAAGACTGCAATCTCTTAACAGTTTGTCAAGTTTAGTTTTAAAGATAGGAACATCCACAATATCATGAGGTAACATATTCCACAATCTGATTGCTTCAGGTGCAATAGCATACTTTGTAATATCCCTGTATGGGAAGTTTTTGACCAGTTGCAATTTGTCACCTCTTAAATCATGACTAGAGATTTTGAATTCCATGCCCATCTCATTAAACAAATATTTATCCTGTAAAATTCTGAATAATTTCCTTTACATAAAGGTGGCAATAAAAACTCTTATAAAATTACAGACCCATAAGTTTAACTGTGGTATTCTATAAATTGTTAGAAAGGATACTCAAAAATAGAATAACAAAACACTTAGAAGATATAAATTATGTGGATATATACCAGAACAGATTTGTCAAAGGCAGATCATGTCAAACCAACCTTTCACATTTTCTGGAGCCAGTCAGTGAAGCACTGGATAAGGGTTTATCAGTAGATATAATTTTTTTTATTTCTAAAAGTATTTGACTAGGTGTCCCATCAAGTACTTATTGAACAACCTGAACTCTTAAAATTACATCCTGCAGTCATAAACTAGATAAACACAAAGCTATCTGATTGTACTCAACAAGTTTCTGTGAAAGTTCATCTGTCGTTGTGGGGTCCAGTTACTAGCGGGTCCCCAGGGATCTGTGCTGGGACCAACACTCTTTAATATTCTGATAACCTCCACTAACTAATACATGCTGGCTTGCCAAATTTGCTGATGATTGTAAATTAGGCAGTATAATAACAGATGCAAAATCTGCCTTAGACCTACAAAATAATTTAACACACTTGTTAAATGGTCTAAAAGAAATGATCTATTGTTTAATGAATCAAAATGCAAGGTGATGCATAAAGGTAAGAATAACCCTTGCTTTGGATATACAAGTAACAATATAGATGTACAGATAACAGATCATGAAAAGATCTAGGCGTGACTCTTTCTAAGGATTTTTCCTTTGATGTACATACAGTCAATGCTGTTAAAAGGGAGCAAAATATTAAATGCATTCTTAGAAATATAAAAAGTAGGGATAAAATTTAATCATTCCCTTATATGCTGGTCTTGTTAGACCTCACTTGGAATACTGTTCCTCAGTAGTTGCACCTTATTTGATAAGAAATACAAAACTCATAGAAAGGGTACAACATAAGGCTACAAAAGGTTTATACATTAAAAGGAATTGATTATATAACTAGATTAAAACAACAGGTCTTTATTCCGTGGAATATAGAAGTCTACGTGGAATTCATGTCTGACATATAAAGCTATCAAAAGTGATGTCATTCTAGAAACGATAGGCCTAATCAGGAATCAATCATTGGTTAACCCTAGATCACATTCACTGAAATTAAAAGGCACCCAAAATAATACTTTAAAGAGGAACAAGTGGTTCACACAAAAGAGTAGTAAATATTTGGAACAAATTACCTGTGAATGTGGTGCTGAGTTCTACCTTAGATTATTTTAAAACAAATTTGGACTTATATATGGGGATGCTGTTTGATTTCCATCAATAATCAATTGGTGGTGAGTCCATAAAGGGTGACACTGCCCACTGAAGTCATATAAATCCTATGAACCTATAATAGTAAGTCTTCCTGGCTCTTCTGTCCTTCAAGGAAACTAATTCCAAGTCATGTAGTCTCTCACTGTATGGTTTAGCCTTACATTTAATGACTAACTTAGTTTATCTGCAGTGAATTCTTTTGATAAAACATAGAAACAGAGAAAAATGATGGCAGGAGGAGACCAAGGTCCATTTAGTCTATCCAATTGTTTCTGAGAATTTTCCTGTACTCAGGACCTAACCCTCGCCATCTTGATTTATGTTCCCACTGTTCTCCCTACTTTTGTTCAAGCCTTAGGTCTGTTCCACCCCAGCTTGAATGATGTCCCTGTCTTAGCTTCCACCACTTCAGTGGGCAACCTATTTCATGGTTCTACCACCCTTTCTGTAAAATATTGTTTCCTGAGCTCCTCCTGAAGCTCCCACCCCTCAACTTCCACTCCTGACCTCTAGTGCTACAGTTGGAAATTCTGCAGAACAGGTTAGACATGTGAACCTTTGTTTATTACTCTTAGGAATTTGTAAGTCTCAATCATGTCCCCTTTCCTACTATCCTCTAGTGAAAACATATCAAGGATTCTAACCGCCCTCATATAAGAGCCCTTGAAGGCCCTGAATCATTTTGGTTGCCCTTCCCTAGACAGTGTCCAGTCTGTTCTTATCCTTCTTTAGGTGTGGATTCCAAAACTGGACATAATATTCCAGATGGGGCCTTAATGGGGATCTGTAGAGAGGAAGTATAGCTTCCTTTCTTCCTGCAAATCCCTCCCTATGCACATTAACATTCTGCTGTCATTGCTATAGGCCGTGTTGAATTGTCTGGTCTGTTTGAAAGTATTGCTAATGATGACCCCTAGGTCTCTTTCCTCTTGAGAGGCATTTCACTGGATCCTGTTTAGCCTGTAGACTGTCCTTGGATCCCTCTTACCCAGATGCATCTGTTTACATTATTTGGTGTTGAATTTTAGTTGCCAGATGTTAGACCATCTTTCCAGTCTCTGAAGGTCTTTTGTAGGTCCCTAACTGCTTCCTTGCAATCCACTCTTCCCCTAGCTTGGTATCATCCACAAAAGGGCAAGTTTGCCTGTATACCTATATTGACATCGCTGATAAATGCATTAAACAGGACAGGCGCAACACTCAATCCCTGCGGCACCCCACTTGTAATTTCTCCTACCTCTGACCTCTACCCATTGACTACCACTCTCTACTTTTTTGTCTTTAAGCCAGCATCCTGTCCACCTATGTTCTTCATTATTTCCAGGTCCTCCAATTTTATCAGCAGGTGGATGTGAGGAACAGAGTCGAGGGCCTTACTGAAGTCAAAGTAGAGGAGGTCCACTTGGTGTCCTCCATAAATTTCCTGATCACCCAATCAAAAATGTGATTAGGTTTGTCTGGCATGACCTTCCTGCATGAACCCATGCTGCCAATCATCTTGAAGGCCATTCTTTTCTAGGCACTCTACTCAGTCTTGTTTTATTAAGGTTTCCATGAGCTTCCCCACCACTGATGTGAGGCTGATTGGTTGGTAGTTGCCAGCCTCTCACAGCTCCCTCCCTTGTGGAAGGGAACCACATCTGCTGTTCTCAGTCCCATGGCACCACTCCCAACAGTCGTGAACTGTTGAACAGATGCATCAACAGACCTGCCAACTCCCTGCCAGTTCTGTTAGCACTCTCAGGTGATTTCCACCTGCTCCCGGTGATTTGTCCTTCTTGATTTTTTTCACATCTTTCATTAAGTAGGGACTCCAAAACTGTGAGCAATAGTCTAAGTGGGGTGCATATATGTCCTGTATAATGGTAATAGAACCGCCTCAGATCTGCTGGAAAAGTTCGACACAATTAACTAAATGATTTAATTTATGGCTAGTTGTTTGCAGTGATCACTGGTCTTAAGATTTCTATTAAAATCATAGCTAAATCCTTGATCTTATTGACAGATCTGAGTTTAATGCCATTACTGTAATATTCTTGCAGAGCATTAGTTCTTCTAAAATGGATAACCACACATTTATCAGTATTAAACTGCAAATGATTTTGTTTGCCTAATCAAGTATATACTGAAAATCAGAAGAAAGCCTTATACAATCTTGGACCTGAGTGGCAACTCCTCACAGTTTGGTATCATCTGCAAATTTCATTAAACAACTGTTACTATGTATTTGCCATTCAAGTATATAGATGCTAAAAGTAGTGGACCAGGACTGACCCCAGTGAGACACCACTGGTAACCCATCCTTCCTCAGACATAAAAACATTTATTGTGACCATTTGGCTCCTTGCTGATAACCAAGCCTGGACCCATTTAATTAGTTGATTATTAATTCCCATGTTAATCATCTTTGGTATTAATATATCACAGGTTGTGGTATTGAATATTTTTAAATAATCTAAGTAGATGACATCAGTGTCATTATTATCCATTGTAACACTAACTTTCTCATAGAAATCATTGATTAGTGTTACAGGATCTAACTTTAACAAATGCATGCTGTGAATAATCTATCAGACCCAATCCAGTCATATATTCTATAATTCTTTTAGGATACTTTCCATGATTTTGCTGACAATGGATGTCAAACTTATTGGTCTGTAATTACCTCAAGTAGATTTACCTCCTTATTTTAATATAATGGAATTACTAGGGCTCTACACCAGTCTGCAGGTACACTACATTCAGATAAAGTTTTGTAGATATTGTTTTCAGAATAGGTGCCAGTTCTTGACTCAGATCTTTCAGTAGTCTGGGATGTGACTCATCAGGGCTACAGATTTGTTTGGGTTCAGAGATGAAATGTTTTTGTAAACTGTGTTAATTTCTCTGTACCTGCAGGGTATTAAGAGAGAATATGAGATTCAGATAATATTTGACAATTTTCTTTGTTAAATACTGAGCAAAAATAATTGTTAAAAGCTTTGCCATATTCTTTGGCTCACTATAAATAATAATATCTATAACCAATGGACCTATTACTCTGGGGCTTCTTGTGGATGAAACTAATGAAGGAGTAAGAAGATTTGGATTACCCCTGAGTGAGCCAGTATAAAATCCATATCTCCTACTCATCCTTATGACCAGAGTGGTAGTCCTTAATTTTCCTTTGTAGTTCTTAATATTCCTTACAGATGGGTTTTGCATCATTAATGAGAATACCTTATTTTTCTTATTAATTAACCTCTTAATCCTGTTACAGAATCAAGTGGGATTCTTCCCTTACTGTTGTAGCTCTTTCAGTGGGAACAAATTTATCCATGAGGTCATTTAGCAATAACTGAAGACCATGCATGTTCAGCATTGAATGACTTCTTGTGTCCCAAGTAATGTTTTTTAATTCATATCTCGCAGCATTATAGTTTGCTCTATTGTAATTCTTCATAAAAGTTGGACCTTTCATCCTCCTTTTTATTTCAAGTAAGGTATAATAAACCATATAATGATAGCTATTTTCTAATGGATCACCAACCTGGTTATTAAGGATGTCATCCTAGGTTGGTAAAATCAATTCAAGTATATTGTCCCCACTTGTAGGTTCATTGACAATTTGGCTAAGATCATGAGTGACTAAAAGATCAATAATCTTTGAACCTTATACAACCTGGCAGACATTTCTCCCAGTCAATATTTGTTTGTTTTTTTGTTTTGTTTAAAATTAATTTTTATACAGGATACAACTTGATTAGGTATAACTCCCATTTGCATCAATGTCCTGTGTTATACAACATATATACAATAAGTAACATAACTTAACTAACATACAAAACAACTATTAGAAAACATATATTAAACTCATAAAATTATTTATAACATGTGAAATAGTTGTCAAGTATTTATACAGGGCATTCTTAAACTTGGGTAAACGCATCAAAGAGCTTAGTTCTTGTGCATTCCAGTGAGTTGCTAAACAGTTTTGTAATGCAGAATCTCCTAATCTATTCTGGGATCTTACCATTGGAATTCTGAAATTCCTTAATGTCATAGTTCTCTTACTAGTAGGATCAAATGTTATATATCTAGCAAGTGGATGGATTCCTTAGTATAAACCAATTTATGAGACCATAGAAGCCATAAATACATTCTTTTTCCTCTGGTTGTAACCAGTTTAACTCACTATAAATATCACAGTGGTGAGAACCATATCTTCTTTTTGTTATAAATTTGGCTAATCTATAATAAGTTTTATTTATTTTAGTTAAAGATTTTTAGTTGAATTCATATACAATAAAACACCATATTCCAACACTGGTAACAGCAGTTGTCCCACTATTTTCTTTCTTACTTCTATTTCCAAACACGTTGATACTCTTCTCAATGCCCCAAACCTCTGGTTAACTTTTTAACCTGTTGATTAATATGATCACTATAAGTCAACCTTTGGTCAACCAAGACCCCAAATACTTATCATTTTTTAACACTTTTATAGGATTCCATCCAGCAACCTAAGTTTCAGGTCAGAACTCTTTATAGGAGCTCCAACTGAAAAAATCATGCTTTGAGTTTTTTTCACTATTTAATAAAGACCTGAAGCACTAAACCAGTTCTCCATACTCCTAAATCCTCCTGGAGTTTGTATTCTAAGAGATAGTGACTTTTAGCTGCTGTCACCAATATAGTATAATCTGCATATAATCTGACTTTACTATTATTTATAACTATTGGAAGATCATTTACATAAATATTAAACATCAAAGGGCCTAAAATCGAACCTTGTGGAACACCTCTATTTATCTCAATCAAATCTGAATCTATGAATCTACATGTAACACACTGCTGTCTATTGGAAAGTATGATTTAAACCAATATAAAGATTGTTCATGTACCCTATATCATATAATCTCTTCAGCATTTTGGATTTTCTACCAAATGAGATGCTTTACTCAGGTCCACGAACACCACCCTGACATTCATGCCCTGGTTCAAAGAAGATGACACCAAGTCATGAAAATCTACTAGGGTGGTGTTCATGGACCTGCCCTCTAAATCCATATTGACAATCAGTGAGCTTTTGTTTTGTTCCAAATATCCATAGAGCTGCCTATGAACTTGTTTTTCAAGTAATTTAGATAATATAGGTAACAAGGTTATCGGCCTGTAGTTTGAAGGGTTATATTATCTCCATCCTTATGAATCAGTATTATTTTCCCCCTTTCCATATGTCAGGAACCGAAGATTCACACAAACTCCAGTTAAAAGGTAGGTTACCATGGGAGCCAGTATATCTGCAGTTATTTTTAGAAAATACCCTTCAATTCCATCCTTCCTCCAGCTTTAGAGCCATCTAACCTGTGCAGTTCATTTTCTACATCTTTAACCTTTATTTGCTTAAATCTAAGTCTATTTAGTTGTTCACTGTTAGATTCTCTGTCTTTCAATAGCTGGGGTATATAGATATCTGAAGTCCTCAGCTTTGGTTTACTTAAATTTAAATCTGCTAATTCTGAACAGTAAGAGTTAAGTAACTTCAATGCTTCTACTGGGTCCTCCACCAGGATTTTGTCATTCAGGATTTTATTGGGGTCCTAGTTCCAATAGGATTTTGTACTTTGTTACACATCTCCAAAAATGTTTAGGATCCGTTGCTGCACAAATATGCTTTATAAAATAGCTTCTTTTTATCCCTTTTAAATTCATTTTTACATTGTATTCTCCGAAGTTTAAACTGGTTCCAGTCCTCTTCTATTTTCGTTTTCATGCTTTTTTCCACAATCAGTTTCTTATTCTCAAATGAGTTTTTAACTTGTCTGTTAGTCATAAAGGGTCTTGTTTTCTCCTTTTGGGGAGTTTTTGAGCATGTTGCTGGATTATTTCTTTAAAATTTGGTAAATTCTTCAACTGCAAGATTAATTTCAGGGATTAACATTATTCTTCCCACCTAAGGTTCACTAGGCTATTCCTAAAAGCTTTTGTTTTAAAGGTCTTAAAGTATGTGATCCAATAAGATTCTAATAATATTTTAGTAGAAAATTGAATATCTAAGCTACACTTATTGGGATTATAATCTCCTAAATTATAGGCATTATTTCCCAAGATAATACTTTTATCTCTGGGAAACAAAAAACAAATCTAGAATTGATCCTGTTGTTTTATATTTATTTATTTATTTACTTATTATACATATCGGAATAATAACCCTTTGAGTCAAGGATTCGTTTCCATTGGCTCCACATCAGTTCCAGTGGATTTAAAACATAAATAGCAACACAAAGCGCAATATGATAGACAGGAGGTTACAGAAGTTTTTGTTACATACCAAACAGCGAATAGTAAACAGTATTCATATATTTGCAGATGTTAGAACAAACAACATAGAATCCCAAACCATTCAGTGCCCAGATAAGAGGTACAGTTTACAATAGCTGTATAGAGGTCTATCCAGTGTGAAAGCTAGGCTCCAAGGACAAATACAGTAAATTCAGAATTGCAGCCTGAGATAAGGCAATTGTCATCAAGAGTCTAGGAAAGGGGCTGGGAGGGAGCGGGCACCTATGGGCTAGGATCCTGCTTGTGGAGTGCATTCACATCTGAAGGTGGAGAAAATGAGGCTCTTGAGAGCTGCCTTAAAAGGACCTATTTTAGTGAGTGAGGAGATCGAGGCGGGAGGGCATCGAACCAGTGTGGCACCCTGTAACAAAAGGATCTCTGGGCGAGTGATGTCCACACCCTCAGGACTCTGAGATTGGCCTTAGTGGAGCCATGGATAGAGGCAGAGGGGAAGCAGGGTGGAGGGAGGCAGACACCCTGGGGAGAGACCTAAGTATTTTTTAACCAGGAGGCAGGTCTGATATTGTAACCGCTCTTCTAGATTGAGTTTGTTGGCCAGCGAATATAGAGTGCATACATGAGTCCATTTGTCTGCACCAGTGAGGAGCCTAAAGGCCTTATTTAGGGATAGTTGAATTCTCCTGAGGGTGGTGGCATCAGCTGCAGCGTAGACACGGAGGCTGTAGTCTACAAGAGACAGGACAGAGGAGGAGACAGCCAATCTGAGGGCATCCGTGGAGGAGTCCTTATGATGGTAGAGAAGGCCTATGCACGTTATTTGCTGAGGTGAGCAGGTTGATATGTGAGTGAAAGGAGAGGCAGGAGTCAAAGGTAATGCCCAGGTATTTGTAGCTACTAACTTATTCTAATGGGTGGAGTGAGCTGGATAGTATATGGAGGGGCAAGTATTTTGCCTTATTTTGATGATGGGCAAACAACATGGCTTTTGTTTTTTCAGTGTTAATGACCAGCCTGTGGTCATTGAACCAGTTTCCAATTTGAAAGAGTGCTGGAGGGAGGCCTGAAGAGAGGAGGGGTCAGGGTGGGAGGGAGGAGAGCTGCATCATCTGCATATAGCAGGACCTTGCTGGAGCAGGAGTTAGGTAGGGCATTTACACAGAGACTAAAAAGAAGAGGGCCCAGGATGGACCCTGTGGGACCCGAGCAGACAGGGCAGGTGCTCGAGAGGGTGCTGTTTATTTTGACACACTGGGACCTTGAAGAGAGATAGCTAGAGAACCAGTCCAGTGGGCCTTGGGAAAAGCCTAGTTGAAGGAGAGGTGTCCAGTAGGAGTGGTGAAAGACCGTATCAAAGGCCTTGGAGAGGTTGATGTAGACAGCCCCTGCAAGGTGGCCTTTGTCAAGGGTTTCGTGAAGGAAGTTTGAGAACTCCACAAGAGCAGTGGTCGTACTATGACCTGGATGGAAGCCATGCTGCTCTGCATAGGAGATTGTGGGAGGCAAGATATTCAGATAATTGATCTGCCACTATTTTTCCAGGGCTTTAGAGAGAGGAGGAAGATAGAGATCAGCTGATAGTTTCCAGGAGAGGCGTGTCACCACTTTTGAAGATGGGGTGATCACAGCCTTTTTCCAAGCTAAAGGGAACTGGCCCAGGCAGAGGAAGTTGAGTAAATCAGTCAGGGGTTAAGTACTACATCAAGGACCTGCCGAGGATCCTAGTATCCAGGGGGTCAGAGGAAAGGGCTGGTAACACTGAGGGCTTTTGTTAGATAGTGCCAAGAGTTTTGTGGTGAGATGGTCCTCAGTTAGAAAGGTGGGCGAGGAGGGCTGTGGCTGGGGGAGGTAGGGTCAAAGAAGTTACTAGGAGAACTGTGCTGAGATTTGAGAAGCGGCTTAGGCAGTCTGCAATATTAGGGGTCAGTGATAGCAGTTTCATTAAAGTTGAGTAAAGATGGGGTCGGGGAGTGAGACTTCCATTTAGCTCCTTTATGTTGTCCCAGAAGTTCCGGAAGACCCCAGGAGGAGGCTAGTGTGTGGCTCTGTAGTACTCTGCTTTAGCCTTACGAGGTTGCCCATGTACATCTGTTGAGTTCAGCATTGTAGACTGCCTGCCCCAGGCTTGCCTGAGGAATTGGCTCTATGCCAGAGATTGTCTCTGTGGTGGAGCTGTTTGAGCAGTGATGTTGTGATCCATGGTGCACTATGTTTGCTTAGTCTGGGTTTTGACCAGCGGGTAAAGATGTCACTGGCCTTATTGAAGGAATGGGGAAAGTAGTCGAGTGCTCCATCAATACTAGGGGCCTGGTTGATTGGTGACCAGTCCCACTGGGTGAGGTACTGCTTAAGCCAAGCGAGGATATCTGGGTGGATAATTGGGTGGGAGACCATGCTGGGCATAAGTTTTGGTGACGGCAGGACCACGTGAAAGTTACTGGCAAGTGATCACTAGGGAGTTTGATGGACAATGATGTCCCTCAATTCTGTGGGTGGTTGGCAAGGATGATGTCCAGTAATGTGTATGAGCCATTGGATGGGTTCAGATGGGTAGGCTGGGTTACCAACTGTGTTAGGTCCAGGGCTGCAAAAGCATCCTTGGCAGGGCAGATGAACTGGCAAGCCAGTTAGTGTTGAGGTCACCCACTAGTATCTGCTCGCCTTATGCAGGAGGCTGGACAGGTAGTCAGTTAGGGATTGGATGGCTTGGGTTTGTTTCCGGGAGATGTAGGCTACCGAGATAGTCAGAGGGCCTGGGGTGATTCTGAGTGAGATGGCTTGGGTACCGTGGTCAAGCTTTGGAATTGGTAGAGTGTGGCCCATTAAGCAGTCACGCATATAGACGGCGCAGCCACCCCATGTTTACCAACTCTATCTTCCCTAAAAGGAGTAGCCAGGAGAGCAACCACAAAGTCTGGGGTAGACTTAGACAGCCAGGTTTCCACAATTGCCAGAATGTCAGGCTGATGTTCTTCCATCCAGCACTGGAGGGCAGTGTTTTTTTAAGAGGCTACAGATGTTCATAGAGGCTATGCATAGCCCTGATGTAGGGAGGGTCTGAGTTTGGCAGGTAGGAGATAGGCCAGGGTTTGGATGAATGTTGCTGGATAGGAGTAGGAGCAGGGAGACAAACCTGAGGAGAGAAGACAAACATTGTTTGTGTGAGCTGTGGCAGTAGTAAGCTGAGCTAACAGGAAGAGAGCATGGGATGAGCAGAGCACGTATGGTGGGGATAGCATGGTAAAGCATTGGCAACAGTGTGTTGGGGAGATCAGATGTAGATGGAGCTGGGCAGGATGGGGTGGGGGAGGGTGATGGTGGTGGATAGGGTGGGGGTGGGAAAGTGGATAGAGGGGTAGGGAGAACCTCAGTGGGTGGGAGGGTGGATAGAGGGGTGGGAAAACCTCAGGGTTATTAGCAGTTGACGCTGGTGACGGACAAAGGTGGGGAATAAAGACTGCTAGGATCAGTAGAGGGACTGATAGATTTGGTCTTAGGAAAAGGCCCATGGTTGTCAGTGGGTAATGTGAGTTCATAAGAAATAAAGTTGGCAGAGAGCCACTCAGATACTCCCCTACTAGTAAAGAGGCCAGTCAGAGAAAAGCAGGGTGGAGCCACAGAGTATTTAATTAAGGAAGGGGGTGAAAAAATTAAGCAGGCAGGAGCCTAAACAAGAAGCTCCCTGATTTAAATTACAGCACTGCTTGAAAAAGGTGCCAAGTTTTGAAAAATAAAGTCTCGCCTGCAGTCTGATGCTTCGAGTCCTGGACCTTCCGTAATGGCAGTTTGCAGTGGTTTGCAGCGAGGGGCTAGGAGAGCTGTGAACATCAAGCCTCAGACCTTGTAATGCAAAAGAAACAACAGGGTCAGCATTAAAGTAAGAGGGAAAGCACACTAGAGGCAGGGAATTGCAAGGGGAGAGATTTAGAGAATAGGAGCTAGCACTGGGTGAGGGAGAGGACAAGCCAGGCTTGGCTGTTGTAACTACAGTTCAGGTTACAAAGCCAGGAGGAACCCAAAACAAAATAAATCAGAAATTCTGTGCAATACTACAAACAGGGTCATATAGGAGACTTTAAAATCTATATTATTGAAAATCAGCAGGCAGGAGCTTAAACAAGAATCTCCCTGATTTAAATTACAGAGCTGCTTGAAAAAGGTGCCAAGTTTTAAAATATGAAGTCTCATCTGCAGTCTGATTTAGAGCATCTAGTTGGACTTAAGATAATCTTTTCTAGTCCTAGGGTTTCAAAACTTGATTTCAACTTTAAGCCTCTATCTTGGGACCAATCAGCATTAAAATCACCTGTTAGGATTGCCTTTGCCCCTGAATTTTGTCTAATAGAATTTCTGATAGAATATCAAAGTGCTTCATTTTAGTTTTTGGTGGTGCACAAAACTCCTACATAGTTTTTAGTGTTAACAATTCCACTACCAGCTTTCAATTCCTCTATTGACTCAGATAATATGGTTCTATAAGGACCCAAAGTAGCCTTAATATAAGGGATTACCCTCCCCATCTCTCTGTCTGCTCTTTGCTGTAAATATCCACTTAATTGAATTTCATTATCTGAAATTCCTGATGTAACCAGGTTTCAGAAATTGCCAAAATATCTGTTTTTCTTCTTCCACCCATGCCCTATATTCATCTTATTTATTTACTAAACTCTGCACATTTTCATGGATTACTACTACCCCCCCCTATTTTTTTCTGGCCCTGGATTGGTTTCTACAGTATATCTCCACTCTGAACTAACAGAAACATCAGACACCACATTTTTAATCACCCTTTCCTCCCCCTAGGGTAAACTTTGTTCTAAAACAAAATGACCTAGTAGTCATATTCCATTTATTCATGAATGAGTTATGTCTTCTAACTGTAGAAGATTCTTTTAATTGCATATTTAAATCTCCATTATGATGATATTCTACCATCAGAGAAATGTGCAATTTGTTATATACAAATTTCAGTGGCCTCTGTGCTGGAATCTGAGGCCTATAAAAGACTCTGATTGTTAGTTTTTTACCCACTATACCAGATAAAGTAATCCAGATTGAGTCACAAGAACTATGCTCACCAGATGGAAGTACTTGTTAACATTCAATGTTGTCCCTAATATACAAGGCAACCCCACCCCTTTTTCCTTTTTTCATTTTATTAACTAACTACATAACCATTAATGTGTCTATTTCAAGTACTGACACCATCCCACCATGTTTCAGAGACACCAATAATGTCTAACTTATGGGTAATGCCAAAGAGGCACGTTCTAATTTTTTATCAGTATTTAAACTTCTGGCATTGAGTAACAAAATGTTTAAGTTCACCTTCTTATTATTCTTGGGTTTGACTACCTAAGAATTGGTTAATAGTTGCTCCTTTCTCCCTATTCATCTCTAGTTTAAAGCAGAGTTAATAAAATTCTCAAATCTAGTACTAAGGGTCCTGCTACCTTTAAAGTTTAGTTGCAGACCATCTCTGCAATATAGATCAGGTTTGTCCCCAAAAGTCTCCCATTGTCTTAAAAACCCCAAACCCATTTCTTTGGACTAGTTTTGTATTCATGAATTTAAATATTTTATAGTCTGTTGCTTCTGGTAAGTTGTACAGAATATACTGTAGGTACTATTTCTGAAATAATTTCACAACCCCTAACTTTCAGTTTGTCTCCTAAGTTCATGAAATCTTTGTTTACATCCATCACTGATTTCCAGTTAACATGATTTGTTCCACTATGAATGGAGAGTTAAAGGATTATCCCCAGCGTTCTAAGATTGTCCACCATTCTAGTTATGCCTTTAATTGTTGCACCAGAAAGCAGCTGCTCATCCTGTTCTGTTTGTTTGAATCGCATATGTAACTATCAATATATTTGGTAATGAAATCACCCATCAGAACTGTCTGCCTGATTAAATTACTACAGTATGAGTGGCAGCAGGTGGTTTAATAATGGGACCATTAATGGGCGCTCTATCAGGACGTGGTTCCTTGGTAAGAGGATGAAAGCTTTTAGTCAAAGATATTACATTTCCCAACTCTCTGCACTCCTGTTTTGCTTTGCTGTTGTAGTTAACCTCACACTGCTCAGATTTGCTAGAGGGAGAGTCATCCCATGGTCTCTTCTTAGAAGATTTGAAACTGGTCTTCCTCTCTGTAATGTTAGCTTGGGGAGTAATGACAGTGGGTGGAGTAGAGATTAGATCTTGTTCATAAATTGTAAATAAATAATATATAGAATTGTTTACAGCTATGTGATGTTTTAAATAGCTACTAGCCTTTAATCTGCCAAAAGGCCATTTTACAAGTGAAATAACACACATCAGTGTCTACATTAAATAAAATACTTCAGAACCACTTAAGGCAAGTGGTCATTGCTTCATGCCTCAGTGCCCATGGTATGTTTTGATTAACTTAGCAGATGCCCTGTTTTGTCCTACTGCTTACTTAACACCCATTGACAAATGTATGAAACACTGAATAATATGGCAGCAGGAGAGAGAGCGTATCAAACAAACATATAACTGGGAACTCTTTACACTTTAATTTTCATTAAGTGGACTGTTTTATCTGTGGTGTTGATATCTGATATACTTTGCATTCCGTTTATAGGTAATTAAGGCATTACTATCTGTGGACAACATAGTAGGAATGTTGATGGATGGCCTTAAGGAAATGAAACTGGACAAATGTGTAAACCTAATTCTTCTGTCAGATCATGGTAATAATAATCATTCATAACTCTATATCTTCTGTACTTATGTTGGGAGATAGTGCAGTCTAGTGGTTTAAACACATGGTTCAGGACATGGAGCCCTGGGGCAGGATTTTTCAGACTGGCAGGCACTGACACAACTGCATGCTGCATCTGTATCCACCCAATGCATCTAAGCAGCCCAGCTGCCATTTGAAAAGATGTTTCCATTTGCAGCAAAAAGTCTGCTTTTACCATAGCAGAATGAAGTAAATGCAGTTTGCATCATGTTTGCCTGCAGTTGTCTTTTTGGTCATACAATTCAGATGCTGATGGTCTAACAGTTTGATGTATTTGCCATTTAAAATGGCAGTGGTGGATTTCAGACAGATCATTTTGAACTCCCAGGCTTCAGTCCTATGGTTAGAGATATGTATTAAGGTGAATTAATTTTTGAAGTTTGCCAAACTTGAGAAGTGGAAAGTGCCAACTTTGTGAAGTTTTCAACAATGAAGTGTCACTCTTGCAAGGAAGTCATGCAGATTCACTGGGAAGTTGCAACTTTGCCATGACTTCGCCTGAAAAGTGCCACTTCCCCAGGAAAATGCATTGCAAAGTGGTCGATTCACAATGTTTTCCATCAAAAGTATTGTGCAACTTCACTGGAACTTTGCCGGAAAAGTAAATTTTCATAACTTCTGTATCTACAATGCACCTTCCACTAACTCACTGTGTGACCATGAGCAAGTCATAGCTTAAGTGTGCTACACCTGCCTACCACTTTATCTTTTTGCTCCTTTTGCCCTACCTCCTGAACTTTCCATAACCTTCTCAATCTTACTAAACCTCCCTGTGTTTTCATATTGGCTGCTACCTCTCTCAAGAATTGTGATGCTTGCTAGACTACATTATGAATACAAGTCTACATGAGACAAAATGCTTGTCCTCTTTGCATATAATTCCTTTCTCACCACCTGATTGGCCCATTTACACTAGACCTTAATAGTGTTATAGAAGTTATTTTCAGTGGAATTTGAAGCTAATATAAATATATTTTACACTGTCAGCATGTTCTTTTTATTTATTACAATTTGCAGTAGGCTACATATGCACTAATGCACTATGTTGATATTTCTGCAGGAATGGAAAAGGCTTCATGTAAGAAAGCTGAGTACTTGGACAACTTCCTCGACAGTGTAGAGGACCTGTATACAGTTTCTGGACCAGCTGTTCGGATAAGACCCAAGAATTCCCCAGATGAGTATTTCACTTGTATGTAGTGATTAAGCTTATACAATTATATCTCAATTGTATCTAGCAAAACACTGCATTGGGTCTCATGCTGATATGGATATTGTGTCTATTACCACATCATGATACACTGAAAACCATGACTGGGACCTGGCCATACCAGGCTACACTCAGTTCAGGAAGGACAGGGTAGGAAGAAAAGGTGGGGTGTGGTGCTTTATGTGTGGGAAGGCATAAGCGACAGAAATACAGGGAATACAGGAGCTGCATAGGTACTGTGGGTCACCCTGGAGACAGGGAATGGAGCCACTATTCACACTGACATGATCTACATCCCCCAACACAGGGAGAAAGGATTTAGATAAGGTACTGATAGAAGCCTTTGGAAAGATGGCAGAAAGGGGAGATGCTGCTGGTGGGAGACTTCAGTCTGATGGATGTAGACTTTAGCATCCCAGCTGCAGCTTCATCTAGAAGCAGGGACATCCTGGTATCCCCACAGGGGTATTCCTCAGGCAAGTAGTCAGGCAGCTGACTTGTGATCAGACAATACTGAACCTGATACTCATTAACAGGGACAGTGTTACAGTCATCAGGTTGGGAGGCCACCTGGGGACCAGTGATCATCATACAGTGTGGTTCAACATTTATTTATTTTATTTATTTATGACTTTGATAACTGGGTGAGTGCACTGATCCCAGGGACCGTTTTCAGGCGACCCGAGCCATAACACATGGTGCAGGGTGGCAGTAGAGTACAAGGTAACAGTAATACACGTGAAACAGATTTGATACAAACAACAATAGTAAGCACAATATACAGGTTTGATGCATAGGTCCATTTGAGAACAGTGAATACAAAGTTTCAATATCGGACATGAGGAGATTTGGTACAAAACAAACAAATAGTAGGCACAGTGTACAATGTGTGACTGCATCGTCCAGTGAGCAAGTAATACACAGAATACTCAGTAAAAAATATATACAATATGTATAGGCAAGGAAGTCAAATATTACTGTGAAAAATATGATATAACAGTTGTAGGCAGGGAGTTGACTACAGTGGGTAGGTGAGTAACACCTCGGCTGGGGAGTTGACTAGTGTGGGTTGGTGTCAGACCCCAGGAGCAGCAGCAGGATGAGCTTGCCAGGAACCAGTCTTTTACGGCAGGGCTTGAAACTGGAGTGTGCGTCAATGGAATGGAGTTCAGCCAATAGTTTGTTCCACTGCAAAGGGGCAGCTGCAGACCAAGTTCTGCTACCCATGTTGGTGGATACCTAGGAACAGCTAGAGGGGGTACCAATAGTACAATTAGGCGGAGGTTGCAGAGGAGTATTCTGGTTTTCAGAAGGGCAGTTAGGGGATTCTGGAGCCATGCAGATGACATTGTCTACCATGCAGCAGAGGGCTAGGTCAAAGCAACCTTGGCAGTAGCCATCCAAGGGTATTATAGAGGTATAGTGGTGGGTGGAGAGCGGGGCAAATAAAGCAAAGCGACAGGTGCTGTTGTAGGCAGCAGAAGTTTAGCCATGGCAGTAGCTGAGGTCCTGGCATAAATAGGGGAGCAGTAGTCAAGAATAGGGAGGGATTACCCTGGACAATGGCTAGTCTGGCTTCAGAGGTAAAGTATTGCCTGAATCTATAGGTGGCACCGAACTTTTGATGGAACCTTCCGACAAGGAATTTGCATGCTCAGTGAAGGTGAGGGAGGGTCGAGCAGTACTCTAAATATCTGCAGGTGTTGACATCCTCCAGGGCTGGGTTGTCTGGGATGAGAATCGTAAGGGGCATGGTTTTAGTTTTGGCCAGAAAGGGCTTAGATACGAACAGCATAGATTTAGTTTTTGCATTTACTAAGAGGAGTTTTTGAGAACCAGCTGTGGCGCAGCATAGTTGTGTAGCGAGAACTGAGAGATTGCAGCCATGGATTTGTCACTGTGGAAGAGGACAAGGTCATCGCACACAGGAGAGAGTGATGGTTGAGGCAGTCAAAGGAAGCACATTAACAAATAAGGAGAAAAGGAGGGACCCAGGATTGAGCCTTGAGAGACCCCCACAGAGACAGGCAGGGTTGTGGAGCAGGTTTGACCAATACACAACGAATTGTGAGCGTTGGTAGGGTAGTTAATGAACCAGCTTGTGACCTTCTGAGAACAACCAAGGAGGTTAAGCTTGGAGGTAAGGAGAGCATGGTTAATCATGTTAAAAGCCTTTGAGAGGTCAACAAAGACAGCCCGGTGGCTTTACCATTATCCATGTTAGAGAGGATGTGGTCAGTCAGAAGGGTGAGGGCAGTAGCAGTGGAATGATTCTTGCAAAAGCCATGCTGTTGGTTGCATAGGAGGGTGTATTTGCCTATGTACTCAGTGAACTGATTGTGGACTGCTCTCTCGAGTAGTTTACTGAGATGAGGAGGATGGATATCGGACAGTAATTGTTGGAGGATTTGGGGTCACCTGATTTAACAATGGGTATAACCTTAGCTATCTTCCATGGGTCAGGCATGGAGGAGGTGAAACAGCAAGATTAAAGATGAAGGTGAGTGGCCTGCAAGCGCTGGAAAGATCAGCTTAAGGAAGACTGGAGATAGCCCATCATATCCGGAGGAGCCGTGGTTAGGTAGATTTTGAGTAGTTCACTGTGTCGTATGCAGAGGGCTTTAAAATAGAATGGGGTATTTACAGGTGAGTGGCAGAGCTGGAGGAGGATGGCAGTGTATCAGGTATTAGGGCTGAGCTTTGAGGCTAGGCAGTTGGCAGCTTATTCAGGTACATGGAAAGTTGGTGAACTTACAGTTGAAGACACTGGCCACATCGTGAGGGTTGGTCTGCAGCCCGTCCTGGGAGTTGAGATGTGGTGCAGCGTAGCTGGGGTGGTGGTTTAGGAGGGAGCTGATTGAGTCCCAGAATTTTCTATGGTCTCAAGGTTGGCCTTTTGCAGATTGCAGAAGTGGGTCTGTTTCAAAATGTGGCCTGTTGTTTACTTTGTTCCTCATGCGCCTGTAAGCATCCCAGAGGGAAGGGAGGGGTTGCTTTGAAAGTGTACCAGGTGTGGTCTTTGGCCTTCATAAGGGTTAGGAGGTCTTTAGAGACCCAGCGCGAGCACCCATCTCTGACCCATCTGGTGGTGACAAGCAAAAGCAGTCCTGGAGTGTTAGTAGAGTCCAGTAAATGTGGAAACTGCCGTGGCTGCATTGGAAAGGGAAAAAGCATGGACCAGTCAAGGACTGGGCCTCCTCAAGGAGATTTGTGGAGACTGGGCAGTTGAAATTTCTGAGAGATAGGTATTTGTGTGGGGGCACTTTAGTTTGGAAGACCAGAGGAGATAGGTTGATGAGTGATCGCTATAGAATCAGTCATGGTGCAGCGTGTAATGCTCGGTCCTCCTGTTTATGAGGATCCAGTCTAGTAGAGTCTGGGTGGTCAAGCATGGATTAAGTTGGTGTGAGTGATCACCTGCACCAGGTTGTGCTGCTTTAACAGGGATACATAGTCAGGCTGGTGGCAGCTCAGCCAGTTTAGATTAAAGTCGCCAAGAAGGATAGATTCCCCTATGGGGAGTTAGAGATCAGGCCTTGGAGGAGGCTGGTGAGTCCAGTGGTTCCAGTGGCGGGGGTTGTAGCAGCAGCCAATAGAGAGTTTCTTGCAGGATCCCAGGATCAATTCAGAGTAGCCATTCACTAGGTGAGGAAGGGTCAGAGTATAGGACAATGCTAGCTGAGAGGGGTTCCCTAGGAGCAGGGCTACATTGCCTCCTTTTTCCCTGCCTGGCCTGTCGGAAGCATAGGTAGGAGTAGCCTGGTATTTTGAAGGTGTTTTCGTTGTGGTGTGGCTTTAGCCATGTTTCAGTGAGTCCCAGAATATGGGGCTTGTGTAGCTCAATCAAGCCTCAAGGTCAGTGAATTTAGATGGAAGACTGCAGACATTGATATGTGCTATTTTAAGACCGGGCATTTGTCCAGATGCAGGAGGAGGGTGATATGGAGTTTGTTGGGCCAGGGTTGCACTCAATGTCCCCAGCAAGGGATAATAGTGATAGTAGGAGAATGTATGGGCAGGAGGGAATAGTAGGAGACCAGAGAGAGGTTAGCCAGGTAGTGGCCAAGGAGTGACATTCTCCTTTAGTGAGTAGGATGAGAGAGATGTACCCCAGGGTGGACTTATTCCTAGTAGTGAGTGAAGAGGGTTGAGACAGGGAGATGGGGAGATGGGGAATGAGAGGAAGGAGGCACTGTTGATTGCAAGTCAGCACCGTAGTGCACAAGTCAGTCAATACCAGTGCAGTAGTTAGGAGATGGCCCACATTATGGCAGTGCCAGCTTCATCTTTCGAGGAGAGTGGGGACAAGGGAAGTAGTAGGAGAGAAGTAGCATGGTCAGCCTTATGAAGGGGAGAGGAGGGAATGGTGAGGCAAGGGCTGTTAGAAATGTAGTTCTGTGGGCAGGACCGCACTCTAGGAAGTGCAGCTTTTAAATTTGTGTAGGGCAAGATGGCCAATGGGAGGAGGTGCACAGAAGGGGAGTGGTTTAGTGTATTTAAGAAGTTGTGTAGGAGGGGGGGGGAGGGTGAAAAATCACACAAAGAGAGACACAAAGGAGAGAATGGGAATATTAAGGGGTCTGGCTAGGCTAAACACAGAAACATAAGGATGGCTGCAGAATCGAACCACAAGGATGAGGGTCCTGGAATTCAGGAAGTCAGATTTTAAAAGATATGTGAATGCCTCAGGGATGAACTGGCAGGGGCAGTGTCAGTGGCTCAGCAGGTAGCAAACTCACCTCTGAGGCTGGGAGATCAGAAGGCTGTGGGTTCTATCCCACATCAGGCACTTGGTTAATATCCCAATACTGACACTGCAGTGCAGCATGAGGGGGTGCTGCACTCCTGAGCTGCCATCTTTCGGATGAGATGTTAAATCAAGGTCTCATCTGCCTGTTCTGGTGGTAGTTCAGGTGGATGTTAAAGATCCCATGGCACTTCTCGAAAGAGCAGGAGAATTTCCCAGTGCCCTGGCCAAATTTCCTCCCATTCACTAAAATACCACTAGCAGCTTAATCTGGTTCAAAGTCAGTTGGCATTCATCTGTATCCCCTCTCCTGGGTCAAGCCTAAAATAGGCAGGATTTTCCTAGTGCACTTACCGGTCAATAAAATCTAAATGAAATCAAAAAAAAAGGATGGCCATGGTGGGATGGAATCGCAGTGGGGAAAGCTAAAGGAGGCATAGGAGGGCAACAAACCTTTGCATCAAACAAGTGAGCAAAAGCAAGTGGAAAAAGAGACTGCTATGGTTCTCAAAGGAAGTGGTTGAAAAGGTAAAGGCTAAAACAGTAGCATTCAGAAGGTATAGGGAGACACAGAGGAAGGAGGATAGGGGGTGAGTCAGGAAGAGGGAAGAAAGGAAAACAAGAGTGTAATGGCCAAAGTAAGGAAAGAATAGCTTGGGCAGTAAAGAAAGGGGACAGGACATTGTTTAGGTATGTAAGTAAAAAGAAGAAACCAGGAGAGGATTGTAAGGTTAAGAAGTGAAAGGAGGGGACTGTGCAGAGAGGGACCAGGAAAACAAATATCCTGAACAAGTACTTTTGTTCATTATTCACATAGGAGGGAGAAGGGAGTGGCCACAGAGCAGTTACAGGAGTTTTGGAGGGATAGAGTTGGATGCTAGTTCTTTTCGGAGGAGAGAATCCTGAAGGACTCGCAAATCTGAAAATGAACAAGGTGATGGAGCCAGATGGGGAGCATCCAAGGGTACTGAGGGAATTCAGAAGTACTAGCTGCACCTCTGACAGTTCTGTCTAACAACTCACTGGAAACAGGAGTGGTTCTGGAGGACTGGAGGAGGGCAGATGTAGTTCCCACTTCACAAAAGTGGTAGCAGGGAGAGGGCGCACCCAGGCAAGTCGACACGACATTGGTGGCGGGAAAGTTAATGGACCTACTGCTGAAGGAAAGGATTGTTGAATATCTTGAATCCAATCAATTACAAGACCCAAAGCAGCATGGATTCATGAAGGAGATCATGCCAAATGATTTGTTTGACTAGGTGACCAGGAAATTAGATCAGGGTGGTGCAGTGGACATGGCCTACCTAGATATCAATATGGTTTTGACACTGTTCATATAGGAGACTTGTAAGGAAGCTGGGAGGCTTAGGAGTTGGCCCAAAAGTGGTAAACATGGTAAAAAGAATGGTTAGGAATAGGTGACAGAGGGTGATGGTAAGCGGAGTTCACTTCAGAGAATGGAGGGTGACCAATGGAGTGCCTCAGGATCAGTACTGGGACTGGTTCTCTTTAATGTCTTTATAGGTGACATTGCAGAGGAGCTGGAAGGAAAGGTCAGCCTCACTACAGATGACACCAAAATCTGCAATAGGGTAGCCACTGGGGGTGTGGAAAGAATGAACAGAGAATTGAGAAAACTTAAGGAATGGTCAAGGGTATGGCAACTGGGTTTCCATGCACAAAGTGCAAAATCATACAATTACAGCAGAGAAACCCAGGGGCAGGATACAAAATGGGTGGAAAGGTAATGACAACCATCAAACAGGAAAGACACCTGGGGGTAATCATATCTGATGACATTAAGTTGACCAGTCAGTGTGACATGGCAATTGGGAGGGCTAGTGGGAAGATGGGGTGCATAGGGATGGGTATCACCAGCAGAAAGAGGGAGGTGGTGTTGTCTTTGTATAGATTCTGGTGACACCCACCTAGAGTACTGTATCCAGTTCTGGAGACCACATAGACCACATCTCCAGAAGGATGTAGACACAGTGGATGCTGTCTAAAAGAGGGCAACTGAAATGGTGCAGGATCTGCATCAAAAGCCCTACAGGGAAAGGCTAAAGGATCTCAATATGTACAACTTGAAAGAGAGAAGGAGAGAGGGTGGATATGATAGACACCTTAAATACCTCACAGGAGTAAATAAAGTACAGGAAGAAAGTATTTTGCAGAAAAATAGATGCTCATGGACAAGGGACATGCAATGAAGCTGGAGGGTTAACTTCAGGAGAGATTTGAGGAAGTACTTCTTCAGAGAAAGAGTGTTGGATGCCTGGAACAGTCTTCCAGCGGGATGGTGGGAGCAAAACAGTGGTGGTGTTCAAGAATGCATGGGACACGCATATGGAATCTTAGTAGAAAGAAATGAGGGTGAAGAGCTGGATGTCAATTAGGATATACAGTGACACTGTAGGTAGGAAAAATAGGCAGACTATGTAGAACAAGTTATCCTTATCTGCTGTCAAATTCTGTGTTTCTATGTAGTAATTCCTGCATGCTTTACACTGTTTTTTCAGTTATCAAATCATGCACAGTTTATTTTCAGAAGAAAATCTGTAAAGTAATATCAGAAATTGAACATGGACTAAACATAAGCGATGTTCAGTGTAAGATGTGAGATATAGAATTCTGGCCTTGTTAAAATCTGTGCAAATATTCTCTTCTAATAGACTTGATGCACTGATGAGTTCCAGTGGTGCAAATAGCTGTAATGCTTTTAATAGTTGTAGATAAGAAATGAATCACTGCTCATTCCTGATGCATAGGTTGAGTGTCAATTTACATCAGGGGTGGAGATTTGGAGATATAGTAACATCTAGGGTGATCTTGAGGTGGACAAGATCCTTGACCTTTCCATGTTATGCTATTACCTGTTGACTGCATGCCATAGGGTGTTCTATTTCCATTACAAAATGTGGCAAACTATATTTTGTTTTTGTTTTAGGGTTTTGCTTGGTTATCAGAAATAGATGGAAAATGGTAGCTTTAAATTTGGTGATGATCACATGATATGTAGATCTGCTGGCTTTGTTTTGTAAGCATGTGGTTGCTCTGCGTTTATGTGCATCAACCAGCCACTCAGAAAGTAGAACAAAATTTCTCTGTGTTTTTATATAACACGGCATCTATGCCTAAGACCTGTTTGCACTTGAGCATAATAATAATGATGGTAAAACTGACTTGGTGTACCTCTTCAAACATTGTTCTGAAGCTCTAGAAGATACTGTGAAGCGTTACCTGATTTTTGAATCTCCTATTCCCAGTCCATTGTTCCCGAACAAAGTTAATACCATGCCTTCCAGGCATAATGAAAGCCTTTGCTCCATGGTCGGGGTCATGAGTCAAAGTGAAACAACAAAATCTTTAGTTTCACATGATTCATATTTTAAAATTGCAGCCCACATGCCATCAGTAATATCTAAAGGGTTCTGAACAGGGCAGTGCAAAAGCAAAGATTCATGACCATGTGTGGCCTGCAATAGTGTTTGTGTGCAGGATGTGCTTTTATGATGAGCAGAGGGATGGTACAGTGCTGCAGTGCTGAAATTTGCCATTGATTAGTCATATTTACATGTCTGGCCTAGGAGCAGCGGATAGCATTGTAAGCTGCATGTCCTATCTGTCAAAGAAAACATCATATTTTTAACATTATGGTAGCCTAGTTCTTTTCGTCTCAAACCAGCAAGTTCCTATACAAACTCATTTCTTTGGAGTAACTATAAATGGGAATCCATGTGAAACTACCCATCTTTTTTTGTAAATAATATTCACAAGACATGTTGTGATACGTTGTTTTACACAGTCAAAACTATCTGATGAAATACTGTTTCAATATTTCCTGAAACTGCAGGTTTCTAATATTAGTGTGTGACTTTTCCAGTTAACTATGAAGACCTTGTGAAAATCTCACGGTAAGTGTCCCAGCTTGCTTCTTTTTTATACCCTTTTATTGAAGTTTTACATTATAATATGCATAATTACAGCCTTATTATTATGTCCAGGAGCGATAACATACAACTCCATTTATGATGAGTGAAACAAGAAAAATTAAGGCTGGGCATCAGGATCGGTCAGTTGAAATAGTCAAAAATTAGTCTAGTTACTCTTCGGTTAACATTTCATTCCGGTACAGTGCCTTTCACACATATACTGTAGCAAGTCAAAGTATGAAGGCAGTAACTAATAGCCACATGTAGAGCACCTGCTTCAACCTCCTGCATCAAAACGCAGCCTGGCTATTATTTTTGCATATATCAGTTTCTCCATTTTATTTCAGCAACTAGTGATATCAGGAGGTCTTGGTTGTGAAAGCAAATTACAACATGTAGCATGACCTTGCAAAAACAACAAAGCCAGGCTACTTGCTAAAACACACTTTATGTACAAACTTGCCAAAATCTTAGCATGGTTTATTTAGTAAGTTTTATTTTAAACTATATCAAGCTATACTTATCCAACTGGCCCTTGAACTTCACATGTCAACAATGAGTGCTTTCTCAAGCATGCCTTGAGAAACCGTTCATTGGACACACAATGTCAACAGGCTGGTATGGTGAGTGCTGCTGATATATTTTAACAATAAAACTTATTCAATAAACTAGGGTAAGATTTTAACAAATTTGTACATAAAGGCTCTGTCCACACTGGAGATTTTAAAATGTTACAGATGACCTGTAACGCTTTTTAAAATCGGAAATGCAGTTCGCGTTCACACTTTGGTAATGGTATTGAACCATGTTTCAAAAACCATGCTTAAAACCCTGATACAATCAAGGTTAAAGCATGGTTTTGAAAACATTTTAAGAGAAAACGTTTTACCTTACCTGTATTATGCGAGCTAACGATCCATGTTTCCTACTGTTCTTCGCACCCACAATACACTGATCAGTTATCCCACAGTGTGTGTTTTAACATGATTTCCTTATTGAGAATGTGAATGGACACTGTCCGTGTTAAAACATGGTTCTGACAAGGTATGGATGTGATAAAACGATAAGAGCAGTAACGGTTTAAAACCCATTACCAAATTTTTATTTCCACTGTGGACAGTCAAAGTGTATTTAGTGGGTAGCCTGGCTTGTTGTTCTTGCTTGGCATGGTAGTTCTGCTGGTGGGTCCACTTTTCTACCCTGCAGCAGCCTTTGTTTTTTCATAGTGACCCTACCTGAAAGTCATTGCGGAGGATGCAGTGGTATTCAGCTAGGATTGTATGTAGCTATTATGGGGTCCAGTGGTTAAGGTATGTAACTGTGAACTGGTTTGCATATCAGTTCAGCTGCAGATGGGTTTGGAATGCTTGTCAGCCACTCCGCCCTTGCCTGCCAGTTCCGTCACTGTTCTCCATTCAGATTCAGAGCTCCACCTTTGGCTCCTCCTGTCCTATCAGTGTCATGTCACTCAGGCTAGCTCAGGCACATGGCTCAGCTACAGTGTTGCCTGACTGATGATCCTCACTCAACTTGCTGTAATCTGATCTCTTGACTCTCTCTCTCTCGCAGCACTGTCTGCTGCAGTGATAGCCTGCTCTGCCCCTGTCCTTGCCCCTGATGTCATGGAGTTGGACTGATGCAACCTGAGACCTCTCTTGCTGATCATGTGACTGAGTTCAGGACTGTACTGTACATGTGCATAAAGTCAAGAGTCAGTTGTCAGAGAGGTGTCAGAGTGAGCGGGAGATGGATGGAGTATTCTGCCAAGCCAGATGAGAGAGTCAGAGAGGATCTGAAGAAATGTTGTGTGGTCCATGACTTAAGACAGTAGTGTACTAGAAAAAGCCATTTAAAGGGCCAGTAATGGTACTAGTGGTAGTATTAGTGGGCAAAACAATTAAAAATGTAAAGGTGGCCTCACTCTGACATTGCTTGTCTGTGCTGTGAGAAGACCTCATTTTGTTCTGCTGATCTGCAGCAGCTGATGCAGAGAATGAGAGAGAGAAGTCAAGATAAAATATACACTGTACCCTTGTCTATATCCATTTTATTCCCTTTTATACAAATCCCATGTCAGATCAGATCATTTCCTTAGCGTCCAAACAGATGTCCATCACTAGTCCATCTAGTTGATAGCTGCAACTCAATTCATGGTCTGTGTATGCCCCAGCTCTACACCTGAACTACTAGGACATATAAGACTAGTTCCACATTGATCTGGTGGGGAGGGGTCACATCTCAGACTCCATGTTCCCTAGCTCTGCACCTGAACTACAAGGCCATAGTGCCTAACTGATTTGTGGGGGTCACATCTCGGACTCCATGTTCCTCGGCACTGCCCTGAACTTCAAGGCCATAGTGCCTGCTGTTTTGGTGGTTGGTCGTACCATATCTCTGACTCTGTGTATCCATGCTAAATAAAAATACATCTCAGAAGGGTGAGAGTGGTGGCCTGGGCCCAATCACATCTCCTACTCTGCTGCCTGTCTCCCCAAACAAGCATGTCATACTCAGGAAGGTAAAAGGATACAAAATATAGACACACAACATTTTTTAAAAGCTGAATTTTAATATTTTATATAACAAAGGAATCAAAATAATGACTAAGATGCATTTGTCATATTAAAACTGTGTAAAACATCGAAAATTAATCAGAGTAAATCAGAACCTTTCTGAAATCAGTCAGAATCAGAACTACAGTAGGTCACAGTCGACTCTCCTATCCCTACACTGAAGCAGTTAGAGAACAGCTTTCATAATGCTGATAACCTCACAATAGCCATGTGCAGCACTGAAGCCAGCAGTTGAAATTGATGCAAAACAGTTACATCTGCATACAGGCAGCAGATTTAAAGCTATAACTAGTATACTGATATGCAAAGCAAATACACAATGGTCTTAGTCAAAATATGCAGTTTATCTCACTTGTGAGGGAACAGGACAGTTACTCATGGCTCAACTACGTGCCTCATCACATGTGAAGGTAAACTGTATGTTGTGAATCAGCTTATTGTATATGCCATATATATTATATATCAAGAATAAATGTTGGCAAACTGTGGTGCACAAAGAAACAAGATTACTGAGGGTTAAAACAAGCCATAAACCATGAGCCTGAAGAACGTGTGTCCTTTATAAGGTGGTTCGACACAGATATGGTATTGTTTCATGAGTATACCAGACTTTGCCATCATTTATTTTATATAATGCATAGGTTTGGTCACTTTTGTATCTGTTTGAAATTTGTGAGTGGTGCTGTCTTTCTTTCTTTCTTTCTTTCTTTCTTTCTTTCTTTCTTTCTTTCTTTCTTTCTTTCTGTTAGTGTTTCTCCATTGTGTAGCGTACTGGTATGACCCTAAAGTGTTTTTGTGTGTGTACTAGGGTTTTCCGTAGTGTAGTGTGGCATACGTATTTTGCATTTGCACATCCATTCTAGCACTCCCACTATAAATGGAGGAGTGGTTTTGGTTGGATGTCCTTTCAGAATGGCATTTTATTGTCCAGCTTGGCATGTTCAGTGTTGGAATTACTGGGGGTTTGCTTGGGCTCAGTTCCCTTTGCTCTGAAGGAACCTGGTAGCTCATGCATCACTGCCTTTGACTTATAATGGGAAGGGGCTCAATTTAAAGATAGGCCCTCATGGGCCGCCCTTCAAAACTCATGAGTGTAATTCCAAAACACTGGGCATGTTGGCGTGCACGACAATGACGGTGTGTTAGTGTGTGCAGTTAGAAGGTGCATTTGGCATGCCTGTACAGTTGGGAGTGATGACCTGGTGAAGAACTTAATGGTGGAAGAGTAGGGACTGTGCCTTGGGCAGCATGCTGGAGTCAGCAGGAGCATGGAGAGCTTGGTGGCAAAGGTGAGTACATGAGTAAAGTGACATACTGTCTGACAAGTGATTTGGAAGTAAAGTGGTGTTTTCCTTGGTAGGTTAAGGACATTTTCCTCCATGTTGGGAGCGGTTATTGTAGGGTTGTTAGAGGCTGGGTTGGCATTGTCAGCTGGTTTGTTAGCGTTATTAAGGTCACTAGGATATGTGTTATTAAGATGCTTGTTACATGTGTTATAAAGGTACTTGTTACTTGTGTTATTAAACTCTTGTTACAGGTATTATTGTGGATGTGATGCGGTTGTTTGTAGTGTGTTAGATATTAATGCATTATCTAAGCAATAAAGCTTGATAGGATGTGAGTTGTGTAACAACTTCTAAACTCAGGTCATTGAAGCATGAGGCTGATGAGTGAGTGCATTCAATGCTCAAGAAGTGATGTTATTACACAACAACACAAATCCCTGAGTGCCTTATTGCTATAGTACAATAGCTAATTTGTTAACTAAAACAGGTTTAAACTATGTTTTTATTTGATTTCTTTTGTTAGAGTAAGCATATTAACTAAAAGTCTGCAGTTACTGGTTGCCCAGTAGGTGGTGCTGGGTCATTCCGTCTGTGCTTGATCAGTTCTATGCCTTCAGTCAGAGGTTGCTTTTTTCCTCAGATTGACCTGAGGGTAGTGCAACCTCATGGTCAGCGCATTCATTCTGCCCACTCCCAATCTCCATTGGCTGAATTCTTCCACTTACATGTAGCTCCTTTTCCCAGTGGTAAAAGAATGCTGCAGCACCATTTGCTCAGGGCTCTGTGGTCTTTGGCACTGCTGCAGGGCAGATTCTTGCTCCCCTTCACCTGCTGAAATCCTATTGGGCAGAAAGCTGCTCTGATCCTATTGGCCACTTTTTCTGTATCTTTCTGGGAGGCAGCATAGAAATGCAAACGCACCTTACAGCACTTGTGTTACCTTTTGCCATCCTGTCACTGTCTGATCTTATCTAACAGTAGAGTTTACTCTAACCATTGTAGTTCTTCTAACAGATCTTCAAGTTGTTGCACTCTTCTGGTGAGTTTGAAATGAAAACATTAATATTTTAAATTAACCAGGAATCACTTCCTAAGCCAGAAAGTAATGGCTGATACCCAAAGGGCGCTACTTACTTAAGTGCAGCAATAAATGACTATGTGAGGACAATGATTCCCTAAGGTTAGCATCAAATGACTAAGTGATACCCTGAATACACTGATTCTGTGAGGGCAACAACAAATGACTAAGTGGTACCACCAGGAATATCTTGCCCAATGGCTGAAACAAATGACTACCTTTTTTTTTTTTTATAATTCTATTTATACTCCCACACTCCCGGGCATCCTTCAGGAGTGCCCTCTCGGATTCCATCCTAACTCCCAGCCTGAACCCCTGTATCTCTCAGGATCTCCTCCTCCTGAATGACCACAGGCAGGCTCAACCCCGGTATCACCTCCGGGGCTGGTTCCGCCCTCCTGGCAGTTGGCTCCTAGAGTTGAGGTGCTTACCTGCGGCCGATGGATCGGCCCATGGAGAGGGATCCAGGCATGTCTGAGCTGGCGATTGGGATGTGGGCAATTCCCTGGGGCCACTGTCATCTCACCAGTGGTGTGGGGCTTTCCTTGTTTTAGTTTCCCCCACGAGCACGGGCATGCAATGGTGCCAGCACGCAGGCTGCCCTCGCAGACACCGCTGCGCCATCCCCTGATATTTGATCCCACAAGTAGTACCACGGTCTCCACTGGGAGCCACTATGTGCAGGAAACCCTGATCCTCCCTGGAGGAGAGGAGAGCAGTCCTTCAGATGCTCGATCCAACTCCCTCCCCTGACCCCAGCACCCAGGCTCGCTCCCAAACCAGGGTCACGGTGTAGCACAAGGTGGCATCCAGCGCCCAACCTCAGCACCACTGGGCTGGCCCCACAAATGACTACCTGATACCCCGAGGGCACCGCTTGCCTAAGGGCAGCAAAAATGAATGTGATACTGCTAGGAACAGCTTGCCTAAAGGCAGAAACAAACAAGTGATACTCAGAGGGCACTATTTGACTAAGGGCAAGAACAAACAACTAAGTTACATACTGAGAACTTGCTTTCCTAAGCCAGAACAAATGGTTAACTGATACCCTGAAGGCAATGCTTGCCTAAGGGCAGCAACAAATGACAAAGTGATACCCCAAAGACAGTGATCATTAAGGACAGTAACAGATGACTAAGTGATACCCCGAGGCAATGATTCCCTAAAGGCAGCAATAAATGGTTAACTGATATCCCAGGGCACTGCTCGCCTAAGGTCAGCAACAATTGATTAAGTGATACCCTGAGGGCACTGATTTCATGAGGGCAGCAACTAATGACTAAGTGATATCCTGAGGGCAATAATTCCCTAAGTGCAGCAATAATGATTAACTGATATCCCCAGGGTAATGCTTGCCTAAGGGTAGCAACAAATGATTAAGTGATACCGTGAAGGCATGGATTTCTTAAGGGCAACAGATGACTAACTGTGATACTGAGGGATTATTTATTTCGCCATTAGGCAAGCTGTTCCGAGCAGTATCACTTATTCATTTTTTCGCTGCCCTTAGGCAAGTGGTGCCCTTTGGGGTATTGGGTAGTCGCTTGTTTCTGCTCCTTAGAAAAGTTGTTCCCTGGTGGTAACACTTGGTCATTTGTTGTTGCCCTCACGGAATCAATGCATTCAAGTATCACTTAGTCATTTGTTGCTTCCCTTATGTGAGCGGTGCCCTGGGGTGTCAGTCCTTTATTTCTGGCTTAGGAAAGTATTTTCCAGTTAATTAACAATATTAATATTTTCCATTTTAAACTCACCAGGAGAGTGGATCAACTTGAAGATCAGTTAGCAGAACTACAACAATTAAAAATAAACTCCTGCTGTCAGATATTATCAGATAATGAGAGGATGGCAAGAACTAACACAAGTACTGTAAGGTGCATTTCTACATTGCTACCCAGAGAAAACTCAGAAAGAGTGGCCAATAGGATCAGAGCAATTTTCTGCCCAATAAGATTTGGTGAGAATCGCCCTCTGTACAGCCTGAAGACCACAGAGCCCTGACCAATGGCGCTGCAGCATTTTTGATCAATGGGAACAGGAGCTGAGTGGAAGAATTCAGCCAATAGAGATGGGGAGTGGTGGAAGGAATGCACTACCCATGGGCAGCACTGCCCTCAGGTCAATGCTGAGGGCAAAAAGGCCTTGGACTTGCCTTTATAGCCCTTTTCCACCTGTCTTGGTATCTCTGTCAGAAGTGGCTTGTTTTAAGTTTTGTGCTCCCCGCTTGACTGCCAGCTTGGTGTAACAGTTTGTTTTTTTCATTTTAATCAGTTACATTGCCATGGTCATTACTGAGTGTGCCCATCAAATGGCTGTAACAGGAGCAGCACCATGAGGATTGCATTGCTGACAGGATGGGGACTGAGAATCTGCTTGGGAAAGTGATGGTTTTATTTAAGATTGTAATTTGTCACACAGGACCGGAGATTCACCCGTGAGTAGGAGAGGAGCACTGTGATATGTTGCAGTAATTGGACTTTTCATGTTTCACTCACAATCTCTGGTCACACAGACAGCAGTTTTGGTCTCTGCAGCTCAGTGAAGCTGCTTGATTCTGAAAAAAAATATTTGCACAAGCTGCACCACTTTGTTTTCTACAAAAGTTAAAAGTTACTGAATGTGGAAAATATATTTTTGGGGGACTTTGGAGGGACCCTGTGATTTGGTGGAAGGAGAGATTTAACAGGGACTGGGGTACTGATAGTCATGTGAGTAATGATTGTTAGCATGCTATCTTCCTGTAATCAGGTTCTGTATGTGCCTACCTTAGCTACAGTGATGTTACTGTCAGATAACATCACTATCTCTAGGGCACTCTGACCTACCAGGATGCTAGATGTATTCATGCTATCACGTATAACAAGGTGTTAAAACATTATCACAGTGTAACTAGCTAATTGGGTTTGTATATGCTAATTGATTTTGTTATATATGCTAAGTGGCTACTGTGGTATACAGGAAATATATGATAACGCTTTTCTATGGGCATGAGGGGTTAAACATGTAATGTGTATATATATATATAGGGCTAGATATTCAAAGAGATGTGCCAGTACAACCCCAGAAATGCACCCAGTGCAATATTCAAAGGGAACTTTGCAGCACAATTCCCGATGTGCCGTGTATAAAGATAATGTATACAGAACATCTTCAGGGTGTGCCCATGCATGTGGCACATCTCGATATTCAGCCAAGATGTGTGGCACATATGCCGCACATCCCGAGATGTGCTGCATACCTGGGCACAAAGCTGACCATGGAAAAATAATGCTCAAGTGGAAGCCACTCACAAGTGAGATACCGTAATGCAAGCGCATCACAGCAGCAACCAGTTGTGGGTGGTTCCCCCACCATACCGTACACAAGCACCCACAAATATCCCTGGTGGTTCAGTGGTGCCCCCCTCCTACCGTAGCCCGATAGCCATATTATTATCTTTCTGAAGCCCTGGTAGTCTAGTGGTTCCCCTACTCTCCACCCATAACCCCAATCACAGTAAAAATGTGTAAAAACATTTCTAGTGATAGTCTAGTGGTACCCCTCCCACCTAACCTCGATTACAGTAAAATGTGTGAAAACATTCCATGGTTGTCTAGTGGTCCCCCCCCACCCACAGGACTCCCAGTCACCCAGCTCCCTCTTCCAGTCATCAGTGGGCAGCAAACCCACCTGTATACCTCCACGGTTGCCAGCTGAATAACAGCTTACAGTATCTGCTGCAAGCCCATTGGTCCACATTGTGGACCAATGGGCTTGCAGTACTCTATAATAGTCATTCACAACTTTGTGAATGACTGTTACAGTATGCACTGCAAGCCCATTGGTCCACAGCATGGACCCAATGGGTTTGCTGCAGATACTGTAAGCTGTCATTCGATGGGCAGCTGTGTGGAGGTATGTGGATGGGGTTTGCTGCCCGCCGATGATGGAGAAGAGGAGCTGGGTGGCTTAGGGACCTGTGTGGGTGGGGGGGGTGGGGGACCACTAGGACTACCAGGGAACGACTTACACATTTTACTGTGATCAGGTTATGGGTGGGGAGGTACCACTAGACTACAAGGGAATGTTTTACACATTTTTACTGCGATCAGGGTTACAGGTGGGGAGGGGCTACCACTAGACTACCAGGGATCTTAAACAGATAATAATACGGTGATCGGGGATATGGGCAGGGAGGAGGTAACCACTGGACCACCACGGATCTTAAAAGATAATCATACTGTGATTGATGGTACGGGATGGGGAGGGTACTACTGTGTACCTGGTACAGGACTGCATGCTGTTCAGGGTGCCAGGAACATTTTGCTGGCCAGCCCTGCACAACTCATGCAAATGGGCCATAATGACATGCAAATGGCCCCATTTGAACCTTGCATGCATTATGACCCCTTTACATTTTTGTGTCTAAATCAGTAGCATAGATTTTAGAGGGGCAAGTTTCACCCCTGAGCAAAGAGACCAGGATATTATCATCACCAATTCATTCACCGTGGTTCCATTTTTATTTTTTGTGCTCACCTCTCGTGGACCTGGGATCCGAACAGAGAAGTTTCGATTAGTGGTTTGGGGGTAGGCGGTCTGACTCAAGAGGATTCTCTTTCATTTTAAAAATATAGATTATTCCGACTCCTGAATTTCCATGATCCCTATTGGCTGCAAGGCTGCTGCATGTGTATTTTCTAGCCAATAACAGCCAGAGCACTGACTACAGCCACAGTCGCATGTGCACCTTCAAGAGCTGAAACAACTGGGTGATACTGTATGTGTCATCCATGGTTTGGTTTGCCTTCCATTGAAGAGCTTGTTGTTGGTTGTCTCTCTTACTTGCTGGTCAACTGGACAGTCTGACTCGACGTCCACCATCCGCCCGTATTTTTAGTATTTCTTGAGTCATTATCATTTCATTGGATTCCCTAACCTACCCGAACACAACACACAGTGGCACACTGCAAGTCACAGCTGCACAGGAACCAGGAAAGAGCATCAGATTAACTCGAGTTAGGAAGGACCATGGGTGGCTGTCTGGAAGATGGCGTGTTGGTGCCAGACAGTGCCATGTGGCCTATCTCAGCAGCAGGACCGACCCACCACAACAGGTCCGGAGGGAGGAGAATGGAGTCTTTGAGTCTCTGAGTTGGAGAGCCAGGGCAGTGGCAGCCCAGAGCAGAGAGCACACTCGCTCAGCCTCCTGAACTGTAGTCTCAGGCAGCAGCTCCCAAATCACCTTGACATGAGTAAACTATCAATGTGTGTACAGTGTGTCACATATATACATAGCACTCACTCCACCTACCTAGAGTTGTTTTAATAAGCAGTAAGTGAGGTGGAAGAGCAACTGTGGTCGATGCTGGCAAGGGATGCAGACATCAGCACTCTTCTCTTTGGGAGAGGTGGGTTGTGGACTCCTGAGTGCCCTCAGTATTCATCTTGACTGAAAAATAAAACCAATAATTCTCTTTAATCTCTCTCTCTCTCTCAGTTTGGAGGGAGGGACAGGTAACAGGCACAGGCCATGTTGTGGCCTTGCCTAATAAGGTAAAAGGTAAGTATGAAGTATTTATGTATGAATGATCTCGCCTCATCAAGCAAATCAATTTTATAATCAATCACTTCTGTGTGTCGTACTGTCACCAAGCCGAGCACTCTCTGTGTATGCATATTGGATGGGTACTGTGGTAGAGGTAATTAATTTGGTGGAAAGGAAAACAAAATGTGGCCGTCATGGTCATTTGGAGGACTGCTCATCGACTGGAAGAGTCAATCTACTTGGTTTTTGTTGTGTATTGTGGGACTCTAATCTTTACTTTATTTGTCTCCTAACCTAGTAAAGCTTTCATGTGTAGCTTGCTTTGGTAGTTGAGGGTGGACTGGGAGGAGAAACTCCTCCTGGACTAACAAGGAAGCAGCCATCCAGGCAGGCAGCTTGGAAAGGGGTAACATGGGGTAGAGGATAGACTGACAGACTGTGTGTGTCTGACTTCACTCTTGCCACCATTTCTGTAACTCCTCCTGTGGTGACTACTGGTGTGACTATTTTTTTATTATTATTTTAGTCTTTGGTAACCAGATAAAGCCCACTAGGCACAAGTGCCTGTTTTCAGGGGCGACCTGGGAGTCAAACCCTGGTCTGGTCTGCTGGATATCCCAAGCTTGTTCACAGCTCATTACTCTAACCTCTAGGCTATTTACAGTTACAACCCCAGTCTTTTGTTTTGCAAATATTTTATTAAGGTGGTGGTGTTTGCTTGCTCCTGCATTACTTATGTGGATAATTAGCTGGTGCAGTGGTGGTGACTGGTCTTTTGCGATTTTTAAATTAAATGTATATCTAATCTAGCATTTGAAGTGTTGCACTGTAGTCCTAATTATTTTAGCACAGTTGTCCCTCAGTGTGAGTCCAGTGCTCCAATCTTTTAACAGAAATTAATAGTGCAATTGTACCTTGTGTGTATTTAGTATCTGACCATGCTGGCTACCAACCTGTTTTATTTTGTTTCTGTTGACTGGGAATGGAGGAATAGGACTAGATAATTCTGCCAATTTTAGCCTGCTCTTGTCCGTTGAGCTGGGGGGTTCATATGGTTGTCAACTGATTGAACCACATGAAGCTGTTGGTGGTATTTCTATTATTTACTATTTTTGCACAGCCTTCTCTTCTGTTGTATGTTTTGGGATTGGGGAACTACTGTGGGTATAGTCTTGGTTATTGACAGACAATACTGTCAGTTTTCTTTCCCCATAGACTATGCTGCTCGCACTTGCGCTTGATTTGCTGCTGACAGAAGCAGAGGCTTTTGCATCCCTTTTACAGCAGGTTTTGTGCAGATGGATAGCAGTTATCCTCCTTAAGGATGGATCCTCCATCATCCTCCACACAACAGTGCAGATGGCTGGCTGCCACACTGGCACACTCTGGTCTAGTGGCCTGTCCTTGTAATTGGCATAAAGCTGCTAGCTTTGCTGTGGGCTGAGAAGTTTGTGAGGGTGGCAGTCATGGCTGTCCAAATGTTGGCACCAAGTAGAAGGGCCCAGGGACTTTGAGCATCAAACTAGACTAGTCTGGTTGTGCAAAATGGAGTAAGTTCCACTTCCAGCATCATTATCATCACATGACATGATGTACCACACTGCTCAGCACACAGTGACAGTGTATTAATGGGTTGAAATTAAATTTGCAGCCACTAGCCAGCAGGGCTAGTGACTGTAAAAATCAAGTAGCCCCCAGACTTTTCCAGTCACCCAGCGGGTGTACTTACTGAAATTTTACCTTCTCAAGCACAAGCCCACAGGGCTAGTTAAATGAAAATCTTAGTAGCTCGATACAAAATCTACCAGCATTTGGCTAAGCGGGCGGTGCCATTAGACCCCTGTAAACAATATGTGCCTGAGTCAGAGAGCTGCCTGTTGGCTAACGAGTTGTGTATTTTCCCTGTTTTATTTTATAGCTTAAAAGGCCTTGAGTTGGGAGTGGGAGATTGAGCCCCACCCCCATGAGCATAAACAGTTTTATGTATTTGGATTATACGATTGTTTCATTTTAATGAGCTATACCTGTTCAGGGTTAATTCTTTGGGGGGTGGATTAGGACAATTTGTACACAGTTTTTAATCTGACACATTTTCTTGTACCTTTGGGACAACCTTGGTGGCACACAGTTTTTAATTTTGACCCACCTTTTCTTCTACCTAGTGGACAATCTTGTGATTGTTATAGAAGTTTTAAACAGCTGTTTTATGAATTTGTGCTCAGCTGAACTGACAATATGACCCACCACCATTGTTTTTGTTTCATTTGACACTTTTTATATCTAGTGGGTATCAGTCTCACATATATAAATAACCCTTGCTGTAACTTGTACACCATGCATGTATGTAGCATAGCATTGTAGCTGCCTGTGTTAACCAAAGATGACCACTCTTTTAAATAAATGTATTTTAGGCATTGCTTACCTCATCATCACCACAGCAGTGGATGTTATTTATTTTATGCCTTGTTTTGTTATGCGAGTAAAAACTGGTTTACATATGTTCTATGTTTTGGAGATTGTGGAATGGTGGTTACAGTTATTTGGTATGAGTGTGGTGTGGGTAGGGCAGTTAAACTAAGTTGGATCACCTAGACATGAGTCCTTTTGCAGTCACTAGTTGGGGCTAGTGACTGAAAAATCCACTAGCCTCACAGACATTTCCACTGATGCAGCTGGTGTACTTACTGAAATGACTGTGTGCCTTCTCCAGTACAAGCCAACAGGGATAGTTAAATGAAAATCTTACTAGCCTAACAGAAAATCTGCCATTTGGCTAGTGGGCCAATGCCAGTTTTGACCTCTGCTACATTATGTGGGTGGAAAGTTAAGGTATTTTTGACTGTACAGATCGGGCTTCACCTCTCCAATCCACCTTGTAGGCACCTGAGCACTTGTTTAAAAAAAAGCATAAACTTGTGATGAGGCCAGAATTTAAATTATGATGCTTCTCAATCACCCCCACCAAATCTCGCGGTAATACTGTGAGAAAATGATGCTGCACTGCACATCCCTTATTACTGTCCACTCCTTATGTACTGATTTTCCAATGTCTGTAATATTTCTGATGCCCAGTGATGATGTTATAGAATTTGCCTAAATCCCATGGGTCCATTGGAATTTAGGCAACCATAATATTTTAAAACAGTGTATAGTAGATGTGATCTCTGGGAAAATGTTGCTTCTCCAAAGATAGCGTGTATTGAAAGTCTGGTGGAGTACTCACCCTTGCCACAGAACCATTGAACAAAGCAGTCCTGACACACAAAGGTGTGTAACCCTAGATGGCGCAATCCCAGGGCTACTACCCCCTGATTTGCCACTAACAGGTTGAGGGGCCTGGATCCGATGGCGGGTGCCTCCACCCAGAGGTCAGGGTTTGCAATAGTTAAACTAACTTGGTCACAGCCCTCTGGGACACTGCAACCCTTTCTTCCCACTAGTGGCCTACACAATATATCAGAATTACCTTCACAGTATACACTTACCCCAGGACTGGTTCAGGCACTGGGACCTCCTGTAAAATAAGATACAGTGCAACAATCACAGTACAATACTTTAACATAGACAAATACCTCAGGCAGTATAACTTTGCTGAAACAAGCAGCTCTGATTTATTTAGGGGAATATAACAAGGACGGGGAAATCAAGTTAATTAGCTTATCACTTTACTCATCTACCTATGGCTCTGTGCAGGCCTATCCCTACCATTTACTGTCCCTGGGTACCCAAGCCCTAGTGGCTAGTCCAAACCGTGTGGCAGCTGGTGAGGGGCCCTTTCACCTAGAGAAAGAAAAATTAGTTAAACAGTCAGTAGTACAGTAATTCCATTTGGATTTAATGTGGCAATTCGACAGGGAGCGACCCTGAATTAGTACTCACGACCTCCAAACAAGATAGGGTCCTTCAACGTCACAGGGCTACTCTTGAGCTCCACGAGACTTCTCACACATTTATATGGCAAACTGCAACAGGCAAAAATCCTTTAATGGCAGCAGGATTCACTTGGGCTACACAAGCCTTCTCACACATTTATATGGTAAACAGTAACAGGCAAACGCCTTTAATGGCAGCAGGATTCACTTGAGCTACACAAGCCTCCTCACACATTTATATGGTAAACAGTAACAGACAAAAGTCCTTTAATGGCAGCAGGATTCACTTGAGCTACACAAGCCTCTTCACACATTTATATGGTAAACAGAAAGCACTATACCAGGCAGGCTGCTTCTCTATCCCGATCGCAATTACTGCACAATACCGGAGAACACATAGCAGATTCAGTTCCTGACAGACCAAGCGCAATTCAGTAATTTCTCCAGTCTTCTACAGGGTGAGCCTGGTTTCTACTTTTCAGATATCCTTTGATTCTCTTCACAGGACGGATCCAGTCCTAACAAGCAGTTACACAAGCTGCAGACCGAACTCAGGGCCTTACACGTTTCCCAACTAAAACTGCACACAAAAAGCACAGGGCTCCTTCCTCTTCACTGCCAGAGCTCAACTGAAACTCCAGCAGACAAAACGGGCACTTCCTTTGAGTTCCTCCCAGTTCTTGGCTGGGTTGGCTGTCACTCACAATAGACTGCCCCTGTTGGTCCAAAAGGCGCGAAGTCTAAACTACATCTCCCAGAGTCACTGCCCATACAATCCTCTTGTGGCTGGCTCAGATTATGAGTCCAAGTTCTGATTACGTCAAGGCACCATTTTAGAGCTACCTTAACCCACACTGATTGGTCCAGTTCAGCAGTTCAAAACTAGAATGGGGAACTAGGCAAACACACTTCTGACTGCAAAGAAAGCAGGTTAGACAAACTGTAATTTCATTATTACTCTAAATGATTTCTGGCAAACAGTTACATCTTTCAGATAGGTTCCTTTGCACTCCTAGTGACTGCAAAATGGAGTGAATTGGCAGCAGCTCGAGTGGTACTCAAGCAGAGAAGCACACAGTCCCCCCATACAAACTAATTATGTCTGCAAGCAGACAGCTCTTAAAAGACAGTACCAGAGGCTCTAAAACACTCACTGATAAATGGATTAAACGCCAAACACCATTCAGGCTTGGAGCATTCAAGCAAGTTCCTGGAAGTCTTTTGGGAACCCCCATTTGCAGGGGTTACACCCTTCCTGGCCTTGGGAAAGCTTGCGTCCGCAGTCAAGCAAGTACCCCATAAGTTTCACCTGCAACCATATACATTTGCATTAGGCTCACACATGTAATCATCAGTCAATACATCATTTTACCAGAACACATTTCTGAAACATTGCAGTACGTCACTCTTTACACAGTATTACACACACATTGTACCATAACTCAAGTTATTACCTCTTGTACATGAAACCTGAAGAGGGGGCCCTTCCTATCAGTTACCTTGGGGCTGGGCAGGGCAAGGGCACCATACTGAGAGCAACACAAGTAACTTGAGTTAGCACTGACGCTCAGTTTGGGCAATGAGCTCGGGACACATACACTCCTTTATGGACAACATTGAGAGACAAGTCCACAGGCCTCCCAAGGAATCATAACTGAGGTGCACCACAGGCTTTACAGCTCGACCAGTCTTTCTAGGGGAACTGTTACAGTCTCTGCACTCTGAGCCTCATTTCAGCATTGTCCTCACTTGTCAGGGAGTCTCCATGGGGTAGAGAGGCTAGAACTTGGGGCACTTTCAGCTCCAGGAGTTACAGTTTCTGAGTCCACAACATTTGGCTGCATGAGAGCTTTCGGACACTGGCAGTGGACTGTCAGGGCACTCAAAATACTCTTCTTGTTCTGTGTATCACCAGTCTGCCCCAATCCATCATTTTCCTCCCTGAAAGCTCAAACAGTTCAACCATGTACAATGATTCCATTTCATCTGATCTGATGCTTGCACTTCACTTTCTGGGAGCATTGGCTCAGGGACGAAGCTGGGGCTTAGACAGTCCAGAAGGCCCAGCTTCATCTCCAGTATTGACAAGGGATTGCCCCAAAACAATTGACCCAGTTCATAAGAAGGATAGTATTCAAAGTCACTCTCACTTTCTTCTGATATGGACTGACAGTCATGCTCAACTGGGACTTGTGGAGGAACACTTTAACTCTGCTTCTGTAGGTGCAGACTTTCTTGATCTTTTCTTAGCAGCAGCTCTAGTCACTGGTCCAGAGGGGGCATCTTCTGGGGGCTCAGACTCAATCAAGATTTGTCCAATGGGCAGTAAATGATTTCTATACATTGTTTTACATCTTTTGAATTATTCTCAGGCCTCACTTTGTACACTGGTAGATCATCTAGTTTGCCCACTACAATGTGAGGGAGATGGTGCCATCTGTCAGCAATCTTGTGTTTGCCATGCAGTCCCAGATTTCTTAGCAATACCCGATCTCCCTCCTGGAGTTCCTGTGCTTTCACCTTTTATCATACCTTTCTTTGTTGGCCAGATTTCTTTTGGCAGCCATGGTTTGAGCCAGTTAGTACGCATGAGTTAGCTGGGCCTTTAACTTTGCACATACTGTAAATAGTTGTCAGCTTGAACCCCATCAGGAGAGACCCCAAAACACACATCTACCAGTAGTCGAGCTTCTCTCCAAACATCAGGCAGTAGGGAGAACCCAGTGGCATCACTTTTGGTGCAGTTATAAGCATGTACCAGGGTGCTAATTTGTTGGCTCCATCTAGGCTTGTCCTTTGGTTGCAGGGTGCCTAGCATATCTAGCAAAGTCACGGTTGAAACGTTCAGGCTGTGGGTCCCCTGGGGTGGTAAGGAGTAGTTCTGGACTTCGCACTCCCCACAGAGAAAGCATCTCTTTGATCAGATGACTCTCAAAGTCTCTCCTTGATCAGAATGGATTCTTTGTGGAGCCCTAGTGAACAAAAAGTTTTCTACAAGTACTTTGGCCACAGTGGATGCTTTCTGGTCTTGGTGGGGAAAGCTTGGGCATATCTTGTGAAATGGTCAGTGACCACCAGCACATTACTGATATTTCTTTGATCTGACTCCAAACTCAGAAAATCAATACAGACCAGCTCCAAGGGTGGACTGGTGGTGATGTTAACAAGGGGCAGCCCTCTGGGGCAAAGCTTTCCTCTGTAAGCAGTGACTACAAGTTGAATGTGTTGCTCACATCAGCCCCCATCTTAGGCCAATAGAATCTGGATCTCACCAAGTCAAGTGTTCTGTCTATACCGAGGTGCCCATGTGGTTGTGCAAGGACATCAGTACTGAGTCTCGAAAGGCAGTAGGGCAGCACTAGTTGTTGTTTGTCTACTTGTCCCCTCGGTTTACTGTTTCTCTGTATAACAGTTTATTGATCAGTTTCAACTAGGACCTTCTTTGTATAACAGTGCAGTTCTCAAATCAGTGGGCGTAATTTGGACACATCTTTTCCTGCATAGAGGGCTTCTAAAGCTGCTTTGATCATGGGATCGCGGATTGAGCCACCGAATACTGTCATTGTCCAGCTGAGGCAGTGCCAATGTCTATTGCAGAAAAGTGGCAATAAGCAGCAGGTATGCAATTCTCAGAGGGTCCCAAGCAATCCACCATGCAGTCCACTGCATCCGTGGACATTTGTTCCTCCCTGTCAAACTTCCGGCAGAGTGCCGAATGTCAGGTTCTCAATCGGACCCAATCATTCTGGGGAACAGGCCTCCGGGAGAGAGCATCAGCATCTATGTGGTTCAGTCCTGCTCGGTATTGAGAGCATAGTCATATGTAGATAATGTAGAAAGCCACCTATGGCCAGTGGCATCCAACTTAGCTGAGGTCTGCACATAGGTCAAAGGATTATTGTCATTTTTACTAGTATTTTAGCCCATTCAAGTACTCATGGAATTGGTCAACAATAGCCCACTTCAAAGCTAGGAACTCTAACTTATGTACAGGATAGTTCTTTTCCCGATGGGGTCAGGCTTCTACTGGCAAAGGCCACTGGTCTCAGGCCATTCTCGTGCTCTTGGTACAACACAGCCCCAACCCTTGCAAGCTAGCATCAGTGTGCAGGACGTAAGGTTTTCTTGGATCGGCATAGGCCAGCACTGGAGCATGGGTAAGTTGATATATGATCTCATGAAAAGCAGTCTCACAATCAGGAGTCAGCGGGCCACAAATACTTAACTCGGATGAAAATACACTCTTTCAGTCTTGAGGGATGCTGACTTTTGGTATTTTTGTGGGTTGGGGATACCCTTGAGTAAGGTTAAGTAAAGGCGGGATCACTCTTGAATAGTCCTTGATGAAACGCCGATAATAACCACAGAATCCCAGGAATCTTTGCAGTTCTTTTAGATTTTTGGGCTGTGGCCAGGTGGTCAAGGCCTCAACTTTACTTGGGTCGGTCTCTGTTCCTCGTTGGATACTATGTGTCCCACATACTTTACTGATGTTTGAAAGAATTGACACTTATCAATGGACAGTTTAAGGCCAAAGTCCTCCAGTCAGTCCAATACCTTAAATAATCTGCTCTCATGTTCCTCCAGTGAGCTGCCAAACACAATAACATCATCTAGGTATACCAGGCACTCTAGTAAGTTCATGTCCCCACTGCACGCTCCATCAATCGTTGAAAAGTGGCTGGGGAACCTGAAATCCGTTGAGGCATCCTCATGAATTCATAGAAGCCAAGCAGACAGATAAAGGCTGTCTTCTCACGGTCCTCTGGGGCCATCGGGATCTGGTAGTACCCACTCTGGAGATCCGACAGAGAGAACCACTTGCTCCCATTTAGGCAGTCAAAGCATCCTGAATGCGGGCATTGTATACTGATCAGGGATAGTCAGCGGTTTAAGGTGCGATAATCCACACACATCCTTACTGTCCCATTCTTTTCCTCACTACCACAATGGGGAAGCATAAGGGCTTCTGGATTCTTGTATTACACCAGCAGCTAACATCTCTTGCAGATGCCGTCTCACATCATCTATGTCAGCAGGTGCCAGGCGTGAGACCTCTCCACGAAATGGTCTTTCGTCATGCAGCGGATATTGTGCTCAGCTCCTTGCCGCATCCTACATCCCATTCCTTTAAAGAAAACACCTGGTCTCTCTGGGCAAGCTTCTCACTGATCCTCACTTTCCATTCAGCTGGCAGCGGTCGCCGAAATCAAACAAGTCAGGCATTACTCTGTTTCTTCCTTGAACTCTTGCTGCTGGGTAGCACTGCAGTGTCTGCACAATGCACATTAGCCAGGATGCAACCTCTATTTACTTGAATGTCTCTTTCAGACACATTATGAACTTGGATCATTACCCTTCTGACATAAGCATGGGCTCTAGCGGGCAAAATACTAAGGCTTGACCAGCAGTCCCTCTGGCAATTTTCCATCGCCTGGTGCATCCAACATTAATATTTTATTCTTAACATCCTTTCCAATCGGACCTCTCCTGTAAGGTACACTGGGCATTTGGCGCCAGGATCAGAGACTCAAGATCCTTCTTCCATACAATTCCGACCGTTCATCTGGTTCTATTTTTTCAGCATCTCTCTGTGCCTCATAGGCCTTCTTAATTAAAGCCAGAACTCTTAAAGCTTTACTAGTCTTTGACCCTGTTTTCATAACACAACTGTGCCAGCCTTCCGAACATATGAGCATTTGTTCCAATCAACAAAGGGACACCATCATACAGTCCAGTGGGGGACACACTAAGGCTAGGGTCTCTACTTGTTCGGCCACTCCAGCCACGGAGATGGGGAAAGACAGCCAAATCGGATATACCGGAATAGGGTAGGCCTTCTCACTTAACCCCCATACATGCAGTCCTTCTAATGGTTGTAAGGTCACGTCTGACAAATGTTTCTGATACCAATCCTGGAACATAATTGTCACTTGGGAGCCACTGTCTAATACAGCTCTTGTAGACACTCCATTCACCTTTACAGTGGTCTCCATGGAGGGACCCACTATTCTGGACCAGTCTGAGAGGCGGTGGCGGGGCCTGAGCAACTGACCTTGCCACAAAAGACGTGAGTTAGCATTTTTGGTGCCCCCACTGGGATCATTTTGTGCACCTCTTAACCACTGATTTGTTCTCCAAGCTCTCCTTGTAGCCTATATGCAACTTTGTCAGTGTCTTTTGGGGACCGGCATTCCCTTTTCATGTGCCCATCTTTCCCACAATTATAGGAAAACATACTTTCTGGAGTTTGAGCTGGCCGGCGCCACACTGGGAGCCAGGGCGGGGTATTACTAACTGGAAACCTGGGTGCCATCTCTGTCTGCGGCGTGATAAGCATTTGGAGACATCTCGTCAGTTTCTCCACTTCCATGGTCAAGGAAGCGAGTTTGGAACCGTTATCAGCAGGAGACACATGGGTGGGTACCCCACCCCATAGCAGATGCAGTGGGATATAGGTCAGGGCCGTGCTTGCAAGTGGCCTTCATAAAGGGACTGTTTTGAATTCCCGGATCTCTCTCAACAGTTCACCCCATTGTAGCATATCTTTTCCTTGTCAAGCACTCATTGACTGCCAACCTCTGCCCTGAACTTCACTTGATGGGTCACCCCCAGTCACTCGGGTCATAGCCATAGCTGTTGGTGCAGATCCCTCCCGAGGTCGCCTTTTCTCAACTCCTCGAATTTCTCTCATTAACTCATCATAGGAGGGTGGGGATTCCAGTCGATTTGCCAGGCGTAACTGAAGCAACAGCAGTTCTGTGAGAAGGGGGCAGACTTAAGGATCCTGTCCAGCCTGGTTCGGTCCAGTTCAATCGCTGGCAAACTACCCTCTCTGAGGCATTCTTGCAACAATTTTTCCAGCCGAGATACATACACAGACAACAACTCCCTTGGTACTGTTGTGCATTTCTTACTCTCCACCATAGGTCCTCATCAGAATCTGGGCTCCCTACACATTCTCCAAGGCCTCAAGATAGGCCTGTGCAGTCGCTTCAGGGTTACTGGCCCGTTTAGCATGGATGGTAGCCAGGGCAGGACCTCGGAGGCTCTCACTAACCCTCTTTCGCTTTTCAGCTTCCTAGCATTGCCATTCTAGCACTTGGGGGCAACATAGTCTATCCAGGTCTCCCAGTCATCCTCTCCTTGGGGGTGGGAGGTGCCAGAAGATCCTCAACCTTCGGTAAGAGTCATGACTAATGGCAGGTGCAGAAATAGGAGTCTGCATTGGTTCAGCCACCATTACGGGTACTGGAGCTGGAGAGGGTGTTGGGGAGGAACACCCCAGGTGGCAAGAATAGTTTCTTCAAGTCCTCCACAGTTTTCCCTTCCCCAGCAACCATTTAGAAAATTTCTCCTCAAAGTTTCAGATAGTGGTGGGGATCATTCCCCCGGTCTTTACTGTCCTTAGTTATCACTCTCCAAGCAGTGAGGGCTCCCTCTGGGGTAATGGTCTGTGGCACTTTGGAGCTATCTATGGGATCCTTAAACTCTACTAGGGCCAGAAAAGTGTGGGTGAGCAGATTAGCATGCCGACCCACCACCACAGGGTTTTGTAAACCTTCCACCTTGGAAAGTACTCCTGTACAGTGTCCGTATTGATACCCAGGGGATGTCCAGGATAAGCATAGCATTTGGAGGTCGATCTCTCCCCAGTACACCACTCCACCAGCGTGCACAGCCACTTCTGTCGGGGTACCTATTTATTTATTTTTTTCTTAACAGTGGTTTGTAAATATGGCCACTAGAGGACACACAATCCCAGCGTGAGCCTCCAAGATGTAACCCCTAGATGGCGCAATCCCAGGGCTACTACCCTGCCTGATTTGCCACCAACAGGTTGAGGGGCCTGGATCCGATTATGGTGCCTCCACCCAGAAGGTCAGGGCTTGCAATAGTTAAACTAACTTGGTCACAGCCCTCTGGGAGACTGCAACCCCTTTCTTCCCACTAGTGGCCCACACAATATATCAGAATTACCTTCACAGTATACACTTACCCCCAGGACTGGTTCAGGCACTGGGACCTCCTGTAAAATAAGATACAGTGCAACAATCACAGTACAATACTTTAACATAGACAAATACCTCAGGCAGTATAACTTTGCTGAAACAAGCAGCTCTGATTTTTTAGGGGAATATAACAAGGACGGGGAATCAAGTTAATTAGCTTATCACTTTACTCATCTATTTATGGCTCTGTGCACAGGCTCTTCCTACCATTTACTGTCCCTGGGTACCCAAGCCCTAGTGGCTAGTCCAAACCGTGGCAGCTGGTAGGGCCTTTCACACAGAGAAAGAAAAATTAGTTAAACAGTCAGCAGTACAGTAATTCCATTTGGATTTAATGTGGCAATTCAACAGGGAGCGACCCTGAATTAGTACTCACGACCTCCAAACAAGATAGGGTCCTTCAACATCAGCAGGGCTACTCTTGAGCTCCACGAGACCTCACACATTTATATGGCAAACTGCAACAGGCAAAAGTCCTTTAATGGCAGCAGGATTCACTTGGCTACACAAGCCTCTTCACATTTATATGGTAAACAGTAACAGGCAAAAGTACTTGAATGGCAGCAGGATTCACTTGAGCTACACAAGCCTCCCTCACATTTATATGGTAAACAGTAACAGGCAAAAGTCCTTTAATGGCAGCAGGATTCACTTGAGCTACACAAGTCTCTTCACACATTTATATGGTAAACAGAAAGCACTATACCAAGCAGGCTGCTTCTCATCCCGATCGCAATTACTGCACAATACCGGAGAACACACAGCAGATTCAGTTCCTGACAGACCAAGCGCAATTCAGCAATTCTCCAGTCTTCTACAGGGTGAGCCTGGTTTCTACTTTTCAGATATCCTTTGATTCTCTTCACAGGATGGATCCAGTCCTAACAAGCAGTTACACAAGCTGCAGACCGAACTCAGGGCCTTACACACGCTTCCCGACTAAAACTGCACACCAAAAGCACAGGGCTCCTTCCTCTTCACTGCCAGAGCTCAACTGAAACTCCAGCAGACAAAACCGGCACTTCCTTTGAGTTCCTCCCAGTTCTTGGCTGGATTGGCTGTCACTCACAATAGACTGCCCTGTTGGTCCAAAAGGCGCAAAGTCTAAACTACATCTCCCAGAGTCACTGCCCATACAATCCTCTTGTGGCTGGCTCAAATTATGAGTCCAAGTTCTGATTCGTCCAAGGCACCATTTTAGAGCTACCTTAACCCACACTGATTGGTCCAGTTCAGCAGTTCAAAACTAGAATGGGGAACTAGGCAAACACACTTCTGACTGCAAAGAAAGCAGGTTAGACAAACTGTAATTTCATTATTACTCTAAATGATTTCTGGCAAACAGTTACATCTTTCAGATAGGTTCCTTTGCACTCCTAGTGACTGCAAAATGGAGTGAATTGGCAGCAGCTCGAGTGGTACTCAAGCAGAGAAGCCACAGTCCCCCATACAAACTAATTATGTCTGCAAGCAGACAGCTCTTAAAGAGACAGTACCAGAGGCTCTAAAACACTCACTGATAAATGGATTAAACGCCAAACACCATTCAGGCTTGGAGCATTCAAGCAAGTTCCTGAAGTCTTTTGGAACCCCCATTTGCAGGGGTTACAGGTGTTTTATGCAATTTTACTCATCCATTTCATCAGAACAAGACCATGCACATACAGGAATGGCAGTGACTGTATTGTATTGTATTGTTCAATGGTTCCATGGGAAGGGTGAGTGCTCGCCACCAGACTTTAAAACAGTGCTGGGCATTGTATATATAGTCACTGGAAACTTTCCATACATAAGTGCACTATTATAGTATGGCCAGTGCAGTATTACCTCACGAGATCTCAGGGGGATGTGAAAACCAGGACTTTTTATTACTTTGCCCCGGGTAAAAAAAAAAAAAAACTACACCCCTGGTCTGAATATCCGAAATTTGTGCAGTGTATCTCTGATGTGCTGGCGCATTTCCCATTCCAGGTATTCAAACCTATCTGGGATGCACCAGCACATTGTATTTGCCCACAAGTATTGTTTGGTATATTCAGATGAGATGCGCCATGGCACATCTCTTTTGAATATATACCTTTGTTGCTCCAGTGCAACCTACAGTTGTATGGAGCAACCACTTTGCGCCAGTGCCAAGTGGACTTTTGAATATCGGGTCCATTATATATTGTATATTACATATTCTATATTATGTATAGAATAAATAATGGATAAGGATAGTATACAAGAATGTATACCTATTGAGGGGGCTAATTCAGCTATAAGGCCACAAGCCTAAAGGGTGAGTGGCATTAGGCCATCTTTATTATAGAATAAAGTCAGCATCTGTTGTACCAGAAATCAACTACTGTAAAAATCTTGTACCATTGATCTGATGTCAGATAGTTGTTGTACTATTGATGTGATGTCAGATCGATGGTACAACAGCAAGCTGACAACACAAGTGTGTGACACTAGCAAATCTCTCACTTAAAAAGGATTGCTATTTTCAAAGTGTGCTGCACAAACTGACAAAATGACCGAACCGGCAGTTACCACAAGTGCTGACATCTGCGCTGATAGACAGCAATTCATAGCTGACCAGTAAAATAAATGGCCAAAACAAAATCAGCAACAGATGTAAAAATGCTCTGAATATGAGCCTAGCATGATCAGCCTCAGAGCGTTTTCTCAAGATGCTGACTGAATCCTGAGTCACACCACGAAATGTAAGTGCATTTCAACTGTTTGTTAACAGTTTGTGGCAGACTCTGACTTTATACTATAAAAAATGGTAAATGGAGATGCGTCTACAACAAGGCTGAGTTTCCATCTCAGTGCTTAGTGACCTCATAGAGTCCTCTCAAGCTGTGTTCGGGGTCTCTATGAGGGTCACCAACTGCCTGATGGAAACACAGCCTTGTTGTAGATAGTGTCCCATCTACTATTCTATTTGTTACTGGGTAATTCTGTATGCTTACTGTAATTGCATGTCCTCCTGCTGTAATTTATATCGGTGACTATAATATAGATCTGTGATTCTCTATATAACTATTGCCTCTGGCTCTGAACCCTTTCAAAATAGGCACCTGCCTAAAGGATTCTTTGTGAAATAAAAATAAAACAATCTGCACCTACCTAAAGGATTCTTTGTGAAATAAAAAATAAATAAATAAATAACAATTAGCCCCCAATGGTGGGTATACTTCTGAGTGTACCACCATTACTCACTCACTCTTTAATATAATACATTAGGATGGTCACTTTTTGCTTAAAATTGGAATTATGATCACTTCCAGGTTTTGTGGTTAGTTTTCTCTCCCTAGGGTTTTCCATAGTGTAATGAGTTTAGTTTGGATGTCTATAATTGTAGCCTATTAGTGTTTCCATAGTGTAGTGGACTGCTATATGAGTCATGGTTGCATGGTCCGTTCTTTGTTTGGTGGTGTCTGATGTGCAGTTGGGTGTTGGGCATTCAGTTGGGTGTTCAGCAGTCTGGATCCGGGCATGTAGTTAGGTTTGCTGTGGGGAGTTGGACGTGTGTTTGGGAGCTGGGTGTGTGGTTGGAAATGAGGCATACAGTCAGGAGTTGTTACAGAGGTTGCTGTATTGAGCACCTCAGCATGCAGGTTGATGGCAGCAGTGCAGTGGAATATGCTTTGAGGGATCTGGCTGTTTGGTAATAGTGTGGGGAATTGTAAATTTTACTGTGAGGTTTCATGTTAGTTTTTGATGTTTTTCCAGTATTTGTTTTTTGGCAGGGAGGCTGAGTGTGCACTTGATTTGTTAGGTATGCTAATTGATGGGATAATTGCTCAATGGGATTGTTTATTTGTTGTATTTACTGTGATCCTATGGAATTTAATGTAGTGTAGGTATATACTTTTTATTAGTGTAGTTATATGCTTTGAACTAGTGTAGGTATATACTTTTTATCAGTGTAGCTATATGCTTTGAACTAGTGTAGGTATATACTTTTAATTAGCGTAGTTATATGCTTTGAACTAGTGTAGGTATATACTTTAATTGTTGTATTAGTTTAGGTGTATACTTTAAATTGATAATTTACTGACAGGTATACATGGTAATACATGATGGCCTTTTGTATGGGGAAACTTCTCCATTCATGGATATTATACTGATAGACAGACAGATATTTCTATATATATTCTTTGCAAAAAATATGCATTAATGTACCAGTTAGGGTTCAGATTAAAGCAACAAGATGGGAAATATGGTGTTGGGGTTTCAATCCTTCACCCCTCCCCTACCCTCTAAGCAGCAAAAGGAAAAAAAAAGAAACATTATGGTTTGGTTATCCTGGGTCTTGCCGAATCAGGGCTGGAGTCTTCCTTGGGTTGCCAACCCTAATGCTCCCCTCCATTAGCAAATAAACTCAGATGTGAGATTATATGAGAATGGGGTAAGCTTTTGGAATGATAACCCCAAGGAGACCCGAGCCTGATTCATCAAGACTCAGGACAACCAAAACAGTAAGATTTTTTTCCTTTTGCTGCTTGGAGGGTGAGGTAGTTAGGTTGAAAACCTAACATTACATTTTCTACTTTTGTTGCTTTATTCTGAACTCTAACTGGTGCATTTACCCAGTTTTTTTTCAAATAATTTCTTACTTTTTGAGATAGAATAATTATATCCTCATTCATACAAGTCCATTTGGGACCTGCGTGAACACATCCATCTGCCTAGGGAAGTACAGAGCCCTCTTGGTCCTTCACATCCAACCTATATAGCTGCACAGATCCATCTGTTTTGTGGAGGTGCAGAGACCCTCTGGGCCTGTGCTAAAAACCTCAGAAAAGCAATTTATGTGGTAGCGTAATTGTTTTTTTTTGTAGGGCTTACATCAAAGGGAAAATACATTAAGTGTCCTCTTAACTGCCAGTGCTAGATTGTATATGGGCAAAAATATGCTTTTTGTTTTTATTCATAAGTCAGTACATTTATTTCATTCGGCTATGAAATTTACTATGGTTGAGTGGAAGACTTGATACACCTTTTGGTGCATTTTTAATGATTGTACTTTCATTGTAGATTTGGCAACATGGGGAAGATTGGAGGCAATTTTGGGTGAGTGTGTATCCATGAATGTTTGTGTTGCAGTACTCATTGACACCATATATATATATACATATATATATATATATATTATGTATATATATATATATATATATATATATATATATACACACACACATATTGCCCCTTAACACAATTATTGACAGATGTATGGCTTGTTAAAGTTGTAGTGTTATCCTATGGTAATTTTATTTTTTTATTTTTAGGTTCTTTTATATGGCCCTCATATTTTTTGGAAGGTGTTATGTTAGTGTTGTAGTACTCATTAAGACCTTTCTTTGATGAGTACAGTAGATTGTCCCATGACTGCAAATATTGACAGAGTTATGGCTTGTTAAATTTGAAATGTGGAAAAGCCCAAATCTTTTTTTGTATGAAGGAATCTTTTTGGAGAATGACATCATCTCACCAAAACAGATTCTTTCATAAAAAGTTTAAAAGTTCAAATTCTTTTTGCTTCCATGCCCCTATAGCGTATTTTTCTTTTTACATGGACAAGACTTTTTCCACAGGAAACCATCAGATATTTCCCATCTATGACAGTAATTATCTAGTATGTACACTTCTAATGAAACTACACCAGCTTATTAAAACATAAAAACAACTTACTTCACAAACTATTAGAAGCAAAATGTATGCCTAATTAGAACACTATTAACATGTTTAAGAATCACCTTACTGCAATACAACTATAACAAAATTTATTTAGTGTCTATCCTTATGTAATGCATAAAACATCTGGGGCCAGATATCCAAAAATGGATGCAGGCAGGGCACAAAGGTTTGCACTGCACTTGTGCCTGACCCAGTGGTTGCTGTATTCAGCCAGACAGAGGACCAGTGCTATCCAACTGAATATTGGCTTGTGTCTGTGCAGTGATAATTCACACTGCACTGCCCTGACATTAACTTGGTTGTATCCAGCCCACAGGAATTGTGCCATGGGACTGGTTAGCACTGTAAGCCATGGTGTGATATTCAGCTGCACCATAGAAACACAGAATTTTTGGCAGAGAACAACTCTTAGGCTCATTCAGTCTGCCCTTGTCCCTGCCTGTTCTGTCACCACTGACCCTTGTTGGTCATAAGTGTCACTCCTCTCCTGTGCCTCTACCTGAAATGCCTCTGTGCCTATCCCAAGCATGCTTGAAGCTCCCACTATCTTTGCCTCCACTACCTCCTCTGGTAGAGGCTGTTCCAGTCATCCACCACCCTTTTGGTGAAGTATTTCCACACATCTCTTAAACTTCCCCTTCTTAGCTTAATTCTATGCCCCTTGTTGCAGTGCTTTTCTCTGAAATAGACCTTCCACTTGCACCTTGTTCACTCCTGTGATGTACTTCAGGTCTGTCCTCTCGCTTCGCTGCGGAGGTACTTGTTGAGTTCCTGCAGCCTTTTCTCATATGGCTTCTCATGTAACCCCTCTCACAATTTTGGTTGCCCTCCTCTGTACCAATTCCACCCCTACAGTGTCCTTGCAGAGGAGTGGCTACCAGAACTGCTGGGGACTCACCAGTGAGCGATACAGTGGTAGCACCACCACCTACCTCCTGCTAGAAACCCTCTCCCAATGCACCCCAGCATCCTGCTAGCCTTTCGCACTGCTTTGTCACACTGCCAAGCTATACTGACATTATCAGATATGATGACCCCAGGTCTCTTTCTTGCTTGGTGACTGTAAGCTCCACCCCTCTCTTATGCAGAGTGCCTGTGTTCTGCAGTCCAAAGTGCATATCCTGCCCTTTTGGCATTGAAACCCAACTGCCACCACCTAGACTTTTCCTCTAATTTCTTTAGATCCCTTTGCATTGTCTCCACCCCTTCCTGAGTGTCAGCCCTGTTGGAAATTTTTGTATCATCCTGCATAGAGACACCTCTCTCTCAAGCTCCACTGCAATGTCTCTTATGAAGACAGTGAAGAGGACCGGTCCCAGCACCAAACCCTGTGGCACCCCACTAGTCACTCTTCTATCACCTTAGTGGCTGCCATTTACTGCCACCCTTTGCCTCCTATCCCTTTACCAGTTTGATACCCAGCTTGTCACTTTCTCTCACCTCCAGGCTGCTTAGCCTTAACTAGCTTCCTGTGCAGCACAGTGTCAAAAGCCATACTAAAGTTCAGATAGGCCACATCCAATGTTCTTGCTTGATACACCTCCCAGCTAACCCAGTCAAAGAAATCTATGAGATTAGTTTGAAATGACCTCACTCCTGTGAAACTATGCTGCCTGTGGTTCTGCAGCAGTTTTGCTCCAGGTGCTCCACAAACATCTCCTTCAGTAGTGTCTCCATTAACTTCCTCACCACAGACATGAGAATGACTGGCCTATTGTTTCTAGCATCCTCCATACTACTGCTTTGGTGCAGAGGGACCACATCAGCCCTCCTCCAGTCCTCTAACTTCCTCATCTCCAGTGAGGTGCTAAAAGTGCTGCCAGAGTGTCGGCCAGCACCATGCTCAGGAGCCAGCACTGTGCTCAATTCCTTTTGGACCCTCGCATGAATCCCATCTGGCTCCTTGCTTTATTCTCCATTAAGTCTTCAGTCCCTTCCAGACCCTCTCCATTGAGAATGAACTTGTGTGCCCCCCCATTGCTTACTGCAGCATGCTGGTCTGCCCCCACCACACCTTCTACCATTGAAGGACTGAGCAAAAGGAATCATTCAGTATTTCTGCTTTCTCTTGAGCTTCCTTTGCACAGTGCCCCATCCTCCTGATTTTCACTATCCTCCCTTGTCTTCCCTCTTTCCTCAGATGCCTAAAGAAGGTATTGTCCCTATTTTGACCCCTTAGCTATTCCCCTCCTCTGCTACTGCTTTAACTACCCTCACACTCCTTCCTGACTCTCTTTGTTTTGCCAGATATGTTTCCCTGTCTTCATCCTTCTAGGTCTCCTTATACTTTCTAAATGCTATTTTCTTTCTTTTACCTCCCTACAGAACCATAGCAACCTTTTCTTCCCTTGCTCATTTCCTTCAAACAGCATGCCATTGCCTGGGCTGTATCTTCTTACTTTTCTCCAGAGTCTCCACTCCCTCTGCCTTTCCCCACTATGAGGCATTCTCTGAGGCAGTTCCTATTTCTTTAAACTCTGCCCTCTGAGTCCAGGACCCTCATCCTTAGTGGGTTTTTTTCGCTGTCCTATTCATATGCCTGACCACACAGTATAGTGATCACTTGTAGCCTGGGGACTGCCCACTGTGACATCAGCAATGCTGTCTCTGTAAGTACAGTACTAGGTCCAGCACTGACTTATCCCTAGTGGGTTCCAAGACTAGCTGCCTGAAATGCCTCTCTTGAAGTTAAGGATGGCCCTACTTTGATATAGCTGCAGCGAGAATGTCCCAGTCTTCATCTGGCATACTGAAGTACCCCACTATCAAAACTTCCCCTTACTGGCCGTTTTGCTAATGGCATCCCCAGGCTCTGTATACATCTTCCTGCTGTGTTGGAGGCTATACACCATGCCCATGTGAATAACTTCCCTGATCCTGTCTCTAGGCTGACCCATAGTACCTCCAGTCCTTCTTTGTCCCCTGTTGCCCCTGTATCACAGCAGTTTTATACACTCCTTTACATATTAAACAAACCCTTCACTGTTCCTCCCTCACCTGTCCTTCCAGAACATGGTGTAGCCTGGGATGGCTATTTCCAGCTGTGGTGTCCATGTACCATGGTTCCGTTATGTCCACCAGCTCCAGATCGGCCTCTGCGATGATTGCCTTGAGGTCAGGAATTTTCTTTCCAGACTCCTTGTGGTGACACACATGTCTCTCCATTCTCTTCATTTCTCTCCTCTAACCTACCTCCCTTCCTGCTTCCCTTGCCCGCATTGTAACTCTGGTCCTGCCTCTCCTGTTATGTTGTCTTCCAGCCTTCCTCCTTTCCCTCTCTCCCAACTGAAGTTTATCCTCCAGACTTGCCCATGTAGATGAGCCTCATTGGGCATGCAAGGCACTAAGGGCCATTTGCATGCCCATTATGGGCTCATTTGCATGGGAAGTGGTGGTCCTTTGTGCCCATCCTGTGGGCATCTGCCATGTCATCCTGGTGTCTAGTGGGACCCTCCACCCCTGAACACCCATCTCATATCTCTTCATCTGTTCCCTGATATATAGTGGTACCCACACACCCAATCACCTGTCCCATGTTTGTTATCCTTTTCTTGGAATCTAGTGGTAGCCCCATCCCCAGTCACCCATCTGATGTCTATTTATTTGTTCCCTGGTGTCCAGTGGCAGTCTCACCCCATCACGATCACCCATATCATATCTGTTCCCTGGTGTCTAGTGGCAACCACCATACCTGATCACCTGTCATTCATCTGTTCCTGATGTCTAGTGGCACCCCAACCTTGATCACCCATCCCATAGATGTTAATTATTTCCTAGTGTCTACTGGCATCCCCAATCACTCATCCCATGTGCTCTGTACTATTGCTGGCACCTAGTGGTACCCCACCCACAGCCTCCTGTTACATTTGGTCACCTCACCTTTATTGGCAACCCACCATGCACCACTGACATATATTACGCTATATGCTATGTTATCTATAATCATTATTAACATATAGGGCATTGGTATGTATCATATAAGTGTAAGTTACCAGGGACATAATTATGATTATTGCCAATATTATTATTGCTAAGTAACACATAAGTATTGTGCGAGAATACATGGCTGTGTTCTTTGTTTATTCTTCTAAGAAATTATTATATAGCCTACACTGCCAACATGCAGATTTATGTAACACCACACTTATTTTCTGTTTTATGTATAAATCTTTGTTCTCATTTTAGCTAATTTTACACATTTTGTATATCTATAGATGACACTGTGGAGCCACCTAACGCTTAGTAATAGGGCTTGTTTTGTATATCTAAGTTACCTATGAAGTAATAGTTACCATGACAATTATTCATTGTACATAAGTTACTGCATTACGTATTCTATCTGAGACCATCTTCATCCCTGTGGGTATTGGGAAACTCTGGTTCCCAGTGTTTACATTGGTAAGACTCTGATTAGTGCAAATGTTCATGCTTGTGTAATAAACAAGTTTATTACCATATGCCACTTGTCTGTTGTTTCTGTGCTGGTTTATTACCACCAAGAACCTGAGCAGGGCTTGACACCCTGACACCACCAAAAGCCATTGGACATACAGACTGGTGAACACTGGCAGTCCAGTGGCTCCCATCCACCCTGTCCACATCCTGAATATAGCCCCATCCTTGTTGGAGTGTCTGGGCCATGTGTCACATCTGATGTGATGACCAACAGGTCTTTCACCTCCTGCAGCGGCTGCCATACTGAGCTGCAGTGTGCGTGCATACAGTATACTGTATACTGTACATAAGTACACTACAGCTCATGCTACAGCCAGCCATGGTGGTGAAAGGAGGGCTGTGCTGGTCACCATATTGGGATATGAATCAGGGCCACAAACACACCATAGGGGTGGATGGGCGATGTCTAGGGTGGGCAAGAGGTGGGGGCACTGGACTGCCAGTGTTACCAAGTTCATTTTTGACCAGCATTAGGGTGAGGGTGGGGTTACCACTGAATGCCAGAGATAGTATAGGGACATAGGACAGGTAATCATGGGGGGGGTACTCCTAGACACCAGGAAATGATTACCATCTACAAGACAGGTGATAAGGGGTTTGGGGTACCACTAGACACCAGGGTAAAGGATGCTATCTACAGGACAGGTGAATAGGGGTGGGAAAGCTACTAGATGCCAGGGAAAGGATTAGCTGATAAGGGATGGGTGTTTGGGAGGGTGCCACTAGACATTACAGAAATGTTTATATGAATCAGGATGGATTATTGGGGGTGGGGATGCCACTAGACACAAGCAAACAGTGTCTATGAACCAGGACACTGATCAGAAGGTGGGTGGTGCCACTAGACACCAGAAAAGTATGTATATTAAGTGGGACAGGTGATTGGGGTGCAGCTAGACACCAGGGAAGTGTTTATAATAACTGGCACAGGTGATTGGGGAGTGGCAGGGGTTCCACTAGACAACAGGGAAATGATTAATAGATATGGGGTGGGTGCTTGAGGTGGGGATGCTGCTAGACACCAGGGAGAAGAGTCAAATCTACAGGATTGCTGATGGGGTGAGGGTGCCACTAGACACCAGGGAGCTTTCTCATGGTCCTGGGATGGATGAGTGGGTTTGGGCAGCTGTAGTACAGCTGTCTCACCATCAGCTGGGGGTGGGACTTAGTGTCCAGTTAAGTCAAGATTTTTAGAGGTGGTAAATAGTGCCCTTTGGGTGCAGTTTACCACAAGTGCAAATCTTAGAAAATGCCGCTGTCTCTATTATACAGGATGGGACCCCTCATTTGCATGGGTGCAGCATCATGTTAGCACCATGCACTAACAGATTTAACCTGCACTACAGGATCCTTTGACTATAGACCCCATGCCAAAACAGGTGCAAAACCAGGCAACATATGCAAAACATCACTAGTATCTGCCCTAACTTTTGAATAGCTGGCCCTGATAAGGACGTTTCAAACGCTCATGCACTATTATCATTTTGGGGCATGAAAAGATCATAAAGGCCACCCGTCATTTGGGCTCCAGGCTTTAAGAACTTGTTTGTCCCTCGATGATAATTTTTTAGTATATAACACTTTGCTATCAGATATTCCTCTCTCTCTCTCTCTCTCTATAGATATATTGATACATACATACAGTAGCTGTGTCCACACAGAAATGCCTGGTCTAATATTAATAACAAGTTTTTGTAAAGCAAATCAACAATTGATATAAACAAGTCCAAAGCTAATTGAAATGCTACAAATATACCCAACATTTGAAAATCACCTAGTAAGACTAAACCAACTCTAGATATGAATATAAACTGCATATAAGCAATTTTTCCTTTGTGTTAATGAACTGTAATTTTAAACTGCAAATGCATGGACAGCCGGAACAACAGTGAGTTTCAAATGAGTGTCAATGAATTGTACAATTAATTTTACAGGCATTTTATTACAGAAGCTGCATTATCAATGCATTTATAATAAAGCTCAACATTCTAAAAGTCAGTGGTCTCTCTGGGGTGTTAATGAGTTGGTAATGCATTGCAATGTTATTGAAATGTAATCTATACTCCTAGGGCAGATCTTGACAAATAAATAACTGCTAGGATTCCACCAGGTCAGTGTGCAACAATGAATATATTCAAAGGACTGTACAGTGTATGATTTTACCATTCTTTCTGTGTGTCTCATAACTGAGACTAGCTGCCTTGTGAAGCTGCCACAGAGTTCAGTCATATGATAAAAGGAATACTGCAAAACATTAGGGAATGTTGAAAACCTTTTTCAGATCGAGTAGAAAGAAAGAAAGCAACCAGACAGGATGGAAGTACAATGAATAACTGAGTGTCCATCAAGAACAGAGGACAGGTGCCCTTTAAAGTGCTTTGGGAAGAACAGACCATAAGCAGCTTGGTCTTCTCTGAAACTATCAATTTACTCTATTTACAGATGTTCCATAATCTTACCCAGCCAGTACTTCTACTTTACAGTTTATGTTTTCTATAGGGAGGGTATATCATCACATTATTATAGTCAGTTTCTCTGTCCCTTCATACTTTTGGCAAATACCAAAAATAACTGACTTTTTACGTAGATAATGGCTTGATAACAGTATAGCCATTCCACAAATTGCAGCCTAATATTACAAATTAGTGTTGTCAAACCAATGTATAGAAAAATAATGAAGCAAAACTGTAATTTTCACAGCCTTTTTGTGATTTATCTTGGTGATGAAATGTATATTTGTTTCTTTGTATAGTGTCAAAACCTAACCAGCACTTCAAGCCCTATCTGAACAAGACCTGCCAAAGCGCCTTCACTTTGCCAACAATATACGAATTGAAAAGGCTCATTTATATATGGACAGACAGTGGCAGGCTGATTCTCAGTAAGTTGGGTTATAGTCTTCTGTACTGCAGTTTCTAATGTTTTTTCTTATCTGACCAAATAATTTCATCTCACACCCCTCAGGTGGTCCAGTCCCATATTTCTTCTGGGCCAGCTCCAAGTAAGAAACAGAACCTCCAGTAAAAGACCCTCATCCAGTTAAACATTCCAAGGCAAATATTATGGAGTTTAATGCAGCAGTACAACGAAAACGTTATTCTAAAAGCTAATTTCCTGCTATGGTTATGAAAATATTGGCAGAACTGTTAATTTGAATGTTCTAGATGCCTCCTATGCTTTGTACTGTACATTTGCATTTTGTCTGGACTCTTACCCTCTTGGTCCTCGGTATTATTTCTGTGTAAAATGAGGTGGACATCTTTTTCTTGAAATAATTATTTTAAAACTTTCATAAAATTTTAAATGATACCAAAACTGAAAATGTTACCACCAAAATAATCTGAAAGACATCTGCCATCAATTAGGAAGAAAAAAAGGTGTGGTCAAATTTTAACCCATTTCATTGCACTGCTGCTTCAATTGGAAGAAATATAAATTAGTTATCTAGGGTATAGTCCTCCTGAGATGGTCCCTCACTGATAAGGTCATCTGTTTTAAGAAGCAGTGTAATGAAACTGGGACAAAAATTTGACCATACTTGTTTTTCACTACAAATGATTGCAGGTATGTTCCAGTTTTATGTGGTGGTAAAATTTTGTTCCACCAAAATACTCATATTTTATCAATGTTTTAATTTAGTTTTTTTTCTGATGAAAAAGATCGCCACCACCTTTGGCTTAGAATTATCACTGTCGATCTGGCAAGGATTGAGAAAATGAAATAAGATTTGTGGTGCATGTATTTTCATTAATTGTAGCTGAAACTAGCTTTTTGGGGAAATTTTCTTTTATTGCAACTGCTGATTTAAATGTTTAAATTAGAAATGCATTTTTTCTATTAAAATTGTGGCACTACATATCCACTGTTAAGCAATTGTAATTCTGCAGGTATTTATCATGTGATAATACCTACTGGACTGGATATTCTGATTGACTAAAGAAATCTGTCAGCCTTAGGGTTAAGCAGTAGGGCCCAAAATAGGGTGGATTACAATGGGTAGTCACTTCCCAAAATGTGTGCCAAAAGACGTGAGCTGCAGGTGAGTGTAGTTCACCATGAGTCTGGGATTAACAGTCAGTATTCCCCAAAGCCTTGAAAACTTAAACATCTTGGTACATTACTACACTACTTACAGTATGATCAGAGACATGAAGCAACACCATTCTAAATCATACACTTATGATTGTAGCATGTACATTCAACTTATCAAAACAGATTTTAAACATTGTGGGTGGCGATCATCTTTAGTGATGTGCATCACTGATTACAAAATTGGCTACAAAAGCTGTTTAACCAGTATCTGGGAACTAGAAATACACTGTGGATGAATATAAGGTTTTCAGAAATACATTCTTGCTAAAAATCTATATGGCTTAATTAAATTTGCCAACTAACAAATACTACTGTTTTGATTAGAGGACTGGGAGCTGGGAAATGATAAGATAATTTATAAAAGATGATGTCAGTTGTGGTTGGTGCTAGCAGGCTGCTGGATTTTCATTGAATACCTGGGAGGGGTGTGTAAGGTGGGGAGGTCAGCTGAGAAATATGGTGTTGGCCATTGGACTAGCCAGACCATGTCAGGAGGGAAGGCTTTTTGATCCTTGTTTATTTTAAACCTATCTGGGCTCAAGTAACAAATACCTGTTAATGAAAACTAGACTATTTGGATCCCTCGAATACAAACACTTTGCTAACATCCATGAGAAGATAGTCATTCACATCTAATTGACAATATGTAAAAGTTTAATATCTTAACCTTCAAAAGAATAGAGGATTTCCACAACACCTTGACCTCCATGACCTCTCCTAATACAGCAGGTTCTGTTCTGTGACTCAGGCTGGGATATTGCACAGTGAATAATAGTTATTATATGGCAATGGAACATTTATGGCTGATCAGGGAGAAGAGCGACTGTACTTTATTTCCCATACAGTTGTCTTCTCACGCTGTGCATCCAGTGTTGTCATCCCGTGTTGTGGACTTAAGTGCCAGAGCCTCCACACTAGTGCCAAAATCACAGAACAAAAGAAAGGTGAAATAAATTCCATACCAGCACTGCCCACTCCCAGTATCAGAAATGTATCCCTGTTCTTTATTTTGTTGAGTTGCTTACTGTTTAATGTTATTTTGCCCATTCCACAATGTTGCTGTATGGTAATTTACTATATGGGAGTTTCATTCTTTAAGTGTTCTTCAAATTGTGTAGTTTGTTATACTGATTTTCATAATACTGTGTTATTTTATACATTGTACTTTGTATCTGTTTTCTCCTCTTCCTCCTCCCAAGACACATCTGGATATGAGCTGATACCAACTCAGTATGATTTTCCTGGTAAAACTTTTGAAATAAGTAAATTAATTACTGTAATTAATTAATTAATATATAAATAAAGTTGTTTTTTTTCAGCTTTACTATGGCCATATACAGTTCATAACAAGAAGCCTATGGCCTCCACACCACTGTGCTGAGCTCCGCCACAATGCCCAATGTCAAAGAATGTCTCATATCGGCCAATCCATTTGTACACAGTGGGGAGCACAAAAAGTATGGCAGTGAAACTCTCCACAAAAGAAAATTTTGACTGAACCCATAATCATATTATGGTGATCCACTGTTATATAATATGACTATGGTACAGTAAGTGTGTTGCTTACTGTTTCAAAAGTGTCTATCATACTGGCTGGTCAGCTTCGCTCACGGTCCACTTACCTAACGAGCATGAGAGACACTTTAGAAACAGCACAAAACACATTAACTGTAGCCATACTCATATACTGTGTTTTCCTGTGGGTAATATAGTGGTGCTTGGATAGTATTAACCAAAGTTGGATACTACCAGATAAAACCACCCCTTGTTGGATTTGGATGCCATCAGACTTTAATTGCATCTGACCTTGGATCTGATCACTTCACATGCCATGCATGGATCTGATTGGAACCATCCAATCTTAACTATCTGATCCTTGGATCTAAAATCCAACTTCAGATCCCAGCATCTAACTATGGATCCCCAAAATCTGGATAAGGATTTGGAATACTAATTTGGTTGTATAGGGCTCAGAGTTGGAGATTAATAGCGGGACTATCTGTTGGAGGAGACTTGGATAACAAAAAATACCTATCTAATCACCACTACTGCAGTCACTACTCTTCTGGCATAATCAGTGCTACAGTCCCAGCCAAAGACATGACCAGATATTTCCTGAAATTTCTGTGATATTTCTGGAGAAATCTCCTGCTTTCCCCATTTACACAGTAGGGGCAGCAGAGATAAACTCTTTGGAAATTTCAATAAATATCTGGCCATGTCTGTGACTACTACTATATATATTTAAACTCTGTTCTATTCTATTCTATAGTGTGTGTGGAATGCTGTTGAGCATGGAAATCTATGTTCAGAACAGCATTGTTGTGCTTGACTCAGTGCATCATGATCTTGTTATGCTGCACTGAGTATGTCACGGTGCAGCACAACAAGATCGAACGATTCGTGCATGTGTGATGTTGGGCCACAGCGGTGACAACAGATGAAGAATGGAGGAAACAAGCAGCACTTGAATAAGCCATGAGTACTTCCCATTGCTAAACATTTGGCTAGACTCACCGCACACTACAACACTTTGTCTATGGCGAGTCATTCACAGACAAGGATGTTCTCTGATCTCAAGGTCTCCGTTGCAATGGACAACCTCTTGAGCTTCACACTCGAGGTCTAGCATTGCCAAGGAAACCTCTTGATCAAGAATATCCTTGTTGCAAATGACTTCCATAGACAATCCTCTATATTCTATTCTACTTTACTCTATTCTATTCTGTATTAAACATTTCATAATGATTTCTGTAGTCACACTGCCATGTCAGGAGGACTAAAATATTGGAGTGTTATTTACCACAAATTTAATACTCAGTGCTTCTCTTCACCTCCTAACATACCCTTCACATTCAGTCTGTATTATACTTACAAAACCTTTCTACTTCTCTCCCAAAAACTGAAGTAGTCAGTTTGATGATATGCCAGGTAATGCCAGTCTAGCTTGTTTCAATAGATCCCCCTTAGAAAATGCCTCTTCCCAAATGTGAAGGAGACATCATTCACACAGTTTGAAACTCAAATTTGACAAATGCTGTGATATGTTCTTTTATAAGCTCAATAACATCTGGGTAATTTACATGTATGACTAGCTTCTGGTTTCTTCACAAATGTTATCACAAACATTACCCAAAATAGACTCTTTCTCCAAATTGCTGATCTTTTCTATATAAACAGCTACGAAATTACTCTCAGAACAAGCTATTTTAGGGTTAGCTATGAGAATGTGATGTGTGTTATTTGGAACTGACTCACAATACACACTTGCTGACCTTAAGGATAGCAGGAGAACACCATTATCCTAGTATGTGGCAGGTGAAAAAGCTTCCACCAAAAATGTGCCTCAGTTGGACAAATCATTATGGAGAAAATACTATTTTGCCTGATAGTTTAGCCATCTTCAGTGATTCTGCTAGTAAAGATCCCTGAAAGTCAAGAGCCTTTATAATTCCATTTTACTATGTAAACCATGTTGCAACCTCCAGATAAGAGCAAAATGGCATGGTCTTATAAATGACACCTTTGCTCTTATTTAACCTGCAAGTCATTTTTACTCTAGGATGCAAAGCTATTTTTTTAACACAGGTTCCAAACCTGTCATTTTTTATCTTTGCTCACATTATCCTTAACTCATTGTGTGCTTCTGATTTACATTCTGATCATGATTAGTGCCATTTTAGAACTGCAGTTTATATCCTTTCAACTACAGAGGTTCTATACTAAAAAAAACAGGTGAATTGTGGCAACAAAGTAAGAGCTGAGCAAGTACATAAACTCTAATACAGTTCTAAATCTGGATAATATAATTGATGTAAATCGAACTAACCATCAAATTTACTTAAAGTCCAGTAAAGATGGAACAGCAATAGCATGTGAACCAATATTTGAAATATCAGTTTCTGCCAAAACTTCAGGCTCACATGATTAAGATATTTCTCCTTTAAACTGAGCTGCATTTGCTTGCTTTCTGCATTGGATCTCAGTGGTCCCTCATCTCAGCAGTTGTCCACTATGCTTGGGGGTGTATTTGGTTTGTTCCTTCCTATTTTTCACCCTGCTCCCACTCCCAATGATCAGGCCACAGCAGCTGCATCTTCTTGTGGCTGATGCCAATAGTACTACTCCTTTGTTAGCAGAGCAAAAACACCAGGCAGTTTGTGCCTTCATGTCCTCTCTCCAGGGCTAGAGTGCCTCAATTCTGGGATGCACTCGGCCCCAGTCAGTGCCAGAATAGAATTCCAGGGCTTGCACATAAACCACAGACTTGCAGGTGGCATTAAACTGCATTGCCATGGCCATGCCACTGCACTGGCTTTGAGTTTACAGCATATTCATGCAGATGATTGTCTACTGTGCATCATCCATGGGCTCTGCATTACTTCACATTTCTAAACTCGTCAACAGGTTTTTGAATGATCTGCTCTTTTATATGTTTACAAAAATGAGCAATGGCATGTTTTATGCTGTAAACTGAGTTCTTTCTAGTTTGGCTTCTGTAACAAGGACACGCAGAATTATTAAAGTACAGAGTTTAAGGCCAGGAATAATCACAAAAGCAAACACAACTGTGGAAGTGCTTTAAAGGGATATATAGCATTGATTTTTGTGGAACACTGTTTGTTTTGTCTCAGACTTTTACCTCTTGGCTGATCTAATTAAAGCATTTACAGGAAAGGTGTAGGTGTTGCATGCATGAGAGCCATATTTAAAGATGACAGCTGTGGTCACCGTGATGCTACTTGAAAACCAACACTGCATCACAAGCATTAAGCAAAAGCAAGACTTGAGATAGGTAAGTAAGGTGTCGAGATAAAAAAATGGTAAATTAGGATTGATTGAAAAGGTTAGTTTAAGTACCTCCTTGTAAATTAAAGATAATCTAGTCCAATTCATATCTTCAGTTTTGTACTGGAAGTTAAACTAGCCAACAGCTGGGGAAAAAAACTGGTCCAAAATACAGTACTCAGCAACTCCTTGTTGGCTTCTTCTGCCAATTCACACAGTACTGGTACAATAAGGGCTCTAGAGAGTCTACATCACATCTTAAACTGTTTAAAGGAGAAGGCAACAGTGCATAGTAGCCAAACTACTGTTAGGGGCTGGCTCCTACTAGTAATCACAATGTGGCATAGATGTTAGCATACTCACTTTTAAAAGTTTTTAATGTAACACTGGTAGTTTTTTTTGTTTTTTATTGTGATATTCAGAAAGACCTTTGAGTCATGGACTCATTTACAAAGGTTCCACATCATACATAAATTGAACAAGGACAGGACTTATGATACAGAAAAACACAGTACATAACAAAGTAACAATAATAATAAAAAACAGGTTACATGGTTGTTTCATGGAGGTTTAACAGAGATTTAGGTACTTTAGCACAGCCAGGAGGAAAGAAAAACAAACAGAGAGATTCTGTCGGAGGCTGATTGTCATGTTTCAGAATGCATTGTTTTTTTTTGTTTTTGTTTTGTTTTTTTTGTACATTGACCTGCTAAATAGATTGTTTGTAAGGAGGCAGTGGCAGATCAGGTATCAAGGGCAGTCACATATATTTGAAGCCTGCAGGTATTCCCTTAGCTTTGATTTATATGGGCCCAGCCTTCTTTCATCAGTTATATGGATAGGGAGGAGTTTGTCCAGGAAGGGCCCTGAAACTGTCCCTTCCTCCATGATCACCGAATGCCTTCCGGCAACACATATAGGTAATACCAGCAATTCTTTCAGCTGCAAGGACTTCAGAAGAACTCAAAGAGCTGTTTGATAGTGCAGATCTGAATGCTGCCAACATCACCTGTACCACACATCTGTCCCAGTATCAAGTACTTGAACAATAAGTAAAATGATATTCAAAAATGATGCCAGCCTTACAGTTAGTAGACCAGCGTCCACCCAGTCGTTTGGCTACTGTGCATAGTTGCCAAGCAGTGAAATCAGCCTGTAATAGACTGAACAGAGCCCAGAAAGAAACCAATCTGTATTCCCACATTAGACATTTTGAAAACTTCTTAAATGGATTTCACGTTAGGCTGCAAACAGGCCATGTGGAAGACCTGGAGTCATGAGTGACCATTGGGCTGGCAGAGGAGGCACATCACAGAGGTAATGATGAACTCCTGTCCATACAAAAGACGAATGGCAACATTGGAAGTGCAACAGCTTCCTGCACCCCTTCTGGCTGAGACTGGTACTGCAGTGCTCCATGAGCACTGTTAGAGGTGACAAGAGGACACGCTGTTGGAAAATTACGTGTCGGGTCCCAGCCCCCCAACAAAACTACACTATTCTATATTCATTGAAAATCAGTGACAACCCAAAAGTCAAATACTTGGAATTGTATTGTACCATGTGTATGCAGTACATTATGTCCCAAAACTTTCTAAAGACCAATGAGTTATAAACTTGCACTCATGGAGACTATATGCAGGGAAACACAGCTAACATCAGGTATTGTCAACATTGGCATGCAATAGGGATGTTTCTAACATTTGAATACAAGAAGGATTTGAGCGTATTCCAAAATCTTCAACCAGTAGGTCAAGGGACCACTAGGTTACATGAAGTTAAAGGGGTTTTATGTTATCTGGTGTTACTGTACCTGAGGCTTATTCTGGTACATTTTCAACACAGATCTGCCATTCATTTATAAGGAAGTAAGAAGGTTTTCAAAAAAAAGAAAAGAGTGTGTTTATTTCATTGGTTATTATGAGGAGTCCACTAAGAGAGTGTCGTGCTGAAAATGGGAGCAACAATTGGGATACAGTCACTTAAAGGGAAGTAAAACTTAACCGTATTGAAAATACTGCAGCTAGGTTCACTGATTTTTTGTTCACTTTGTGTTTAGAAAATGTACATTGTATTTGGTTGATCCTGCCCTGCTCTCCCACCCCACACATGAGATCTGGATTGTGCACATATCACAGAAGCCCTCACAACTGATGTAATTATTCAGTACTGCTACATGGCCTTAGTATTTGGAATACTACAGTTTTCAGAATACTGAGTATTTCAAATACTGTGTTTACATGGCACCAGAATATAGGTATAAAATGTGGAAAGGGAATCATGCAGAACAGAACTGTTGTGATTCCATCAAAGGATTCTGATAATATCACTGACCATGAGAGCAAAGTTTGAGTGGTTTGATGTCATCAGAATCCTGAGCTGGAATCACAGTTATGTTGTGTTTCTCCCCAGACACTATTTCTTTTATAGTGTACAGTATGTTGACATGGAACATTTGGTTAAGCCAAATTTATGTTAAGCATTATTGAGTGAACATTTCTGTAGACCAAACTGAGAGGAAAAAGACTTAAGATTATTCAACCATATCACATTTAAACTAAATTCAGTAAAACAACAGGGAAAACAAAGTGTTTAAATGGAAACTTATAGAATTTATGGAATCTTCTGCCAATTGGTGGAATGCTATTGGATGATAATGTTTTGACAGTTATCTGCTGTTTGTTTCCATCATACACTACAGTATATTCCACTTGTATTTTCAGTTTGCATGTACTTTGCCATAGTCGGAATAAGCAACACTTCAAGCATTCTCAGAACACCTCATGGTGTTTAAGTAATACCATGAGAAGAATGTGCCAGAGGTCATGTACTGTACATGCTCACTGTATTTAGGCTGATAAATATTCAGAATATTGCTCATTCTGCATTTACATGGCACAGTTTTCCTTTAGTGCATATTAGGAATACACATGTAATATCCCCCTTTACTGGGAGAATAGACAGCCAATCAGATCATGCAGCTGGAAGAGGCATGCGATTCAAAGCCTTCTTCTTAAAAACACCACTTTCTGCCATCAGGGACCACTTATTTGCTGCCCTGCCTGCTTGCTGATCCTCTAGGGTTTAGAGAATCTGTATAGCCAACTCAGCAGACCCCCCACCCCAAGCACTTGCTGTCCCTGCTGGAGTCCCGGAACTGAACTGCACCAGCAGACTTCAACAGACATGAAGCCCCAGCCACCAGGAGACCAGACTACTGGATTACATGACTGAAAGAGGCATGTGATTCAAACTCAGATACATCTTATTTAAAAACGAGACTTTTCCATTAGGAAGCACTTCTTCACTGCCTGCTTATCCTCTAGGGATTGAGAGAGCCTGCACAGACAACGATTATCCCTCAATGCTCGCCATTCCTGCTGGAGTCCCAGGAACTGAACTGCATCAGTCAACTGCAGTGGACATGAAGCTCCACCAACCCACCCACCCACCAGAAGACTAGATGGCAATTGGATCACACAGCTGGAAGAGGACATAGATTCAAACCCTGGAGTCCTCTGGTTTAAAAACACAGCTTTCTGCTGTTGGAGACCACTACTTCGCTGCCTTGCTCTGCCCTGCCTGCTGATCCTCTAAGTCTAGGGGTCAAGAGAACCTACACATCTAACTCAACAGACTCTCCTCCCCAGCCAGTCAACCACCATGGACAGAAAGCCCTGCCTATGGGGAGAACAAACAGTCAAGTTGAATCATGCAGCTGATTTGCATCCTTTCACAAAAGACTTACAGTCTAAGGGGACCTTCTGTGCTGTAGCTATTTTGCTAAGGACCAAGCACAAAGAACATTCAGTGCTTTAGAGTAACTGGTAATTGCTATTTTTCTTTTAAACTTAGATTGTGGGCTTTTAGTGACACTGTACTTTCTTTGTTGTCTTTACTTATAATTGTTTTGGGCTGTTGAAAATTTAAAACATAGTGGTGGTGTAATTCTGTGCTGTCTTTAATTGCTGCAAATTTCTCCTCCCTCCCTTCCCCAACTCTTAATTATATGCCCTGTTAAATCTGATTGACAGGAGCTAAACACAGGTATAGTAAGGGGTGTGAAGTAGGAGGAGCATAATAGGAAGAAGCCCACCCTCAGCACGACAAGTGTGTTGACTCATTTATTTATTTATTGGTTTCTTTTTTTTTTTAAAGAAAATTATCTGAGGATCAGTGGCAGGATTTTTAGGACAGTAAATTAATAAAAAGGGAATTAGGAGAGCTTCAGTAGCAGACAAGTAGTGGATTTGCAGTATAATGTGGGAGTGGTGCAATGCAGTAGCTGTGGGGCAGCCATATTCAGGCAGACCTTCTGGACACTGAGGTGCTGCCCTATCTGCATGCATCTCTCTGGACTGTGGGATGAGGTAGTCAGACCCAGAGCGGAAGTAAACTGGGTCAGAGTACCATCACCCCTATCCAGAGACCACCCAGTCCAATGCAAATGCCTCAAAGGATGCCGAGAATGAGGAGCACTTGGATGACAGTGGGCTCAGGGAGGTTAGAGCGGTCAGGCAGAGGCACATCCCAGATCCTATTCCACTCAAGAACTCATATGCCACACTGGCAAACAAGGACAACCAAATAGAGGTACCCAGAGAAGTGGAAGGAAAGGATGTGGAGGTTAGTCAAGGAGGTGACCTCAGCGGGGAAAGCAGTGGACCCCAGAGGAGGAGGAAGGATCCTGGTGGGGACTCCACTACAAGAGGGATCCAGCTAGGAACACAGGAGGGGAGGACAGGGAGGTGAGGTGCCTACCAGGTGCCACGGCATGGAGGGATGGAAGGAAGATCCTGGGGATCACTGGGAAGGCAAGACAGGAGGGTGAGCTGGATGTCATTATCCACCTAGGTACTAATGACCTGGCAAATGGGGAGCCAAAGGAAGTTCAGGAAGAGTTTAGGAAATTGGGGAGGGGTCTCAAGCAAGTAGCTACTTCTGTCACTTTCTCAGAAGTACTACCTGCGAGAGCAAGGGAAGGTAGGAGTGCATGCGTGCATGCACCAGGAACTTTAACTCATGGTTGAAGAACTGGTGCTGTGAGGAAGGGTTTGGATTCATTGGTGACTGGGGACCCACCTGGAGGGATGGAGGTTTGTTCAAGCTTGACTGCATCCATCCATCCTGGAGGGGAATCCAAGACTCAATGATAAGTTTAAATGCTACATTGACAAGCATTTAAACTAGCAAAGGGGTGGCAGACCAGCAAGGAGGGTACCTACTTGCTCACCCCCACAGCTAGCAGTGGAACCAGTGAACCAGAGGAGTGGCTATCTCTGCAAAGCAGTGTGCAAAAAGATGGAGATTAGTGCCCAAGAGGTGGATAGGCAGAAAAGGGCAAAATTCAGCAGAAGGGCAGACAGCAAGGAGAACCAGGTATAAAGGACAACCAAGGAAGGGGCTGGAGAGAACAGTGAAACAGTCTAGGAGGACAAATCATGGAAGTTATGTGCAAATGCCAGGAGCCTTAGCAACAAGATGGAAGATCTGGAGGCTGTCATGGCGCAGTCAGACCTGGACATTGTGGCCATCACTGAAACCTGGTGTAATGATAACCATGACTGGGAGATGGCCATACCTGGCTACAACATATTCAGAAGAGACAGAGCAGGCAGGAAGGGAGGAGGAGTGGCACTGTATGTGAAAATGACATAAGGGCCACAGAGATCTAGGAGGAACAAAATGGGGAGAGATACTGTGGGTTAAGCTGGAAAGGAAAATGGGAACAGCCATCTGCACAGGTGTGGTCTATGGACCACCAGCCCAGGAGGAAGAAACAGATAGAGTTGATGCTAGCCATCCAAAGGATGGCAGACAAGGGTGAGGCTACTGGTTGGAGACTTCAATATTCCAGACGTGGACTGGAGCATCCCAGCAGCAGCATCAACTAGGAGCAGATTTATCCTGGACTCCTTCAGGGTGCCTTCCTCAAGCAACTGGCCATGGAACCAACTCGGCAGAAGGCAATACTGGATCTTGTGCTCACAAACAGGGACAGTGTGATGGGGGTAACAGTGGGGAGCACCTGGGGAACAGTGACCACCAGTCATTGTGGTTTGAAATCACAGAAAGAGCAGAACCAAACCACACAAAAACACGTATCCTAGGACAGGAATCAAGGGTTGAGGAACAGTGGGCGTATTTAAAATGGGGATTGCAAGAACAACAGAATTATGCATTACAGGTTAGCAAAAGGAAAAGGAAGAGGAGACCATTATGGTTTTCCAAAGAGGTAGCAAAGAAAGTGAAAGCCAAAAGATTGCATTCAGGCAATACAAAAGACACAGGCAGAAGGGGAAGGGAGAAGTACCAGGAGAAGCAAAGGGAGCAGGAGGTCAGTAAAGGAAGCCAAAGCTCAGACAGAAGAACACATTGCAAAATCAGTGGGTAGAGGGGACAAAACCTTTTACAGGTACATAAGTGAAAAAAGAAAGACAAAGGGAGGATAGTGAGACTGAAGCGGAGGATGGGGGCGTAGAGGATGACAACAGTAAAGCTGACATATTGAACAGGTGTTTCTGCTCAGTCTTTACTGAGGAAGAGGAGGTAATGGGTCTGAAGGAAGTACAAGGGTGAGAATGGTGCAGAAATGGACACAAGTCCCTTTACACGGAAAGGGTCCTGAAGGAACTGGAAGTAATAAGAGTTGATAAAACAATGGGGCCAGATGGGTGCACCCTAGGGTCCTTAAAGAACTAAGAGAGGTGGTGGCTGAACCTCTGGCTATCCTGTTTAGCCGATCACTGGAAACAGGGAGGTACCCAAAGACTGGAGGACAGAAGATGTAGTCCCTTATACAAAAGTGGGAACAAAGAGGAAGCAGGGAACTACAGACCAGTCAGCCTCACCTCGGGTGGTGGAAGATCATGGAAGCACTACTGAAGGAGAGATTGGTGGAACATCTGGTTGTCAATGGACTACAGGACCCAAGGCAGCATGGTTTCACCAGGGGAGGTTGTGTCAGACCAACCTCGTTGAATTTTTGACTGGGTGACTAGGGAGGTGGATCAGAGGAGGGCAGTGGACATGGCTGATCTGGACTTCAGCAAGGCCTTTGACACTGTGCCACATAGAAGACTATTACATAAACTGGGGAATATGGGTGTGGGCAGGACAGTAGTGTGGTGGGTAGGTAACTGGCTGGGTGGCAGGACACAGGGGTGGTGATAAATGGCTGTCACTCCACAGAGGGAAGAATGACCAGTGGGGTACCACAGGGATCAGTACTGGGACCGGTCCTATTCAACATCTTCATCAGAGACATTGCACAGGACCTAGAAGGCAGAATTTCACTGTTTGGTGATGACACAAAGCTCTGTAACAGAGTAGACACACCAGAGGGTGTAGACAGAATGAGAAGGGACCTGCAGAAACTTGAAGAATGGTCAGGGGTTTGGCAGTTGAAATTCATTGCAAGAAGTGCAAGATAATGCATATGGGGCACAAAACCCTGGCACAATATATCAGTTGGGGGTGAGGATATAGCATGCACCAAGCAGGAAAGAAATCTTGGGTTATCATCTCTGATGACCTCAAGGTAGGGAAACAGTGTGACAAGGCAGCAAGTAAAGAAAATAGGATGCTGGGATGTATAGGCAGGGCATCACCAGCAGGCAAAGGAGGTCATAATTCGCTATACAAGACACTAGTGAGGCCCCACCTGGAGTACAGTGTACAGTTCTGGAGACCATACCACGTAAGGACATAGACAGGGTAGAGAAGGTTCAGAGGTGGGCAACAAAGATGGTGCATGGATTGCATCACAAGTCCTATGAAGACAGGTTGAAGGAACTGAACATGTACTCCCTGGAGGAGAGGAGGAGAGAGGGATATGATAGAGACATACAAGTATCTCACAGGGAGGAACAGGGTGCAGGAATATGCTATTTTAAGCAAAAAGATGTTCCAGGACTAGAGGGCATGGGATGAAGTTGGAGGGAGGACGATTCAGAGGAAACATGAGGAAGAATTTCTTCACAGAACGGTGGTGGACAAGTGGAACACCCTGCCAGAGGAAGTGGTGGGGCTGAAACAATCACAGGATTTAAGAATGCATGGGATAGACATAAAGGAATTCTGGAGGTCAGGGGTAAGGGCAACAGACTTCTGGAAAACATAAACTGAACTTACAAGCTCAAATGGGCAGACTTGGTGGGCCATAGGCCCTTATCTGCTGACACTGTCTATGTATCTATGTATCTATGTATCTATGTATTAGTTGGAGTCTCCTAGGATCAGATCAAGAGGTAGCCAGCAGCCAGTCACTCTGTTCTACTCCACACTTGCAGCTCTTCCGGACAGTTTGCATACTTCACTCTGTCTTATCAATGCTAAGGTACTGTGCACAACATGAAACTCTGATATACTGTATATTGTGAGTCTGGGTTGTTAACTTAACCATTTTGTGGGCCTCCATTTTTCATCTGGTGTCATGCAGCCTTAGTGTTAAATAGCATTAGTGTGATAGTATGTAAGATATTAATGCTCAGTTGGTATTCATGTTTTATAGGTCTACCAATACTTTTGTTACCTTGCAGCAAAAGTGCTATATGAGTGTTCATGTTTTTAGTAAGCTGCTGTGCTGACTCCCTGAGGAATATCATTAGTATTTATAAGCTATTACCTGCATTCACCCCATTTTGCATTTCTAAGGCTTCAATAAGCTGCCTACAGACTCTCTATCTGGATGTCCACCTCACCAAACTGTGTTAGCATGCAACTCACTGCTGGTCCTTGCAGGTCAGGTTGTCTTTCCTGCTGAAGTGCCTGTTTAAAAGGATATAAGTCACTGCATAACTCTTATTCTCCAGACTGGCTGCAGACTCTATCAGGGTCTCTCATCATAATCAACCCTTAGTCAGTCTACCTAACTGTTCTATTGATTGATCTGTTCCTCTATATGTACAAACTGCTCTTAATTGGTAGTCCACCTTGTATATCTAGACCTGTTCGGTAATTGGTAACCCCCATCTAGGTTCCTGCTTTATCTGATACCTTGCAGCCATGGCTTATACCTTTAATGCTTTAATGCTTTACTCTATGACCTCCAGTATGCTAACTGACAAAAATTTTACCTTGCATCTTCTGTGGAAGAGACACATGAGATACTTCATGTAATACTCACCGAAACCCTAGACTTCTATGCCCCAGTTACCAAAAGCAGACCCAAAAGAAAATCCTGTCCCTGGTTCATGGATAACCTAAAGACTTCCTTATGGCATAGGGATGCTTTTTGGAAAAGAGACAGAAAGTCTAAATTGGCCACAAACTGGTCTGCTTTCCCAACCGCAAGGAATATCTGCACAAAAACTATCAGAGCTAAGTCTAGTTATTTCCACTCTGAGCTTAATGCATGCACTAACTCTACTACTAAGTTTTGGAAAACTTTAAGGAGGTAGAAGGCCATAACAGCACTGGTACGCTTCCCACAACATTTTGACTGGTGGTACCCACACTACAGAAAAATGAGGTCATTGACCTCCTTAACAATCACTTGTTGCACAGCAGGGATGGCATTTGATACCTCCCCAGCAAATGCCATCAGGCACAGCTCCTTAGTCAGTCATCTGATTGCCATGATCTGGAATCTATTGACCCTTACCACCCTTTCTCCTTCTGTCCGTCACCGACAAACAGGTTGAGGATCTCCTACCTCAACTTGATACTAAGAAAGTGCGGGCGGATATGATTGTGCCTTTTTCCTAAAGTTAGCCTACTATATTTTGGCTCCCCTATTACCCACTTTTTCAATTTGTCTCTCAATTAGGGCTCCCTCCCTAAGGTCTGGAAGACGGCCCATCTCATCCTCTATTCAAATCAGGGGACCCCTGTGACCTAAATAATTACCACCCAATCTCCTTGCTCCCAGCCTTCTCAAAACTTTTGGAGAAGGTAGTAAATGAATAGCTCAGATCTCATCTGGAAAGTTTTAATCTACTAAACCCTATTCAGTCCAGTTTCTGTCCCATGCATAGTACCTCTACTGACCTTGCTAAGGTTATAAATGACTGGCAGTCTGCACTTGATAACAAACCATACATATGTGCCTTGTTTCTGGACCTTAGCAAGGCTTTCAACATGGTGGACCACAATTTACTCCTGGTGACCTCAAGAAAGTTGGGGTGACAACCTGGACCTAAGTTGGTTTGTAAACTATCTTGTGGACAAAGAGCAGCAGGTCAAGGCTGAAGGAGACACATCACCAAAAAGCTCCATAGAGGTGTCCCCAAGGATTCATACTTGGTCCACTTCTCTTTGCCATTTATATTAATCAAATTGACACTAGCCTAAAGTCATCTAGTATCCATCTCTTTGCTGATGATACAGTGCTATACATTGACAGATCAAGTCCGGATCAAGCTATTTTGGACCTCCAGATCGATTTCGACATCCTCAAAAAGCCTACTCAACTTGAAACTCCTGCTCAATGCCAAAACAACTAAGGTCATAATTTTCTGTCCACTGGCCCTCAACTCAAAAAGATAAAACCCGGATAAGGTTCCTCACATAAGCACCCTTTGGGAGAAGCCCTAGAGTTCATGGAAAAATTCAAATACCTGGGGTCTGGATTGACTACAAATTGTCCTTCATTGATCACATTGATGAACTCACTAAGAAACTGCATCAAAGGCTTAGTATTTTCTTCAGGATCAAGCACTCACTAACCCAGGAGGCCAGAAAACTCCTAGTCCAAGCTACCTTCTTGCCTTCAGAGACCATGTGGACTTCCTATATGGCCATAGTACTAGCACAGCTCTCTCCAAGCTTGATACCCTATATCACAGAGCCCTTAGGTTCATTTCAGATGCCCCTTATGACAGCACCACTGCATTCTCTATTCTTCCACATGCTGGAGTTCCCTTAGCTTCAGGAGGCAAACGAATGCTGTTCTATGGATATATAAGACACTTACTCATAAATTACCTCAGTACCTCGAAGCTGCTAACTCCCTGCATCCCTAGTGCCTATTCTCTCAAGTCTTACCATCTTATCTCTGGCTATCCCTAAAGTTAAAACACGCTGGTAGAGCCTCAATAAGCTTCACTCTTTCTACGCTCTGGAATAAGATCCAGGAAACCTTTAGGCTCACTGCCCCGTCACATTCTCCCTTTTCAAATCCTTGTTCCTGAGGACCTTCTCTGAGGTCTGTCATTGTTTCAAGTCAAGGTCTTAACATCATGATTTGTTATTGCTTTAAATTCTAGACTTAAACCTCAACCATTGCCTGAGGCATCATTTGAGTCCTCCTTCTGTCATTGTCCAAATCAAGGTTCCAACATGATGATCTGCCTTTGCTTCAAATATTGACTCAAACCCCAACCATTGCCTGTGGCATCTGTTGTGTTCTCCTTCGAACAGTCCTTCCTCCAGGGCCATCATGTCCAGCTCTCTCCTATCTCGCTGAACTTTCCTCCGCACTGCCTATTCCCTCCCTTCTGCACCCCACTTGCCAGGCCATACCTACAGTATTTATCAAAGGACCTTACATCTCGATTTCATTGCACTTTGACCACTAGAGAAACTTCCACTGCTGCTCATTATGACTCCTCCAATGATGTTTACTGTATAAACTTTAGCTCATTACTTACGTCCATATGTCTGTATCCATGCAATTGTATTTAACTGGCACTACCTCCTGTTGAACCTATTGCTATGTTCTGGTACAAGTATCTTGTCACATGCGATGGTTATATGTTATTATGTTGTTATTATTACTATGTAATTGTTATGTACATTCACGCAGCCTGTGATGTCTTAAACCTATTGGCAATTGTTTTTCCCCAGGTCCATCTTATAAATGAGCTTGTCTCAATGATGTTCCACCTGGCAAAATAAAGATTTTGATTGACCGATTGATTGATTGATAATCCAAGATTCATACACAAAATAAGTAATGTCCCACAGTTAGTTCTTTCAGTAAGTTTCCTTATCCTGGCTGCAGTATTTATAGATCCAGCCCCAGTTGCTCACCCACCATGGGATGAACCCTGTCTCTCTCATCCTAACTGTAGTTTTCACTTCTCAAATGCACCACTACTCTCATGTTGTCACCCCAATCCTATTGACTACTTAAGAGTAAATTGTCTTCCTTTTGGCCTCAGTTTGTGAGGGCAAGCTTACCTCCCTCCTCCCAGGACTCCTGAGTAGAACCCAACCCCCATTATGCTGGGTCCTCCTATCAGGGACATCAAACTGAATCCTGGGCCCTTCTCCTCTCCCTCCACACCACCTACTGGGTGGAATGCAAGGTACCACAATTACCTACCTCAGTGTTGGAAGCCTGCTAGCTAGACAGTAAGCCAGACCTTGACTTCTGGTGGCCTACCACTCCCCTGACATTCAGGAATCTCAGTTAATTGGCTTAAGCCAAATATCCCTGACTCTGCATGTGATATTACTGACTAGAACCTTATTTGTGTGGACAGTACTCCCCAAATGAGGTGGTGGTCTTCTCCTGTACTACAGGAACCATCTCAGTGTTACAGCACAGCCTACACCTACCCCAGAATCCCATTGTGAAGTACTTCACTGCACTCTTTTGTTGAGGAAATTCAGAAAACTCCATCTTATTGGCCTTTTCAACCCCATCAAAATGGACAGCCAACCTCACTGCCCTCTTCAAGGTCTTCTCACCTAAGATCAGGCAGAACGAGGTGATAGTTAAGTGACATTAATCTTTTTATTATTATGTATTTATTATATCATGCAGAGACATACAGGTTTTACAGTACAGTTGTGCTAATTTCATTGTACATAGTTAATACAAGCAATGCATTCCACTTGTTACAGCATGGTATAAATTAGCTAAATAATTATATACAGGAGATACAATCTGGCAAAAAAATCCGTCTACTGAGTGTCTATCCTTCTCATGGAAAAATGACTCATCCACTCTGTGACAGGAATCCCCTGCTACCTTGAGGACCAACCTTTCCTTACATCTGTTGCAACAGTTCTTCTATTTTCTTAGCCTGATCTATCCTTTGCAATTTCTAGTCCATAAGGTTGGCCACCTATAGGCACCCCTTCCCTTTCTTGACTATAATATAGTGTCCTCTTAATTTTTCTTTTCCCTCTCAGGTCCTCATATAGGGAGATTATTGTGGTGACCTCCAAACATTTGTAAAACAGGTTGTGTTTATTGTTGTTGATTTAGTATGTAATAGCACTATGTCATAAAATACCTTGATCTATATACAGTACCTTATGTTTATGAAATCTGTAAATGTTGAAAATACCATGGCACTAGGTGTTTTTGATAACGGTAAAAGTACTAGGTGACTATTATAGAAATTAAGTTAGTTGTGCTATGTAAAATGCATGTAAATTGCTGTAAACTGAACAAGTATGAAATGTCATGGTGATTTGCATATATCCCATGCTACTTTTCATTATGGCCGAATGTATAACGTTCTAAAACTTGATTTGTTGCCAATGCCCTTTGAGTAACCATTTTTCCACTGATACTGCATTGAGGTTCTTTGTCTGTAGCTTTTTTTTTTTTTTTTGGCGCCCACTACCCGAGCAAACAAAGCCCACATAGGGAAGAATGGTTTTCACTTAAAATGTTTAGATCAGTGTCAGTAGGTGCTGGCTAAGTGCAGAGAAAGGACATACATAGTCTGTTACTGCACAATTATGCACTAAAGAAGGAATATGGCATTGCAGAAGCTTATTTCCTATATTTTGAATAAACATCACATAGAGATTGTGTGTTGAACCTGAAGTTCGGTGTCTGGTCCATCTGTTATCCCACAACTCCTCCACACTCTCAAGATATATAAAGCATCCAGGATGCCATTTGATTTCAAATTTTGTTACTCGATCCAGTTGGTATGCTGATGGTCATTCTATATAGTATATCTAATTTATAATGTAATGTCATTGTGTTAATTCAGGGCCACTGAGTTATGCCAAAGATGAGTGATTACTTTCTTTGCTGCTATTAAAAATAAATATATCATATTTCTAGAAGATGGCACTGTATCATCTGTCTGTATATACAGAAGGACCCTGTGTGGGGACAGAACAATGTCTAATCCTAGTATATGATTTATTGCCTTGGTTAAATCTTGCCAATAGATTGTCAAATGTGGGCAACTCTAAAGATATGGATAAAGTTTACCTGAGGTTCCCACAGCCTCACTAGCAGACCCCATATTTTAGGGAAGATAATTAAGTAATTTAGCTGGGGTATTACATTTTTGGTCCTACATTTCCATATAAATTCTTTTCGAATATGGAGCCTGTAAAATGTTCATTGAAGGAGTGATTGGTTCCAGCCATTTCTCTAAAGTTGTACTTAATTCAAGTTCAATATTCCAGGCTTGAAGAATCCAACCAGTGCTCTCTGACCAGGTCTCCTCAAAGCTTTGTATACTTACCCTATTAACTTTGAATGGTGAAAACTTCAGGAGGCTTCCATTAGTAATTTCAGCAATGAGGAGGGGGTTTGGTAGCCTATTCCAAGGGGCCTTTTCGTAATAAATATATACGAACTTGTAAATAATGAAATGATCCTTATTAGGAAGTTGGTATGCTGCCTAAAGATGAACAAAGAGGTTACTACATTAACATCCAAGAACTGATGCACATGCCAAGGCCTAATCTTTGAAAGTTTGCAAATGTTAAAGAGAAACATGCTGGTAAAAATCTGCTAAGTTTAATAATTTCAAAAAATTGCCACATTTTTGCTGGTTCTTGATTTATACCAGTTGATAAGCATGCACTTGGTTCCAAATGTGAATATTTTTAAATCAAGAGGGACATTAGTGGTACAAACAGCCATTTGTTTATGTCAAATAAATCATTTAGTACAAATTCTATGTCCTTCCATATTGCTTGATAGTGTGGGTTAAGCCACAGCGTTATAGTTTTACATAAAACCACTTTGCTCTAGTCTTGTAAGTTAGGTAAATTTAGCCCCTTTTTCTGTAGGCAGCATCAAAATAGTCCATCTAATCCTTGGTTGTCAGCCAGCCCTATGTATCTTGAAAGGGTTCTGTTCCATGATGTAAAGTAATATTGGGCTGGATAAAGTGGAAGCGTTGGAATAAATATAATAGCTTCAAGTATCATCATTTGGATAGTGTCTACTCTTGAATAAAAATGTAACCCTTGTTGCCTGGGGTTACTAGAATCCCAGTAAGACCTAGTGGTAGGCAGGGAAGGCAATTTGTGAAACTCCAGTTAAAATGGATTTCACACTGTCTCACTCTCTTCTCGGTCTCAGCTGAGACTGAGGGATGACATCACCATGGAACTGTCGCAGCTGCATGAGCCACAATGGAATCTGCAGCAGGAGTTGAATAGAATGTTGGGAGTTTGAATAGTAGTCTGTAGGTCAATTGGAGTTTGGAGCTTGCTGAGAGAGCAGCACAGCAGCTCTGTGTAGGCTTGTGGAGCCTCAGCCCTGACATAGGGCTACATTCAGAAAAAAAAAAGGTGTGTGTTTCACTCAAAAGAGAGACACAGAAGATAGTTTTTAAAGTGGTGGAGACTGCTGATTCGGGTCTCAGTGCCCCATCCCGGAAGGGTCTCCTGTATATTCCAGGGGCAACCACCTTGTTTTCTGCTAGTGGAGAAGCTGCCTTATTTTGTTCAAGTTTTGGGAAACAAGAAGATTTGTGAATCACCTGTGGGGCACCTGCAACTGGAGGGTGAGTTTCTGCTCTTCCTAAAGGGCCCATGTTTTTCACCCTGGGACTTGTGTGATAGTGGGATTGGACTAATGAAGTAGTGGGAGGCCTAGAGTAATAGAACTTAGCCAAAAGTAAAAGTATGTTCAAGTCCAGCACTTATGGGAAGTCAAGACATGTACAGGAGATGTGACATACATCTACCCAGTAATCTACATTGCCAAGCTTTCAGAAAAGAGTTGTTTAGTTTCCAGAGAAATGGCCAGATATGGATTGTGGGAGCAGAAGGTGGGAGACCCCCATCTTTAGTGACCAGGTCCACCTCTACGGATTTGCTCTGTGGTTTCTACTTTGCCTCATGCACTTGGCCAGTGATGAGGAAGTACCCAGATGTGGTATTGGAAGGAAAATTCCTCTAGGAGTCGAAGGCTGTAAGGTGGTTTGGGGAGCCACAACAGGAAAATGGTTCATTTCCCAACATGGACCACAGATCAAGTGGCCAGGGGAGCCGGGCCAGTCAGAAAAACCCAAGCAGTGTACAAGTCGGGCTGTGTACCCAAAGCTGCGTGAAAGTCCGGGCTGTGTGCCTGGTGGGTTCATAGCCTGAGGGCTGGAAATAATGAAGAAGTGTTCTTTGTCTCTAATCTGCATTACTAGGAATGTAGCCCCATGGGGGTCTGTCTGTGCTTTGTTTGTTCAGCTTGGATGTGAATAAAAGCCACACTGTAGAATCCCATTCCTGGTTCTGGACATTACAGTTATTGCTTCCTGTGTTCGGATTTACTTGGGTGCCCCTGTGCAGAGTAGCCAAACCTAAGTCCCCTGTGCTGAGTAACCTCATCCTCCCCAAACCCAGTCCCCACCAGGTACTGCTGTCAGCTTCAACAGCATGCCACCTGTCGTTTTGAAAAGGCAGGGTCTGGGGTTACAAAAGATAAGTGGAGATGAGCCCAGATGTTATGCTCTGACTCTATTGTACAGGATAGGGGTTCATAATTTATTAATTCTAGATGTAGCAGGTTCTTGGGTAGAAATACTCCCAGACATTTTATTTTAATGCAGTTCCATCTTGATGAGAATTGTCCTTTCAAGTTTTTGATGGGGAAAATTTAAAGTAAATGTCTCCATTTTCTGCACATTTACTACATATCTAGATAGTTCTGCGTAGGAGTGTAATGTGTCAAGAAGAGCTGGGAGAGATTGTTCAGGATTTAGTAGAGTGAGCAGAATGTCATCTGTGTATAAAGACAACTTATATGTACGTCCCTAACAGAATTCCTTCTATGAGATGGGCCTCTTATTGCAATTGCAAAAGTTCTATATATAGTGAAAAACAAAGCGGGGATAAGGGACAACCCTGTCTTGTGCCTCTTATTAAAGGGATGGGAGTAAGAAAAGAAAGCCATTAATCTGAATTTGTGCCTTAGGAGCTGAATACATTAGCTTCATCCCTTTATGAAATCTTCCAGGAAGCCAAAGCTTTCCAGGGTCTTCCACAGGAATTCAAAGCACCAGTTCAGATGCTTTATCTGCATCCAAACTGATCAGGGCCATCAAGATTTGTCTTTGGTTTAAATGGTCCATCAAATGTATTATACAATGGACATTATCTGCCATCTGGTGAGATTGGATAAACCCAACTGGTGCAGGTGGATTATAACTGGGAGGATATGCTCCAGTCTTTGGGCCCAGATTGACAGTATATTTTATAGTCCATATTTAATATGGGTATGGGGCTATATAGTTGTATTTTTTCATCTTTCCCCACTTTTAAAATTGGGGATAGTGTGGCATATGCCCATGAGGGTTGGGGGGCTCACTCCTGTATCTCCTTAAAAGCTGCTAACATGGAGGGGCCAGTTGTTTTGGAATGTCTTATACCACTTAGATGACAAGCCATCAGTGACAGGGCATTTCTGTGTTTTAGCTTCTGTTGTGACAGTTTTCATTTCTGCAGGTCCAATAGGGAAAGTAAATTGCTCTGTTGTTTGAGGTGAGGGTTGGGAAAGTGATTCGGGCGAGGAACTGTTTCATCACTTCTTCATTAATTTCAGCTGGTGTCCTAAATAACTGAGCATAGTATTCTTCAAAACTTTTAAGATCTCTAGATGGAAGTAGCTATGCCCCTCCCATCAGCAGTCCGAATCTGCTAATGACAGAGGAGGCTTTTTGCTTTCTTACTCTATGAGCCCAATTTCGTCTCCTCTTGGGCCCTCCTCAAATTAAATTTTTTAAAATAAAATAGAGCCTGTTGGACTTTTTTATCTAAAGTCTTTTGCAATTCTGCCTTTAATTGGTGAATTAATTTGTTCCTGAGGGGCAGCTGAACTCTTAGTATATTGAAGTATTTATAATTCCTTTCCAAGTTTGCATATTTGATTTCCTATGCTTTTATACGCTGAATAAGCAATTTTCTCCATGGATTACTGCTTTTAATGTGTCCCATATTATGAGTGACATTAACCTTGACTGGCTGGGCCCTCAAAATAAATTGTATGATACCTTCACCAGTAAGCTTTACCTACCACATATTATCTCTAATCCTACTCACCTCTCACCCAAAATTAGACAGCACACTCTCTTAGAGTTGATGCTTTCTAATAAACCTGACAGAATTCTTTCTGCAGGAGTAATGCCTGATGCAGTGAGTTACCACTCTCCCACTTCCTGCATATGGAAAGTCAGAGTCCCCAAAGCCCTCAAGAATACTCTCTTTGCATGATCCCACTTGCTTGAATCCCCTCCTTCCCTTCCCCATGAACTGTCACTTATTGACTGGGATCCCATACTCTCCTCCATGGAGGTGAACTCTGCTGTTAGTCTTTTCACTACATCCTATCCTGCATCCAAGATAGCCTGGTTCCTGTCACCAGAAGAGTTAAAGTGATCCCCACCAGGTGTCTTCATAGAGAGCTAATCAATATGTTCAAAACCGAGATAAAAGCTGGCTTGCTGGCTTTCAAAGCTTCTGGTAACCCAGTGGGTTGGCTTGCTTACTGACACCTGTCCAATCTATGCAAAAGGCCACTCACCAACCAAGAGCCAATGCTGCATGAACAACTAATTGCCTCTGCTGGGAACCTTCGAGGCTTCTGGGGACACATCAAAGACCTCTTGAGGTGCCCAACCAAGAACCATGCAAATGACCTGTTAATTGATGAGGTACATTGCAAGAACCCCATTACCATTGTGAATGCCTTTAACTCTCACATTACAGACCATTTACTTACCATGATGGTCAGCCCCTCCAAGCCCCCACTCCTCTGAACCCATACTTTTATTTAAAGTTGTGACTCCTGGGACTATTTTCAGGTTAAGACCCTTCCTAATGAGGGCAGTATAGGGCCTGTTGGGATCCTTTCAAGATTGCTTTGCCTAGGTGTGCCCATACTAGCCTCCCCATTATGCACATTTTCAACTTATCCCTCTCCAACCCTCTCCAACCTCTGGCATAGTCCCTAATGATTCCAAAATTGCTAAAATGACTGCTTCTTAAAAAAGGGGACACTAAGCTTTCCAACAATTGCAGACCCATTGCACTTCTCCCATTACTCAGTAAATTACTTGCAAGAGTTGTAGTCACTCAATTGACTGACATTCTGCAGACACACAACCTTCTCATGCCCGATCAGCTGCATGGATTTAGAAAAGAGCACAGTACCACTACTGCACTGATCCATCTTACCAATGACATTAAATGTGCCATGGATGGTAGCTCCTTACCAGAGCCACCTTTATTGACTTCTCCAAGGCCTTTGACACTGTGGATCACACATTGCTCCCTCCAAATTAATCCAAATTCTGCGGGCCTCTTAAACCAAGCTGCCTCTTGGTTCATAAGCTACTGTATCTCTCTGTGAGACAGTAGTATGCCTACTTAGTAATGCAGTTTCTGCTACCACCCCTGTAAATCCTGGTGTCTCTCAGGGTCCCATTTTTGGTCTGCTGCACATCTCCACTTGTATAAACAACCTTCTTTCTACACCCTCACTCTATGCATTAATTATGCATGTGGATGATACTGTTTCATATCACGGTTCTCCCTCCATCACCACTATTAATTCATAGCTCTGGAGGATTTATCTGTGGTTCAGGACTAGCTCCTCAGAAACAAAGTGATCCTGAACTCCTCCAAGGCCATGCTGTTTGGGTCTCCAGCCAGACTCTGGTCCTGTGTCATGCCCTCTCTATCCATAGTCAGGATGATTCCCCATATTAACAGTGACTGACTTTAGATAGCTTGGGATCACCCTGGACCCTGCTCTGGATGTCTCCTTCATATTTCCTTTGCCTGTAAGGCAGTGAACACAAGACTCATTCCTAACTTGCCATGCAAGACACTCCCTCATAACCAAGGCCAGACTTGTTATCACACAGTGTGTCCTCCTCCATCTCCAGTATAGACAGTTAATCTTTTCCCATGTGTCATAACTGCTCTCAGCATATGGAGATGTCCTATAACAATATCTGTCTCTTCTCTGTAGAGTCCCAGTGACTCACGATCACTGTGCCCTTTATACCTCCCTGGATGCCCCCCCGCAGCTCAGTCCTTGTTTAAAATGGGGAAGAGGCTTTATCAGTCTTTGCACCAAAATTCTGGAACATACTCCCACTAGAGAGTTGCAATCTTCCCTCTCACAGGCTCCTCAAGGGTGCTGTTTTTAAGCATTTCATGGGGTCAACCACTTGCCACTGTGCTGATTAACTCCCTTTCTTCCCATGCTGTGCTATCCATTTTAATCACCCTCATGTTCTGGGGTATGCTCCACAGTCATGGTGTTCCCAATAAGCAGTCTTAAGCCAGCATATTGTGTTGCTGAATGCTCTGTATATTCATGATCCATTGCATATGTATACGCTAAAACCCATGTATGTAAACTTCTTGAACTGTTTAATTGTCCTCTTGTGTTGTTTTCCTGGCCCCATTTGTTCATGCTGTTGTATTTTCCCAGGTTGTACTGTGAAATTAAGCATTTACTGGCCTAGTTTACCCTACATGTTAAACATAAACTAAATAAAAATACTAGTATACAGAATACTCAGTAATCAGAATATTGTCATTTGCATGGCCAGAATACGTATGTAGAATACTGAGTATTCTGACAAGATCTGAATATGTATTGCTGTGTAAACACACTAAGGGGATCAGCGATGAGAGATTTCTATGGCAGTTGTTCTGCTAGGGTGATACTACAATGGGTAACACTGCTGCCTGTGCTGCTACTACTTTCCTTCCCATGCCAAGTACTGTTTTACTTATGTTGGCCCAGTAGCATAGCAGTAGGGCTACAACCTGCTACACTGGCACCCTGGGTTTTGGAACTGATTTGGATGACATGGGGCTGATCAGGGAAGGAGGACTGTGCATCCCTTGGACAGATCACCTCTCTCAGGAGGGTGGGGAGATGTTTGTCCTGCTAGTCGGCTGCCACCTGGAAGAATCTGTGTGACAGAGCAGTGGGAGCACAGAGGCAGGGAAAGGACCCCATGCCTGGATGCTGAGGATGTTTCTGCAGAGGTGGAGCATGCACATCACATCATTTCATGCGCACAGGCTCAGGGGTGACTATGGAGGGAAAAACTCTAGCAGAAGATGGGTGATGGCATGCTCCCATAAAGTCTAAGCACTGATGACTGGGCCTCCAGAAATGGCCCTGTGGTGAGGACACACATGAGCAAAAGTACAAGGGAAGTCAGATGACAGGGCTGCAGGGACTAGCTCAAATGGGGGCGCAGTTAGAGAACAGTATCAATATTTAAGATTGAAAATAAATACTGGTTTACTTGGTATTGGAGGAAGGAGACATACTTCTGAGATATATTCACAACTGGGTTGGTAGGCAGCATGCAGAGAGCGGCAGTATCCAGAATAATGTGATTTATGTGGCTGGAATACTTATTCAGACTACTGAGTATTCTTTTGAGTAAGAGCCAAATATTCACTGTCATGTAAACACACTAACTGGCATTAGTTCTGAGAGATTTATATGACAGTTGTACTGTTAGAATGATACTGCAGTGCATAGTACTACTGTCTCTGCTGTACCACAGTTTCTTTCCATGCCAAATACTATTTTACTTGGCATTGGAGGATGATGAGCTGACTTCTGGGATATATCACAACTGGGATGGTGAGGGGCATGGAGTGACAAGATCAACCAGATAAGTGGAGAACTGTCGAAACAGCAAAGTGAACAAAACAATTGGGAAACCAGGCATTTTTAGATCAAGACCTACAAGTGGCTTAATTTCTGGTATGGTTATACTTTACTGTAACTACCTTTTAACCTCCCTATGGAGGCAGTTTAACTTAGTGGTTACAGTGCAGAGCTATGTTCCTGGAGACCTGGGTTTAAATTCAACAACTGGTACTTACCGTGTTATCATCAGCAAGTCACTGCCTCCCTCTCTCTGCTCATACTCTCCTGACTCTCTACAAATCTATCTCTATGCTCTTTGAATCTCCTGAAAATGGAAACTTCCTTTCTCTTCCCTCCCTCTCCCAGATTGCAGGGCTCTTTGTATGAAGCCCTTTTCCTCCCTAGGGATGTAATTTAGCCTAGTGGTTATAGTACAGAACTGTAACCCACACATGCCACTTGCTCACTGTGCGACCCTGAGTAAGTCACTAAACTCTGTGCCGAGCCTTTATCTCCTCTCTCTAATTTCACCCAGCTGTCTGTCCTGTTTGAATCCTCTGTATTGCTGAAAATGGCAGCAACCCCATCTTTGGACTGTGAAGAACTTTGAGAGTATCTATATAAAAGACATTATATAAAATCAAAATTCTTTTCTTTTCAAGTTCCTACAGACTCAGAGCACAGTGCAAACTGTCAGTGTTTTGTTTCAATTAAAATCCTTTAAAAGGCTTTTTCATTATATATTAAATATTATAAGTCTAATTAAATAGTTACAAGTTTAGTGAGGTTCCTGATTGGCTACAGGGTCAGTTATTAATGTTTTAGAAATGACAGAACCCCATGCAGCTCAAACCACTCTGCTCAAACCTGAAAGTTAAAAAAAAAAAAAATTGTTGTTCTGATTAGATTTTAATTGCAATAACAACCTTAAAGCAGGTCATTTCCTGGATTAACATCTGGCTAGAGAGAGAGAGGTAGGGCCAACAGATTGTTAATCCTCTGAAATGATCAGCTTCTTGGTTGCCATTGCTTTAAAAACGCATTTTGTTTTAAGTAGGATCAGCCTGCTGACTATGTACTCTACCTGCTGTGAAATTACACAGGCTTTTAAAAGTGAGGGAGCTTGTTTTAAAACCACTTTCTAGTGGTACAAATCTTTCCTGCAATAGCCAGAATAAAAAATAGATACTCATTAGTACTTTAGTGTGTATGTCTTGCAGAAAGGTTCTCAGCAGTAGGTTTGATGGAACGTTGACAGTGGAAATGGAGAGTCAACTGTTTATAAAATTGTTTCATTTGCATAAAGTTGATACAGCAGAGACCCACCACTTAACCTGATTCCAGAAATGTGTGTAAAAAAATATTGGTCCAAGTACCAATCCATGGGGGCCTAAATATAGTAAACCATGATGGATACAGTATTTCTGTTTTTAAAAGTGGAATTTACTGTATTTAAAATCACAGTGTTGTACTTGCAGAAGATTAGAAAATCCTGTGTCCAGAAATGGGCGATGCCAATGGAACCTCAAAATACTAGAAGCGTTTGCATGAGACACCTCTGATGGTTATAAAAGTAAGGAAGGCAGGAAATTGTATTTCTTGAAGACCTGTCTAAAGGTTCCGGTGAATTACAGTGGTAAACACATAACTAAGCAATTAAAATATAAATCATGCCAATAAAAAATACACATCTAAGGCTAAATAACAAAGTTAATAAATAATTTGTAAATAAATGATTTAATCAGAGTAGCCCTGGATAAAAGACATGTTTTCAATGAGGCCTTGAAAGTCTGCACAGTGTGGGAGGAGTGAATCTAGGGAGATGCTGGGTTCTACAACATTGGGACTACAACCCCAAATGTGTTCCACAACTGCTTAAGCCAAGAACAAGAGACCAGGAGCAAGCCCACATCAATGGAGCAGAGAGTATGGGTAGGGGTGTAGGACGCAGGAGCTCTTTAAGCAAATAGGGGCCCCAATGTCTAGGGCCTTGAATGTCAACAATCAGATCTTGAAAGTGATGTACCACTGAACTGGTAGCCAGTGTAGAGCAAGTAAGACCAGCTTAATGTAGTCACTTGACAAGTTTGTGCAACCAGCAGCCCTGCAGCAGTCTGGACTGGCTGCAGGTGGCACATGATGCCTCCAGATATCCAGAGTATAGGGTTACAGGTATAGAGCACCAAGCATGTTTAGAAATAAATAGAGGTGGGCAAGCCAGGAATGTTTCACCTAGAGCTGCTGAGCCAAGCCAGGGTGTGGTTTGACCTACGACTCCAAAACATGAGCCAAGCCTCGGCTACTACATGCTGTCGCCTAAATAGGAGTTGAACATTTCAAACACTACACTTACTGTTCAGGGTGACAGAAATGCTACTTTGACAAAACTGACTCGGCTTGACCTTGGCTCTTAATTGCTTATAGAGGTCGAGCTGAGCCAGGCACTAAGCTTGAGCCAGCTCTGGCTTGCCTACCCTAGAAATAAACAAACCAAATTGGTTAAGAACAGTATCTTGATTTGTGATATGTAAACACACACAGAACATACATGCATACACACACATGTAATTTTGTACATTCATTTCGGTATGTTATATACAGTATATGGCCTGTGCCAGCAGACAAATGAGGTCCCATCCCTTGTTACAGGGCATAGATCTCACATGAGCAACTCATGTCTCATGTTGCTTATGGAGAAGACACTTCACACAGGCAGTTCTGAATATGAAAATCATGTGCATCTCACTTGTTAATGCAAAACAAACAGCAACTGGGATGCATATGTTTGTAATGTGGGCCCTTACTGCAGTAACTGGCTCTGTGTTGCATGGATTTTAGTCACCATTCCTCTGTGCTCTAATTGTTATAGTGTCTGCATTCCTTGAGGAAATTTGAGGAGATTTTCAATACGGGCAAATGACTTTATTTTTCTGTACTGCACCTCATAATGAAGTAATGGATTTTATTTCTCTAGTAACCTGCAGTAGTTTCAACTGGTCTGTGTCAGTCTTGTTAAGTTGATAGGTGGATACTTATACTTTTACATACTCATGGCCCTGTACAGACTGCAAGTTTGGTTTTAAAACAGTTTTTTTAATGGATTAAACCTACCAAGTTAGTGCATCCACATAACAGAGGAGATGGTTTTAACAGTGTTTCAAACCATCCTTACTGCATCCATACTGTGAAAATATACGCTTCTGTAAACATGTTAGGGAACCTGTGTGAACTCAGTGCACAGATTATATTTTTCATAATGCACTGCAGTGCTGCCACTGTACCACACTACCCAAATGCACTATGGTAATGCATCCACACTGGTGAGTAAACCACCTTGTTAGCCTTTAAACAATTTCTTAAAAATTATATGTTTACCCCAAGCAAAGTTCAAACCTGGTTTGTTAAAACCTTCTAAAAGCATGACTAGTGCGAATGTCAACTGTGTTTAAAGTTTTTAAGCTCCTGTTCTGCATAGGACCTAAGATAGACACCAGCTGTCCCAGTTGTACCTTTGGTTACTATGCTTGCTATTTATAATTTTTGTATGTTTTTCTTAGAAACAACAACAGGCATGAATCCTGCATAGGTGGATTTCACGCTCTGACAACCGATTTAATAATATGCAGGTAAGCCTTCCAAGTTTTCAGCAGCTACATTTTCACATTTTGCAGTGTACATAATCTTAACCAGAATATATTACTATGGGTAATGATTAAATGTTGGTGTTAACCCTAAAGGAAAATATATATAATTTAATTACATGTTTTATCCTATCACAGTGTATAGTCTCACCCTGAAAGTTTATAGATCCAGCAGTGTATATTGATGCATACTGCATATGTCATTGTTGTGTATAATGTGTTTGCAGTCTTAAAGTATCTCATGTTACAGCTTGAAACAGCATAGTCTGATAAATACAGCTAACAACAGCAATCCAGCAAAGCCTGCTTCAAATTACTCCCTGAACATGCCAGTTTATTACAGTGGTTCACTTATGGCAATAAAATGGGATCAAAACAGAAAACCCATAAATATACTGTTGCTAAGTTGGGCTATTTGAGTTAAACTAATTTCTCATTTGAAAAAGGTATGATATGCTACCTTAATGAAGTAATACAGTAATTTATGGTCAGAAGGACTCTTGGACTTTCAGGTCAGCCCACCCCTTCATAGGCATGAACTAATTTATTAGAATTCACCACCCACTCTTTGTGATTCCCTCAGTAAACAGAACTTTGTTCTGAATTACAACAAAGGTCTTTACTGTTCTCACACAGTATGAGAGAAGCAAGTGTAGTCTAGAGGTTAAAGCATCACTCTGTGAACCTGGAGATGCAGCAGATGTGTGTTGAAACCCACAAAGCCACTTGCATACTTTGCAACCCTGAGCAACTCTCCTAACCTCTCTTTTCTCCCATCTTGTACCTAGAAACAATTCTAAGCTCAAAGTGCCTTTCCCAGCAAAAATGTGTAATTGAAAAAAAAATATATATAGCTATATATGTGTGTGTGTTAGTGTGTGTGTGTGTGTGTGTGTATATATATATATATATATATATATATATGTATACACACACACACACACACACACACACACAGCTGGTACAGCCAGTGCACCATGTGAGGACTGTGGTGTCAGTCAATGCATCTGATGTAAGATATTTCCAGTAATGAACAGCTTGCAAGTAACTCACCCTACAGCAAGAGAAGTGAGTGGTGTGTAATTTATGAAAGGGCAGTTTAAACTAAGCCAGCAAGTGGAGAGTGCAATGGATAATAGACCTTAGGAGCCACTCCAAGATAAAGCATATTTATTTAGGTGGTAGAAGAGAGTCTGAGGGCCAGGTAATTTTTTAAATTGAAGGTCCCAATACCTTAGCAGCAATCATGTCAAGTATGCAAGGTAGCCAGGAATTATGTCAGAGCTGCAGATGGTTACTTAGCCAGGGCTGTTGTGCTGAGAGACTCTGGTTCAACAAGTTGCTAAGCAGGTTGTGGGGTTACACAGTGTAGGCAGCAGCAAGCCCCCCAGCACCAAATGGTTACAAGGTCAACAGAGTTGTTTGAATTGAGAGTTGGTCTGAAGGGGAGATGGCTAGGGGACTAACAATTGTTTCTCACAGTAAAAATTATGAAAGGGATGTAAGCACACTTAGGGCACTGCCAGGGCTGCATCAGATATGCCATCCTGCCTGCCGAGGTCATAGGACTATATGCAGCTGCTGTCAGATGTCTGATGCGCTGGTAGGCATATTGTCAGCCTGAAATAGTAACTTGCAGCACAGTGAGGGCAGGAGGGCATGATTGACAGATAAGGGGAGCTTGAGGGTGGGGAGATGGAGGCCAGCATTCATGACACTGGGAGGGTAAACATCTGGTGTGCTGCCAGGGCTGTGTGATGTATGCATGTTGCCTATGGAGAGCTGGATAGGATAATATCTGCAGCCACCCAGGGTGGTACATGCTTTAAGTGGTGCATTGCCAGGTTTGAGGGGTAGTTGGGGCAGCATTGGAGCACAGGGATTTGACCAGGCAGCTGAGTCATGTGGGAGGAGGCTACGACATGGGCACTAGACTTGAAGAAGCAGTTGTCAGAGAAAGATGAGGTAGGAATGAAGATGGCAGAAACTGATCTCTGCTTGCAAGGATGAGGGTGGGTCAAAGTGGAGAAGGAGATAACATTAATGGCTTTAAGGGACAATATTGCCAGTGGACTCCAACCAGGTATCAAATTCTGACTGCTCAGGTTTAGGAGCGAACGGAGATTGGAGCTAGTGGGGACAGTCTACAGACCATGCATCAACACACCCAACTTTCTAAGGAGAAAAAGGAAAAGGCTGGAAAGTAGGGCAGAAATGTAGTAGTCACTGAGAAATCTTACTTAGGGTAGTGGATGAGCTGGAATGGGTATTGCTGGACCAAGATGATAGATTAGGTGGTGTGTTTGCCATCCTGAAATGCTGGCTTAGTGAGTGTTTGTCAGGGCCAAGCAATGTAGCTGAGGATAGGAATTTTTTTTTGTGTGTGGGGAGGGGGTCAGAAAGCTACAGTTCTTATTCTTTACTTCCCACCCATAAATGGATAACAAGAATACAAGGAGAGTCTGTCATAATGTACTCAGTGACTGGGGGGTCATTTGGACAGGGCTGTTCACTACATACCATGTTTACTCATCTCACCTCTGTGCCAGAAACAGTTATACATATGATTGTAATATCCTTGGAAAAAGAAAGGAGCAAGAAGTATCTCTATCACCGAATATCTCCAGAAAGAGATTCCATAGCTCCAAAACACCTGTAGTTTATCTTCTGAAATATAATACATTTGTTCTAATTTTACAGTGTCCAGTAGCAAATTAATCCAGCCAACATAAATTGGAGCTTCCATGCTCTTCCAATTAAGCTAAATAAGTTTCTGACATTAATTAACATTTAATCAATTAATTTTGTTTAATTTAGTGACACAAAATCAAAGTTCGTATAAGTTATTAGTAATAATTTAATGACAGGATCGAAAGGAAAAGTAGGGTCCAATACTTTAAACAATTCTCTGTCTAGTTCCAAAATGTTTGTCATTTATCACAGCTCACAAACATGAGTTAAGGTTCACTTTTCTGGTTTACATTTTGTGCATAAGTCCTATAGAGCTCGGTTGAACATATTCAATGTATTTATTTATTAGCTTTTCATGACTGGGTAAGTACATTAGTCAAAAACCCTTAACTGGTGTAAGATAGGTTTTATGTATTCTATTACATTGCATTTGACATAATTTAACATTCTTTCACACTGACATAGGTATCTGTAATATTTCTCTGTATCTCTTCTTCAAGATTTACATCCAGTTCCTTATTCCATGCATTTTGCAGCTAGCTTAAGCCACGTATTTACATTTATTTCTATAATTAAAGTATAAATCCTACTAATAACATTTTAAATTTGTGATTCTTGTGAACACCACATTATTTCTAATGGAGATGCATCTGGTAGTTTTCACTGGCCACTCTTTTAATCAGAAAGGGTCTAATCTATAAATATGTAAAGTAATATCTATTTGGTAGGTCAAAGTTTTGTTTCATTATATCAAATGACATTAATTTGTTATTTTCAAATAAGTGATCTATTAATATTGGTGCTATGCACTACCGACATTCACCAATGCCAGCCACCTGTCCAAGGCCCTCCACCACTTCACACAGGACTCTGCAGGGTGGCCGGGAGGAGTCATCCCAGGCGGCATTGAATGGGATGCCCCCTGGGACCCTTGGTGGATCCCATGCATAGAGAGGCATGAGTCCAGGGCTGTGCATGCCAATTACAGGCACCAGGACCCATGTGACACCATCCCAACCTGGTGCTGCTGCTGCTGAAATTGCTGGAGCTAACCTTCCAGCTGCCCTGCCACCTCCTGCTGCCCAGCAGTCAGGGGCAACACTGTGTTCTCTATTCCGGTCCCCTGGTGACTGGAGGCCTGTGTCCATGGGGGCATGCAGTGGGTATGGCAGGGTCTAACCTGGTGTACCCTGCACCACCCTCCGCACCCATGTAGCCAGCACTACATGGGTTAGTTAATATTGTGTAGTGCTGGCATGCCCCGAATGCCCCAGCATGGAGCTGTATGTGGATGGGGGATTGGGTGCAGGGTCTGCATGCCCCTCTTTGAGCTTGCCACACATGGGGCGGACAATGAGTGCAGATTAGCTACACACCCCAGATACGAGCATTTAGCCACTGTACCCCATTCATGCATATGGCCCATTATCCTCTTCTTTTCCATATTCTCATATTTATTTATTTAGCTTTTGTTAACCAGTTAGACACTAGACAAAAACAGATGCCTATTTTCAGGTGCGATCCGGGAGGTTACAAGGAAATAAGGAAGCATATTACAAACAGGGTAAGGTTGTACAGAGCTAAGGTAAACAATATACAGGCACTGCAAGATGAGATAGAGAGGAAATTCAAAATAATATAAATACACACCAAGAAACACTGTGAGCAGGTATGGCTGGAGGACAACCAAACGCAGAGCTCAGGAAAGTGCCCCACAAGGAGGACCAAAGTATTGAGTGTGACACTAGCTGGAAGGGCCACTAGCATCTTAAATGCAATTAAATGCTGAGAAGAGCATCAAGTGATCCCAGAGGGAGTTTCGAAACAGATATGGAGGGTGTAGTACCTAACATGAGCGGAAGGGAATTCTATAATCTAGAGCACATGTAGCAAATGCTCTGTCACCCATTTGGGTGCAGGTATTGTGAACCTGAAATACCACTGAACCATGCGACCATAGGGAATAAGAGGAGGGGCAGGTTAAGGAGCTCTGCCAGGACAGGAGGAGGGCCATTCTGACAACATTGTCAGTCAAACACCAAAGGACAAAGCTCCAATGATGACCTGGTGGAGCCAAATAAGTTTATTGTAAAGGTCACAATGATGGGTGAGACGAGGGGTTGCAAGGGTGAAGTGGCATATATTATTGTAAGCTCACGTCCCATTTGAGAGGTGAGTTATAGCAGCATGAGCAAATGTGATGAGACCATAACACAGCATGAGGAGAAACACACCTCTCACCAGGACAATATGAACCGCAGGGGTAAGATTGTTTTTGCTCTGTAAGCCAGGCCCAGCTTACTATTTATAGCACTGCATACCTTGTGAATATGCTGGGAGAGGTCAAGCTTGGCCAGGCAGTGGAGAGCCCTCACTATTTCTAGTCTACAGGCTCCTCACCTCCCTCAGTTACCATATAGTTGCACTGGACTATGAATGCATTGTATTATGTATAAGACAAGGCCTCACTGAGGCGGCTTACTAGCAACTCATATCATGCATTGCTTTAGCTACCAATTGTATAGATTTTAACCATTCATTTGGTAAATATGTCGATAGCTCTGCCCTGTTTTAGCTACCAAATGTATAGGCATTAACCCTGCTCATTGTAATTATACTCTGTATGATTGCTCACCCACATTTATTCTATGTATGTACTGTATGAATGTCTATGTTTTATTCTGATGTGGAGCCTTTGGAAATAAGTCTATGACTCAAAGGGTTGTAATTTGATTTCCTAAATAAATAAATAAGCTGAGGGTCAAGGGTAACTCCTAGGTATTTGACAGAGTCAGCAAACATTATGGGGATTCATCAGTGCTGGTAATACTCAGGGCACAGGGACGCTTTTATTTTGCCTGGGATCCAAAAAGCATGGCCTGTATTTTTCTGAGATTGAGGGCAAGTCTATTTGCCTTGAGCCAGGATTGTATATTGCTAAAGTCAACATTTAGTTGTCGGTTAATGACACTAATGTCATGGGAGTGGGTAAGGATGATGAGGTCGCTCATGATAAGGTGGCACTGCAATGAGATGACACAGTGGGGAGATTATTTACAAATAAGGAGAAATGGACAGGCACTAGAATAGACACCTGAGGAACTCCAGATTTAACTGGAGTGAGCTCCAAAAGAGCCTTGTTGAATTTTGTGAGTTGCTGCCTTCCTTGGCGGTGATTGGAAAACCACCCAAGGATGGGGGAAGACAGGCCAAGGGACCGAGCTGCGAGCACAGCAGCACATGATCAACCAGGTTGAAGACCTTGAAGGATCAATGAAGATGGCTCCAGTGAGTTTACCTTGATCCTTGGCAACCATGACCTCAGAGATAACCTTAGCAAGGGCAGAGGAGGTGCTGTAACCTCTTGCAGAAGCCATGTTGAGCTGGCAACAGCAACTCACATTTATTTTCAAAGCTGGAATTTTGACATGTTTCCATAGAGGAGTGAAGTAAGAGATAGTGTTTAAGTAAGCCAGACTCTTCAGAAAATCCCTTCATTCTTCTAGAGTGCAATTTGTTGTAGGAAGTACAGTGTTTGTTCCTTTTGAAATTTAGATCCAGTTTAAAGTATACATTTTAAAGGCCATTTACTACACTTTGATTGCTCTAGCCTTTACCCACAGTGGAAAAATTTAAGTTTTGTTAAACTAAAATAAAGCTGCTTCCATTTGGGAAGCAATGTAACCTAACACACATTTCAAACTTGGGGACCTGTGTGTTGCTCAGGTGCATATAATTTTTCTAAACTTACTCCAGCATGTTTACTTTTACATAAAACATTTTCTCTAAGAGTTCTTTCCCAATCATTGAAACAGGGAAAGTGCAAACAAAAACAAAAATATATGTAGAACATTCACCGTTATCACATTAGCCCTCCCAACCTGAATCAAGGGCAAAAGACCACCTCTTTAAATCCTCCTTACGTTTTGCAAGCAATGTAATTAGGTTCAATTGCAACAGTTCTTTGAAACTCAGTGAAATATTAACCCTCACGTATTTAATATTTATGGTATATTCTCCTAGATCCAGAAATTCTGGGAGAGAGAGTAAGAAGGGTCTCTGCTCAGACACATTGCCTCCGAGTTGCTTAAATGTATCTTATACCCCACTAATCTTTGAAATGTTTCTAGAATTCCTATTAGTGGTTGTAACCCTTCTGAGATATTATTCAAGAAAATAAAGGTATCATCTGCATACTGAAATATTTTATATTCATCCTTATCTACAGTAATACCCTTAATACGCTCAGTCATCCATACAGCTTGAGCTAAAGGTTCCTGATAAATTGTATAAAGCATAGATGAAAACAAGCAACCCTGCTTTGTAGTACACTTCAGTTCAATCATATTTGAAATAACTGAATTAATCCTATTCTGTGCCAATGGGGTGCTATATATCATGTTTTCCCATTTCCTGTACAACAGTTCGATTCTGGCCTTTGACAGGGTCTCCATCAGAAATTTCAAGAAACCCTGTTGAAGGCCTTTTCAGCATACAACATCAGCAAAACTGCATCTGTGTTGTTTGCAGTCAGTATCTAATCTCTTGCTTTCCTAATGTTATGGTGGAGCCTTTTCCACTCAGTGAGGCCTGCCTGATCCTCATGCACCAAAATCTTTATCACCTTTCTAAAATATTTGCAGAGATGTTTTAATTATTATTTAATAATGAAGTCGGATGATATCACTTACATTCCTCTGGATTTTTATCAGGTTTTAGGATAAGACATAATCAGGCTTCAATGAAGGACAGATGCACCTTCCACAAACTATGAAATTGAATTAATAAGAGCATCACAACAGGAGCTAGCTCTGAGCTGAATTATTTATAAAACTCTCCTATTATCCTATCAAGTCCTGGTGATTCAATGTTTTTAAAGTGAAAGTTCCTCAACCTTTTTCTGTTAGCCTGTCTAGTTTGTAGGCATGAATAATGATTCCCTGTTTTCCATCCCCTAATTTCATCCTAATTTATATTTAAATGAAGTTGCTTTTACACTGTTCTGCCCTGGTATGCAAACCTCTCTCACCTCATTGCAGAGATCATGAACCCACTCATAAAAGGAAACATGGGAGTTGATAATTGTGTATTTACACATCAAAGGTACTGGTAGTAAGCAAAGAACTTGAGCACATAAGAAGTAATCAGTGGAATAACAAAACATCACAAGCACCAGCATCCTTTCAACTACATTTTGCAACTCAGATACACTTCAGACAACAGAAATCATTAGAGAACTTTCCTTGAAAAATGTAATGGCCAGCACAACACAAGAATACAAGGACTTTAGAAGACATACAACAGAACTGACTGACAGCACTTCTGCTGACTTGTGCATGACGCATCATCAGTTCCCATGATGCCTTGCATGAGGTGTGTCATGACCTTTGCAATAGAGTGAAGCAGGTGTTCATACTAGGGCAGAACAAAGTGAAGCAATGTCATTTAAATTTAAATTAGGATGAAATTGGTGGGTATAAGTGAGGGAATCATTGTGCATGCCTGCAAACTACACAGGTATACAGAAAATAGGTTTAAGGGACTTCCCTTTAATGTCTTTACAGCCTCAATAACATCACTCTTCTGGATATCCCTATTTAACTTGACTCTTTGTGCAGCTGAGATTTTGGCAGCAACAAAACTTCTAGAAATAGTCTAATTTCTTTCTCCATTGAATTATTATCTGTTGTAGATAATTCTGAGTAGAATGTTTCACACTTTACTAATTTGTTGATACTCAGAACACAACACCTTCTTCTTATTTTAATCTAATTTTTGCTCCCATTGATTTTTGTCCTAAGCTACAGTGCCAAATTTTATCAGGTTTCTCCCTGTGAAGCACTGTTTGGTACTTGATCTTAGTAATGCTGACTGAGTCTATTTAGCTATTATTTCTTTATATTCGCTTAAGCATTATACATAAATCAGTTTCAGCCCCTGACTGAATATAATCAACCTCAGCCTGGCCTGATTGGGATTCTTTGCCAAATGATCATTACATGTTTTTTCTTTTAATACCATTATAATATGTCTAGGTTACCCTCCCCCAACTACTGCTTTAAAGCATCACAAGAAGTACCAAAACTGGGTTCTTCTGGTTTATTGAGATATATATATATATATATATATATATATATATATATATGTAATCCTTAATTGTCTTTTTGATTAATGTATGATACTTAATGTCCCTAAAAGAGCCCCTCCATCCTCCAAACACTATCCTTTACCTTCATTCCCCTTTTCAACTAGATACATAAATGTTGCATGATCAGAAATGTGTATGTTTCCATAATCCAGCAGCAACTTTTGGGTAGTATAAACCTTGAAACAAAGCATGTGCCAATTCTTGAAAATATTCTATGAGAATTAAAAAAAATGATTTTCTGTATTTGGAAAATAAACCTTAAGGAATCTATGAAGTTAAATTCTACAAGTAGGGCCTGAAGAATGTCAGCAGTGTTTTTGAACCAATTGACCTATCCATATTAAAGAGAGTCAAATTGATATCCCTACCACAAAATACAGTGAGGGAATATAATCCATTTTTCGGAAAAGATTGGCAAAAATATTTGATCATGATGATTAGGACGTAAACACAGATCAAAGTGTGCAATTGTTGTTTTCTTTGATTTTTATAATACTATATCTGCCACCTAGGTCTGTACTTGTAGCTACCTCTTTTCCTGAAAAATTCCTTGTAAATATCATAGCCACCAACCCCCTATAGTCAGTTTTAAATAGTGCATGTATCCCCATCCACCAACTAAATTTAAAAAATATTTAAAGTCCAGTTCTTGAAAGTGAGTTTTGAGTAGAAACATACATTCCACTTGATACTTTTTAATCTAAACTATTTTCTCATCTTTACCCTGCCTTTTGCTCTCTTCAAATTCCAAGTCATACACTTAATAGAACTAGACAGTACATCTAAGAGGAAAAATAGAAGTAAGAGGTGAACAGGAAAACTATGAAAGCCACTGCCCTTTAAACCCCTCAATCACCCAAGTAACCATGAAAAGACTGTTACATAAATTTTATAAGAAGCTATAATAATACTGGATGCAACCAAATGATAAACATTTTGAGCCAACCTATTTTTTAATAATTCCATTCCACTCCTCTCCCTTCTATCAGTTTCCCATCTTCCTCTTCACCTACAAAGCCATTCTATTATATTTAACAACTGTACTAAATAAAGTACCACCCCCATGATACCTGATGAGCCTGGGGACACCATTGTCCCTCATACCCCAGGTACTGTAACTAGCTAATCCCTCCCCGATGTTTGACTTGCATCATAAAACCTAAAATATTTTCCAGGTTCTCTAATATAAATCTTTTTTTTTGAGAGAGAGAGAGAAAGGAGACAAATGATATTATTTATCTGTGTCTAAACTTTTACCCCAGTTCTCCACTACTTCTTCCCTCATCACCACACATTTTACTTTTTAGCATCTGCCCTTCTCGAGCTCCCCTAGAATTTTCTTCCTTTGAGCTTTCCCTTTGTTTTGTCTGTTTCCTAACTCCCTTTGTGTGATAATGTCCCTAAGCAGAGGCACATCCATCCTCCAGAAACAATCCCTACTCCATTACCTCTATAGACTGAGACCTATAAGTGCCTCATGGGAATGAACAAGGTGCAGCAAGTGGAAGAGCACCAGAACATGGGGCCATGCTATGAGCTTGGGGAGACATTTAAGAGGGATGTGAGGAAATACTTCTTCACAGAAGGGGCAGTGGCTGCCTGGAAACAGCCTGCCAGAAAAGGTAGTGAGGGTGAAGACAGTGGAAGCTTCAATGGGACAGGCACATGCATATAATAAGTAGAAGTAAGGAAAGAGGCAGGGTCACCTGTGACCATATGGGATCCAGGGGTAGTAATAGGCAGGAAAGTTGGGCAGACTAAATGGCCTGCCGGTCTTTTTCTGCTGACACATTCTATGTTTCTATGTGTGCAGAGTTAGTTTCAGAAAAGTTGGTCCCCACTTTAATAGCTTCCTTATCTCACGCTCTGCCTCATGAATGGATGTAAAATTTTATATGTCCCAGGAGCTTGTCTCTGAGCTTTGTTGGCAGGATCATTGAAAGTGAATATTTATTAAAAGATCTTTGGCTTTTGGAATGATTTTCATTTAATTACCTCATTCTGGGGAAAGTCTGGGAAAACATGAATAGTCATCCCTCTGTAAAACAAGATCTGGTAGAGTCACTAGGGCTGGTAATGCATTAGCTTGATAAGTGTGTGTGTCATGGGCTTAAACATAAAATTGAAGTGCCATAGTCAGGAGCATGTGTAAATGTTGGTTTTGATAAATTTAGATAACTTATGGGTCGATCCTGTGTTTCCCATGTGTTTAAAATGTGAGTAGGAAGTGCATCTTGTACTATATGGTGAATGAGAGGGAGCTCTGTACCAAGGCTTTCAAGTAATGGTAGAAGAAATGGTGCAGAAAGAAGAGATGTGGCTACACTGGGGACTATGGACCAACCAGAAAGCATAAGAGCCTATACCAATGTGATGGGCTGATTCCATCCAGGAGGAACTATAGTCCTCAGTAGATGATTTAAATGTTCCTTTGATTGACATTTAAAGCCATTGAGGGGTGACACATGAAATGGGAGGGTAGGAAGTGGCCCATCATAGGCCGAGATAGAGTATGGAGATCTCTAGGGAAAGAGTCCCACCAGGATGCAAGTTAGTCAAGGAAGTAGTCGGTTAGCACTTTGCTGGTAGGTGGCATACTATATCTGCTATCCATTCAACATTTTTATGTGGAACTCTATGGAAGTGGAGCAAAAAGCAATTTTATTTATTTACTTAAGAGTTTAACCAGGCAGGCATACTGAGTGGAGAACCACTGCTTCCAGATGCGCCTGGGGAAATAGGGTGGACGGACATATAGGAAGATATACTGTACATACATTCATGTTCACGTGATACAGATTATTCATGATACAGAGTTATACAGCAAGAGGGCTAGGACAAAACATACATTTCATGTACCACATGTACAGAGTTATCAATAAGTAGTTACTGGGAATTTACATCACATTCATGGTATTCAGCCACAAGGCCGGCACAAGTTAGTTTGTGAGCCCTAAGTAAAACAGTTGCTTAGGGTATGAATATCAGGTGGTGGAACCAGGGGTCAGGAGGGCTTGTGCTTATGTCTACTGGGAGCAAGTGCACGTGGTAAAAAGTGTGCAAGGAGGAGTGGGTTGAGGTGGCTGTGGTTGGTGGAGTGGTGGATATCTGTAGGCAAGTCATTCCAAAGTTTTGGCAAATGATATTTGAAAGCCGATTGGCCCTTAGAGGTGTGTATGAGTGGGACTTGAAAGAGCCTGGAGTCTGAATGCCTGAGTGAGTAAGCAGGGGAGGTTGAGCCACAAGGGTGGAGCCTAGGTAGGGGGAAGGGTCTGGGACCAGAATTTTGCAGCTACGCTGGTGCAGTGGATTTGTCTCTGGGCTGTGAGTGAGGGTAAGGCTAGGGAGCTGTATAGGTCACAGTGATGTGTCAGTTTTGGGCACTCCAGGATGAAGCGGCAGAAGGAGGAAAAGTGCATAGAGACTGGGCATGTTGGATGGAGTGGTGGCTCCATAGACCACGTCCCTGTAGTCAAGTATTGGGAGTATCATCTTTGGACAATTTCCGCTGGACTGGAGTGGACATACAGCCTTTGTTGTGATATAGGGCAACAAGTTTGGGGTGTAACTCTTGTGTAATAATTTGACGTGTGTGGAGAAGTCGAGGTGTTGGTCGAGCCAGACACCCAAATACCTGGGAGTGATCCATCCAGGGTTAGGAATGAGGGTGAGTGGCTAGGGCGAGAAAGCCGTGGCTGCGAATCGAAGGTTAGAGATGTTTTTTTTTTGCATTTAGGAATAGTTGGTTGGTTCAGAGCCATTGTTGTATGCATATGAAGTCCTGCTGTAGCATCGCCAGTACTGCTTCAGCAGAAGGGCCTATGGCGTATGGTATGGTGTCATCTGCATACATTTGGATAGATGAGTGTGAGCAGGCCAGTGGGAGGTCATTTAGGAATAATAAGAATAGTATTGGCCCAGAACTGATCCTTGGGGACCCCATTGTGATAGGGAGGGGGTAGATATGTGGGAATAATTTTCACCGATTGGTATCTTCCAACCAGGTATGCCTGAAACCAGCTAGTGGCATGGTTGGAGAGGCCAGCAACACTTAGTTTGTCTAGTAGCATTGTATGGGAGACGGTGTCAAAAGTCTTGGCCAGGTCTATGAAAATGGCAAGATGATATGGCCCTTGTCCATGCCTGAGAGAATATCGCTGGTGAGTCTCAGTAGGGAGGTGACAGTGGAATGTGACTTGCGGAACCAAGACTGAAAAGGGTGAAGAAGGAGGAAGTGTTCAGGTATTGGGAGAGTTGGGCAAGGGCAAATTGTTCTTGAATTTTGTCCAGAATTGGAAGTAGGCAGATGGGATGGTAATTCCCGGTGTGAGAGGGTCGCCACCCTTAGGCAGGGAGAAGACAGTCGCCTGGTTCCAGTGACATGGGATTTTGGCCGCGAGAAGGAGAAGTTCAGCAGATCTGCTACTGGAGCTGCTATGGCGGGGCGGATGGATGAGTAATTTGGTGTCCAAGCCAGAGGGCATTTGCCTTGTCAGGGTTAAGGGCTCTCAGTGCTTGAAACACTTCAGTCAGGGAAACAGGTTGGAAAGAGAAACTGGTGGTAGAGGTGGATTTCTGGGGTTTTGGTGAGGTAGTTGGCTTGTGTGGGACTTGGGGAGAATGGGTATGAGAGGCTGCACTGCTGGTGAAGAAGTCATTGAAAGCAGAGATTACTCACCAGGGTCAGTGATGGATGAGCCAAGGATTGATAGTGTCAGGGTTGGTGGTTGGACAGGAGTGGAGTTGAGGGATTTGATGGTTTTCCAAAAGTTGGTCGGTGGGTAAGATTTGAGTTCAGTGCCAATATGAAGTATTTCTGTTTGGCCAGGTGTATCAATTTAATGCAGGAGTTATGGAGGAACGATAGTTTTGTCGGATTCTTGGGAGTTAGTTAATTTGTATTTTTTCCATGCTAGATTCCTGGTGTGGCATCAGCTAATGATATTGGCGGAGACCCAGAGTAGGTGGGAGCCTTACTTTGTGCTTCTTAACGGGCATGATAGTCCCATACCTCTAGGAAGCATGTTTTGAAAATTTTCTAGAGCAATGTCAATGGATGTAGCCTGTGATATGAAGGACCAGTCAACCTGATCCAGGTCCAACAGGAGAGATGGTAGAGATAGGGATTTGAAGGATCTAGTTAGAAGCTTCCTGGAGTGGGGTTTAGGGGTTTATGCACTTTTCTGACCATATATATCATGTGGTGATCACTTAGGAGTCAGGGAGCAGGCCTGCACCAGTAGTCCTGTGAGGGTGGGAAGTGAGTGCCCAATCCAGGAGGGAGTGGTTAAGCATTTTGGGGTTTAGACTGGTGGGTTGGGAGATTTGTTGGGAGAGGTTCAGGGCGTTAACTTTGGTACAGAGTTTGGCACAGTCTTTGGCTAGCCAGTTGAAATTGAAGTCCACGAGAACATAGAGCTCTCTGCTGCAGCAGTAGACTTTAGTTTGGCCAGATGGTCTAGGACACTGGGCATGGGGGCTAGGGCGCAGTAGGATCCCACAACAAACACAGGTGTGAAGTATGGGAGTGCCAGTTTGATAGTTAAGGACTCAATTAGTGGAGAGGGTGCAGGATGTGGACCTGTGTGAACTGAAGCTGGCGGGATAAACATGGCGATGCTGCCCTCTCTACCCACTCAGTCTTGCTCTGATTAACAAGTAGCCTGGTATGGCTACTGCAGAGTCTGTATGGTGTGGTTTGAGCCAGGTCTCAGATAGTATAAGGATGTCTGGTCAAGTGATAGGGCAGTGAGCTGTAGTTCTGGTACTTTATTAAGGATATTGCATATGTTGAGGTGCAGTATTTCAAGACCCTTAGGAGAGCCGGGGTGGGAGTTTGGGAGGGTAGGGCCATGGTTTGGTTCAATATCTCCTGCCAGTATATGAAGCAAAGTTATATGGTGTAAGGTTTTGTACCAAACAGGACTGCTTTTGTGATAGAAGTCAAGTGCACAAGGTGTAAGCACATTTATTTCAGCTGTAAGGCTTCTCAGGACAGATAGTCCAGGTGCAAAAGAGGGGGAAGAATGGATGCTTCAAGTTCCCAATTAAGAGAGGGTCGAGAAGTTGTTGTGGGAGGGTGGTTGAGAGGAAGGGCGGGGGAGTCATGATGGTGAAGTGAGAGGCTGAAATGTGTGCCTTAGTGGGCTAGATGCTGGAGGAGGAGGCTATGGGAATAGCCAGAAAATTGGTGAGAGGACAAGCAAAATCATTTGCTTTATTTGTTGCAGACAGCAGGGCTGGTTGTAGCGGTTGCTAGTGGTGGTAGCAGATAAGCTGCTAATGGAAAAGTGAACTGATTGGTTACAGCACCTTCGTGATCACGTGCTCCCCGCTTATAAAGCCAAAAGCCGACCAAGGGTGGTGGTGGGGGTGGGCCAAGCACACACCGTGATTCACAAACAGGTGCTGTACAAAGAGCACGGTCCTGTACCTTCGCTGCTTGAGCTCGGGGGTCTCCAAATCGGTCGGGTGTCTGGGGAGGGCAGACTGACCGCGACTCCATGTAGTCCTCTCTGGAGGGCTTGGCAACCCAGGCCCTCCAGGACCTTACAAAGCAATTTTATTACTGGCCATTCACCAACATATAGGTGCTATCCTTTGAATGTTTTTGTAGAACTCTATGGAGGGAAGACAGTCTTATTTCAGACCATATGCCACCATTGTGCTAATTAATGGCGATTGCTAATATAAGCTATAAAAATATCAGTGAGGTCAGAAGGAAGTGTTTATTCCTGTTTATACCAACCCTTTCTCCCCTGCACTCCAACAGAATTAGCTATGGGTTATATCAGAATAAAATAAAATAAATAAGTCTTCTCCTGGGAGAGTACAATTTTGTGTTGACATCTAATACTATCCATTACAAACTCTTCTAATGAGTAACAGCAAAACAATTAAGAAATAAAAAGTAACATGCTAATTATAAACACTAATAACTTTTGCTCTCTGGTTCTCTCTGTGCCAGTCTTTAAACCATAAGTTATAGTGTGACCAAGGTGCAGTTATGAGGAAATACTATTCCAATGAAATTTAGAGCATAACAAAAAAAAATAAGAGTCTCATGTATTTCTCCTAACTTTCATGAGCAACTGCACTTGTTCTTATGCCATCTCTTAGAATGGAAGCTAAAAATTGCTTTGATAGACTTATATACACGAATTTATCCTGGCATCCTCTTGATTTTCTTTTCATCGTATTTAATAAATCAGAGTAGATACGATGCTAATTACACAAAAAGGAGTACAGCTTCAAAAGTAAAAGCATTTGAACCCTAAACTAAGAGTTCTTCTATACAGCAACACATTACACACAGTTGCTTTATAAAATAGGGAAGCAGACATGCAAAGTCTTGTGAATAAAGCTAAATGTGCCTTGTTCCTGTGGTGACCAATAAAAACAAGCATGTGCTCTGACCACTGCACCTCCCAGTCTCCTTACATGTACTAAGAATATGCCCCATTTGGTTTTATTGATTTATATTACTCAAGAAGACAAAAATGATAGCTTTCCATTTATATGAAAATAAATTAATGTATGCAAATTCTAGTGGCCTCATGCATTTAAGATCAGTCATAGCCGTGGTACACCATATGGTGATTGTGGTCATGGTGGGAAGTGGGGGAGGGAGTATGATACCCTTTTACATATTTATTAAAATGCTTGTTTACTGTATACATAAGGTGTAATCTGAGCCAATCAATATTGGAAACATGATGGTGAATGTATAATGCCCTGTTCTGTCTAAACCTGTGAAGTGACTTTATTACATAAAGTGCTCCTTCATTATAGTGAACCCTCCATAATTAATTTCTTTTATAGTGAACACCTGTGATGGCTTCCATTATCACCAAAGTAGGCATGTTAACACCTCAATTTAGTGGACACCTAGCTATAGTAAAGAAATCCGTTGGCTCCAAAGGTGTTTGTTACAAGTTCTGAATGTAATGTCTTCATAAATGACATTGCAGAGAACTGCAAGAGAATGTATGCCTTTTGCAGAGGGCACTGAAATCTGTAATAGGGTGGATACACAGGAGGGGTGGAGAGAATGTGTAGGGGTGCTTAGAAGTTTAAGGAGTAGTCAAGAGCATGGCAATTAGGTTCAAAGCGAAAAAGTGCAAAATCTTGCACCTAGGTATAGGAACTCAGTATAAGGATGGGGGTACTGACAGTCACTAAGCAAGAAAGGGACTTTGGGGGTTATCTGAGACTGAGGAATCTCAACCCATACACTATGGCAGAGAGGAGAGTGAGAGGGACTTGATAGAGACTAAGTACTCACAGGGGTGAACAGGAGAGGAGTCTCTTTCAAATGAGACAGAACACCAGGAACAGAGGGCATGTGAAGAAGCTAGAGGAGGGAAATTTAAGAGGATATGAGAAAGTGCTACGTCACTTTTAACATGCTTGTGATCAAGGCTATAGAAGAGGTGTAAGCATGCAAGACATGATCTACCTTAAATGGCCCCTAGCAGAAATGAAAGAAGCATTTACATCAAAGGTAAAACAACAAGTAAATATATAAATACCTAATTATTAGTTTTTCAATGTGTGCGTAATGCACAAATGTATATAATTGCTATTTGATGATGATAAAATTTTATTTTATCCAGGTACATACATTTAGAGATAAAATCCATGTTTTCAAAATATGACCTGTACAAAATAAATAAATGCACATGGGCACAATAGGTACACACAGTAAACATACATACGATATATGGCTACTTGTTACTCCTGAAGTACAAATCTTAAAAATCATTATTTCATGTGTGGCAATTACAGGGTGTTGCAAGGATATCCTTAAAGCATTCTGAAATTCTTTTATGAAGTTTTTGTTTTTAGTTCTGTTGATATTCCATTCTGTTGATCACATTTTAACATGTTTGGGATCAAGGCTAGAGAAGAGGTGTAAGCATGCAAGACATGATCTTTACTGATACAGGCATTTCACTGCGTGTGTGTGTGTGGTACTAGAAATCCACAAAATAGCTTTGCACAGCATCTCAGACACAACCAGCCAAAGCAGTAAATCTCTTCCAGACTGTATAGTTTTCTATATAATGGTTTATATATAATACTGAAGGCATTATAATCAGAAATATGGCGGTCTTACAAGCTATTGAAATGACCAAACATAATTAGTAGTTGATTTACTTTATACAGAGGTATTTCAGATAATGATTAGAATCAGACATAAGTAAATGTTTTTCCAATTAAAATAAAAAACATTTACTTGTATGCAGTTCATTCTCAGTCCTTCATCTGAAATAGCTTTGTGCTATATCCAATTTGCATAACACCTCACGACACTTTAATGAAATAAGAATGGTCTGCACTTGCTGAAATACTGCAGTAACATTGGGATTATGAACTTGCATCACTGCATGTCAAATATATTGGCCAGGGAAGTGCAAAACTGACCCTAGTTTCTTAGCGGCCTCAAAAAACCTGATTAGTTGACAAGATAACATACAGTAATGCAGTTCTGTTAAACAGGCTAACTTAGCGTTAAAAGCCCTGATGTCTGGATTAGTTCAAAATGTAATTATTCTTTATACTAAAAATAGACATTTGTATTTTCATAAAAGGGACAGAAATTCTAATATTGGTTCACACAGGTATGCACTTTTTTCCTTTTCATTTGATATGGTACACAGATGTGTGATTTGGGGTTATTTTGGGAGATTTGCTGTCTATAAAGATGCTGTGATTGTGCATGTTGTGTGGAGAGTGTGTGGTTTAGAGTTTTATAGAAAGTGGTGTGTGCGTGTTGTGTTTGTGGGCTTGGCACTTTTTGGGGCCAGGACTACATAGTCAGGAGGGATGTGTCTGGGAAGGCGAGAGACCTGGGGTGGTCTAGGATAGTGTATGGGGCATCCCAGCGGCTTGATCTATGGCTTTTCAGCCTCCCAGTGTCTGCTACTACAGTGAGGTGCTGTAAGGAGGTTGGGTAGGGAGGGAACTGGATGACCCGATTGGGTTGGGGTAGCCCGTGTACGGTGAGAGGTGGCAAGATGGAGGTAGTGAGATGTAGGAGGCGCCCTAGAATTAGATGGGTCCTAGGGAGAGGCCAGATGTGTTTAGTTCCCATCACCAGGGTTCCCACCAGACTGAGTGAGCAGGTAACTAGAGAGGCTGCCCTGTCCACCAATCTCCTGAGGGCAGTGCTTGCAATGCCAGATCAATCAGAAACAAGACTGCAATTATAGCAGACTTGGTTTCTTCAACAGATCTGGCTTGCATTATGGAGATCTGAACTGGTGATGATGTTGGTAAGGTTTTAGAGGCCGTTGTCCTGCCCAGGTTTACTATAGTGTACTGCCCCAAAGTGGAAGGCAGGGCGGTGGGGGTCACCATCTGTTTTAGGTCTGAGCTAGGCTTCACCCTGCACTCAGTAAGAACACTATGTTCATTTGAATGTGTGGTCGCTCATGGGGTCCGGTGCAGGTTGCGGATTCTCCTTATTTACTGCCCTTCTGGGTGGTGGGAGATTTCGCAGGAGGTGGCCAATTTTGTTGTTGGTGAAACATTGAGGCCTCAGATGCTTAGTGCTTGGGGACTTCATTGTTTGGGCCGATGACTAATCTTCTCAGCTTGGTTACAATTTCCTCCAGATGATGTCCGCCTGGGCCTTGCACAAGGAATTTCCTCTAGACCCATCAGGGCGCCCACATGTTGGACCTGGTGTTCTCACTGGGGCTTGAGATTAATAGTCTCTGGATTAATTGGGTTGTTTAGTCTGATCATTGCACTGTAAAGTTCTCATTCAGGGCCCCCTGAGAGCCCTCCCCTGCTGAGATGGTCAGCTACCTCCCTTTAAGGGGTTGACCCAGGAGGGTTTTCTGCAGTAGCTGATCTATCTAGTGTGGACAGTGCATGCATTGGAGGTGTGTTCATGGCAGTTGATTCATAACAAAGCACTGTCTGGGGCACTCGACTACCTCAAGACCAGCCTGTGGTATGACCCAGGTCTTCTCACTGAGGTCCCCTTGGTTTGATAGAGAGCTCAAGGTGATGAAGACCTTAGGTCAGGAATAGAGCACTGCTGGCAGAAGTCCGGCCTGAGGTGGACAAACTGGCTCTGCTTGTGCACTACGGTGTATACCAGGGTTGCAAGCAACCATGAGAAGACAGAGTTCCTGTCCAGGGAGATTGCTGCAGGGAGGAACTGACCAACTCTGCTCTTTCAGCCTGTGGACAGGCTTCTCCATCCTTCCTGTCTACAGCTGAAGGTAGCCTTTAGGATGTACTATGTGAGGAGTTTGCTTGGTTCTTCTCAGACAGGGTGTCCGCTATCAGGCAGGGGTTCCACCAGTGGGCCAGAGTTTGGCCAACAGTGGTCACCATGGGTGTCCAGAGAGCACTCCGCCTGGTTGGGGTGAGTTAAGACTGGTGGTGGTGGCTGAGGTCATTGAGATTGCTTCCAAGCTTGGCACACCTTTTGAAATGGACCCGTGCCAACTCATTTCTTAATGGGATGTGTTGACTCCGCTGGCCAGGTGTTTGCCTTGATTGTCCAGTTCCTTGTCAGAGGGGTCTTTCCTGATGTCTTGAAGGAGGCATTGGTGAGATCCTCTGAAAAAACATCTTTGGACCCTGACATCAAGGCAAATTACCATCCCATCTCCAGTCTTCCATTTTGGGTAAGATTGTGGAGAAGCTGGCACTTCAGCTTAAGGATCATCTATGGCCCTATAAGTTATACGAGCCACTCCAGTCTGGGTTTTGTGGAGAGGAGAATAGCACTGAAACTGTGCTAGTTTGGGTGCACAATGACCTCCTTAGGGCTAAAGATTGAGGGAGGGCCAATTCTTGTTCTTGATCTTTCTTCAGCAATTGATACGGTGGACCATCAATGTTACCGACCGCTTAAGGGATTTCTGTGGACTCATTGGCACTGTCATCTGCTGGGTTGAGTCTTTTCTATCTAACAGGAGGCAGAGGGTTATGATGGTGAATTTCTCCTCCTCTGCTCTCCTGTTGTGAGGAGTTCCCAGGGTTCGATCTTGTCGCCGATGTTGTTCACCGTGTAGATGCTGCCCTGGGAGAGATCATTAGGAAGTACAGTCTGGGTTTTCATTGCTATGCTAATGACACCCAGCTATATTTTTCCTTTCCCTGGAACATCCTGCACAGTGGAAGTGCTTAACAGCTGCCTCACTGAGATCAATGACTGGATGGCCTCAGCTGGCGGTGACTGAACCCCAATAAGATGGAGGTACTGGTGGTGGAGTCAAACAGAGGGCATGATAGGTTGCCCTGTGGTGCAGAGACGGGCTTTGTCTTGGCTCTGTACCATTGAAGGCCTCTCTAGGGTGCATGAACTGGGCATTATTCTTGACAGCAGATTGTCACTTGAGTCTTAGGTGGTGTCTGTTGTCCGCTCCAATTTTACCATCTGAGGAATATCACCAGGATAAAGCCCCAAGTTTCACCATTGGACCTCCCCACCTTGGTAAATACCTTTGTGACGCCCAGGCTTAACTACTGTAATGAGCTGTATCTTGGGGTGTCTGGGGGTACTCTGCTCTGACTGCAACTGCTGCAGAATGCAGCAGCTAGGTTGTTGACAGGACACTCTAGGCACTGTCATATCACTCCAGTGCTGCATCAACTGCACTGGCTGTTGGTTAGGTGGAGGGTACTTTAAGGTGGGCTTGTTCACCTTTAAGGCCCTACATAGCCTGGGCCCTGAAGGACCTTCTCACATCCACTGACTTGGTCCCGCCTCCACTGTTTCTTTAGGGCCTCCTTCGTTCCCAGGATGAGGTTAAAACAGCCGGCAGCCATACTTCTCAACTATCCCTGATTTTCAGGGACGTCCCTGATTTTGCTCTCTAAATTTTCCTCTGTCCCTCATAAAACTTGTGTTTTTGTGACAGAACAGCGGGATTAAAAGCACAAAATAATGTCAAACATTAAAGTAACAGACTTGTTCTTCTTCTTCAGAAATGCATCTTAACACAAATCCCCTTATTCTATCAGCTTTCTGACTGAATAGTGCCAGTTTTAGGATGTGTCCCTGATTTGGGGTCTTTGTCCCTGATTTATTTAAGCCACGCCCTGATTCATGAGGCAAGAGGTTGAGAGGTATGCCAGGCAGAGCATTTAGTGTCACCACTCCGTCCTGTGGAATTCACTTTCTCCAGCTGTTAGGGTGGCCCTTCTGTTGAGGTATTCGAGGCCCACTCAAGGCCTTCTTATATAATCAGGCTTTCCCAGACTATATGTTACACCCCTAACCTGAATTCAGAATTTTATGTTTAAGTTATTTTCTGGCTTCCTGCTCCTATTGCTGCTGTTGAGGGTATTATTCTAATCTTTGTAATGATGTGTACTCAGGTTTATTAGTGTGTTATAATTTATTCATAGTATTTTGTATGGCATGGAACTTTTAATATGTGCAGTGCCCAGAGCTCCAGGATGGCGCCTTTAAATAAAATGTGCCTTGCCTTGCCTTGCAGATATCAAGTACGAATATAGTGCATAGGATGATCCAAACAAAACAACAAAACTGTCCCTTGTGTGTAAAAATTCTAGTATTCATTCAGTGAAGCAAATGCTTTTTTTTTCCATTTGATAGGTGACATACATATAGACATGTATGGGACTTCAAGAGAAATTTCGCCATTGACCTGCCTAGCATGCAGTTTTCCTCTCACAAAGCAGCCTTTCAGTGTTCAAGGTGAATTCTTTTCACCCAGTCTCTCTGAACTAAAAGTATTTGCTTCACTGAATGAATACTATAATTTTTGCACACAAGGGACATTGTTTTTCTATCATCCTGTGCACTATATTTGCACTTTATGTCAGTGTACCATCTATCAAATGAAAATGAAAAAACTGTGTGCCTGTTTGAATGAAGATCAGAATTTCTGACTCTTTGTGAGTTGCAACAGGTGTTAGGAGTGGAGGTCATCTGTTTTGCTACTTATGAATGCCACATCTCAGACTGGACTCCTCACAGCTGGGCTGTCAGGGGCAGGGGCATCTTTGCATTGCTTGTGAGCTAGCTGCAAAATTGGCTCCAGCTTTCCACACCAATATCTGCACACCACCTTTCAGACTCTAGACTCCTCACAGCTGGACTGTAGGTGGCGGGGTATCTTTCATTGTCAAAATGCAATAACCATGCCCCAACGGTGCTACATGTGTGGCAGCACTTCTTGACAATAGTCAACAGCATGCATCTTTTCAGTTCAAACTCACTGACTGCTTTTTAATTACCGCATTGGGGGACTGAAGAAGGGACACACTGACCAGGGAACAAATGTGGTCAATACAATAATGCTCTCCAAGGCTGTGCTGTACACCAGTGTCCCAGGGCCAGCCTGACTGACTGGACACACACCATCAAACACAACTGCTGCACTGTCTCAAATGAAAGCTGGTCACGTATGCGGGCTGAAACTGACAAATGCACCACTTTGAATTCAATTTTCACACTTGGGATAGATACTTTTACACCACATAAATGATCTAAACTTATATGAGGACTTGGCTATTTACAGAGAAGTTAACGGTCTGTGGAGTTCTGCTGGATCTTCTGTCCGATAACTTATTTCTACTAAGCTGTGAGGAGCTGTGACTTGATTCACACCTGTACACTTGCCTGTCCGTCACTCACACCTTGAACAACTCACACATCTGACTAAAAAAAAAACAGCAACTTCTACAGCTCCTCCACTAATGTATTTGCTTTTAAATATATAACCTGTGGCACTGCCAGCCATGCCAATTTAAACCAGCAAGGTGAAGGAGGAATGTTTACAATGAAAAATAAAATAAAAAAAAAACACTTGTTTCAGTTGGTACTTTGCCCAGTGTCCTATTTTCTAAGTGTGGCAATGCTGCAGAAAGGCACTTGTATACTATACCTACATGCTGATAATGAAGGGATTCACCGTATTAGCTATTAAATGGTGGCTCCTGTTCTACTAAGAACAATAACCCACTTCAGGGTGAGGCATTATAGGCAGTTATGTCTTCACAGCACCTGGAGGGTTATTGCACTTATAACATAGGTGCCCTGAAATGTCTGAAAAGTGCCACAGAAACATGTTTTAGGATGTCTAAAAGGAGTGTGTCCTGCCATGGCACAAAGTAGTCCCTCCCAAAATCAGCCCTGCACGGTTTCTGTGCTAGAGAAGTATGACACATACAGCTGTGATGTGATCTCTCACATGTACTGTATGTGACAGTCCATACTACAGTGTGGCAGACCTGTCTGTGACGTTAGTGATCACACCTGCTGCATCCCAGCAATAGAACACAGAGGGACACATACATGTATTTCTCACCAGACGCCTCTGCTACTGTGACATGGAGCCCCACATTCACACAGATGTGTGCCGCTCTAATGGGAACATCAACTTCTGTTGTGCATGGGACCAGTATCTTACTGTCCCAACTGTTTGCAGGTAAAACTGTTCTGCATTTTTTTTTTTTTTTACTGTTTGTTGGCAGGAAAGGAATGGAAGTCAGGAGACAAAGACAGCAACAGCAGAGAGAGAAAGAGAGACATCACATGGCTGCATCACCACTGATCGGGCACAGAGACAACAAGCCGCACATTGTGCTGCGGCCCCACCAATCAAAGAGAAACACACACAAGTCCCAGATCTTGAGAAACAGAGTACCACTGTACGGTGCGTAGCACTCTCTTATCTGCAGTGGTATGCTCGCTCTGTTTGCCCTGTCTCTCTCTCTCTTGCAGGGCACATTCTGCAGAACGGGTCATACTGTAACTCATGCTGATGAGAGAGAGAGAGAGAGAGAGAGACAACATGCACTTGATCCTTCTAAGTGGAAAACTGTTGTGAGGTGTCTTAGGTAGTGGGGGCCCAACAAACACAGAGACAGTAGCTAAACTGGTGGTGTATTGTGTTTTGTCACAGCTGCTCAGTACAGTCAGCATACAAGGACTGAGCTACCATCACTGCAACTCTGTGTAATCGGGGGGAAATCTGGGTGGTAACAGTGATATCCTTGGGGACACTCTGTGTGGTGCTGGTGGGCCAGTGATGAGTCTTGCTGGAGAACAGTGACATGCTTGGGGGACTACAATCTCTGTGTGGATGGGAGGAGAGACATGGAACACAGAATGTACCTTGGGATACCAAGTGTGCTCCCTCTCATATCTGTCTGTCTCTCCCCTCAGTGGGGCACTCAGGATCGGGCCAGGATGATGTACTGGTATCGGGAAATGTCCTCATCTGCAGACTGCAATACCGCTTCCAGGAATCCCCAACATTACAACCTTTGTCCCGATCACTGGCACACCACCTGCCACCCTCTCTGCCACTCGCTCTGCCTGTCTCTGTTGCTCTCTCACATGGCAGCAGTCTGGGACACAGACTGATCCTCCCATGAGGGATGCAGGCACTGTAGCAGGACACAGAGATAGACACAGCTGTGTCAAATTGAGGGCATGGAAGAGGGACGGTGCTTGGACATGGGCAATGTGTGGTGGTTGGGTGTCAACATCGAGCAGGACCACAAATTCCACCACTGTTGATAGGCAACGATGTGGAGGACGGACACCGAGAGAAGCAGAGGAAAATGCAGAGGAATATGAATGTGACAATGTCTTCACTGTCCTGTCTCAGCTAGTGCATGTTTGTCTGCGGTGTTTCTCTGTGACCCACCAGCATAAATGGAATAGTGCCCAACATCCAAGCATACTGTGTGACCACTGGGAGATCAATTGCTTTCTCCCTTTCTGTCTTTCTCATCTCTGTCTCACAGTCACACAGATACGGCACAGGTGTGAAGAGAGACACCCGCCTGAGAAATCACTGAGGACTACTGGTTACTTTCAAATCCAAAGTGCTGAAATGTTTAGTATATTGGGCTGTGTTTTAATCTTGCACTATGAGGACTAGAGTTCACATTTCAGCACATTGGATTTGTTGACAAAACTAATTTGGTGAATGGGGCAGGGGTGGGGGCAGGGCATGGGCAGAAGCTCAGTAGGTGGCCATGAGATAGTGCAGCGCTGCAGTGGGTAAGAACAACATGGGTGGACTGTTTCACAGAGGTGGAGGCATCTTTGACATAATCCAACATGTTGTTAGTTCAGAAAATATGTCCTTTGATTGTAAAAGGACTGTAGGGTTATACCCACTGCAGCCCTAAAAGGTCTTTATCCATTCTTGCCTTCCTAAAGATAGCTTCTTGAGCTGAGAAATGTTGAGGTTTTGCAAAAACAAATCTAGGGACCTGTCCTTGATAATTTAGGTTTAAGGAGCCTCTTTTAGCCTCTCTCTAGCCCACCTTATTCTCAGGATATTTTCTATACATGATTTCTGTAAATAAATGCTAAAGTGCATTACTGAATTAGGCCTTCTGCACTTCTGTAACTTCAGCTTAGGTAGGTTACCACACTTTGCTCTAACTGATGGGTCCCCATTTTGTTTTGTAAAATCTCCAATTCTCTTTGAAATGCTTTCACAGGCCCCTAATGGCCTTACTTCAGCTTTTAAATTTGATATCCTCTGCTTCATCTCATTGTTAGAGGTGATTAAAGCATCAAGCTTAACAGAAAGATCTGTAAATTTATTGTTCATTTTGTTTTTCAAATGAATTTTCAATGTTAGCAAAACTGTCATCTCCTTTAGCAGCTTTTCTTGTTCGCCTCTAATTTAGCATCAGTTTTAGATTCTGCCTTCCTAGTTTTCGTCAGTCACCATTATATTGCTTCCTTCAATATCTGGGGACTTCAATATGTTTTGCTTCTCTTTCTCAGAGATGGGGGCATAACAACCAAATGGCAAAGCAAATTGGGCTCCTACTATGTGTTTGTCTTAGTTTTGGCCTTCTGTTACTGAAAAACAAGGTTTATCTTATCCTAATCTAAAATGTTTGGACATCATGAGGAAGGTCCACAATGTCTCACTACTTATTAAATATTGTAAGAAACTCCTAGTCCATACAATTTCATTAATAAACTTATCTCTCTCATATCCTCTTTCATGCCATAGGATCATATCTCTGTTCAGCCTCTTGTCATGACCTTGCATATAAGTAATCAGAGGCAAGATGTCTTCAGGTTTCAGCTCAGCAAAAAGATGCTCTGGTGCAGTAAGACTGCTCAGGAATTTAGCACTGTGAGATAGAGGGAGGGAGAGAGAAAGAGAGAAACACGTATAGTGAGTAAGACAGCACAGGAGGAGAAAATGTAATAACTTTCTTACAGTGAGATGACTTGATTCTTGCTTCCCAAATGCTTTTCTTCCACACATTTGATACCAGTTTACAGTAGCAGCCCTTTGTATGTTGATTAGAATGCATACAAGAGAATGGTAGAGATAAAACAACTGTTAGTTTTATATTTTGCAGAACAGAAACAATTGGCAAATATCTTACAGGTAATAACTATTTTTAGTCATTATTTCCTTCTTAGACATTCTTCAAAATCTGTTCCACAATTCTCTCCAACCCTTGTACTCATATGAGATCTTCAGCTGATTCAGCTTATTAAGCCCACGGACCTGTCGACTGCAAGTCATTTCTTTTGCTTCTTTCTTATCTTGCCTCTCACATTTACAGCTTTAAATATATAGTTAACACCATTTACAAGCCTCACCAGGAGAGGGTTCCTACCCTGCTAGCATGCCATCAGCCTTCTTAGACCTTTCCTGCCTCTTCTCAAAATGCCTAGTGATACTAAAAGCTTTGTTGTCATCCAAGTTGGCACAAACTGCATAGGACACACAAGTGCCAAGGACATTAGGAAGTCATTCATGGTACTAGGATGTTCTTTAAAAGTAAGGCATCTTTTTCAAGATCCTCATGGTCCTTAGGGTTAATTAGGAGTGACAGCAGATCATTACACAGGCTAAGCTTGGCAAATGGTATGGTGCAAGAGGAGGGTTTTGTTTTCTGGTCCACTAGAGGACAATCTGTGTAGGGGTGCCTTACACCCAGGATGAGCTGTACCAACATCAAGAGGGGAGTGAGTACTGGCTATCTGAATAGACCCGGCAGTTAGAGGAAGTTCAGCTAGAGGATGGGAGGCGGCTGGTCAGGAAATAATGATATGCAGAATGAAGATAGAGGGGATCATTGAGAAAAGACAGCACAGCAGCTGAGCATAAGGAAAAGAGATCCCATTGGGGCAAAAGAAGTATGGAAGGATAACTATCCTCACTTGCATACTGGGCAACAAGAGAAGCACAGCCAGCAGAATGAGGGAGCTTGAAGTCCTAATGCACTTCAAAGGCCAGGACTTAGTTGTCCTCACAGATACATGGTGGTGTGGGCCCTGACAGCAAATAACTGCTTGCCAAGCTGAGTACATTGGAAAGGGATGCTCAAGGGCATTCATGACCATATTCTTGGTGTTGTATTGGTTAGAAATGGTATGGAAACAATTTATTTCAGGAGGTGTTAGGCCCAAGAGTGTCTTTTACCAGTAAACAGATGTGAAGCTTTATTCTATATGGTAAAGGTAACTAGTTAGTGAGTGTGTAAGGGTATACAACTGTGAGTGTGGTTATCTGCACCAAGTACAAAATGGCATACCTTATTACCGATCAGCTTTACTCTGTTTAGCACCATGTCAAGGGCAGCTGCACAGACAGGGAGGTCATAATCTATAAGTGATAGAATGGAGCTGGCTGCAATAAGGCATCCAACATCCCCAGTGAGATTGTTCTGGTTACAGTACAGGGCATCCAGTCTTCTGTTAACTGTGTCCACTAGACTGTCAACACAGGCGGGCAAAAGATAACATGTCATTCAGAGTTACTTCAAGGTATTTGAAGGTCCCCACCTGTTCCAGGTTTTGTCCCTGGCCATTTACAATGACAAAGGGTGGAGTTCTCTTGTGGGAGACTAGAGAAGAGCATGGCCTTTGTTTTTTTTGTAATTGAGGACCAGTTTGTTAGTGGAGAATCAGCTTCTAGTGACCTGAAGTTACTTTGGAAAGCTGCAGTGAGGCTGTCAAGGTCAGAGTTTTTGGAATAGATTATTGTGTCATAGTCATATAGGAGTGTGTTGGTGTCTGACAGGTATTGGGCAGTTGATTTATGAAGTGGTAAAATAAAAGTGGGCCCAAGATGGAGCCCTGAGGGACATGAACAGCTGCTCTCCTAGTGTTGGACAAAGATTTTTCAATCTTCCATGCTGGGAGCAATTGGTGAGATAGCTATAAAACCAGTCAGCAGTGTTCTATGAAAACCCAGACCTAGCAGTTTGTTACATAGGAGTTTATGGCTGACCAAGTCAAAGGCCTTAGTAAGTTATATTTATAAAATGGTAGGCTAAATCCAACAATATGATTGGCTAGTTACCCATGCATGAAATATGTTCCATGCATGGGTAAAAAAGGGCTGGCAATAAAAAGGCCGAGTATCCACAAGCCATGGAATGTTGGCATTTTCACCTGTCTACCATCTTACATTTGCCAAGCAGACAAAAAGCTACCATACTTAGATTATTGTAACAGACAGCGAGACGTAGTGTGAAAAAAAGAAAAATCAATAAGCCTTTTAAATGTTCCTTATGCAAATGCTGCCTTTTTATTTTACATCTGTAACGCAGCTCATCAAGTGCTCGCCAACTGATCGGGAAACTCTGATGCCTCTCACTCATGCTTCACAGGCTAAAATGAACATTCCGATAACCATTTAAAAAATCTACTGACTTTTAGATTTGTCCCATGGTCTTGCCAACCGATCGGGTAACCTCTGTTGCAACTTGTTCTCTCGCTTCACAGGCTATTTGACAGTCCCAGATGACAGTTTAAAAAACAATATACTGACTTGTCCTGTGGCCTTATTTATTTACGGTCCATTGCCGCTTCAAACATACCTCTGCTGTGCAAGCGTGTTTAACTGTCGGTGCTGGGGCATTAAATGATAAATAAATAAAAAAAAAAAAAAAGAAACACTTCTCTCTCACACTACGCTGTGCAGATAGGCAGCTGAGTAAATTAACAGAGCTTGGCAGACGGCTGTACAATTGTACAGCTAGGCTGGTGGCGAGGAGGAAACATGCAAGCAGAGCTGGTAAAGGAGCAGAGGCTGGGTGGGCAGCAGGAGGGAAAGACGGAGCAGATCAATGCTGAGGAGTTAAAAAAACCAAAAACTTTCCACGAGCTTCCCATCTGTTGCATCTGTTCCTCATTTTACCTGTACAATGCAGTTAATTGAAGAGCGGCATGTAGTCACAACGGAGGAACTGGGGAAAAACAACAGGATGCTTGATCAAGTGAATCAGGTAAAGGAATTAAGGTAGAAAATAAAAAAGATAAAATTGCTTAGTAAATAACAGACCCACTAGTAGAAAAAAAAAAAGTGTGGGGTGAACTTTTTCAGAAGTATGGATGCCACAGAAGGACAGAAATGCCTAGTGGCAAAATACAATAGCATCATCAGGTAGCAGGTGGAAGGACTATTTTATTTCAAATTATCACAAAGATTTCTGTTTTGGATATTTAAATATAGTTTTTAGGGTGAGAAAATATTTTAAAAATGTAGCCATTTATAAGAGCATAAGACACTCCAGGTGTGTGTGTGTGAAAATATTTTACCACACGCCAGGGGCTGAAGACTTGACCAAGGCCTGCCTTATTATGCCCATGGCCATGTGGTAAAATATGTTCCATGCACACCCTGTCGAGTCTTATTGCTTACATATATGAGGAGGGTGCTACACTTCTGAGGTGCCATCTTTCGGATGAGACATTAAACCCAAGGTCCCATCTGCCTGGATAGGTGGTAGTTCAGGTGGATGCTAAAGATCCATGGCACTTATTGAAAAAGAGTAGGGGATTTCCCCAGTGTCCTGGCCATTTCTTCCATTCACTAAAAATACCACCAACAGCTTAATCTGGTCTAATTTCAATTGCTTACCATCTATATCCCTCCCCTGGTCACCCCTGAAAAGGGACTTCTAGGCCCAGTGGGCTACCAGGTCAACAAAATTCAATAAATAAATAAATATATCATATAATATATATCCCCACCATGGTCAAGGGCCTCATGAGTATAGTGTGGTGTATTCCAACAGCACCGTGTTGGTGCTGTAAACTCTGGAAGCCATGCTGCTGTACACATTGGACACTATATTGTTGTTTGAGGTACAGTATGTGATATCTTGAGCAGAGACTATTCTCTCACGGGCCTTGGACTGGGGAGAGAATAGAAATAGGTCTGTAATTAGCAAGACTAGTGTGAGCACTGCTTTAGAAAGTGGTGTAACCAGTGCAGCCATCCACTTCTCTGAATTGTGAGTAGCACAGGAAAAGTTAAAATTCTAGAGGTGGGTGGGAAAGTTCCTCCACCACCAGGACAATAAGTTTCATATCAACTGAATCACTCCCACACCTAGTTTTGCCATGTACTCTACTAATGTATTTCAAGGTGTCTTTGACTGAAGCAGCCTTACAGTAGAATTCTATGGTACCTGGTTCAGAGCCCACCATCTGGAAGGCTTTAGGACTGGGTTTGCTGCAAGGAAGACAAGGAGGACATTGGGGCAGTCAAAGTTCATCAGGTCAAGCTATAGAAAATGAGGGCAAAAATGTCATTCTGGGGATGTGCTACAGGCACATAAACAGCTCAGTGTGGCATGATGCCCAACTGGTCAGAAAATTGTTAGAGCCACCAAATCCAATGCAGTGTCAATCCTGGGGTATTTAGCCTCCCAACCATAGACAAACATCTTCAGTGGCAAATGGCAGGACTGAGACCAAATTCTTTCCATCTCCTGGGACTGTTTCCCAAAGCAGAATGTTTGTTTCCCAGAGCAGCATGTCTAACAAAGTATTATATCTCAGGCCACACTTGACTTTTCAGAAGTGTGGATAGGCTTTCCAATATGAAAGTGTAGGAACTGATAAGAGGCAGTGACTACAACTGGGAAAAACTACTTTGTGGTGGGGAAAACTAACTGGACCTTAGCTACCAAGACCAGAAACATCTAAAACGCAGACTTTGCCACAATGAAGGACCTGGTGTCCAAGAGTCTAGATTGGCTGCATATGACTGATAATGCAGAGCATATGTGGTTTCATAGTGATCTGCATATACAGTACATCCCATGATGCTTTGCATTAGTGGGGTGTTTGTAATTTGGTATTGTTTTTTAAGTCTGGCTTTATTAATAGTGTCTTTCCAGAGAAATCCTTGCTTCAGTTCTTTTATAATGAAGTTATTGCCTTTTAAACATGTGCTGTTAATTGAAGAATGTGTTTGAAGCAGCTGCAGAGGTCAGCTATCCTGTATGCAGTAAGGAAAAAGGACAATAAGTAGCTGTATGGCTCAGCAGAAACCTATGGCAACTGATATTGAACAAAAAAGGTCTATGACTGTGAAAAGAGAGGCTACTCCCAGGTCAGATAGGAGGACAGAGAAGCACTGAGGGATGGCAAAATGAGAATTACATTAAAAAGCCAAGGAAGAGCTGGAAACCAATATTATTTGGACCTTGAACATAAAAAAATTTGGAGGAACCTGTGAGGGGAAAGAGGCGATGGTTGAGATGGCAATGGATATATCACCTTAGTGTTCAGCAGTGGGCCTGGGGAGGAGGTGCTCACTGGAAAGCCAATAGAATCAGATGTAGCTATGAAGCAGCTATTGGCCATCACACCTGCTCTGATTGCAACTACCTAGCAAAGATCATGCCAGGTAAGTTCCAAGGAGCAGATGGGTTACACCCCAAGACCATAGTTGAGCTAAGAGAACAACTGGTGGTGGCACTTGCCATAGTCTTTCAGGACAGGTGTGGTGCCAAAATACTGGAAAGTGTCAATGTGATCCCCATCTTCAAAAAGGGTGATGCAGATCAGCACATCTACAAGCTAGTCAGCCTGACATTAGATCTGGGAAAGGCCTGGAGACCATTATCAGGGACAGGCCAATTGAGTACTTGGTTGAGACTAAGGTCATTGTACCCCTCTCAACATGACTTTATGATGGGCAGATAATGCCAAACCATGTTACCTAGTGTGGTGAATGACAAGCTTCTGGACACAATCAACCTGTGTAGTTTACATAGGAGAAACACTAGGTAGATTACTAACTGTCTTGGGGGCATGTAGCAGAGGTGGTATTGGGCAGGAGTGACTCAGAGTGGAGAAAGAGTACTCAGTGGCATCCCTCAGGGATCAGTGCCGGTGCCACAGCTCTTCAACATCTTCATCAATTATCTGGAAGCTGGGGTGTCCAGCAGGCTGTAAGTTCTCAAATGACACTAAGCTGGCAAAAGTGATAAGAGTACCTTCAGGATGGGGACAAATTTCAGGAGGACCTAAACAAGCTGAAGAATTTTGGCTGGCTAATCTTTCAGCAGGATTGTAGCTGCCAAAAGTCCCAATCTTCAGTGCCTGAAAGACAGCAAACTACAGATGTGTTTCTTCCTTGTTAGGACCCATTAATTGGCAAGATATACCTAAGGCCAGAACAAGAGGGAAATTAACAAATGTTGAAAATTGTTTTGGTCATGGTGAGCCTAAAGTCGGCAAACCATTTAATGGTTGCTTATTGGTTAGGATGTTATAGTGGACATAAAGTTTGAATATCCTAATATAGAGATACAAAAACCAACTTAGGGTAGCTGGTTCATTCCACTGGGGTATATACAGACATGGCACACAGATGAGTCCTGGTTGGATCAAACACTTGCCTGTGTCTTCTGCTGGCACCCTCTGCAGTCTGAGTGAGAAGCCTTTCCACTCATGCATTTCTGCTTAAAGTTGAACCAGCATACTATTTTGTGGTGATTTGCCTATACAGCCCATGATGCTTTGCATTATGGGGGTATGTGAGTTTGTATTTCTTGGAACTTGGCATCCTGGCCAATGCTCCTTATGGGTAACCCTTGACACAGTGCTTGCACACTAAGGTTTTGTCAAGAAAGTTTGAATAGCAGTTTACTGTTTGAATATATTCTTACTTTGTGTCTTCTCTTTAGTTTGAATCAGATGATTTAGATTGTGCTTTGTGTAAAGATCAGAGTTAACTAGAACTCTGCTTAATTACAGGCTATTTTATTGGCTTTGGACCAATTCAAATCCGAGACTGAAGTGGAAGCATTTGAAAATATTGAACTCTACAATTTAATGTGTGGTAAGAACTTGAAAATTGTTTGATTGACTGTAATCTCCGCTATGGTTAAAAAGTTGTTATTGACTTATTTAAAGTACCTTAGAGTAACGTCACCCTGTATGACTTTCTGAATCAGCTCGATTTAGCTCCTTAAAATCCTTCAGAGTAGAGTACACTTCTAGAAATAATCTGTTGATTTATTTAGAGATCTTATCTTAAAAAAGTGTATTTTAAACTTCAGAAACACAGCATAGTGTATTTTATGTGAAGAAGCCAAATGTTCAAACTAAAAAGCATATTTCCAATGGAGAATGTTTCTTGGTAATCAACCTTAACAGAGGCCCATGACAGTAAATAAGATGTTATGCTGCTGGCTTAGCAGGAAGATGTAGATTTAGGATTTCAAAAGTAAAGATGAAAATATGCTGCTGCCCAAAATAGTAAGGCCAGAATTATGCCTTTTGATTGTGTGTTTTTTGGTGTATGTGTTTTTTTTGGGGGGAGTAAAAAACGTTTATAGTCCTAATATAGAGATACCAGATACCATTTAAAACATTTTGACAAGAACACTTACTAATTCATAGTTATCTCAGATTACATTTAAAATAAATATATGTGGCTCACGTTGGTACTGCTCTACCTTTGGGTCAGAAGACCAGGTTTTTAGGTTCTACACTGATGACCTTGGCACATACCTAATGTTGACACTGAGGTACAGTATCAGCGTAAGGAGGTGATACCTGTTTAGGGCTGCTAGCCCATTGGATGAGATGTTAAACTTAGGTTTCTTATGCTAATTTCTCAGTTAGAATGGTGGAATTTGAACATCTCTTGGAACTTTTGCAAAGAGATCACCTCTGTATCTGCATTCTATAGCATTCACTGTCTCATCAAGATGGTATACAAAATATATGCCTGTGACAAGATGAGGATGTGGAGTGCAAAAAGCCTTCTTTATTTGTCCGAATACATTCCAGAATCAGATTGAGTTGACACTACTGTCTTTCTGAACTTAGTGCTATAACTATACAGGGGCTGTAACATGATTTTTTTGTATCTCCTCCTGTGTTTGTGACTGAATAGATGTCTCTGTTGATGATGACATTGGAGGAAATATGTCTTTATTCTGGTGTCATTAAGTGCTCAGATCTGTTGAAATGCAATGAATGCAGGGATTTAAATTTGAATGTCACACTTTCACGTGTCTACTTGCTCAACCGTTTTGCTCCTAGACACTCAGTTGGAGGTACAGAGTAATTTGTTTGTTTCCCAAGAGTTTTGTTGCTAATTAACATGCAGCCAGAGTCAAACTGGTTTGAACCAGTTGAGTCTTGTAAATAATACTGTACTTAGAACTTTCAGCAAGGAGAAGACTGGGGATGCCCTGCAAGGTATATGACTTGAGTCATAGGTAGTTTGTCAGATTCTTTTAGGCCAGTCATAAGATTAGATATCCACCACCTAAAAGGAAGAGTGCTTGGCTTTTGGATCTCCAGGCCTGTGTGGAACCAAGTCTGTTGTTCTTGAAAAGGTTTATGGGATAAGGAAGCAAATTCTAAGGGAGTGCAGTAAGGTTTTCTGTGTATAATTCTTTCTGTTTAAATTTATTTGTTAACATTCTTAGTGTTGTTTTCTTCCTTTAGTTTGATGTGTATGTTGCAAAGTTATTGCAGATATTAACTATGTTATATTTCATGTTAATCCATGACTGCTTTGTTTTAATTAGCATAGGTGATCAATTTTGGGGGCAAAGTCCATGATCCACTCCTGGAGAGAACTTTACCAAACTTAAAATGTAAACCTGAATCAGATAGAGAGCAGAAGAAAGGTTATCTGATGCAACTAAGGGGTTACTACATCCATAAAGCATTTTAATGTGTCAGCAAGCACCTGTCTTGTGCTATATGAGCAGGGGCCTTGGTGGCACATAAGAGGAACAGCCAAGAGAGCTATAACCAGGATGGTGGCAACTTGAAAGAGCAAGTCAACTAGACTTGCTCGTTACACTGGTACCCAGCACTTCATGAACGTGTGTTGAGTGTGTGTGTGAGAGGGCTCTTAGTAGAAGAAAAGTGATGTCACAGTACCCACCCTCTAGTATGTTGACTGATTATGCAGCTCAATAGTGTGTGTGTGTGTGTGTGTGTGTGTGTATATATATATTAGCAAAAAACTCCATTAATGCATCAGTTAGGGTTGTTTCACATTGACAAAAAGTGTGGAAATTCAATATTGGGGTTACCAACCCTAACACCCTACTACATCCTACCCTCCATGCAACAACAGGCATTGGGGTCATCAGCCTAACTGTCACCCATTCCATTTGTAAGTAAGCTGAGGTGTTTTAGAAAATGGGCTTTTTATTTGCTGGACTCTGATTGGCTAATACCCCTGCTAGAGTACATTAACTTTCAATAGATGCCCAACAAATAAAAAGTGCCAGTCACCTGACCCATCACCACCTAAATAAAGTATTCTTTCCCCATTCTGCTTGCTCATTGGTCAAAACATCTTTATTCAATTTGAAATTGCCGCCATTTCTTTCTGTCACTTACTAGGTGTTCCTGCCCTCGTTCACTCAAACTGACACTCTACCCCACCCAGAGTCTCTCCATTCTACAAGCAAGCAATAATACAAACCGCTCATTTTTTAAAATTGTAGAATCCACTTCTCACAATTAACACACAGTAATAAAACATTTTAAATTAGTAGCACTAACACGTCGTGTGCTCAAGCGCTACTCAGTAATCAACACTTCTCCTGAATCACACTGCCTCCCCTTGACTCACGTGAAACATAAACATCTGTCTTTCCTGTTTTTAAATAATCACATGTTGGTTAACTTACTGACCTTTCCTAACACCATTGGCACTCAACACCAAACTATACTTTTTTTTTCCCCTGGTTTCAAAGCCGACCTTGACACAGGTTATGAATGGGAAGAGAGAGAGAATTCATAGATCAATTGTGTAGCTCACGGGTGAGTTAAAAAAAATGTCCGCTCCTGCATCGCGATCGCGGTCTTCCATAATGAGACTGGGAGTAAAAAAAAAAATGGGACTGGGCAATGTCTCCAGACTACTGGTCAATCCACAAAACAAAAGAAAATGGGTAGGCTTTGTTTCCAATCGCTACTGCAGCTGCTACAGTACTTCCAGCCAGCACTTGTGTCAGTAGTTCTGCTGACTAACCATAAGTGACAGTTAGCCAAGCGCTAAAAATCAACAAGAAAAAAAATTGAGCTTGGGGGTATTTCAAAGAGTCAAGATGGGGATGTAGCACATATGATGCAGTCAAAAACTAATATGAAACAGTGCACTGCCCCTACTGGTAACTATTTGTAAGCAGTATACCAGTAGAGACTACTTTACTAACAAAATAACTTTAAGTTCATTTGTATAAAAACACTTTTCATTTCTTAATTATTACAAAAAAACTTAACATGTAGCCCATTTTCTAAGCAAATAATACCCTCCAGGGGTGGGTGGTATGGGCAATACTGGACCTTCAGGGACTAGTAGGCCTCGCCTGCGGCGATCACCGAGCCATTCGCCCCTGGGCGGTCTGGTATTAGCAATACCGCCCAATCCTGTTGGGTATTATTGCTTCACGTAGTATAGGAGAATGGGGTGAGTTAGGCACAACGACCCCAACACATACTCCAATGCCTGTTGTTGTGTGGAGGGTGGGGAAGGTAGGACAGGGGGGTGTAGGGTTGGTAACCCTAACATTGAAGTTCCACACTTTTGTCACTGTGGAAACAACCCTAACTGATGCATTCATAGAGTTTTTTGCAAAGAATTTCCTTCTTTTTAGAAAGTATAATGTAAATAGTAATTGATAGGTACTCAATGCTGAAAATCTAGAGTGAAAAAATGAAAATATTAAAAATCTGTGAATTTATGAGCGTGAGTTGAAACTGCACAATGCACACTCATAATGTGGTAATTTTGGATGTTTTCACAAAATTTTCAACATAGTTTTTAGGACCTCCGCTTATGAACACTGGCACTATGATTTTGTTAATACACCCTGAAAGTTGATTTCACAGAGTGACCATGCCATTCTGTGTCACAGGTGTGAAAACACGTTCTAGGCAGGATGTGCAAAATGACAGCTTTACTGTTCATTAGGAGTTATGAAAAAATGGCAGTGTTGAAAATGTGCAGTGAAAATATTAAAACTGGTAGTTACAGTGTGCGTAGAAACTGTGCAATGCACACTGGTAACACAGTCATGTTTGGTGTTATTTCACCAATTTGCAACATGGGCTTTTGGGACCTCACCTCATGAACAGTGACACTGTTGTTTCTTGAATTGGTCCCAAAGGTGATTCCATACAGCCAACCGAAATCACCTTCTGGAACTGAGAAATGAAATAGTGCCAGTGTTCATGAGGTGGGGTCCCAAAACCCACATTAAAAATTTGGGCAAAAATTCCCAAAATGTCTGAGATAGCAACCTAAGTTGAACTCTACCCCCATTGACTCTCATTATCTGAACACCTTCAATTCTTCATTTGCAGTTCAGCTTTTGCAGAGTGAAGACATGTCTCCATTCCTGGGAAGATTGCTGTTTTGACCTTTGGAGGTAAGTATGGGTGAAGGGGTGCGTGAAGGTGGGTGTGCAGAGGGTGGGGATGTGGGAGGGGACAGGGAGATGATGATGGACCATTTTCATCATTGCAGGAAAAAAATAAAGACTTGAGGACTGTTTTCTTCATTTACAGGGCTTTAAAAAATAAATTTGGGCACACTGGGGTGGGTTCCCAGTGTACCACATATGTTATAGGGATTTTCCTGCTGCCAGGCGTATTGGGCACCCATCAGCAATAAAACTGGGCTTGGGAGGGTCATCTGACACCTGGAGTTGGCATCCCAGTGTCAGAAAAGGTTAAATATAAAATTAAATGTATCAGCCCACTGCGGTGGGTCCCAAATGTGCCACAATACAGGGGTGGGGATGAGATCAAAATGGAGATTGGGCACCCAATGTCAGAGAATGGGGCAGAGTAGATTGATGCAGGATCCTGCATCAAAATGTGCACAAATTTTGATGCAGAATCCTGCATTACAGCACTGTAATGTGACACATAATGGTTCTGCATTGGAAAGCATTTGCAGCACAATACAGTACTTCAATGCAGGATCCTGCATTAAATTAATTAAAATTTTGATGCAGATTCTGCATCAAGAGAAGACATCGGTGGACAGTTTTCTTTTCCCACAGGATTTTAAATAATTTAGGCACACTGGGTGGGCTCCCAGTGTGCCACATGAGTTCAGGGCCACACATGATGTCGACAGGGTTGATCGGGCACCCCATCTGCAATGAAAGACAGTGTGGGGAGAATCTGACACTGGAAGTGGGCATCCCGTGTCAAGAAAGTAAAATTACTTTATCTGGGCACACTGGGTTGGGCTCCCAGTGTGCCAGAATAGTGTGGGAGGGGTTGCATATTCATGTAAATAGGATGTTTCCGCAAGACAATGTTTGTGCAATTGTTTTCATGCTTGGTCAGTGCTAGTTGCTGTGCACAAATAAATGCGTGAGCGAAATCTGGAAGCACATTCACATTTTAAAAATAATGTATTTCCACACAACTTTCACAAAACTGATGCCAGGGACGTGTTTCTCATGACCCGATTAGGGTAAACATATGTGTTTGTATTTCTAAGTGGCAGTATTTTTTAAGTTATATAATATTTTTGTCTCTTGCTAACTGAAAACAAGATGGCATCAGCACAAATATTTCCAGAGCATGACAAAAGAGTGTCTGCTGAAAGTTTTCATGCCACCCAAATAAATTTTCCATAGGAAATAATATGAAATAAATAAATGTAGTAACTTTTGAACAGATAAATGTTTTTCACCAACTCTTCAAAAAGCACCTCTGACCAGTACACATAGACCAAACACAAACAGACAACAAACAGACACAAAAGTGAGGATTTGTCACACTTTTGATGCTCCACAGCTCTGAAACTATAAATCTGACCAGACAGAAACTTTCCAGATCCAGAGGTCTATGGTACTACACTGCATGTGCAACATTTCAGGCAAATCAGAAATGGTTTCAAAGTTATTATGGTTCAACATTTTGGGTTTAACATAGGCGTGACGTGCAACCCTAACTATGCTGGCCTACCAGGCCAGTATGATATAGATATATAATCTACTAGATTGCATAATTGAGTTCCCTGCACATGTTGTTACAATGTTGTTCTAGTCTATTGCTGAACAAAAACATATTTTTTCCTTCATGTTACTGTGCTTGTTTTGTAACGTGGTTATTGAAAGTGGTTGTTCTTTACAAATGCTAATGGTGTATATATATATATATATTTATTAATTGCAAAAAAACTACATTAATGTATCAGTTAGGGTTTTTATTAAAGTGTAAAAAGCTGGAAAATTCAATGTTAGGGTTACAAACCTACCACCCCCACCCTCCACACACCAACAGGCATTGGGGTGTGCCTTGGGAATCATTGGACTTAACTCTCACCCCCATTCTCCATACTGTATCAGCTCATCTTGCTTACCTTGGAATGGGGTGAGAGTTAAGGCCCGATGACCTCAAGACACACCCCAATGCTTGATAGTGTGGAGGAAATGAAGGATAGTGGGCTAGTCCGGGAGTTGGTAACCTAATGAGGTTCCAGCTTTTCATGCTTAATAAAACCCCAACTAGCTGCATTAACATAATTTGCATATATATATGTATGTGTGTGTGCATGGATATATATATATATATATATATAGATATATTAGAGGCAAAAACTCCATTTAATGCATCAATTAGGGTTGTTCCACAGCAACAAAGTGAGAAATTCGGTGTTAGGGTTGAAAGCTCCCCTTGGACCCCTCCAGCCCCACCCCAACCGGCATCAAGGGTGCTCGTTGGGGTCGTCAATCTGACTCTCACCACATCACGTGTCTAAAGCTGAGGAATAGGAGAATGGGGTGAGATTAGGACCGAAGACCCCAACCGCACCCGATGCGGTTGGGGGTGGGCTGGAGGGGTCTCAGGGGCTTCTCAACCTAACGAATTTCCTCACTTTTGTCACTGTGGAATAACCCTAACTGATGCATTAAACAGAGATTTTTGCCTGTAATTTCCCTTCTTTTGAGAATGATGATGAGAAATAGTGAATGTATGCGGCAGCAGGAGCACGGGTCCTCCGAGCCCCATGCCCCTGCCACGTGATGTCTTGTGACATAGTAACAGGAACAGCAATGCAAACAGAAGCACCAACAGTGGCACATGGTAAGGCAAACATAAATGGTAAAGGAAGCGTTAATAGAAACACAAGTGCAAAGTGGCGTAAAGCAAACAGTGACACAAATGGACATTGAACGCATATAAAAAAACACAACTGGTAATACGAACAGTGATGGCAGTGGTATTTTAAATGGAAATATTAAGTGTCACAGCAAAAGAACGTGAAAGAGAACAGAAGCGGAAACACAAATGCAAGTGCACACGTAAATGAAAACCGTAATGCACAGGCATGGTCGCAATTGTAAATGCAAATGGTAAAGTTAACATGAAGAATAACGCCAAAGGAAACAGAAATGGAAATGGGAACAGAAGCATATACGAAGCATAAACCAAAGCACCCACGGCATAGTACCGCAATTGTAAATGCAAATGGTAATGGTAACAGCAATAATAACAGCAAAGGAAGAAAGCATAAAAGAAAATGCAAGCGCATATCGAAATGCAAACTGTAATGCGCACGGCACAGTAACACAATTGCAAATGCAAATGGTAACAGTAACAGCAAGGAAGAGTCAAAACAGAAGAGAAAGGAAACTCAAATGAAAGGGCTGCGAAAATGCAAATGGCAATGCGCACGGTGATGCAAACAGAAACAGTAGTGGAAACACAAATGGTAACAGTATCGAAAATGCTAGCGCAAATGAGAATGCAAAGAAAGTGCCATTATGGTGGCATACGGGGACATAAACACAAGTGGAAACAGTAACTGTAACAGTAACGAAAGTACATACCCTGTTTTGCCGAACAGGTGCATAGAGAACACAAAGAATGTATGCATTGTAATGGGTATTGACACTTAAAACGAGCATTGGAAGTACTTAATTGCTAGTATCTCATCAACACATACGATGTAGAAAAAAATTTAAATTTCACAAAAATCATAATTTTCCTGGCTAGGATTTTGCTAGTACATAGGGCTATGTAACTTGCAACAAAAGTCTGTATCTCGCATTGTTTTCAAGATCGAGCCCGAAAGGTGCGGCATACGCCACCATGTTGGTCTATGGGAAAAATGCCAATTTCAGAGTGCCATAACTTTGCAGCCTTGCAGTATTTTTTCACTAAGCCACAAAATGCACATCTGTGAGATGTTGGCTTCATTCCTCAAATTTCAGCTCAAAAGACCAAACCGTTCTTTTGCAACTGGGTAGTAAAGGACTGCTGTCATTTTGGCCATAGTCTGAAAAAAGTAGTGTCATTGATTTCGTAGCTTCACTGAAACATTCGCGTAAGGGTCATGAGCATTTGCGAAAGTGTCGTGAGTCGACACTACTTGCGACACTACTTTTTCCAGAAATTTTTAAAACATATTTCTAGGGTGTTTCACCTCAAAATAAAGACATGGCTAGCATCCTGAGGGTCCAACTTGGTAGACACAAAAAGAAATGTGTCCCTAAATGGTCCCAATTTTAAATGCCAAACATTTTTCTGATCACCAACTGAAAACAAAATGGCAGATTTGAAACACTACTAGGGCCATTTGCGACACTAAAAAGTGCATTGCGACAGTGTTGAACTTTTGTTAACTTTTCCCGTTGACTTATAATGGCAACTTGTTTTTGAATACCTTTTGAACCGTTTAATATTTTTCACGAAATCTTCAAAAGGCACATTGGGGACCCTGGCGCACATTCCCTAAAGTTTTTGACCAGTCGCACAAACCAGTATGACCTGTAGGCATGAGCAAAGAATTCACCAGAAAACGTAAACATGCGCACAGATCACACTTAACTCATCAGCCATGTATCCAACTGGTAATGTAAAGTTGGCAGATCCCAAGATTTGTGGTTCTTGATCATGCATTCCAAATTTCAGGCAAATCCGTTAAATGGTGGCAAAGTTATTAAGATGCAACATTTACCTTTAACCTTAAAAGGTCTACTAACCTTAATTATGGTAGCACCACCATGCTACCATTATATATATATGTATGTATGTGTATATTTTTATATATATATATATATATATAGAGAGAGAGAGAGAGAGAGAGAGAGAGAGAGAGAGAGAGAGAGAGAGAGTTGGTGCTTTACTATTGCTGCTTATGCCAGGTCTGCCAAGAATTGCAGTGACAGAATTGCTTTTGTGGTTGGTTCCTCTTCCATGATTCCTCCATATGTATAATATAAAGTGGACAAGAATTTTCACATAGGCTGGGAACCAGTCTTGCACAACTACCTTCTCAGGTGAGGTGAGGACAACTGGGCATGGTTTTACTGTGTTGTGATGGTCATGTTGGTCTGTCAGAGGGGAGGTTGCTGGGGAGGGAGAGAGGGCTTAAAGGTAGCTACAATTGTTGCCTGGCCCTCTTTCTCTTCTTCTCTACCGGGATGACTGGCTGCTGAGCAGAGATGTTGCAAAGCATTTCTCCACAGGTGAATTTTAGGAAAATTCATGAAATTTACCTCCGTAGATAAGTTTGCAAATTTTTCCTGTTCAATGGCAAACTCACCTGTATGATTTTGCCTTTCAACTTCTCCTTTAACTCCTTGTTTGCATTAGAAAGGTGAATTTACAAAAAAAGTCCTGGTCACATGTAGAGCTTCTGCATGTCACATGGTATATTACCAGAGCAAGGAGTTTATTGCTTTAAGTTTCTCTCAGCTGTTTGGAGTGACACATCCTAAGCTGAGCTTGCAGCAGCCAGGAGAAAGCCACACAGTTAAACAGAGGAACCTCTTATTTCTAAATCTTTTTTATTTGTTTTCTCTGCTATACTTTTGTTTCTGAAGCTTTCCTGATAACTTAATCTTTGTTTATAGTCATTTTGCTCTCTTTTATTAGCTTGACTTTTGTCTTTCTCTTTTCTTTCTCTTTTTGTTTAAGTCCCCACCTTTCCCCAATGGAGCATGGACTTGGTTCACCTAGCTATTGTGGTGTCCAGTCCGGCACCATCCACTTGAATTGTTCAAAGTTCCTTGGAGAGCACCCCTTGCCTAAACCATACCTACTGCACCAAGGGAAGTAGCAGAAGCAGGAACCCCACCGCCATTCCTGATGTATGAGGAGCAGCAGCAGTGCCAACTTGAGGGTCAGGAACCCCATGTCCCCCCAGTGGTTGCTGCACTACATAACCTCCCCTAGCAGAGGAGCCTGTCAGTCCGTAGCAGCAGCCCACCAATGCCACCCTTAACTCAGGTCATCACCTGTGTGGTCCTTTTTGACAAGTGACCCAAGCAACTAGAGTGTGGTCACTTGCAATCTTCTAGCAAGCAGGTCTGCCAGGGAAGAAAGGTAGACATCTTGGCATGAGGCAGGGCAGAGGATCCACTTGTTGTTACATCACTGGGTGGCGTGGAGGCCAGGGTTCATGAGGAAGGAGTACAAGAGGATAGGGATGGTGGCCCTTCCATGCAGGCAGTGGGTTGTAGCTGAACCGGTGTTGTTGTATGGTGTCAGCATGCAGTTGTTATGGTGGAGTAGTGCCAGGCAGAAGAAGAATCAGTGCCTTCTGTTCCAGCTCTTCCTCGATGTCCTCTGGAAGCAGCAGCACTACCCACACCAGCACCAGCAGCACAAGCAGCAGAGTTGGCCTCAGTGAGGCGGAAGTGCCAACCTCTGCCATCAGCTCACTGAGGTCAGAAGGACAATAAAGTTATTCTTTGCAACCATGAGAAGCTGCTAGCGGTGATGGAGGAGGTCCACTGTGGTGGTGTTGGTGGGGCTGTGTGAATTGATCTGTTTTTTAATTTATTCTGTCTTTTTCCTGTTCCCATTTAAGTCTTTCATGTCCTTTTACAGTCTTTCTTTCCCAGCTTCATACTCTGTGTTCCCCAAAATACAAAATACTGATGGGGAGATGGATGTGAGAAGCAACTCCAAAACAAAAGTTTAAAATAGCAAAAATATTTCATCTTAACAATTTGTATGTATTGCTTTGCTTTATTGTTCATTTTCTACTATTTTAAAAAGGTTATATTCCCTAAATCTAAATTTCTACCTATATGTCTTGTCTAACTTTCGCGTCTCTATCTGCCTATTTCTTTCCAGTAATTTTGCTCAGCTTCAGACTAAATTTTTCACAGTGTGCTACAGGAGCAGCAACATGGTACTATGCTCTGTGTGGTAGAGTGCCCCAACACTGCTGTTGTGCTACTCACTTGTGAAATGTGCCCCAATCACAATTACCATAATGTCTCTTCTCCTGAAATGTTGTTGAGTGTGTTTAAAAATTAGTCATGCTGCTACGTCATGCTGTTACACTGTAGTACATTAAGTGTCTGAGAAACAAAAGTTCATCGTTGTCTTGTCCTGTAGAATTCTCCTAATGCCCAGAAGTGAGAAGTGTTCACACACAAGTCCAGAATGCTTTGCTGTTGCTACATGTTGCTACTGCTGTTCATAAAATGCAGGAGATAGGTGACTGAGAAAGAAAAGTTCATTGTCATGGGTCCAGGATGGTGGCAATTCCAAATTTTGGAGACTGCAGAATAATTCAAATGTTTATTGCAGTCTAATATTTGCAGCATATATTCCATTAACTCACAGCTTGACCTGTCTCTGACTGCCTCTAGGACTTCTGTACATTTACTAAGGTCTGCCTCAACACCCTTAGCAGTGGGATGACCTGACTGACAGAGGCAGTGTCCCCACTCACTGCCTGTGTGGCAAGTTCAAATGGTCTCAGAATCATGACCAGGCTATCCATGAGTCATCATTGCTCAGTTGTTAAACACATGGATGCTCACAAACTGTCACAACTTGTGTGCAGCAGAAAGTAGTGCGAGATGGCTTTGTACTGCTCTGCATAAGCAAGCTTCATCATGTACAGTTTTAATTCCATTTTGTGACAGCTTCCAGCTTGAGACAGTGCTGGGGCAGCTTGTTTAGGATCTGCAGCTGCTTAAGCTCATCTTGGGCCTTTCCAGAATCAGCCTAGTGGGCACAGATGTGGAGGGCATTGTCTTGATTTCAGGATATGCCAGAAACTCCTGCATTACAAGATTGACAGTGTGCCATGCATGGAACCCTGAGAAACCCACCATCACTGATGCATTCCATCACATTTGAGCCATTATCACTTGCTGTGAAACCAGCTTTCAGGTACAGTGGGTGCAGCCACTTATCTATTTTGGTCAAGAGCACTTCTTACATTTTGACCAGTGTGTGAGCCTGGTACCTCCTCACTACTAGTATGGCATGCTGGCAAATACCTGGAATATTGTTACGGTGGTGTCCCATCATAATGGTGAAAGCAAAATAGCATGGTCAAACAGCATTGTCATAACGGCATGCACAGTTTTGGAGTTAGTATTCCTAATCTAGTGTGGTTTTGGATTCTGATGTTTTCTGGTGACTGCGTAGTGTCCTTTTTGCCTGTGCCATTTTGCTTTTGCTGTTTTGACATGGAACCACTACCAGCACAGTTAGGTGTCTTACAGGTTTTTTCCCATCCCAGCATCAAATACTACACCAGGTACCTGTGCCCAGTGGGTGGTAATACTTAGATAAGAGCTACCGGCTCTTTGGCCATTGTCCTCGTACTGCATCCATACTAAGGTGGATGTGTGGTGATCTGAATGCTACAAGGCATGCCTTACAGTGCATGTCACAGTCCTATACAGTTCTGGAATAGCATGGTGGAGAAATATATGTGTGTCAGGATCTTCCATTTTGGATAGGCACATGCTATCAGCCTGCAGAACCCACATTCTCCACAAAATAGAATGGCAATAGATCAATTGCCAGCATTTCTGCAGTTGCTGCATTAAGTTCAAATGCAACAGCATGATTTGGTGGGTATTTGGTGTGATGCTCAAACATGCTCAAGTATAGGCTGCGCCTTTCAGGGTTTTGGACTGACACATCACAGTTGTGATCTGTGTACTGGCAGCATGGATGATGGGGTAGCTTTGGACTAAGGGGTTCACAGATGCTGAACAATTGAATGATGTGATTTGGGATGGTTTAGGACAGGGGTTGAGGTGCTTCACTTACTTTGGCTGCTAACGATAACACCACCATTGCTACTTTGCCCACTAATATGAAATCCCACCAAGTCTTCCTCCTCCATACCTATAATAATCCTCCATGGTTACTCAGTAATCCCTGGATCTGGGTATCTATGCCTTGGGATGCCTTGCTGAATGAGGTTGATAAGAGAAGGTCCCCTGCACCAGCTTCCCTTTGGTGCTGAGTCCAGCGTGCCAGCTGCCTAGACTTAAGGAATGTGTGTTGCCCACCAGTGATGAGGCACTGTTTTGTCTTTCAGGTCCAGAATGTAAAATCCCAAACTAGGAGTTTTACTCCTTGTTTTCACTGACGGTGGTGAACTGGCTACTGTGACATTATTGTAGGGCTAGAAATGGGTATTTGGGGCATGATTTCTGCTCTGCTGCAACCGTTGACTCATCTTCTATCATTACTATTGGCTTAGCAGAGGCAGAGCAAACAACTGGAGAGCTGGGTGGGGTAACCTTTGCCATATCTGGCCCTTACTTTTCTTTTACCCTGGTTCCCATAGAAAATCCATATCGTCAGTCTCATCCCCATCTATGATGCTAACCTCCTGAGATATGTTCTCCTCTTCCTTCTCTTCACTTTTGTTACTCTGTATTTCCTTCTCAGCAGCATCTGATTCCTGGCTCTGCCTGAAGAAATACTCAGATCTGCTATATCTCACTGTGACTGAGGTTAAGGGTCTTCTATAACACTTTTGGGGACATCAACCATCTCCAAGTCCTTGTTCTCAGCTACATTCCAGGAGGAAAACTTTTAGGGGTTCTTGCACTGCTCCTGTTATCCCTGCCTGCACCATCTACACTGCCATCACCAGCACCCACCAGCATTGCTGCCACAGATTTTGTGGAGAAACATTTGGTCACACTAATGCCCCCACTTGCAACAACTACTCCTTGTCAACTAGTACTACCAGCACTACCGGCCCCTGATGAACCAGCGTTATCAAAACTGGTTACAGTACTCTTTGGAACCAAAGAAGCTAAAGTCTTCTTGACAGCAGCACCATTGCCAGACACTCCTTTAGCAGAATGTTTCTTTACAGGCATTTTCTCATTTGTGTAGATTTTGGAACACAAAAACACAACAATTTACAACTCTTTACTGACATAGCCAGTAAACAATAGCAACCTACCAATTTATTTTTTTGTTTTTGTTCTTTTTAAATAAAAACAATACACAACATGGATTTAAGTGGTGCACCCTTCAGGTCAACTTCGACCAGTGTAAACACGTAAAAAGACCATTACGCGACAATCACTGTAATGTTCCTTTTTCCATGTTTCGCTTTCCCAGTGTTCTGCACCCTCCCAAACTTCATATTGTGCCCTCTAGTCTTTGGACATCTTTTTCTTTGAAAGATGCTCCCTTCCTGTACCTCATTTCTTTTAGGTATTTAAATGTTTCAGTCATGTCTCCCTATATCTCCTGATCTCCAGAGAATACAGATCTGGGTCTCTTAGCCTTTCCTCGTGGGGCTTCTGATGCAGACCCTACACCATTTTGGTCACACTCCTTTGTACCCTCTCCATCCTGTCTATATCCTTACAGAGATGAGATCTCCAGAACTGCATACCATATTCATTTTGGGGTCTCACTAGTAATTTATATACCGGCAATATCACCTCCCTCCACCTGCTGGTTATAATATAAACTGTAATGACAAAAATAATTTAGTAAAACATACCTAACTGTTCTAAAGAAATAAAGTTACAAAGCACAGAAAACAGGAAGCAAATTCACCCAAAACACTGACTAGAACAGCAGTAGTGCTGAACACTGCCTAGGCTATAGGGCAAGCCTGCATTTTGTTGCTGAAGGTTTCTGCAGATAAACTAAACTCTCTTCCCTATAGCACACTACACAGTATGCAATACAGAAAACAAAACTACTACTTTAAACTAGGTAAATAACAAAAAAATCAAAAAGTTATTGCTGTTCTAAAGGTGCAAGGCACAGTGGAGACTTGGTGGAGTGATTTTCAACAAAACCTCTGTATTTTAAATGCTTTGATAAGGTTTTTTGGCACACAGCTCAGATCACAGCTAACTCCAACTCCCTTTACCTCACACTGCACAGAATTCAGCCTATGCATGGCAAAACAGCTCATGGCAGCATCATGTGACCTCCTGTCCCATGGATCCTTGATAACTTTGCCTTAGAACCATAATTCATAGGTGAAGTTAGCATTTTTTCACAATTTGTGAATTCTCCTTAACATAAAGTGAAAATTCGCTTTGTGGATTAATTTATTAATTTCAAAAATTAGCAAAATTCTCAGCGGAGTAAATTTTTCTAAGATTGCCCAAGACGGCTAGGGAGTACAACTGTAGACACTTACAGTGCTAGCCACCACCACTTTCATTGCCATCCTATGTTATCATGTGGTGCAGCCCAATATCTTTGTGCAATGCCATTCATCAGAACACAGCATTTCAGTATCTGGATTTGTTTCCTCGTGCCATTGTGCACTATTTTAATAGTAGTGCTGGTTGGCACTGTAGCTTTAAAGTGTTGGCTGCTGTATCTTCAAAGAGGAACAGTTAGCTTACCAGGTACCTGTTTTCTCTGAATGTGGGTGAAAGTATGACTCCTGCTGAGTGGAGTGGTAGCTTTGGCTGGCCCTTTTGTTGCACTTCAGAGTCTGTGGCTGCTCTCATCGTCCTTCAGTTTCATAGACATGGAGGTTTGGGTCAAGCTCATATTTTTGTATGGAGGTGCCAGCATACTGTTAGCATGAAGGTAAAGTGGCTGTTACTGATGTGTGTCCTCAGATAGCAATAGTGAGCATCTGCAGAAGTTTGTGCAATGGCATATTAACATAGTTTGATTCTGTGTGGTGCCATACCAGTCCCCCTTCTTAGGGGTGTGTGAGTATGAATATTATTTCTTGAAGGCCGTGAGTAATGCACTATTCATCATTCGAATCCTGAATAGTGGCACTATTCATGCCTGTTTATTTGGGAAATACTTTTTAAACAAGTTAAAAATGCCCCCCAGCCTTCCCATGTCAGATCCTTTCAGATATACAATACCTCAGTCCCCACCTTTAGTTTGAACCCCAATCCCACCCTCCTCCCCTTCTCCAGCAGACACAATTTGATAAAAAAAAAAAAACTCCAGTGAGGGAGACTGGCACAACCTGCCCACCTCCTTGGCCTGGCGCTTTCTTTCTGTGCTTTGCCCTAAAACAGATATTTCCTCCCATCCTGGCAGCAGCACCCTCCCTCTCCTCCTCCCCCAGGCACCCATGTCATGAAACTTGACTAGATAAAAGAAGCTAGAAGGTGACTGACATAGTCCTCTTTCATCCATGGCTGGCCACTCTTTAGTGAATGAAAGCATTCCCATGCTTGCTTGCATAGAAAAACAGCTGATCACATGATTGAGGGGAAATTGGGGAGAATAGAGCCTGATTCTGCAAATGCCAGGCCTGCAAGAGTTGGTTTTGGTGATTGGCTCATCCATCCCCACCCTTTCTCCTCAATAGGTAGAGGACAACCACTTCCACAGAGGCTGGGCTAGGGCCTTGCTCCACACCCCTTCTCAGGTAGTAAGAGTTGGGCCTGATCTGCTGTGGTGGGGGCAGTCATTGTGTCTGCCAAGGGGTTAAGGATGCAGCTAGGGTAGGGAGAGAGACAGAGAGAGAGGGCTTAAGAGTAGCTGCAATCCATTCTGGCCCTCTTTCTCTCTTCCTTGCCCAAAACAACTATCCCACCCCACCCTCATAAAAGCAGGATTGGGCTTAAGGCTAGGTGGAGTGGGGTCCTTTACCTCACTAGGAGGAACAGCATTGGGTTCAAGGAAGAATTTTCAATGGTTTTCACAGAATAGGCTCACTGTGACCTTTCCTAGTTTTTCTCCTCCTCTGAAGAGTAGTAGGAAGATCTGCTGTTTCTCATATGCTGCAGCCTGTAAACACAGTGGCGGAACAGAACCTTGGCCATCATCAGCTGAGGCCTAAACCCCCTTTTGGTGGATGTCAGTCCCTCCAGTGCTTGTGGGAGCTTAGCTGTGGGGAATGGGGAACTGGTACAGCCAGAGAGGGGCTGACCTTCTTCCCTCACTTCTTGCCATAGAGGACTCCTTCCCCAACTCAGGCAAGGGTTGGCAATTGCTGTGGCTCAGTCCCTGGTCAGGTGGAATGATCAGAGAGATTCTTTAGATGCACACATTCCGACTGAATGTAACGTTTGGTGGCATCATCAAGAAACATATGATTGCAACAATTTAACTCCAGATAAGAGTGTGGGTAGTTATTGAAGGGAAAGGTGGGGCTGAGCCTGACTGCAAAAGTGAAAAGGATGTCTGTGAATTTGGTTTCCAAAAATTGTGGTCCCATGAAATTGTACCACAATTCATGTTAACAGTCTAATTGTGTTGCTTTAAATCTTAATACTGTAAGTCAGTATTTCTGTCTTTGAATCCTTCTGAAATCAGTCTGAGAGAAACCAAAAATCCAAAAGCATAAGCGCTCCAAGGAAGCACAAACCACAAGTATTCAACTAAATTGTTGATTTATTAGCCACAGTGGAGCCCCTAGCACCTCAACAACAAGCCTTCAAGGCGAAAACCACAGTGAATGCAATACACCTGTTATACAATTCAAAATGCATGACATCACAATGGGAAGTGACCCAACATACAAAAATGATGATAAAGTCATATCAAAATACACTTTATACATAGAAATACTTCCTAAAAAACTCATTCTAATGTCACTACCTACTTTATATTTTAATAAACGAAAGAAAAATGTCCATTTAAATTCAAAGCAGGAAGAAAAGCCAAATTGCAAAAAGAAAATACATAATAAGCATAGCAATTCATTAAATAGTTTAAATGTTTAGTGGGAATCTCCCAAAGAAAGGGATACACCAACACATTTATTATTTATTTCACAAAATTCAGTAGCTTATCAAAGTATTTTGCAAAAACACAAAAGAAAGAAAAAGACTTCATATGTGTGCACAGAATGTGTTTAAAATGGGCTATAACAGTACATGCTAAATATCATAGGATAAAGTATGCACCTGAAAGCCTTTTTCTCTTCTTTCCTTGAGAGAAAACTACTCATACTAGGCCTCTGCACAGAAATAAGAACAGAATCTAGAAAAGAGGGCATAAAAATGAAGCAAATGTTAATAATTGTAAAGACAATCATTTTAATAATTATGCCTAATTAGATAATCTCCAAAAGTTACAGGAATATCCAGAAAGGGAAGGAGTGGAGGCGGGGAGGGAAGAATGGGGGGTGAGAGGATAAGTAGGGTGAGAGAGGTAAAGGTAAAGAAGAGGAGAGAAGGCGAAATAGACAATCCAAATGTGAACGTCCAGACTTCCAAAGCTTTAAAAACAGCATGGCAAGTTACTATACTTAGGGAATGGTTTCAGATCCCATCTTTCATTGAGGCCCTTGGGCCTCACTGTATCTGCTTTAAATAGCCAATAGCTTTCTCTCTGCATAAGGAGGTTCTAGGGAAGAAGCTCAAGAATTTGTAAAATGGTTAAATGATAATGAATGTAATCTATGGTTTACATCTAACATTGAGAATGAATGTATTAATTTTGGACATCACCTTAATAGGGTACATGGACACAGGTAGTGTGTGTACAAAGGGCTATAGAAAGGAATGGCTACAAATTCACTATTAAGGTATAATAGTTCACACCACAAAATTGAAAAATTCTATACCCTATAGCCAGCTTGTAAAATTAGAAGGAATTGTACTAGTAATAATGATTTTCTGCAGCAGGCAGAGGAATTGCTGGCCAGATTTAAGAGAGAGGGTATAGAGAGCAGGTTTAACCGATGCTCTAAGTTAAGTGCAGACAGTGACACAGAAAGACTTATTGGAACACAAGAAAGATCTAAGTAAAAGAAAGATAGCCAAAAGATTACATTCTGTACAGACTATAATGCACTGGCAGAACACATAGGAAATATTATTTGGAATAGTTGGGAAGTTTTAAAGGTGATCATACACTGAGGAATTTGGTCTCAGATAGTCCTAGAATTACATTCAAGAGAGCAACAACTTTGCAGGATAAGTTGGTAAGAAGTCAGTTTTATGAAAAGAAAAAACAGCATAGACAAGTGTGGCTGCAAGTAAAACCAGCAGGACTGTATAAGTGTGGGGATGCAATATTTGTAAGTACATGCTACCAGGAAAAATATAGTCTTACCTAATAATATTAACATCAAAATAAGTGACTTCATAACATGTGCAACCACCTTTGTTGTTTACATTCTATGGTGTAGATGTGGCCTTTATTATATAGGCAAAACAGTGAGAACATTAAAGGAACAGATACAAGAGCATGTTTGTTCTCTTTTTAATCAAAAATGGATAAAGCCTGTTGTTAACATTTTTGTAAAATTCATCAATCGGACCCAAGTTGTTTTAAATTCATGGGTCTTGAATGTGTATGAAACCCAGTAAGGGGTGGTGATAGACAAAACCTCCTTATGCAGAGAAAAGCTATTGTCTATTTAAAGCAGATACAGTGAGGCCCAAGGGCCTCAATGAAAGATAGGATCTGAAACCATTCCTAAGTGTAGTAACTTGCCACACTGTTTTTAAAGCTTTGGAAGTTTGGACGTTCACATTTGGATTGTCTATTTACGTCTTCTCTCCTCTTCTTTACCTTTACCTCTCTCACCCTACCTATCCTCTCTCTCCCCCCATTTTCCTCCCCGCCTCTGCTCCTCCGCTTCTGGATATTCCTGTAACTTTTAGAGATGATCTAATTAGGCATAATTATTAAAATGATTGCCTTACAATTATTAACATTTGTTTCATTTTATGCCCTCTTTTTCTAGATTATCTTCTTATTTCCATTGCAGATGGCCTAGTATAAGCAGTTTTCTCCCAAAGGAAAAGAAAGAGAAAACGGGTTTTCCAGAAGTTTATACTTTATCCTATGATATTTAGCATGTACTGTTATAGCCCATTTTAAACACATTCTATGTACATGTATGGTCTTTTTTTTTCTTGTGTTTTCTAAAATACTTTGATAAGCTATTGAATTTTGTGAAATAAATAGTAAATGTGTTGGTGTACCCCTTTCTTTAGGAGATCCCACTAAAATGTTAAATATTTAATGAATTGCTATGCTTATTATGTATTTTCTTTTTGCAATTTAGCTTTTCTTCCTGCTTTGAATTTAAATGGACATTTTTCTTTTCGTTTATTAAAATATAAAGTAAGCAGTGACATTAGAATGAGTTTTTGGAAGTATTTCTATGTATAAAGTGTATTTTGATATGACTTTATCATCATTTTTGTATGTTGGGTCACTTCCCATTGTGATGTCATGCATTTTGAATTGTATAACAGGTGTATTAGCATTCACTGTGGTTTCTTCCCTTGAAGGCTTGTTGCTGAGGTGCTAGGGGCTCCCACTGTGGCTAATAAATCAACAATTTAGTTGAATACTTGTGGTTTGTGTGCTTCCTTGGAGCGCTTGTGCTTTTGGATTTTAATGTACAAATACAGGTTGGCAACCTTGTCTACGCTTGAACTTACCGAGGACTTGAGCGCAGAGCTTTCTTTGGATGAGAAAACAAAGCTGGCCAAATTGATCGTGGTTGTTTGTTCAAGAAGTTTGTATGGTTGCAGGGTAATGAATCCTTATTGTTGCACAGGTTTTTGTAGTATAGTAATGGACTAGTTGGGAAAATATTTTATTGAGTAGTGTTATGATTGACTGCTCATTCTAATCCCAGTTTTTGAATTCTTTCATATGGGACTCAGAGGCAGGTTAGAATTTCTCTAATGGAGGTTCCTTTCTATAAGGAGTGCAATTGTCTGGCTCTATCATATGCAGCAACAAAAATGAAATACACTCTTGATAGTTTGTACCCCAGCCAAGTAAACACAAGAACATTCCTTATACTTTGTGGTACCTCTACCTGCCTCAACAAAGACAAATAAACAGAAGCACAGTCCTGGTGATCTGTGTCAACTGGAATGCCCCACCTCTACAAATAAATACAGTAGGAATTTCCCAGGATTCTCAAGAACTGTCAGCCAAAATGCCTCGGTACAACTGAGAGCACTGAAGGCTTAAAGCATGCCTTATGTGATCCATGATACTATCTGTCATTCATTACTATTTTAGGGCAGTGGATGGTTCTGGTATGTGCATGTATTCCTCAACACCAGTACATACAGACATGCACATGCACACATATAATACTCTTCATAAAAAATAATTTTGACATGTGACACCAAACTGTGTTTGTGTCACTACTGTCTCTGTCCTGAGTGCTCAGATCCACAACATTCCGTAAGAGAAAGCATGATGTCATTTAAGTCTCAGCACGGTTTTCTTTTGCAAAAACAGGTAGTGTATGTTGAACACCTTGGTATATAAAATTATTCCTGTCACTATAAGATTAAACATTATTGCTTTTTAAAGAAAAAAATATTTTGTAAAGGACTGGGGTGTAGAAATAAACAATGACTAAGTACTAGGTGGTATCATCAGGCCTGGAAAGGAGCAGCAATGAAAAGTATATAAGAAAACCCCATAATAAGTCTGAAGAACTTTTAGTTTATTTAAAGCCAGTTTCTATTGCTAGCACATGTAACCATTAAAAAAAGTTTAAGTTCTAAATCACCAATGATCTTTGAGTTGAGGCGGGTATTATTTGTAGCCTGCTTCTGTTCAGAAGCCAACAACTAGCTGTTAATTGCTAGTGGTTATAAATTGCTGTCTGAATATCCTGCCTGCAAACTTGACAAGATGGCAAAATGGAGAGTATATGACCTGGACATCCAGCATATGGTAATCAAACTTGCTGATTAACAATCGATTTAGCACTTTTGATTTGATTTTGTTTGATTTGTTTTTCAGACTTGTTAGAAGATGAGCAGACAGCCCATTTTCCCATGCAACAAGTATATAAAATAAAACAAGCATGATACATAAAAAAAATCAACATTCAATAATAATTACAACTGAAACTTGAATATAACCATTTTTTCAATCTTGTCTTGAAAGTGCACAGTCTTGTGCAAATGGTAATATCCTAGTACTGAAAAATTCATTAGAGGCAGGTCATGGAATGGAGAAAGAACTGAGCAAATCTTTTTTTTTTAAATCAAAGTTGTATACTAAGGCAGTCTAGGATCCCATCTGCCCTGTTCCTCCACCCTCCTCTGGTGACCATCTCCATAGGACTTAACTCATCCAACCCTTGTTTCCCCATGGATTGTCCATATGGCAGGTCCTACAGAATCTCACATTCAAATTTGGGACAGCTGGGCCTGGTGGTGATGCCGCTGGAGGATTGGCACGCAAGGTGTCATAGCCTGTCTCACCTTTTTTTCCCTCCTGTTTCTCCTCTACCATAGCTGGGGGCAGGCATGTGGCTTAAGTATAGGCCTGCATGCTTTGCAGAGTCCTGCAGTTCCTTATTTACATGCTGCTCCCATCCTGCACTGCCATCAGACCTCAGCCTGGTGGAAATCTTTTAATAGAGCTAACATGCCCTCCCGCCTTGGGAGAGGAGAGCAGTATGTTGAACACTGATTCCTCCCAACCCACAGCTGACCTCCAGTACACCAAGTCCATTCCTGAACATGGGTTGCCAGTGTGGTGGCAAGTAAAGTACTTATTGCCTCAGCCTCTATGCTACTGCCCAGCCACGGAACTGAACAAATCTTGAGGTGCCTCTGTCTGCTTCTAGAAGGATTGGTTCTGAATGGAAAATGCCTTTGACTCAATTATGCCAGCCAGAAATCACAGTGTTCCCAAAGAATGACTAATCATGCCTTTTGGATAAGCCCAAACAGAGAGCAGCATCTGTGAGTGACTCCTATGCCACTAGCCCTTAAAGGTGTATCCCATAAATAATCAATCTCCCAATCAGGCAATGGATGGGTGAATCTGTTTCTCTGATTGTGGGGTTTTACCATACAGCAAAGAAAACTAGTGAATGAACCCACGGACTGTATCCCCAAGAAAATAAAAGTTGTAGCTTCTGTTACCTCCAAATCACAATAAATGATTTAAAGCAGGCAACAGGAAACACAGATGAAACAGCAGTATATGCCGACTTACAAAATGGGTAGGAGTTTCCTCTGTCCTGATTGATCAGGATGTGTGTTCTTGTAGGACAACCATGAAACTAGCATTTTTGGGGGCAAGCTGGACACAGCACAGCCCACATATTCATGCCTGCCAGAAACTTTGAAAAATACTGACAGCCATGTTTGTGCTGTGAAAAAAAGGACCCAACACCCAGTTCTGCACTAAGACACAAAACATTATTTTAGACAGTTTTGACTCACCATCCACCTCACACCTCAACTAATTACCAATACATCACAGTATAAGTCATTTAAAAACATGTTCTCACCTTTTGTTTTGTTTCTTTTGTTTATTTTACATAGGCCGTTGTCCCAGTTGGCCTGTGTATGTCTTCCTCACTGCTAACTCCTATAGCAGCCATGAACCACACCATGTGCCCCAACATACAATGCCAACTTCTTGCTCATAAGCGCTCTCTCCCCTTGCACTGTATATCGCGGCACATCCTGGAGCATCACTGGATTTTTGTGGCTTCTTGGCCATGATATTTAAAATGAACTGGCCTTTTTGTCAGAAGTCACTAGCTCAGTTTTACTCTAATCTGAACCCTAACAGCCCTTCTCTTTTGTTTTGTTTTTGAAACAGTGTCTGTCACAGGCCTCATAGCTCTCTCACTGAGTTATAAGCAGAAATTGCCACTCCTTAGGTTTTCCATGAAGCCGTGAGTGAACGCCAGCTGCACCTCTATATCTAGCAATAAAGCTTTGAAATATCCTACTGGTCTGTGAGTGTGCTTTTGAGGCTTAGGAGTGCAGACACACCTTGGACGCGCAGCACTGTCAGTCACTCTGCCCACTCACTTACTCACACCTGTTCCCCTAACACTTTGATTGTCCACCAACAGCCCAATCACTGCAATTGCTAAACATGTAGTGAAATGAAGTAAAACATCCATACCTCACTGGCTGTCCACCCCTGACTTGCTATATTTTAACATGATTCCCTGCACAATTCCTGGCAGACTTGGCCATCAAGCTGCCCAGCTGCTCTTCCCACAGTCTGCTCGTCAAATAAGAAACCCAACACTTCTACAGCAAATGGCATTTTCTCCTACTTCCTCACATCTTTCTGTTGGATACTGGCATATGTGACAGGATCGGGCATGCTCCCTTGCACATGAGCCAAGTCGCATGTCATAAGGCCAACCACCTCTCACATTCGTGCAGGATATCCTTTCAGTTTTGCCGTATCCTGTGTATGAATATGTGTGGCCAGCTCAAAAGCATGCAGTATAGTTCCCAAAGGCTAGCTACCTCGCATATTCATGCAGGATACTGGCAACACTGAAAGGATATTCTGCAAGAATGTGTAAGTTGGCCAGCCTTGCAAACATGCAACATGCTTGTGTGTGAGGGTGAGCATGACCCATTTAGAAGACCAGTTTGCCAGGGTTGGTGGGGGGTCAGACATTGTCCCAAACTTAATCTTATCAACAACAATGTGGCGATGCCATGTGAGGGCGCAACCTAATTCACAGAAGGAGGATACCATATCTATCATTGAAATCAAAAGCATGACAAGTCAGACCTGAAACAGGGGCTGTTTTGTTTTAATTTTCAAATGATAGTGATTTTATATAATATGTTCCCTTTTTATTTTTTTTATTACTTTTGAATGAGAACCCATTTTATAAGCACAATAAGGCACTCCAGGTGGTGATCATCATGGGTTAATGCACTTTCATGTGCTAAAGACACTCTGTGCAGGGGCCTTATGCCTCACTGTACATCTGTGCCTGTGTTAACTCATGACAACCACCACCCATGACTTATTGCTTACACACCACACTTGGTGAAAAATTTGAGAAACCAAAGGTTCAGAATCTGTGGCCCCACTCACAAAGTACATGAGGGCCCTGTGAGAAGAAAAAGTTCATGACTGACCTTTGTGTTGGGGAGGGAGTGCAAATTATGATTGACAACCCCAAGGAAGACCCCACCACTGATTTGCCAAGACTCCAAAGCCCCCAAACCCTAATATTTTATCATTTTCCTGCTTTGTGATCTTTACGTTCTTTAACCGTAATGTCTTCATTAACATAGTAGTTGTTTTTCCTTGCAATGAATGTCCTTCTTTTGCGACTCACAGAATGATATCCTCATTCTCAAATGTTCCTTTGGGACCGTGGCGAAATTGAATAAACAGACTAGTTGAGATATTTCAAGGGCCATATTTCCATGTTAACCCACTTGTCCAGAGTAGTGCATGGTCCTGTAAGGCCTTAGCACTCATATTAACCCCTCTGAGAAAATGCTCCCTAGCCTACCACAAGGTGTCATCTGTATGGCCCAGGTTAGGAGCAGTGGTGTGGTGGCATCGCCCTTATCTTCATGCTGCCAAACCAGCTCCTCAAGTTCATCCCGAATTTCAGATGCTGGCATGGAAATACAACATGCTACCCTCTTACCAGTGTCTGATCCTGCATACAACGTTCTTTATATCTTTTTTCTTGATGTTTTGACCGACCCCAAATTTTCAACATAGTTTTATGAACCCCCACTTCTGAACATGACTGGTGTCATTTTAATATGCTGTCTGAAACATCATTTCATGCCACAAGTGTGAAAACACGTTTTGGGCAAGATTTTAAAACAACAGCTGTCACATTCATGAGGTGGTTTTAACAAGATGCTCTGTTGAAAATGTAGGGTTAATAATACTGACAATTACCAACATTATGAGCAAGCAATAAAAATGGGACTGTACTTTCCTAATTTTGTTGATTCTGTATATTGTGACCCAAAATGATTCAACATAGACTTCTTATTATTCCACCTCATGAACTGGGTAGGTACATTTTTAAATCCTGCATGAAAGGTGATTTTGCAGCAACTACAAAATCACCTTTCAGGGCAGATTTGAAAGTGTTCAACTACCTTGTTCATGAGGTGGATCCCAAAAAGGCCATGTTGAAAATGTGGGGAAATATTAAAAGATGACAAAGTAGTGAGTAAAAGTTCAAAATGCATTAGAAATACATTCACCACACTTACCTTATTTCCACAGTTCACAGTCCCAGTTGCAGGAGGAGAGCCTCTTTTGGCTTGGAGACTGGGTTTATGACAGTGGACTGTTCTTAAGCAGATGAAGGGTGGTGGGTGCTGAGTGGGTGGTTGGGGTGGGGGTGTTGAGACCACAAAAGACATCAATGTACAGTTTTCATTGTGTCGGGAAATAAAAGACTTGGGACTGCTTTCTTTATTGCAGGTATATTGGTCTGCTGTTAAGTGGCACTGGGTGGACCCCATTGTTGCTATAAATGGGGGACACTGACAGACATACAGAGAGGGAGGTTCAAGTGTATAGTGGCAAAAGGGTGGGCACCCTGATGCTGCTCAATATTGAGGTGGAGGGTGATTATAGACTGGTACTGGGGTTGTGCACCCTGGTGTGAGAAACACATGTACTGAATTAATACAGCAGCAGGGTGAAGGTACAACAGAGGAGAGGATCACCAAGGAGGCTATAAAGGATAAGGCTTTCTAAAGGTACATAACTGGAAAGAGGAAGGCAAGAGGTAGGTTAATGAGGATCAGGAGAACTGAAAGGGACTGTGCAGAGGAAGATCAACAAAAAGCTCAAATTTTAAATAAGTACTTCTACTCCGTCTTCACAATTGGGAGATGGGAACAGACCAACATGTGTCAGGAAGTACCAGGGAGAGGGGAGTGGATACAAACCATTCTCAGAGGAGAGAGTCTGAAGCGGATTGGAAGCCCTAAAGGAAAACAAGGTGATAGGGAGAATGGGATCCACCTAAGGGTACTAAAGAACTGGGCACAGAGCTAGCCACCCCATGACAACACTATTCAGCACCTCATTGGAGAAGAGAATAGTTCCAGAGGACTGGAGGAGGGCTAGTGTGGTCCCTCTGCACAAGAGTGGCAGCAGGGAGGAGGCTAGCAATTGCAGACCAGTCACTTCACATAAGTGGTAGGGAAATTAATGGAAACCCTACTGAAGAAGAGACTGATGGAGCACCCAGAGGCAAATGGACTGCAGGACCACAGGCAGCATCATTTCACAGTGGGGAGGTCATGTCAAATATATCTCATAGATTTTTGATTGGGTAACTAGAGAAGTGGATCGGGAGGGCAGTGGATGTGGTCTATCTGGACTTCAATAAGATCTTTGACACTAAACCACACAGGAGGCTGATTAAGAAACTTAGCAAACTGGGATTGGGGAAAAGATGGCAAGTTTGGCATTGAGGGATAGGAGGCAGAGGGTGGTGGTTAACAGCAGTCACTCAGGGGCAGGAAAGTGACCAGCGGAGTACCACAGAGATTAGTACTGGGTCCTGTCCTCTCTAGTGTTTTCACAGATGACATTGTTGTGGGACTGGTGTGTCTATTTGGGGATGACATGAAAATCTGCAACAGGGTGGACTCCCAGAATGGGGTGGAATACAAAGGAAACACAGGGCTGTGTATAAGAATGGGGAGGTACTTACAGTCCTCAAGCAAAACAGGACCCTTCAGTTAATGATATCTGATGATCTCAAAGTGGCAGGACGGGTGCAACAAGGCAGTAGGCAAGGCTAGCCAGATGTTGAGGTACATAGGAAGGAGATTTCTAGTAGAAGGAAGTGGTGTTGTCACTGTATTGCTCACTAAGGAGACACCACCTGGAGTACTTTGTCCAATTTTGGAAGCCACACCTCTGTAAGGACATTGACAGGGTGGAGGTGGTCCAGAGAAGGGCTACCAGGATGGTGGGCGGAGTTGTATGAGAAACCATATGGGGAAGGTCTGCAGGATCGCAACACATACCCCTCAGGCTCATTTATTTTCTTGCAGAAATGATTCCCTGGCTAGCACTTGTTTTCAGCCATGCATTAGATACTTCTATTGCTTGGCTAACCACCAATCAGCTTGTGGGATTTTCCTTTCACATTTTTAAAGAATTTTGATGCGGCCCCAGGGTGTAAAGATATGAGTCTGAAGGCTAAATTTCTGTCTGGCCTTGAAGTGCATCAAAGTACTATAAGTCACAGCCTGAAGTGTCTCATTCCACTTTATAGAAGGACATTTTTAAATAGTATTTTAATGAAATGTACAGAAATGTGGTTTGGTAACAATCAAAGAAGTACTTTTGTTTCTAGGAAACAGAAGCATCAGATAGTCCTCTTTAACACATGTGGGTCAGTTTCAGATTGTTGAGTGCCACTGTTGCTGATTGTAAGGTCAGTTCTATACAAGAGACTTCAATTATAAGCCAGGGAGGTGGGAGAATGACTGAGTGCTGATTAAAGAGCTAAATCACCACCGTGCTGGGGCTTTAAGGGAGGAAGATGGCTTGATGCTAGAGGTTGGTCCAGTGGGGTTTTGCTATTTCAGTGATGGGGTGTAGACACAAGGTGGGGAGGTCAGTTGCTGACTTGGCATGGTGGGGGCAAATTACATGTTCTTATTACTATAATCAGCACCAGGCCCCCTACTGGCTAAATGAACTCCCCAAGACTTTATAAGCAAAAGGGTATCTGAATTCAAGGTGGGCCTCAAACAGCATCTCATAACATGTGCAAAGTGCACCTGCAGCACAGGAGTCACTTGATAATCTAGGCTTTAAACCTAGGTCCCTCCCATTTGGGGCTACTCTAAAGAACTCTGAACCCTGTCCCTTCCCAGCCCAGCCTAGTGAGTAAGTAAGCTACTCATATCAGCTTTTATCTGCCTGCAGTTATGCCTCACCACATTTCCCTCCCACCCCCAACTAGACAAGGTACTTTGTGCTGCTCCACCACCACCCCCATTGCACCCCTCTCCCACCACCCCTGGGAGTAATTCTAACCCTGCTGTTGGGTTTATTAACAACTAGCCTGCCACCCTTGGAGTAATCTCCAACAACCTCTCAGACCTATCAACTTTTGTCTAACAACTGACCCTGGAGGTCGCTGTGGGTAGGGGTGGGGGTTTAAAATAGGTGCACTTAATCCTGTTATCAGATATCTTCTAGTTCTGTTATAATCCTTGTTCACAATGTGTCCAACTTTGATGTAATTTGCTCTTGTATGCCAATTGAGCAGGCCCTCTGTAACCACTGTACTGTGTATGTCCCACTTGTCCACTCCTGACGTGGAACCTTTGTAAAAGAGCTCATGCTCAAAGGTCTCTCTGAATGAATAAATAAATAAATGTTTTGCTAGGACTGTGGGTGGAGTAGGAAATGTAGGTGCTAGAGGGTGAAGAAGTTGGGTGTAAGTAAGGTGTGTAGTCTGGATGGCAGTTTGTCAAAGTGGGTGGAGGGTGGTTTCAACATTTGAAAACCATTTTGTTTAAAAGAAAAGAACTTTGCTGCTCCAAGTTGGAATGAAGTCAGAAAACATCGCCCTGCTACATATAATGTAAAGTTTATGACTTTGCACTAACTTTGCCAGCATAGTAGAAACATTTACTGCATCTTCTATTTCCAAGGAGTAGCATTAAAGCAATTTACTATGCTATGCTCAGAGGGCTTGGTTGCAGGCAGTGCTACTTGGAAGTCCCCCACTCACCCTCCACTTGCCTTTGTGTCCACGTTGGATCAAGTTGCCTGCAAATTAACAGAAAAGAGAAGGAAATAAATGCCTTAGCTGGGATTTAAATCCAGGCCACACAGAATACAGTCTTGGTTGCGCTACCAGCTGTACCAAGGCAACTGGAAACCTGGGACTTCAAGAAGCACTTTACTATTTTCTAATGCACAACCTGGTGCTGCACAGATAATTACATTTTAATTTGCAAGGGTGCAGTGTGCAAATATATGGAACCCAAACAAACAGAAGAGAGAAAGAAATAAATGCCTTACCTGGGATTTTTGTTTGGATTCCACATACAGTATGTGCACAACACACCGTTGTCTGCATATTACATTTGCAAACTTGCAGTAGACCCTGGAGTCAGTTGAAAACCAATTATGACTGACTTAACACACATTATGACTGATTTTCCAACTAGTTTGAAATTTGTGACTTCAACTAACTAAAGAAAATCCAACCAATTTTTTTCAACTTTCACCATTGTTGCATTTTATTATGTAGTAGTTTGCCACTTTTTAGCTCCTTATCTCGTGCCAAATAACACCATTAGGGAGTAATTAACAGACAGTTAATCACTAGTCATACCTCATTGCTTAATAAATCACACTTTGGTTTACATACAATTCTGTACACACATCACAACCACTCACAGGGTCAACCTTAATCTTATTTTTGCACTAGCCAACAGGGCAAGGTGATTCAAAATTGCAGTAGCCCAGCAAATGACTGCAGTAGCCCACAATTAAAATGGCAAATTTTGATCAGTTATGCAGGAAACAATTCAAGCTAAGAAATACTGTGATTATTGTACATTTATCATGTTTCCTATTCCTTCCTGCCACATCTGCAATGCAAAAAATAAAAATAAAAAGGCTGCAATGCCATCACATACAGTGAATCCCACATTGTTTTGTACCACGGCCTTCTATCTTCCATAGACATCACAGCAGCAAATGTTCAGTCAAGCAGACATACCTACACACACACACACACACACACACACACACACACACAGCTGACACCATAATGAACCTCACCACACTCTCACCACCATACAGGGCAATGAACAGAGTCTGGCAGAGGAAGACATCGCTCAGCTCCCACCATATAGTCAGCTGGAGACATGCACTTGGAAGTTTTTGTACAGTGAGCCAGGAGCACATCTAAGATTTCTGGTGGGGCTTCACAAACTAAGGGGTTTGAGAATAGTAATCTGTGCATTTTTTCAGATTGACTATGTGTTATTATTAGGAAGACTGTACATATCATTTGTTACAGACATTTAACAGGAAGACTACATGTTTTTTACCACAAGCCAGTAATGTAAGTTGAAGAAATTCTACAATATTATATATTCACATAGAACTCTGATGAGTGATAATTATTAGTATAATTTTCTTTACAAATCACTTCACAGCTTAAGAAACATGCACTTATTTATCCTTCTATTCCCCCATCCTCCCACTTAAGCCCACCCCCACCTATGACCCCTCGGGTATGCAGTGATATTGGCCTATAGTTACAGTAACCCTGGATACAATTACTGGAGAAGGCCTAAAGAGATTTTGAGATTTTCTAGTAGTGTTTTTTAAAATGTGTTATATTCTGTACCTTATTCAATTAAATAGTTAATAAGGTATGTAAGAGGCCATACTTTCTGGTAATAATGTGGCCTCTTCGTTATTCAAGCAATCGTGCTTTCTGCTTGTTAAGCAGAGTCTCTTTTAACTATTCTGTGTACGTGAATGCTCTGATCCAGCCAATGGTACATGATTACTTTCTTGGCGATAGGGATACTAATGCCATGTGTTTTCATTGATTACCAATCAACAGGTCCCCATAATCCCCATTATACAAATTTCTGGTCTAAAAGCTTCAGATAGACCTAATAGAGGATCCAAATTAGACTTAATGATGGACCAGAAAGGTGTGACTTTATTACATTCCCACAGAATATGCAGTAGCTGCAGGACTTTCCTTGCAACGAAAGCAAAGATTTTAGGAAGCTTCCCTGTTTGGTAAAGTCTGGCAGGAGTATAGTATAGATCATGCAATGCATAACATTGTAGAATACGATATCTAACCCACTTCACTTCTTGATATAGTTGTGACCAGAATTTAGACCATGGTCGTGGTGTTGGGGATTCTGAGGGTAGTACCTGGTCCCAAACATAATATGGTACTCTCGCAGTTCCTCTGTGCCATCCCTTAGGAGGCAATAGAGAAAAAGATAATATGGGATGAGGGTAAATTGAAATAGCCGGGAGAAACAGGTCTGTTAAGTACTGTGCCCAAGACCCAGTTCCAAAATGTTGTAGAAGCATATGTTGTAGTTGGATGTATTTAAAGCAAAAGAATTAGGGAAGTTAAACTGCTCGAGCTGTTTGGAATGACATCAATTTGTGTTCCTGTAATAAGTCTATAACTTTAAGCTGAGTATTCCTGGCCAGAAGTTGTATGGAATGGACAGACCCTGATCTTGAAGTTGAGATTACCACATATAGGCTGGGAAACATCTTTAGCAAGGATATCTGAATGTGTTACATAGCTGAGTGTGCACTCAAGAGTTATCCCTATGGGTAGATTCCTAAAACTTTTAATTAAATTCTTAGAAGAAGAAAAAATGAGAGTATTGAGAGATATATTATATGGAGAGACAAGGGTCTTTTCTATTTGAAGCCAAGGGTTGATATTGGGTCTGCTCGTCGGTGGCCCAGCTTTCATCCAGTGTGTAAGAACTGAACATGTAATGGAGAACTGATAAAGATGCAAATCTGGAAGTTGTAGACCTCCGTTCACTTTGCTCCTCTGTAATTTAAAGAGAGCCGCCCGAGTGTCTTGCCACCCCATAGGAAGTTAGATATAAGTCTGCGAATTTGTGTAAACCAAATTTTGGGTAGAAGAGACATCGTACCTGTAAGGGTACAATATTCATGGAAGAACATTCATTTTCAGTACATTTACACGCCCACAGAGAGAAAGTGGAAGCATAGCCCGGAGAGATCCATTTTGATCTGATCGAGGACTTTATCAAGATTGTATTGCTTCATTTTCACTTCAGAACAAGAGATATATCCCCAGATATTTTAGTTTTTCTTTTGTCCAGCTAAACCCTAAATGAGCGACATCTGCTGGGAAGTGTGGACATTTAAAGGCATTAATTCTGTCTTGTCTATATTAAGCTTGTAATTAGAAAATTTGCCAAATTCCATAATAAGTTCAAGCGGCAGTAATTGATTTTGAGGGTATGCAACATGGAGTAAAATATCATCAACATACACGAAATTTTATACTGGTAAGTCCAGTAGAAATGCCAGATATGTTGGGGAATTATTGATGCATCTAATAAGCGGTTCCAGATATAAATCAAACAAAAGGGGAAGTGGACATCCTGTCTGGTACCTTGCTGTAAATAAAAGATTGTGATAGATTCCCATTACAAAGTATCCGTGCAGAGGGTTGGGTATAAAGAATCTTAATCCATTTGATATACTGCTGGTATGTTATAGGGCTGCAGCAGGTAAAATAGATAGTCCCAGGTGACCCTGTCGAATGCTTACTCTGCATCCAGGAGACCAAGGCAGATGGAATTCTGGACTCCCAGGATGCAGATTTCAAATAGACCAATTTGTGCATATGATTGGAAGACACACTGCCCATGAGAAAGCCAACTTCTTCTCTATTTATGAGACTTTGCCACACTTTAGTCAACCTGGTAGCCAAGATCTTGGTGAGTATTTTCATATCCACGTTGATTAAAGAGATTGGGCGATAGTAATTTGAAGAGGATCCCTATTGGTTTGAGAAGAACCACAACTGTGGCTTCAAATAGGGAAAAGTCTGAGATACCTTGATTAAACATATAATTATAAGTATCTAGGAGAACTGGTACTAGTTTTGCTTTAAAAAGTATAAAGAATTCACGTGTGTAACTGTCTGGTCCTGGGGATTTTTCTAAAGGAAGAGATCAATGGCCATGTTGATTGTCATGGGAAATAGGTGCCTTGAGTGAATTCTTGACTATCATTAAGTTATGAAGTTGAATCGGTTGTAAAAGCTGGTCTACCATTTCTGGGCAGAAAGGAGAAAACTGGGAACATAAGGTTTTATAATATTCCTGAAACAGTTTACTGTATCTCTAGGGAAGTAACAATTTGTCCTCTGGTTTTGAATACTTGGAACTACTCTGTCAGAGGACTGTGCCTTGAGTCGTGAGGGCCAAGAGTTTTCCTGCCTTGTCCCTATTCAGTAGTGAATTTTGGAGCGTATAAGGAGATATTCTGCATGTTCAGTTAAGACTGAATTATATCGATCTCTTAGAATTTCTAAGGTATTAAGCTCATCTATGGTGGACTCAGTAGAGAGTGCTAGTTCCGAACTCTGATGTCTTGTAACAGGGCTGAGGTTACCTTTTTATGTTGATTGGCGGCGCATGTGCAAGAAACATGTTGGGTCAACTTTCTCCACAAGCAGGTTGTGGGAGGCGTGGCACTGTTGTGCCCAATGCCCCCACAGCCTGCAAAGGCTTGTCCCCATCCCCAATGCTGTGGCATGATGCTGCTGACAGTAGTTCAGCCAGCGCTCACAACTTTAAAAATCAGCCTCTGCAATCAACGCCACCTTGTCATTGCAGCGTCAGCCATCTGCTGCAATGAGGGAGCAACCCGTCACTGCAGGGAGGATGTGAAACCCTGATATTGTTTGTGAACATGGCGGTGGGTCGCCGTGTTCTCAAACAATATAACCCCACTGTGTTTACTTACGGGGAGCCCACTCCCATCAGCATTCTGTAACCCCCGTGTTGTTCCTGCCGACGGGTGCCCAATCCCCATTGGCATAATGATACCCACCCTGCTCCTGCCGATGGGGTGCCCAATCCCCATCATCATAATGAACTCCCCTTCCGCTTCTATAGCTGAGGGGTGCCCAATCCCCCAGCTCCTGCAGCCCTCCCTTTCCTTGTTTGCTGACAGGGTGCCCAGTCCCTTGTCAGCTAACACACCCACCCACACAGGTGGCATGCTGGGAGCCCACCCCAGCGTGCACAAAGCACCTGTTAAAGAGGAAAATGGTCACCCAATGTCTTATTTTTTTTCAGCCTGTGAAGAAAAACGGTTCCTCAGAGCTCTCCCAGGCCCTCCCACAACCCGCACCCACCCACTGTGCACCCTGCCTCCACACCCCTCACCCCATACTTACCTCCGAGTCTGGCGCAACAATCTTCTGTGGGCCGGGAACACGTCTGCACTCTTCAAAGCGACCACGAACTGAGAAAATGTCGGTAAGCTGTATAATGTAATAAATAGGTTTTTTCCAACTTTAGTGCATATCTCGAGCATTTTGGGACTTTTTTCACCAAATTTTCAACATGGGGTTTTGGGACCCTCCTCATGAATTCTTGAACTGTCATGGCATTAATCGCCCCGAAAGGTGGTTTCGGGTCACTGTGTGGAATCATCTCTCAGGGCCAGTTAACGAAATGACAGTGCCAGTGTTCATGAGGTCGGCTCAAAAAGCCTACTTTGCAAATTTGGTGGTAAAACTAAAAATGACTGTTTTATTTAATGTATGCAAGTAGTTGCTACGTATGCTTGTAACTTCAAATTTACAATATTTTCATGCCAGATTTTCAATATTACCATTTTCTCACACCTCCTCGTGAGCAGTACAGCTGTCATTGTTCACATCCTGGCTGAAATGTGTTTTCGTAGTGCGGCACAGAATAGCATGGTTGCTGTGGGAAATCAGTGTTCAGGACAGATTAAGAAATGACAGTGATCCTGTTGATCAGTAGAGGTCCTAAAATGCCTATGTTGAAAATTTGGTAATGATACTCCATAAAATGATTGTGTTACGAGCGTGCTCAGTCCACGCACACTGGTGACTTTGCAATTTATAATATTTTCACCCAGATTTTCAACATTGCCATTTTCCCTGACCTACTTATGAACAGTGTAGCTGCCATTTTTCCCATCCTGGCCAAAATGTGTTTCGCACTTCCAGCACAGAATAGAACGGTTGCTGTGGGAAATCACAGTCCGGGACAGATTAAGAAAATGACAATGATACTGTTCATGAGCAGAGGTCCTAAAATGCCTATGTTGAAAATTTGGTGATGATAGCCCATCAATTGACTGTGTTACAAGTGTGCATTGTGCACTTTTCATGCACCCTTTGTAATTTTGCAGATTTGTAATATTGTCACACCAGATTTTCAACAGTGCTATTTTTTCACACCTCATAAGCAGTACAGCTGTCATTTTTCACATCCTGACCGAAATGTGTTTTCACAGTTCTATGTAGAATAACGGGTCACTGTGGGAAGTCCGTGTTCGACAGATTAAAAAATTACAGTGGCACTGTTCATGAGCAGAGGTCCTAAATCCCTATGTTGAAAATTTGGTGACGAAACTCCATAACATGACTGTTAACAAGCGTAGCTGAACTGTTTCCAAGCACCCTTGTAACTTCACAAATTGTAATACTGCCACGCCACATTTTCAACGGTGGCATTTTTCACAACTCCTTATGAACACTACAGCTGTCATTTTCACATCCTGGCTAAAATATGTTTTACATTCCTGCCGGACAATAGCACGGTCACTCTGGGAAATCAGTGTTTGAGACAGATTAAGATCAACTAAGTGAGAGGGTGACCGAGCTCAACTGAGCTCTGTCGGAACTGCTGTGGATTTGTTTGTGGGCAGACAAAGGCCCCAACACAAGAGCCCACTACAAAAGGGCAGCCTGCAGCACTGGGAGAAACAGAACAAGAGAGAGACAGTGAAGGAGGGAAGTGAGCAAACTCACGAAGTGCTGTCCGGACTGCTGCGATTTCTTTGTGGGCAGAAAAGGTGTCAATACAGGCAGGGGCCAGTACAGAAGGCCAGCCTGCAGCGGTGGGAGAAACAGTATGAGCGAGTGAGACAAGGGGACTTAGTGAGCTCAATGGAGCTCTATCAGGACTGCTGGGATTTCTTTGTGGGCAGAAAAAGGCGCCAATGCAGGCAGGGGCCCTGTACAAATGGGCAGCTTGCAGCACCTGGAGCGAACACAATGAGCGATAAGAGAGGAGACTGAGCGATCTCAACGGAGCTCTGTAGGAACAGCTGCAGATTTCTTTGTGGACAGACAAAGGTGCCAATGCAGCCAGGAGCCCCATACAAAAGCGCAGTCTGCAGCGCCAAGAGAAACAGAATGAGGAGTGACAGAGCAGTACTGAGCGAGCTCAACGGAGCTCCAGTGTGACTGCTGCAGATTTCTTTGTTTGCAGAAAAATGCCGCAATGGGCAGGAGCCCAGCATAAAGGCCAGCTTGGCAGCGCCGCAGAAATGGAATGCAGAGTGACAGAGGGGAGTGAGCGAGCTCAGTGGAGCTGTGTTGGGACTGCTTCAGATTTATTTCTGGCCAGAAAAGCTGCCATGCAGGCAGGAGCCCAGTACAAAGGGTAGCCTGCAGCACCAGGAGACACAGACCTGTCGAGTGAGGGAGGGGGAGTCAGTGAGCTCAGCGGGGCTCTGTTGGGACTGCAGCAGATTTGTTTGTGGGCAGAAAAAGGCAGCAATGCAGCAATGCATGCAGGGCCCAGTACAAAAGGGCAGCCTGCAGTGGCAAGAAAACCAGAATGAGTGAGTGAGTGAGCTCAACAGAGCTGTATTGTAACTGCTGCAAATTTCTTTATGGGCATAGAAGGCAGCAATGCAGGCAGGAGTCCCCAAAAGGGCAGCCTGCAGGCGCTGGCAGAACAGAATGAGCGAGTGAGAGAAGGGGAGTGAGCAAGCTCAACGCAACTTTGTCGGGACTGCTGCAGATTCTCTGTAGGCAGAAAAGGCGCAACAGTGAACTAGACTGACTGAATGAGACAGGGGAGTGAGCAACCTCAATGGAGCTCTGTCAGGACAGCTGTGGATTTCTTTGTGAGTAGAAAAAGCCACTGACACAGGCAGGAGCCCAGTACAAAAGGGAAGCCTGTCAGCGCCAGGAGAAACAGAATGAGCGAGTGAGAGAGGGGAGTGAGCCACCCAATGGAGCTCTGTCGGGATAGCTGCGATTTCTTCCTCAGCAGAACAAGGTGCCAACACAAGCAGCAGCCCAGTACAAAAAAGCAGCCTGCAGCACAGGGACAAACAGACTGAGCCAGTGACAGGGCCACTGGGGAGCTCAACAGACCAATGCAATGAACATTCGGCATTGACAAATGCTTGTTTTTAACCATGGCCATATGGATTATTTCTCCGCTCACTGAACATTTAAAAGCTCCCCATAAAATATCTAACTTGGACATAGTGGGCTATTAAGATTTAGGAAATTAGTGATGAAGTCTACGAGCTGTGATTTCAGATATTCTGATCGGAAAAGTTGGTTGTTAAATCTCCAGACCTTGTCTTTAGAGAGGGCGTGCCAGGACTCCAACATAATAAGGTGGGATGGTGCTCTGAGATCATCTTGGAAAGGTAGTTGCAGGATACAATAGATGAAAGATGCCCCATATCCGCAAGAAAGTAATCTAGACGGAGAATGAATTATGGGGAATAGAGTGAAATGAGTATTCCCTTTGATGTGAGAAAAGAGCCCTCCTGGGATCTATTAGACCTACAGAGTCCATCATTTTTCTGATGGCAATTTGTGCAGGGGAGAGAGACAAGAGGCGCCTGGTAGAACAGTCCACAGACAGTAGACTAGATTCCAGCTCCTCCCAGCACAGTAGGGAGGGAAGACCATGGAATCAAGTCGCTCATGAGGGAAATAAAAAGAAGAGTCCCTGTATTGGGGCCATATATGGAGCCAAGCACCACTACTGACTGACCTAGCAGAGCCTTAATCAAAATGTATCTGTGTTGGGAATCTACTATAGTATCCACTAGATGGAAGGGCACTCTCCTTGCTATGAGGATTGCTACTTCCCTTTACGTGTGTCAAGTCCACTCCTTAAGGCTTGACCCACCCAGGATCTTCTTAACTGTAAGACCTGGAGGGGAGGCAAATGGGTTTCTGGAAGAAATGCTATATCAGTGTCTAATTTTCGAGATGCAGCAGTACCTTGGCATGTTTAACCCAAGATTGAGACCCTTTCACATTCCATGAGCACACTTTATAGGACACCATCAGTATTGGTGCATTTTACCACTTTTGGTCAGTAGGCCTGAAATGGTAGAATTTTTCGGGTTGAAGAATAAAAAGAGTAGAGAAACCTTGTCTCACTGCATACCTGAGCCCTCCCCCATCTTGTTCTTAGCTACCCACCTTTCCTTCCCACCCCTTACTTGACTCCCACACCCCCACTCACAGCAGTTTGGATCAATTCCATTAGAGAATGTCCTATAGCTTGGATTGCATGTAAGCACACCAAAAGAAAAGCAATTAAGGAAAAGGACAGTTCAAGAAATAACAAAATAAAAAGCCGAGTACCCCACCCTTACTCTGGTTCAGAATACCCTTCTTCAGTTGCAGTGCTCAGATTACCCCTTCCCATCCCAACTCTTTCAACATATTTATAACATTTAACATATAACTCTGATGTATTAAAGCAATGATGTTGCACTTATCAGTGCTGCTGAATAACGACAAAGAACAATAACCCTATGACAATATAAAATGACATGATCCCTCTTTGTATAGACTCACAGAATAGATCTCCAAAACTTTGAGACATTTACTCCTGCATTAACTTCAGGAGAAAGAGGAATAAAAGATAAAATAAATGACCTGAAAAAATAAAAACATGAAAGCAGGGGGTCTCATGCTGGATCACACCCATAGACCAGGGCTATATTAATTAAATAAGTGTCACAACGGGTCTAGTTCCTTAATTTTTTACAGAAGATTGCTAAATTAGCTAAATCAAAAGCAAGGAAATTAAGCTATGAGCACAAACGCAGAGCTCTGCGTCCCCATGTTAAGATAGAGGGCTCTAGAATTTTCTGTACATATTGCTGTTGTATAGCGTCAAACTCTATTCTATTAAAGCAGTGGGGATGTACTCATTTATACTAATAATCATCTCTATAGAGCTCTGACACTATACAATATAAAATAACAGGATCCCCTTTATATAATCTTATAGACTAGGTCTCCAAAATTTAGAGATTTTTATTCCTCCTTAACATCAGGAAGAAGAGGGGAAATGAGAAGATGGGGTGTCTCTCACTGGATCGCACCCATGGATCAAGGCATTTGTTGATTGACTCATGACTATTACAGCAAAACTGATGCCTTGTATCTAAATACAAAAATTGCTGGCTTAACAAATTGGGGAAACCAGAGAATAAAACTATAAGTGCAAATGTGGAGCTTTGGTCTCTTGTGGGAATACACATAAATGACAGTTGAGAGCACTGTAACTGTGGCTATATAAGGCAATAAAAATCCCTCCTTGTGTGAGCATGCAAGATAAAGCTACTAAGCTTAAGCTCTGATTATTCCCTCCTTAACTTCAGGAGAGAGAGAGGGAGAAAACATGAAAAAATCGGGCGGGGTCTTCCACTGAATTGCACCCGCAGATCAGGGCCATACTAATCAAATGTTGCTACAAGTTTGATGCCCTGGTTCCACTGCAAAACATGCTAGCTTAGCGATTAAAGGGCTGAAAGACTGAGCAATAAGCACAAACTCGACGATCGAAACAACCGTGAACCTCCTCACATATTCCTGCTATTCTCCAAAGGTCCAACACTGAGATTCAGTGTGGCTTCAATAAGTCCAGAATCAGTGCCTGAAGCTCAGAAAGAGCTTGCTCATGTGTCAAATCTTTTCCAGGTGGTCTGGTAATAGACAGACAGCTTGGATGGATACTGCACTTTGTATTTTGTGCTGGCAGCGATCAGCTTGGTAATGATAGGGTGGTATGCTGCCCTTCGCTGTCATATAGCTGCTGGGAGATCCCAAGTAACCGTAACTGCTGACCTTCCCATAGGATTTCCTGAGACCCCTGACTTGTCCTAGGACATGCATTTTATCCAGGTAGTTTAGGAATTTTAATATCAAAGGCCTTGGTGGTTTCCCTGCAGCCAGTTTAGGTCGAAGTGAACGATGGGCCCTCTATGACATATATGGTGTTGTTGGGAGAGGGCCCAGCTATTTTGGTGAGCATCCTCTGCAGAAAAGTGATTGGTACAGTTTATTCTGTTTCTTCTGGAAGGTCAAGATGAGAACGTTATTACGGCGACTTCAGCCTTCCAAATCTTCAAGTTTAGCTTCCATCTGATGGAGCTTTTGTCGCAGTGCAGGGCGCTCTGGCTCCATCGAGGCTTTTCAGCCTCAAGCAATGTCGTCCTGGCCGCCACATCTGTAATTGCTCTAGTGGTATCTGTGAGCTCTGCATGCATAGATTTTAGCTTCAAGGTGAGATCTTGAGTGCAGTGGAATGGTTGCAGTTCCTCCATAAATTTCTGCTCTGCTCTGTTAGAGGAGCTGTGGTTTGTGCAGTAGTCGAGGCTGTGCTAGCCTTGAAAATGGTGTCCGTTGCCCCTTGAGCATTTCGGGATTTTTTCTGGAGTCTACAGTGTGTGTGTGGGAGGTGCCTGGCATTTCTGCCTCCATGCCAGAGCTAGGCCTCAGATGTTGGACGGTCCAATCCTCCTCATGAACACTCCAACTCGTGATTTAATTTTGTCTCAGATGGCAATGGAGAGCCGCAGAGGCAAATGGTAGGTAGACCTTGTATTTGGTGCTATAAAGCTAAAGAATTAACGATAAAAGCTGAGAGCTGAGGTGGAAGAGGGTCTTCCGAGCTGCTAGCCCTTCAGTGGCATCACGTGATCCCCATCTGTGGCATTTTTATATTTAAAAGCATAGATTTTACTATGCTCTGCCCCAACAAAAGTAAATTTTTATTTAACAGTGTCCTTTCATCCTTTTATCTGTCCACGGAAACAGTGCACAGGCATGATGCTATACTACCTCAGTTTCTATATAGGATGATCTATGCACCGAGGAATGTCTATTTTAACCTTTCAAACTACGTATTTTGTTAAGGTTTTTGGGTGGACCAAACATGATCTAAAGCTTTGTTTAGCTAGGTGGGATAAGGGTGGGAATGTAGGTGGGACTGTATGGATGGTATTAACATACTAAGAAGCCAGCAGAGTAGGCCCTGTGGTCTATTGAGTCTGCTCAGGGATCAGTGCCCATTTAGGAAAGGAAAGCTATGGTGAGGCTGTGATAGAACCCACCACCTGCAGTTGACTAGGTAGGTACCCACAAGGGAACCATAGTTGTGACAGGGTCTAGCACGCCATCTCACATCAGACAAGCACCACTCTTTGTTCTCAGGGCTATGGGAGCAAACTGTTTTGCTGTGTTACAAACAATAAAACACAACACATTGCTATCAAGAAGTTAATTTACAGATTAAAACTAGTGCCACCATCACCAATCATCAGTTGTGCTTCCTGCATCCCATAATACCTCATAGAGCATGTTATCCTATTAAAGTCACATATTAGCATTTCCTGTAGCATGTAACTCAGGACATAGAGGCAGTGGTATCATTTAGGTAGCATGTGCAGTATGTGCATATATCATTTTTAACAACTCCACCTACACTTACATTGAACTGTTGTAAGAAGAAGAAAAATAATCATTTATATAGCGCTTTTCATACACAGTGTATCCCAAAAGCACTTACATAGATACATAGACAGTGTCGGCAGATAAGGGCCTATGGCCCACCCAGTCTGCCCATTTGAGCTTGTAAGTTCAGTTTATGTTTTCCTAGAAGTCTGTTGCCCCTACCCTGACCTCCAGAATTCTTTTATGTCTATCCGATGCATTCTTAAACTTATGATTGTTTCAGCCCGACCACTTCCTCTGGCAGGGTGTTCCACTTGTCCACCACTTGCTCTGTGAAGAAATTCTTCCTCACATTTCCTCTAAATCGCTCTCCCTCCAACTTCATCCCATGCCGTCTAGTCCTGGAACATCTTTTTGCTTAAAATAGTGTATTCCTGCAACCTGTTCCTCCCTGTAAGACACTTGTATGTCTCTATCATATCCCTCTCTTCCTCCTCTCCTCCAGGGAGTACATGTTCAATTCCTTCAACCTGTCTTCATAGGACTTGTGATGCAATCCATGCAACATCTTTGTTGCCCTCGCCTGAACCTTCTCTACCCTGTCTATGTCCTTACGTAGGTATGGTCTCCAGAACTGTACACTGTACTCCAGGTGGGGCCTCATCAGTGTCTTGTATAGTGGAATTATGACCTCCCTTTCCTGCTGGTGATGCCCCTGCCTTTACATCCCAGCATCCTATTTGCTTTACCTGCTGCCTTGTCACACTGTTTCCTACCTTGAGGTCATCAGAGATGATAACCCCAAGATCCCTTTCCTGCTTGGTGCATGCTATTTCCTCACCCCCAACTGATATTTTGTGCCAGGGTCTTTGTGCCCATATGCATTATCTTGCACTTCTTTGCATTGAATTTCAACTGCCAAACCCCTGACCATTCTTCAAGTTTCTGCAGGTCCCTTCTCATTCTGTCTACACCCTCTGGTGTGTCTACTCTGTTATGGAGCTTTAGTCATCAGCGAACAGTGAAATTCTGCCTTTTAGGTCCTGCGCAATGTCACTGATGAAGATGTTGAATAGGACCGGTCCCAGCACTGATCCCTGTGGTACCCCACTGGTCACTCTTCCCTCTGTGGAGTGACAGCCATTTACCACCACCCTCTGTGTCCTGCCACCCAGCCAGTTACCTACACACCACACTACTGTCCTGCCCACACCCATATTCCCCAGTCTGTGTAATAGTCTTCTATGTGGCACAGTGTCAAAGGCCTTGCTGAAGTCCAGATAGTCCATGTCCACTGCCCTCCCCTGATCCACCTCCCTAGTCACCCAGTCAAAAATTCAATAAGGTTGGTCTGACATGACCTCCCTGGTGAAACCATGCTGCCTTGGGTCCTGTAGTCCATTGACAACCAGATGTTCCACCAATCTCTCCTTCAGTAGTGCTTCCATGATCTTCCCCACTACCGAGGTGAGGCTGACTGGTCTGTAGTTCCCTGCTTCCTCTTTGTTCCCACTTTTGTATAAGGGACTACATCTACTGTCCTCCAGTCTTTGGGTACCTCCTGTTTCCAGTGATACCTCCCCAGTTTCCACTTCACAAGCAATGCTAGACTGGTAGGTAATGAAGTGACTGAATGTGCAGTCACAGACATTTAAAATACACTTTGTTTCAGTTCTCTTTTTGCATTTCATTGGTCACTAAATAAAGTGCTAAATGCAATTTTATATTCTAGTATGAAATGTACAATGTACCTTACCAGTTTCAAACATAGGCTATGTTCTCAGTATCATATCAGGCTTTAACAAAGTTCAAATAAAACCTGCACTAAAAGTATACATCATGACTGGAATTGTCATGTAATACAGTTCTATGCTGAAAAAATATTTTGTCTAATATCCCTTTAACCATTGATCTGTATCACTGTTCACATGTTCCCTTACAAGGCTGGAATGTCCCATCCCTCTGTTCATTTTAGATTAATTCTACCATTCTACTAAATAAAATAATCTAAAAGAATACCCAAGTTTATTTTTCCTCAGTATTACAATATAGTGACAGTTCCCTTATGTGAGAGTTTTACTCACTTGAATGTCTTGGGGAAATCACTCCTCGAATAATAGGAGCAGTCAGGGCAACAGACATGCGTAGTATTTATACCACATTACAGAGGAGGGAATGACCTATGAAATGAACAGAGAGATGGAGATAGGCACTAACTTTTTTTTTTGTTTTCAGCATAGAAATGTTTTATGTAACAGAGCCAGTAATAATGTATATTTTTAGTATAGATTGTATTTAAACTTTGTTTAAGCCTAGTATGATATTGAAGAACATAGCTAAACTTTATAAACTGGTACTCAGTGGATGAAATAAAAACCTGGAAGTTACTTTGCAAATACATGACTTGTTCATTTCACTTCAGAATGATGCAGATGACAGAAGGTGCCAATCCAGTCACGATTGTTAAACCGAATGCCTTTCTCTTTAATGGTATTATTCCCCAGCTTCAATGTCGCATTAGCCTGTTCCATAAATATTGCACCCTTGACCACACCCCTAGCATACCCCTGTCCTGACTCAGGAGTGAACTCTGCTTCTGTGCTTCCATGCTTAAGTGTTTCCAGTTTGTCCCTCAATCCAGGTGCTTCAGTTGCAGACTTGCAGTCAGTGTCTGCTTTTCTCTCCTGACTCCTAAGATGAGTCCCACTCCCAGGCTTACTCCAGTCCCAGCAGAGCTGTGCGGTCAGTAGTGCACTACTCTACATTGTCACAAGGTGCAAAACACCACCACATCCAGACTATGATCGAAATTTCTTCTCCTTCAGACAGGCAGGCTTGCTCGGCTTTGGCTCCACTTGGTGGTTGCTTTGTTGGTCGGTCGGGTCACTGGGTGATGGATCTTCTCAGCTGTCAATCTTGGCTCCGTATAACTCCTCTGACTCTCTAGAATTTGGAAACTAAGTATTAGGCTGCAGGCTGCACTTAACCAAAATTTAAACATGCCACCTTGAGTCTTGGCAACACACCCTGCCTGACGCTGTAGCCAACTTGAACCAATGATCTCTAAATGTCTGCTGGGCTGCAGCTTCCTCCCCAGCTGGTCAAACAAAGACAAAGCCCACGAAAGCCAAACAAAAGTTTGTTGTTGAGACACCAGGAGCCACGCTGTCTGGCTAGTTTGCTACCCCTGCTACAAATGTTTGCTATGCTCAGGCGTGTCTGTCATGCCAGTGACTATGCCCTTGGGAGGGAACTTTCAGGGTGTGCAGTAGCTACTTGCTCAGCCGGGGAGAATAAGTTGTGAGGAATCCCAAAGCTAATTCTACAACAGGAGTCGTCAATTTAAAAAAATTACAACTCCACTCCATTAGGCTGCAACTCTTGGCAATTCCAACTGATTGCAACTGCCCTGAATTGCAGCCCACGATTCCGACAGCTGACAGCAGCTCCGGGGTCTAGCTTGCAGACTTCTTGGTAGTCAAATTCTAACACCCTGCAGAGAATGTACTTCCTGACATCCAGTGTAACACCCTCCCAGCCCCTTCTACCCTTGAGCATGTTTCATGTTGTCCTGTGATGATCTCTGTCCTTCTGTTGCTTTCTGGGACAGGCTTTCAACACCTCCGATACCTGTGTGCAGCAGTTTTACAGGAAAGGGCTGTTTCTAACTCTGCAACCATGTTTGCAAGGGTAGCTCTGCACTAGCAATTTGCTTGTCTGCCATTTGCCAGCCCCTGTCACCTTTCTCATATGTGGTTGCAGTGCATTTAGAAATGGCCTATGACCCCTGATGTACATGGCACAATTGGGTGCAAAGTCCTGTCTTTGCAGAGTGGTTGCTACAGTGTCTTAAGGAGAGTCCCTAGAGGTTGAGAATAGGACCCCATTTGTTGAGGCCAGGTATGCATCCTTATCTCAGAATTTGACTCCTGTATTCCAGGCACAGTATGATTTGACTGACTGTAGCATTTTCAGTTTCTGCTTTATGGTACCAGAATCATTGTTTATTTCAAAATGTTCTTTGTTTGGCTCATCAGTCTTTGGACTGTGGAGTGAAAGTCTAGGCATTGCCAATTCCAAATTCTATTTGCATTTTTATGTAGAGCATGGATGTGTTATTTGTTCCATTTGGGAAATCTTCCCAACTGACCTCCTATTCCTTCTGGGAAGTGGACCTGTAGCAGGTGAGAGCTTTTTGGCAAGGCAGTTTTATTTGGAGGTGTCCAGTCCCACAGCATCTGGGTGCCTTACACAAAACAATAAGAAACCATACAGGGCAGGGAGTACAAAACAAGAATAAATACAGTTAAAATATAAGTAATAGTACAGTTACACAAATACATTAATCAGACCTATAATTCCAGTTGAATAAATGAGGTTTAGGCAAAATTCATCCACTAAGGGGCTTTCTAAGTATTGGTGTAGAACGCTCCAAAGTATGAGCTAGGCAACATTGCATGTTTACAGAAGATTTTTAAAGCATGTCTAGGAGGAATGAAGAGGACAGCTGGGGTTTATTAGGCAAGAAGGTCTTTGAGGTAGCAGAAGCCCAAACAGTGCAAGGCCTTGTAAGTACACTGTAGGTTGCCCTTAATCCATTTCTCTATAATATACCTCTGCCTGTTCTCATATGGGGTGAAAAGTGTTTGTATTTTCACTCTAACTTTGTAATTTGAATGATTCTCCATGCCATGTTGTGAACTATTTTAAGTTGTATGTTCAACTTTAAATCTTAACAAAGAAAGTATTAAAAAGAAAACAAGAAAACTGGTCACATTTCACCTGAGAAAATATGTGTATGTAACTTTTGATATTGCTGTAACTGTTTCTAGATTTATTGGGTATTAAATCTGCACAAAACAATGGGACTCACGAAGTCTAAATCATCTTTACGGAATCCTGTGTTTAAGCCATCTCATCCCAGAGAAGTGTCTCCCTTCATCCTGTCCACCTGAAGTACAGACACGACCTAGTGACCCAAAATGTTCATGCCCTTCACGGTGAGTAAACAAATACTTGTTCATATCATCAGATGTAAGTGAGTCTTGCACCAGGACTAGAGGACATGAGATGATGCTGTGGGAGGAGGGGTTAAAAGGATATGAGTAAGTACTCCTTCCCTGAAAGAGTGGTGGACACTCGGAACAGGCTGCCAGCAGAAGTGATGGAGGTGAAAACAGTAGGGGCTTCAAGCATGTGGGATTGATAAAGGGAATATTAGTAAATAGGTAAGGAGAAGGGTGGATCGCCAGAGAGCAGTTAGAATTAGCGAAGACAGACTAGGCAAGGACCATCTGGGTAGACTGCATGGACCAAATGGTTCTTCTCTGCTGACTAATTCTATGTTTCTATGAGTCCTTCTGAAGTACATATCTCATTAATGGATACATGCATGTGAATTGTTTACCTCTTAGGTGCAATCACTGGAGGATCTGAAGCAAAAGCTGAAACTAAGTGATGCAGAAGGTGAGAAGGTCCTAACTCTTTTTTGTTATAATCAGGTTAGAATGCAACCAGATTTCTGAAGTAAATACTTTTGAATCTGTATTTATTTTCATTTTATATAAATTATCAGTCTTATGCTTTGTTGGGAATGAAGGCTTTAGTGAAACCAATCTTTTGTTTTGTAGAGAATGAAAGCTTGACTGAAAATTCCCAATAGACATATTATCAGCATTCTAATAGGCCTCCTTTTAAAGATTGTATTATGGGACCTGTGATGCTACACAGGTTCTATTTCAGAGAGATGTACTGTACACAGTCTTAGTTTCTTGATGCTGGTTACATTACTAAACCTGAGCTGTGAATATTCAAACCTTTACTCTGGAGTCTTTCATTCAGCATTGAGCAAGCCCTTCCTGCAATCGAATAAATAGCTCATTCCTTTTCTTCCTTGTTCCCGTCCTGCTCTCATCTTCTTCATTTCATGGCCCATACTGACATCCTTCAAATGGTGATGGGTGACATGTATAACACCATTGCAAGCTTTGCTACAGCGGAGCAAGATCACTTTGCATTTTCCTGTGTAGTGATGATTTTATGTTTTCAGGCTCCTGAGTGGGATTAGTCAATTCGCCATCAGCTGACTGGCTACACATGGTCAAGTATCCTCAGAATACCATTTTGGAACTCTGGGTACATGTCCAGTGATGTCTCTTATGTGCTTATTCAACAGGCACAGTGTGAAATTATTTTTGTAATCACATTTTACAGCTTGGTGATTTACACAAGTTCTGATTGGTGGGGGGCTATCAATAATAACTTCCAGCCTATGGGAGACTCTGGTTGTCTAAGGACAGCTGTGCTCACATGGACCTTGCCATACATTTTCCAGGGGTTATCAATGTGAGCAACAGCCTCCCATTTCCATAAAGCATTAAATAGTTAATGTACTTGCTTCACATTTCTGCACTGTGGATTTTATTCTCAGCCCCACCACTGTCCAGTCAAGCACACTTATATTAGGAATATACCATGATCAGATCAGAGCTGGTATGGAGATGGTGGGGGTGTTTTTTTCTCCCAAGTTTTTGCCCACATTCCTCACTCCTTCTGTAGTGTGGGCAGTGCCTTTATCTCAGCACATCCAGAAAAATCTGCCACAGCGGCACTTTTCAGTAATCATTTCATATACTTTATTGATTCATATAGCCAAAGGGTCACCTACCCAAGGTCAGTGTTTCACCCCATGCATCCTTCATCAGATGTTTACTCAAAAAAATTCAAAATGTAGTTCCAAAGCTACTGTCATGAAGTGCCTCTGCCTACAATCTGTATCCGAAAACACGACACTAAGAACTCTGTGGGGAAAGCTTCATCATGCTGGAGAAAAGCAGGCCTTTTAGAGAAGTGTGATATATTAAGTGAAGTATATGAAGTCATACTTTCTTCACAATTTTCTTTGCAAGATTTTCTACATAAATTGACCATACTGCAAAAGTCCTCATTATTCTCATATGACTTTTTTCAGATTCAAATTACAGGCATAGGCACTTCATGATATATTGTTTTAGAACGTCATTTTGTCAATGTCTCTTTGAATATTGAAATAGAGATCATCTGAGAGAGTAACCACCTTTTGCTGATGAAGCCTGAATGGGGCAAATGTGCCTGGAGTGGTGGCCCAATCGTTATTGATCAATAAAGTATACCAATAACTGAGAAGTGTCGTGTGGCTGATTTTTCATGGATGTACTGTGAGACTGGGCCCTGATTGATCAGTCCTGAAGTGACAGATTAGTGGAGATTATCAAGTAGAGGGTACTTGTAGGACTTGTTCATATGTTACAGAGCCATTATCTGTCTTGTGCAAGCACAGTGTGCTGCTGCAGAAGGAGGAGCTCCTGGCCCACTCTCTGGGGATTCTGTGGTACTAGACCCCACCAATAGCACTCCCTGTTTGAGGTGCACTGCCTTTCAGCAGCTACCTGTGGACTGGCCTCCCTTCTGTCTTGCTGTAGAGACACACCTGCTACCAATTCTGGTTTGGCTGAATAGCAGCACACCCTGCTGCCACTGGGCTATTGGTGCAGCCTCCTCCATTGTTTTAGTTAATGGTTACTGTTAGACAGTAGCTATCAGCCATTTTACAACATGTGATTTGCTTATACTATTTCCTAGCTGTTTAAATGTTTTAAACTTACACAGGACTTACAAGCCAGCCGATGGGCTTTTCTCTGTCTTCCCAAGAATGCCATGATATAGAGATGGAGGGCTATTCCTTGGCTCTGCCTCTGTGATGATGTTTCAGGAGAAAAATGAATGAGCCAGAATGGGAACTTGTTATATTGGGGCCCAGTGCTCTGTACTAATCCAGTGAATTAAAACTTCATCTGCAAAGTTGGTGTAAAATTGGACTCTTCCACACTACGTGAAACCACAAATAGTTTTCTGGCTCTCCCAATTTGGCTAGCGAAGTTTTCTTCTCCTTCAGCCTCAACCATTAAGAATGCCCTTTATCCCCAACCTTTAACATCCAATCCAGCCCTGGCGAAGTGATGTGAAAATGTGCAAAGCCATGGGCATCCGTGCCCTGTCCCCACCTTGATAGTGCATTCTGCAGATATCCATGCCCACCTCCTCCCTCCCAGCCCAAACAGAACATTGTATACCCCTTGCCCTCCTTTCCTCAGTGTGTACCAATGCCACCCATTTCTCCCCATGCCACCATTCTAAAGGATATTTTTGAGAGACCACTGAACACAGGGAGACCAGTGGCACAGACCCTCCCAATACCTTGGCTGAATGCTGTCTGAAAGATGAATGAGAGTATACACAAACAGTGGTTATCACCTGATTACTACTGGTCACACTCACCCTCATTCATGATTCACATGATAGCTGGAGGAGGTGGTGGGATGGTCTCTGCCAGCAGCCCTGTGCTGGACAGTCCTTCAAACACTATCCTTCACATGAGTGGTATGGAGGGCAGAGGGTGGGACTGGGTGCCCACAAGCAGAGGACAGGGGTTTACAATCTTCTTACTGGTTGGGGAGGACAGGAGAAATTAGGATTTGAAGAATACCAACGAGGGAAGGAGTAAGGATATAAATGATCATGCTTTGCATATTTTTTAAATTTTATTATCTGGGGCTGGGGTGGAAAGAGTTATTGGTTACTATGAGGTTGGGACACAGGGGCATTCTTAATGGTCAGGGCTAGACAGAGGAGGTTGAGAGGGTACTGTGTGGACGGGGATGGTTTTATCTATTTTTTTATAAATGGCTTAAACTAAGACTTCACACAGCAGTACTGTGAGGTGAATTGTCCCTTTATTTGTTTATACAGTATGTACCATTACTGTGTCTCATATTATAAGACTGCATTCTTGAGTTCCTTTGGGTGAGGAAACTGGGAAGGAAGCCGAGAAGAAACTCAACAGGAAATGTACATATAAACATATTTAAATCATGTAAAGACCTTTGTATTAAAAAAAGGAATCTGATTTAAAATGAAAATGTTTCACTTTGGGAATTTTAGAGAATCCCATTGTGAGAACTGGACTATGCCAACTGAACTTGGAACTCAGAAGTTTAGAACTACATGCATGAGACACATTCTTATGGTTATACGAGGACCTGGAATGTTTAGAAATCAACAATCCTGATTGGCTAAGAATGATGCCATGATTTATAATGCTGGATGAAGTGCTACATATACTGTAGTGGCATTTCCAGCAAAGTATCATTTTGTACAGTCTTGTGAAGTCTTCCTAGAGAAGTGCCCATCTTACCTGGCAAAGAACACCCTGAAGAGGTACTTTGCTTCATGAAATACTATATGAAGTCTGGCAAGTTTGCACAGTGCAAAGGTTTTCAACTTCGCTACCACTGGTGCACAGAATTACTTTTTTTTTTTTTTAAATGGCTGTGGAAATCATAATTTTCTTTTCAGAGTGATTTATCATAAGTGAAAGTGAATATCATCTCCAAGCATAGAGTCATGTTATAGTGAACCCAAATGGTGGCTCATACCATCTGCCTCCATTTCATGTCATTCAGGAAAGAGGGAGGCCATGGGCTGTATGGTAAGTAGTGAGGTCCAGCCAGGAACATCGTGGTGGAAAAACATCATGACACAAAGCACTGCAGGCAATACATCACCACCTCAAATTAATCGGCTAACATTAACAATACCGCCCATACTGCACAGACAGTACAATGTGATTTAACCCTAGTGGCAAGTGGGTTCCCTGCCTCACCTGCCAGTCACCAGCCCCAGTACAAGTAATTGTAGAATCCTTGGTGTCATGGGCAGTGTCCTCCCCAACCCTCTGTCGATGATCACCAGCATCAGTGTCTCAGCATACAGTACATTGCATTGCTTATATTGCACTATATCCTGGTGTCTAGTGGACCCCCACCCTGGCAGGCAGATCCCTAACACCACACCCCCACACACACACACACACACCTCAACAATGAATGAGCAGCAGCACAACCTCCACACACCGCCATGGCTGGCTGCTCGACTGAGCTGCAATGAATGAGCGATATATAAGTACCCACTCATTCCATTCTGCTTAGTTGGATGGCCATCTGTGGCAGTGTGTGGAGGGCTGTGCTGGATGCCTGCTCATTGTCAGGGGTGGGGTGGTGGGGATCTACCTGCCGTGTGTGGGGGGTGAGGGGGTCCACTAGACACCAGGAATACATTGCAAAATTGCAATGCAATGTATGCTGAGACACTGGTGCTGGAGATCGGCAATGGTGGGTTGGGGGACACTGGCCATGACACCAGGGATTCTACTATTACTTGTACTAGCCAGTAATCGGAAGGTAGATGGGGACTCTACTTGCCACCAGGGTTGTATTGACATTGTACTGCTCAAGTAGTATGGATCAGCGATATTATTGTTAGCCAACATTGCAGGCGGTGATGTATTGTCTGCAGTGTTTTGTGCCACAATGTATTTTCCTGTGATGTTCCTGGCTGAAACCCTAGGTGAAACTGCAAAAATCTATTTTGTGCACCTTTGTGAAATTCCACCATTTTTGCTAAATTTCATGCAATTTCACAAACCGAACACAGTAGAAAATACCATGTGTCTTTTGTGCAAAATGGGTGAAACTATGCAATTTTGCAGATTAAAGTTTATAAAAGGTACACTTTTCTAGAGTGTTGGTTCTTTGTGTTCAGTTGTGGCATAATTTGCTGAAATTCCACATTTTAAGAATTCCTATTTTTAAAACAGCAGTTTGGGAAATAGATGCACAGTTTGGGAAAAAATGCACAAATACAGTTTGGCAAAAGTACAAGAAGTTTTGTCTGGCATATGAACTGTTAGTCCTGTGTAAGTTTTAACTTTTTAAAAGCTGTTGAATCACTCGGTGACAATAAATGGTCCTATTCAGAACTTGTGTATGTTTATTGAATCCTACTTTTTATGAGGCTTTAATATTTGTGTTTATTTATTTCACCATCAGTGCCTCTTGGAAAAGAATGGATTTGATACACTAGCTCTTTAAGAGCTAGCAAATGTGTACTGTATTGTAAATGCAGTTCCCAGCCTGGCCAGTAGTGGTGAGAAATTCTCTGTACTTCATGCAGTATGCTTCTAAGCTTGTTTCTTAACCTACTGAGCCACATTGATGGCTTTCAGAAAATGAATTGACAAGTAGTATAAAAATGGTATGGTGTTCTAATCATGTCTTGCATTTAGGGTCACACAAATCTCCTTAATATACTTGTATAATCTTTATCCTAAAATGGTATGTCTTCCGCTCATGACTCCTCATCACAAGCAAACACTATAACCTCATACAGTGGGCTAAATCTGGTTTCCTTTCGAATGATGAAAGCTAGTGCATGGTAACATGCTGACAGCATGTCCTTCAGTGCTGTGACATTGCCATCACTTATGGAAAATGAAGATGTTTTAAGCTAGTCTAGACCATTAGACAACAGGTAGAAACAAGTTTATTTACACTGGAAACAATGTGGTGACTTTCATCTGGCTTTCATTCCAAGTATTTTAATATTGTTCCAGTTACTTCTGTGTTCCATTATTCCTTTTTAAACTGGTGCTCTGTTAGCAGTGTGATATTTACTCATGACTAATAGTCTTTAACTAATGATTCAGAATATCCACGCCCAGGCATCTAGCTGAATAAGAACCTCAAAAGAGTTTCAATTAGACATGACACTATAGTTCGAAGTTAACCTACTCCATACAAGCTTCTGAAAGAATGTTCTGGGCAGCCACAAGGAGTGTTTGTTATTTACTCTTAGAGTGGCTGGCCACTAAGCTGTCATATCATATTTTAATATGTTTTATTAGGAACATTGCTAGATAGCATTGCAATTTCAAGGTTTACAAAGTGCACAGTTTCAGTTATAGCAATTATTGGATATACTACTATATCCCAAAACTCGTTTCCCAACATCCTGTAGCTCAACAGCAGAATCCAGAGTCGCAAAATCCTGACAGTGGGATTTTGCTTGTTTTCATGTTTTGGGAGCTTCTCCTTACACCCCCAATGTGGGGGCTCTGACCTCACCACCCCCATAATTAATATTGCAAACTCTTGGGATGGTAAAATCCCACTGTTGGGATTTTGTGTGTCAGTGTTCCAGTGTTGAGCTACAGGGTATCGGGAAGTGGGTTTCAGCATGTAATAGTGATGACAAATTATTACCTAGATCTGGGTCCATGGTCCAGTAGGTTGCATGCTTGTCTCTAAGGCCTGAAAATCAGAAATTCATGGTTTTAGTTCTTCACCAGGAACTTGGCAAATGCAAAATTCTGACACTGTCCTGCAGTGCTGGAGGGTGCTGCACTGTTAAGGTGTTGTCCTCTGGCTGAAATGTTGAAACTAGTTCCCTTCTTTCAATCTCTGCCCTGTCAAGATGGAAGTTAAAGATCCCATGGCATTTATTGTAAGTGTAGGGTATTCTTTCCAGTACCCTGGGCAACATCCCACTGTCAAAACTGGTTCATGTAATCCACTCCACAAGACTCACCTAAAATCCAGCAGTCACAGAACAGTGTGCCTTTCTTGATTGAACTTATACCCTTATAGTTTTCATTCCATGGTTAAATGAACTCATCATAGCCCAGCTTTTTGCTATACCTCATGCTCCATTTTCAGGGACATTTAATAAAACCTTTGGGTTTATCTCATATTTTTAAAGCTGCTTAATGTTTCTCTGAGAGAAATTTATTTTGTTTTATTTTTTATTTAGTTTTTGTTGACGGGTAAATGCACTAGATAAATCCTGCCTATTTTCAGGAACAACCTGGGGAGGGGATGCAGATGAATGCCAACTGACCTTGAACCAGATTAAGCTGTTGGTGGTATTTTTAGTGAATGAAGGAAATGTGGCCAGGACACCAGGAAATTCCCTACTCTCCAGTAGGGAGAACTCTTGGCCGTCTTTCGCGGAGATGACCACTTCTCAGCAGACACCCGAGAGGAAGGTTGCAAGTGCAGGAGATAGCCTCCTCCCTGTTCTTCTCTCACAAGAGGCTGCTGATGTGGTTTTGCAGTAGCAGATTTTGCAGAAGTGAAATGAATTCTGAGCAAGAAGAATATGGCACACAAAACAGAATGAAAACACATGCTGAGCCTACTGATAGTAAGGATACCGCTTGTGTAAATGACAAAGAACAGAGACAGATTAAAATCTTAGACCTGGAAACAGAGAAAAAACAGCTGCAAAAGCTGAAAAACTGGATGAGGCTTTGATGGAGCTGACTAATGCTGTTGCCAGGACAGCTGAGCTCACTGACAAAAATGAGGTGAGTCATAGCTCAGACATGCAGGTGAAGCAAACAGCTGAAAGCACTTTGCAAGCCTCTCCTCTGATTCCCCACTGAAACAGGCTGGCAGTAAAAAGTCATTGAGTCTTTGTGCCTACAGCTTGAGAAGGTGTACAGTACTGACATAAAAAAGTCAGGGAAAAGCATTTAGGGACTTGGAAACCTGCAAAGACTTCTAGTAGTGGAAGAAATACATTAACAACACAGCAATGGCACAAGAAGGTCCAATCTACTCTTTTCTAGACCAAAAGAAATTGGGAAATAAGACTGATAAGGACCTGAACTTTGATGACTGGATCCTGCAAACTGCACTTGAAAATGCGTGCTGGACTGTAGGGCCTACAGGCCAGTGGACTCTAAATCCTACAGACCCTTCTTACCAACAGTTGCTGAAAGAAGCTTCTTCTTTAGTGGCCACCAGCACAAGCATCAATAAGAGCTCCAACAAACCCTGGGTAACTCTGATTTAATTGCTTCTAGACCAATTAATAATGTTACAGATATTATAGATGTTACCACAAATGACATGTTTAAAGAAAAGGAAAGTGTGCAAAATGTGTCGCTTACTACCGGCTAGGCAAGACAACCATGTTGCCAGGAATGGTAAGAATGGTGAGAGAAATACTGAAAATCCAACCCAAACCCTCTTTTAAACTTTCAGATTGCTTTCTACCAAGTGAGTCCCAGCTCCTAGGCTAATGCTGTCAGGCTCCTTCTTAAAGGTGGCTTAGAATCCCCTCCTGACCATTTATACATAGCCAAAACTTTATTAAAACAATCCATGCATTTTTTCTTCTGAAATATTTGCCTCTATTAGTCTTGGGAACTTTGATATTAGTTTTAAAAGTATATCAAATCTGGATCATTTTGGGCTCAGTATGAGCATTTAAAAATTCTCCTGTTTGGATCCCTTTCTTGCAATCCCACTTACAAAGCTGTTAGTAAAATTGTCACTATTATGTTTAAAAATAAAAGAGTACACATGGAAGATATTATGTTTTGGCTAAAACAACGCTGTGAACCCTTAGAAAGCCCACTCTACTTTGGATTCTGAACAGATTTGGGATGGTCGGTGGAGAGTGAAAATAAAACTGTTTTCTACTGACGTAGGGCCTGCACACTTGCCAAGTTCCTTTTATTTGGGAAAAGACCACCGAGGGCCATTTTTACAATGGACAACCCAGGTCATGCTTTAAATGTGGATCCAAGGCCCACTTTAGTAATGCCTGTGATACTGCTCGATGCAACCATTATTTAAAATTTGGTCACCTGGCTTGGTCCGTCTGAACTTATTGAAGTGTAACCTGTGTGAGCAAATGGGGCATGCATACAGGAGATGCCCATAGGTCTCCCACAATAGGGATGACTGCCCCACTGAAGGATTTATAAATCAGGCTCAACATTTAGAAGCTAAATGACTTGCAGATCACACAGCCCAAAACAGACAGCTTTGGTACTGGTAGAAGATCTTCCTGAACAATCCACCTCTGAGCATTTAAAAGTACAGCAACCCCCATCTCCTCCTCCCCTTTCTGAGAAACATTACAAACAGAACAAGCAGAAGCAGCGCGAGTTGATATGCTCCCTCCCCGATGAAGAAACTTCTTTCACTACTGTAACTACAAAGAAAAGATTTAGACATGGGAAATCTGTTACAGTCAAAATAAAGAACACCAACAAGAGTCCCACATGTGTGAGTGGAAAAAGGAATAAATTCTCAGTATTGCACCCAGAGTCCACCGATAGGGATTCAGATGAAGATAGCTCAGATTCCTCTTCTGTCACATCTGCCACAGACATGGAGACTAAAGATGAGGAATCAATAGCAAAAAGAACCAACAGAGGCATTCCTCTAAAACCCCTGAGATGTTCTGGTAATTAGGAACTGTGGAAGAAGCCAGAAGGGAATGAAGGAAACATATTCAATTCAGTGCTTTAGAGTAACTGGTAATTGCAATGTTTCTTTTAAACTTAGATTGTGGGCTTTAGTGACACTATATTTCTGTGTTGTCTTTACTTATAATTGTTTTGGGCTGTTGAAAATTTAAAACATAGTGGTGTAATTCTGTGCTGTCTTTAATTGCTACAAATTTTCGTCCCCTCCCTTCCCCTAACTCTTAATTATTTGCCCTGTTAAATCTGATTGACAGGAGCTAAACACAGGGTATAGTAAGGGTGTGAAGTAGGAGAGGCATAAGGGGAAGAAGCCCACCCTCAGCATGACAAGTGTTTTGATTCATTTGTTTTGATTCATTTATTTATTTATTGGTTTCTTTTCTTTAAAAAAAATTATCTGAGGATCAGTGGCAGGATTTTAGGACAGTAAATTAATAAAAAGGAACTAGGAGAGCTTCAGTAGCAGACAAGTAGTGGAATTGCAGTATAATGTGGGGAGTGGTGCAATGCAGTGGCTGTGGCAGCCATATTCAGGCAGACCTTCTAGATACTGAGGTGCTGCCCATCTGCATGCATCTCTGGACTGCGGAGGAGGTAGCCAGACTCAGAGCGGAAGTAAACTGGGTCAGGAATACCATCACCCCTATCCAGGGACCACCCAGTCCAATGCAACTGCCTCAAAGAACGCCGAGAAGCGAGGAGCACTTGGATGACAGTGGGCTCAGGGAGGGTTAGAGCAGTCAGGCAGAGGCACATCCCAGATCCTATTCCACTCAAGAACTCATATGCCACACTGGCAAATGGGGACAACCAAACAGAGGTACCCAGAGAAGTGGAAGGAAAAGGATGGAGGTTAACCAAGGAGGTGACCTCAGCGGGAAAGCAGTGGACCCCAGAGGGAGGAGAGCTGATCCTGGTGGGGACTCCATCATAAGAGGGATCCAGCTAGGAACACAGGAGGGGAGGACAGGGAGGTGAGGTGCTCTACCAGGTGCCTCGGCATAGAGGGATGGAAGGAAGATCCTGGGGATCACTGGGAAGGCAAGACGGAGGGTGAGCTGGATGTCATTATCCACCCAGGTACTAATGACCTGGCAAATGGGGAGCCAAAGGAAGTTCAGAAGAGTTTAGGAAACTGGGAGGGGTCTCAAGTCAGCTACTTCTGTCACTTTCTCAGAAGTACTACCTGTGAGAGGCAAGGAGAACATAGAGTGCATGCACCAGGAACTTTAACTCATGGTTGAAGAACTGTGCTGTGAGGAAGGTTTGGATTCATTGGTGACTGGGGACCCACCTGGAGGGGATGGAGGTTTGTTCAAGCCTGACGGCCTGCATCCATCCTGGAGGGGAATCCAAGCACTCAATGACAAGTTTAAATGCTACATTGATGCTATTTAAACTAGCAAAGGGGTGGCAGGCCAGCAAGGAGGGTACCTACTTGCTCACCCCCACAGCTAGCAGTGGAACCAGTGAACCAGAGGAGTGGCTATCTCTGCAAAGCAGTGCAAAAAGATGGAGATTAGTGCCCAAGAGGTGGATAAGCAGAAAAGGGGCAAAATTCAGCAGAAGGGCAGACAGCAAGGAGAACCAGGGATAAATGACAACCAAGGAAGAGGCTGGAGTAGAACAGTGAAACAGTCTAGGAGGTCAAATCATGGAAAGCCATGTGTAGAAAATGCCAGGAGCCTTAGCAACAAGATGGAAGATCTGGAGGCTGTCATGGTGCAGTCAGACCTGGACATGTGGCCATCACTGAAACCTGGTGTAATGATAACCACAACTGGGAGATGGCCATACCTGGCTACAACATATTCAGAAGAGACAGAGCAGGCAGAAAGGAGGAGGAGTGGCACTGTATGTGAAAAATGACATAAGGGCCACAGAGATCCAGGAGGAAACAAATGGGAGAGATACTGTGGGTTAAGCTGGAAAGGAAAATGGGGACAGCCATCCGCACAGGTGTGGTCTATAGACCACCAGCCCAGGAGAAAGAAACAGATAGGAGTTGATGCTAGCATCCAAAGGATGGCAGACAAGGTGAGGTAGTACTGGTTGGAGACTTCAATATTCCAGACGTGGACTGGAGCATCCCAGCAGCAGCATCAACTAGAGCAGATTTATCCTGGACTCCCTTCAGGGTGCCTTCCTCAAGCAACTGGTCATGGAACCAACTCGGCAGAAGGCAATACTGGACCTTGTGCTCACAAACAGGGACAGTGTGATGGGGTAACAGTGGGGAGCACCTGGGAAACAATGACCACCAGTCATTGTGGTTTGAAATCACAGAAAGAGCAGAACCAAACCACACAAAAACACGTATCCTGGATTTTAGGGGGCAGACTTTGGGAAAATGGGGAGATACTTGAAAGAGGCATTAAGGGAATGGGACAGGAATCAGGGGTTGAGGAACAGTGGGCAGTATTTAAAATGGGGATTACAAGAATAACAGAATTATGCATTAAGCAGGTTAGCAAGAGGAAAAGGAAGAGGAGACCATTATGGTTTCCCAAGAGGTAGCAAAGAAAGTGAAAGCCAAAAAGATTGCATTCAGGCAATAAAAAGACACAGGCAGAAGGGGATAGGGAGAAGTACCAGGAGAAGCAAAGGAGGCAGGAGGTCAGTAAGGGAAGCCAAAGCTCAGACAGAAGAGCACATTGCAAAATCAGTGGGTAGAGAGACAAACCTTTTACAGGTATATAAGTGAAAAAGAAAGACAAAGGAGGGATAGTGAGACTGAAGGGGAGGATGAGGGTCGTGGAGGATGACAACAGTAAAGCTGACATATTGAACAGGTATTTCTGCTCAGTCTTTACTGAGGAAGAGGAGGTAATGGGTCTGAAGGAGTACAAGGGTGAGAACGGTGCAGAAATGGACACAAGTCCCTTTACACAGAAAGGGTCCTGAAGGAACTGAAAGTAATAAGAGTTGATAAAGCAATGGGACCAGATGGGGGAGCACCCCAGGGTCCTTAAAGAACTAAGAGGTAGTGGCTGAACCTCTGGCTATCCTGTTTAGCGATCACTGGAAACAGGGAGGTACCCAAAGACTGGAGGACAGCAGATGTAGTCCCCTTATACAAAAGTGGGAACAAAGAGGAAGCAGGGAACTACAGACCAGTCAGCCACACCTCGGTAGTGGGAAGATCATGGAAGCACTACTGAAGGAGAGATTGGTGGAACATCTGGTTGTCAATGGACTACAGGACCCAAGGCAGCATGGTTTCACCAGGGGAGGTCATGTCAGACCAACCTCATTGAATTGTTTGACTGGGTGACTAGGGAGGTGGATAAGGGGGGCAGTGGACATGGACTATCTGGACTTCAGCAAGGCCTTTGACACTGTGCCACAAAGAAGACTATTACACAGACTGGGGAATATGGGTGTGGGCAGGACAGTAGTGTGGTGGGTAGGTAACTGGCTGGGTGGCAGGACACAGAGGGTGGTGGTAAATGGCTGTCACTCCACAGAGGGAAGAGTGACTAGTGGAGTACCACAGGGATCAGTGCTGGGACGCGTCCTATTCAACATCTTCAGTCAGTGACATTGCGAGGACCTAGAAGGCAGAGTTTCACTGTTCAGCTGATGACACAAAGCTCTGTAACAGAGTAGACACACCAGAGGGTGTAGACAGAATGAGAAGTGACCTGCAGAAACTTGAAGAATGGTCAGGGGTTTGGCAGTTGAAATTCAATGCAAAGAAGTGCAAGATAATGCATATGGGGCACAAAACCCTGGCACAATATATCAGTTGGGGGTGAGGATATAGCATGCACCAAGCAGGAAAGGGATCTTGGGGTTATCATCTCTGATGACCTCAAGGTAGGGAAACAGTGTGACAAGGCAGCAGGTAAAGCAAATAGGATGCTGGGATGTATAGGCAGGGCATCACCAGCAGGAAAAAGGGAGGTCATAATTCATGCTATACAAGACACTAGTGAGGCCCCACCTGGAGTACAGTGTACAGTTCTGGAGATCACACCCAGTAAGGACATAGACAGGGTAGAGAAGGTTCAGAGGAGGGCAAAAAGATGTTGCATGGATTGCATCACAAGTCCTATGAAGACAGGTTGAAGGAACTGAACATGTACTCCTGGAGGAGAGGAGAGGAGGGAGAGAGGGATATGATAGAGACATACAAGTATCTTACAGGGAGGAACAGGGGTGAGGAAAACACTATTTTTAAGAGAAAAGATGTTCCAGGACGAGAGGGCATGGGATGAAGTTGGAGGGAGGGCGATTCAGAGGAAACATGAGAAAAGAATTTCTTCACAGAATGGGTGGTGGACAAGTGGAACACCCTGCCAGAGGAAGTGGTGGGGCTGAAACAATCGTAGGATTTAAGAATGCATAGGATAGACATAAAGGAATTCTGGAGGTCAGGGTAGGGGCAACAGACTTCTAGGAAAACATAAACTGAACTTACAAGCTCAAATGGGCAGACTGGGTGGGTCATAGGCCCTTATCTTTCGACACTGTCTATGTATCTATGTATCTATGTGTTTCTTCTACCATAGCTCTACTATGAGGTCTATCTATCAGCACCTTAAAAATTAATAGCATTAAAAATAGAAATAAGCGAATAGAGCCTTATTTTCCTTAAAAGAATTAAAGTGCTATTATTTGTTTACAAGACACCGCTTTAAAACACTTTCTGACTTGCAAGTATCTACCAGAGAGTGGGATTTGGGCCCTGTTTTCTGGTCCATGGGTGTGGACACATGTGATGGGGTGGGAATCCTTTTGCAAACCCTCTTCTCGGTGTGTCCAGTTTAGTAGACATTCACCCTGGTAGGGCTCTCCTTATTGATTTTCTTTGGCACTGAGAGATTTAGATTGATCACATCCTATGCTCCCCAGACAAAGGCACAACGTGCTTCTTTGTTTAGGGAGATTCAACCTTTCTTGGATTCATCTTGTTTAGTTTTGTGGTTGGAGATTTCAATTGTGGGCTTTCCAAATCTGATAGAGGTCTCCATACTTATAAAATGTTTAGTGATTCCATAGCTTTAGCTCAAATCACTAGTACAGCTAAACTGATTGACGTATATAGGAAAGACACCCCTCTGAGGTTACACCTTTTAAAGGACCTTTAAGAACAAGGATTGATTTTGTTTTTATCTGAAATTCTCCATATAGAACACATAGATACAGTTCCTAATGCTTTTCTGACCATGTAGCTCTTAAAGCAATAATTTCCTGGGAGGATGCCCTCGATGTAAAAAGAATAGCTGGAGGCTAAATGAATCCGTTTAGAAGATGAAAATATTATAAGATCATGGAAACAGGAATGGACTGCTCGACTTTCAGTAGCTGTATTATACTCTGATATACAAGACTGGTGGGAGGATACAAAAACTTGGCGTGCTTCTTTTCAGAAGAAAGGACAATGTAAACCTCAAAAGATTATGTTCAGCACTTAAAATTGAGACATCAGTTACAAAGGCTTATCTCACTGTCAGATACTACAAGGTATGATCATAGTAAGCAAATTAGAACTATTAAAAACAAATGAAAGACCTGCAATATAAGAGGGCAGTATCTCTCAACAGGAAAGTAGGTTTGGGACTCAGATGCAAGAAATTTTTAGATCCTATAAAGATTGTAAAAAGAACTGAGAGTAGGATAACAACTAGCCTGATAGATTCTTATGGACATAAGGTTAGTTCTCCATGTGAGCGTTTAGATATAGTCGTTACACATATTGCTAATCTTTTGATCAACCCCCTAAGATGTAACCCTTCTGGATACACTTGAGGCCCTAGAGCCTACCGCAGGTCTCCAAGTTAGATAATCAGGAGATGACCGGGAGATTACTATTAATGAGGTAGAAGAAGCTATTTCTTCATTACCTAGTCACACAGCTCCTGGTTCAGATGGTATAAGTTCCGTTTCTATAAAACCTTTAAAATTGAACTTTCACCAGTATTGGCTTTACTATATAGCCACTGTCTACAAGAATTCAAGTATTCAGCTTCCATGTTAGAAGCTGTATTGGTACTAATTTATCAAAAAGGCAGTTGAGAGGATATTAACAACTGGCGCCTTGAGTTTACAAAATATAGATCTTAAGATTTTAAGTAACATTTTATTGTCAAGATTAACCAAGGTAGCAGACTATTTGATAAGCCCATATCAGACTTTGCAGTGAAGGGAAGGAGGCAACAAGATAACCTAATTATCCTCAGGGAGCTTTTCGTTAGTGGGGATGGTAGAATGATTCAGAGGATATGTTTTGGGGTTGGATCAGGAAAAGGCATTTGATAGGATATCTCATCACTTTTATTTTCAGTTCTAAAAGCCTTTGGCATTTCTGAACAATTTGTTTTATGGTTAAAGTTTATATCAAGATTCCTATCTATTGCCTAATGTGAATGGGTGGTTTGGGAGAAAAGTTAAGATTCATAGAGGTGTTAATCAAAGGTGTCCATTAAGCCCCATTTTATATGTTTTGGGTATAGATATTTTGATACGAATGGGACATGCTGAGTTGGAAGGAATGTCTATTATTTTCCACTTTCCTGCTAATAAAATATTGGCCTATGCTGATGATTTGGTTTTGTTTCTTTCACTGCAATATAATAAAAAGATTGTAAATATAATTTTGCATCAATATGCCTCAATATCTGGATCTCAGCTCAATATTAATAAGTGTAAAGGGGTTATAGTGGGCAGCACTCCCTCCCTTTTAGTAGGTCAGATTGCAGGAATATCCATTTCTGACTCCTTATTTCCATCTTGGGTCTTGAGTTTGGGCCAGGAAAATGCTAAAAGAAATTGGGAAAAGAAATTAAGTAAGGCTAGTATCCTAGTTAAAAGTTGGAAAGGGTATTTATTGTCAAAAAAAGGAGGTTATGCTAATCAAAACCTTACTATTGCCATGTTTTTATACCTAAGTTACATTTTCCTCCCTTCAGTATTTTTTGCAGAACTTTATGGTAATTTTTTTTTTCAAGCTTTATGGGGCTGCAGGTTAAATCCTATTAAAGAGAGCTCACATATCTACCCATTTCTAAAGGTGGTATTAGCTTGGTAAATCCAGTAGCTTTTATTATAGTATCTTTTGGAATATAATTGAAGTCATGTTTTTAAACTTGGGTTGGTACTCTGGAAAGACTTAGTTATGTCTTGGTACAGACAGCACTACCCTCATGGAAGAGAAACGACCCAGAATCTTGGCCCTAAGGAAAACTATGCCAATATATGGTAAAGAATGTATAAAGAATGCTATTAAATGGGGGTTTCTCCAGAACAACTATCAATCTTCAATAGAAAAACAATACAGGCAGAAATTCTAACGGTTGAATGCCATGCTAAAGTTGAATTTCTGCATGGTTTGAAAGCTGATATTCTCACATATTGCAACAATGATCAAATCCAAAGGTTCCTGCATATGTATGGGATTGTGTGTGGCTCAGGAATTTTGATAGGTTAGGCATAAAAGCAAATCATAATCATAAACAAATTTTGGAAAGATACTGCCCAGAGAAGGTTGTGATGGCATCCTAGAAACCCAACAGCATTTATTTTTGGACTGTCCATACGCACAGGGTTTCTGGAAGCTTTTGTCTCAAGTTTGGAAAATACCAATTTTTTGAAACTTTCTTGTTCTGGACTTATGTTTCTACCAGAAGATGCTGTCTGTGCAAACTATCATAAAGACACTGTATATGCTATTCTTGTTGTAATTAGATATTCTATGTGGCAAGCAAGGTGTGTGTTTCTATTGCAACAGAAAATAGTGACTTATCTGGAGCTATTATCTAATATTAAAAATGCATTAGTTCAGATACAAAAGATGGATAAAAGCACTTTTCACCAGAAAAGGTTAAGCATCTGTGGATTATCTGTGAGAAATGGTATATGTAATCTTATGGTTTCTTTTATGTTTCATTTATATTTTTCATGTCTGTTTTATTTTTTCCTTAATTCATTCCAGTTTAACTAAAGTTTGTATATGATTGTGACTATAATTGCTGACATACTGTTTGTATATTATAGCGAAGTCCACATTTATAAATAAAATTCCCACTCTTTCTGTAAGTGCCATGGATCTTTAACATCCACCTGAACTACCACCAATCCAAGCAGCTGGGACCTTGGTTTAATGTCTCATCTGAAAGACGGCACCTCAAGTACAGCACCCTCTCATGCTGCACTACAGTGTCAGTACTGGGATAATATTAACCCAAGTGCCAGATGTGGGAACTGAACCCACAGCCTTTGATCTTCCGACCTCAGAGGCAAGTTGCTAGCTACTGAGCCACTGACACTGCATACTGCATAATGAGTACTGTCTGGCTTATACATGCTGTGGCAGGTTATATCATTGTACTGTACTGTCACCTGAAATACAGGTAGAGAAAATGTTAATGGTGTGAAGGGTGGCCTCTGTATGGGGAATATTAAAAAATTATTTCAAAATTAAGAAGACTTTCTACTGTTATTCTACATGGCCAGTTGGGTTTAGAGCAAAACAGATAAAACGTAAACAGCTAAATATGGAAAATAGACTCCTTTGAAGCTTCAAAATTGTACCTTAGATACACTGCAAATAAAACCCTTCCCAGCTTAGTACAGTACGTGCAGGGGTATCTGTTGCATTATGTGACCTGCTCTGCCAACTGTATCTCAGGCAGAGTGCATTGACCTGGCAGGTAGAGATGCAGCAAAATTAAATTCTACTGGCTGATGAAATGAAGTGGCCATTTCATATTGTCACCCACTATGTGGAGTGCCAAAGCAAAAGGCTCACTTCACCTTTATAATTCTTACTTTGCATTGTCATTTCATCTTAATGCAAATAAGATGGCGTGACTACAATATTGGCAGCCCTCACACACACAGTCACCAGAATTAATGTGCATCCCCAAATGCTACTGTCTTGTGTCCAGAAAACTTCCCAGTGCTGACAGGTCAAATGATAGCACAACAAGAAATGCAAATCTCCCAGAATTAATGGTGCACTCAGTCATGTGTGCAGTGGTCACACAACAGTCACCAGAATTAATGTGCATCCCCAAAATGCTACTGTCTTGTGTCCAGAAAATTCCCAGTGCTGATGAAGGTGAAATGAGAGCGTAAAAGAAATGCGGAGTCTCCCAGAATTAATGATGTACTGCAAAGTGCAAACGCACAGACTGATTAAGAATACGCTGCGCACTCAAGAGATGCAGACACAAAGGCACAAACAACATCTAACCAGTGCTCACAAGTCACAAATCCAAATCTGGAAAGAATACCTTTGCCACCGAGGGGGTAGTGCGTCAGTACAGTCCACTATCAGTAAAGGTACTACAAAGCAGTATAAAAATTCATGTAGGTGCAGTGGATAGCAGGTCACACTGCTGCAATTACTCTGTGGCACAATAAAAGGTGTCTGATTTAATGGCACTCAATGCACATCACACACCACACACACACACACACACACTACAAGTAATGTATAGCAAATTGAAAACCTTAGTAATATAACCAAATGTTTTAAACAAACTGAAATTATACACTGCTGCACCACAACAATCAGCAAAAAATTTCAAGAATGACTGAAAATATTACTGTGTGTACATTAACACAGTTATACAAGAAAAATATAATCAAAACAGAAAGACTGCCTTCTTCTCCCAGTTAATCTACCTGCCCCTCCCCAAAGCACACTTCACAGTACACAGACTGGCTGTTCTAAATTAACATTCAAAATCACATGCAAACAATAAAAACTCAATGATATGAGCACAGGAGGGTTTCTACAATCGATGAACTAAATGTTGAGAAAAAAAAATGGCTCAAAATGCTTTTTAATAGCTTTTAGAGGATTTGAATCACAGTGCTCTGAGAGGAAATTGTCTCCATCTTCCACTAACACACACTACACAGAACTGAGGCTGTGCAGAAAATCTAGAGCCCATGTGGCCTGCAATCCCATGAAGCACTGCAAAATTCACCTTGGAGCTCAATTACAAAGTAGTGACATGAAGTACATTGATTTCAATGTACTTCACCTTTAAATTGGTGGAGAAGTGGGTTGGGGAAGGCGGAATAACTACTAAGTCATTGGTTTCAATGGACTTGGCGTTCCTCACTATAACACAAAGTATTCCACTTTTGCATTGCGGGCACTTCAGCGGATTTCACATTACTCCATGAATCAGCCTCAAGTGAACAAATTTACACTTTGCCCACCACTACTGGCAGGTAGAAACAAGTACTGTATGTTTGCTTAGCTATGAAGTATTTGTTCATGGCTGAAATTCAAGGGCAAGGTAGGGCAATGATTTGTAAGGTGCCCTTCCATGAGGTCTGGCACTGCACATCAATGATCATCATAAATGAACAGGTTACTTCTTTTTTAACTTGAAGTTTATTAAAGTGTTCATTAAGAATGTGGCATAGATCATACTGAATACCTGTGTGTTACAACACTTACACTATAGTTGCATGACAGCCATATCTAAGACGGTCCCAAGAGATGATCTTATTAATGCTAGACTTGAGTTATGTTCATATAAGATTGTCCATAATAGCACTATAGTCATAAATCTCAATAAGTGGTCCAAGAGAAAACTTTACCATCATCTGTGGTGAAAAAATGTTTTCCTGTAATGAAATGGATAGTAAAATAGGACCATGCAGAATCAAATGCTGTATACAGCAATACTCTTCCTGTAAATTAGCACCAGAAAAGAGTATACTGCAGTTAATAATCTTATAAACCATTCCAGTACCTGGACCAGTTAGAAATCATTATGGAACCAAAGGAATAGTACAAGTAACAAGAAAAACAAACAAACAAAAACAATGGCTGCAACAGAAATGTACTGAATAAAATAGAAGTGACTGTCTACTGCAGGTGGGGCTTCATCAAGAGGTTACAATATCTCCGATTCCCAAACCAACAATTTTTGGGACAAATGTGGAATCATGGCCCACTATGTAGTAGTAGTAGTAACATTTTATTCATATATGTATATGAGTATGAACAGAGATAAAACTCAGTTAATGTGAAGCTCATTTCCAATGAAGTCCCATTGTGCTTTAAATAAAAACAATGGAAGGAGACTGGCATTATACAAACAAATACACTTGACTGAGATGTGCATCTGCACATCTACAGCCTGGACTTCTGTCCTATGTGCTGGCATCCTCAGGGCATGGTTTTGGGAAACAAAGGAACAAAAGCCCCACTGCCTCGCAGCATGATCCCTGATGGCTTGAGGGAGGGCAGAGCATGGATGGTCACTATAACTACCACTGAGCCTGCTGGCAATAGGTGACAAACAGTGTTAAAAACAGTTATGTACACTTCAAATAAATGTGCATTGCAGTTTTAGACAATTATTATTACATGACTGCAAATCAGATTATATCACTGTTCATTGTTCAGTTTACAGAATAGTTATCAAATACTCATTATCACACATTTGACCCAGTCCACTGTGGTACAAGCTAAAAAACTGAAATCCTATCAGATTTTCTATCCCTTTTACAACTACATAGTGGAACTATGCTGATGTCTTGCTTTTAGACAGAGAGAAGGGCTCTGAAACATATGACCAGATACCTAGACATTGTCCTTCCACAGTGGAATTGAACACTTGCAGTCTTCTCCATTGACCACAGTGCTGTTCCTCCCACCCCACCTGATGTACTTTTTCCTGCTCTACACTCACCTCCTGTTCCTTCTGGGCTTGGAGCTAGCATTTGTCTTGGTAGAGTGGATGCCTCCTGCTGTCCACAGATTTACATGTTTCCTTGGTGTCTAGTGGCACCCCAATCCTCTGATGCTAGATCCCTATTTATATAATGTTTGGTTTCTAGTGGCACCCCCACCCTCCGATCACTGTCCCTGTATTAATTTATTTTCCTGGTGTCTAGTGATATGTATCCCCGATCTCCAATCACTGCCCTTCTTAATTTAATTAATGTTTATCTGGTGGCATCCACTTCCTCCAGTCACCATAACCATATGTATGTAATGTTTGCCTGGTGTCTGGTGGCATCCCTGTGCCCTCCAATCACTGTCCCAGTATTAATTTTTCAAATTTGAGCTGTACTAAAGAAAACTGTCCCTCAATGATTTTTTTTCTCAATAAACCTGTAAATAAGAAAGTGGTCCCTCACTGATCTGACCACTGCCACCATGACCTCCCACTCAGCAGTCACCACCTCACAACCCCGCACACCCTAACTCACCTGAACATGTCACAGAGCATAGATCCACTCTCCAAACAAAGAGACATCTTGCTGCTGGAACCGGTGACTGCAATATGAGTAACTAAGGTAAGTGTGATTCAATGTATTTCACAGTGGTTTTGAACATTGAGGCATAACTTTGCCATTTTGCATATTCCCTCCCCTAATTTTGGGACTCGCCTCATGACCAATGGTGGGGTGGAATTATGCAAAGCAGTCCTGAAATGTGATTTTGTGTTCACTTGGCAAAATCACCTTTTGAGGTGGATTTGAAACTTTTCACCACCATTGTTCATTTTGGTGGGGTCATGATCAGGCTCTGTTGAAAATTTGGGCTCAAAATATGTAAACATAAAACATTACATGTGTACATTGAATTTTCTGTGCTCACTCATAACTTTGGTTATTTTAAATATTTTGACTGCAGAATTTCAACATAGCCATTTTTTCACCACTTCATGAATGTGACAGCTGTCATTTTTAAAATCCTGGTCAAAATGTGTTTTTGTATCTGTGGTGTGGAACAACATTTTGGTGGTGTGGAATCACAATTTGTTCGGCATTTGAAAACTTTCATCTATGGAGTTCATGAGGTGGGTAATAAGAAGGCTATGCTGAATATCTGGTGTACAAATATGGTAAAATGTCTAGGTTATGACTGAGCACTGTAGTATTTTAACCTTCACTCATAAGTTTACAAATTATTAATATTTTGTCTCCAAACTTTCAATATATCCATTTTCCACCACCTCATAAATGTGATGTGTGTCATTTTAAAATCCTGGACAAGATCTCTTTTCACCCTTGTGCTGCAAAATGACATTTCGCCAATATTATAGGGACATGGTAGTGCCCTATAGTTAGGGAGGCTAGTGAGTTCTATGTTAAATTCGATTTTATGTTTTGCTTCTTGCAGAAAGATGGATTTACAGATTTACATGGAAATTTCAGGATTTATTGTATGACAGAATCCACAATTCCTGAAACTCTCATGTAAATAAGTTTAATATCTTTAGCAATACAAAAGTGTGAAAATATACATTTTCCCATTGACTTTAGTGGTGTTTTTTCTGAATTTTTGCTGTTGTCTAAAAACTATAAATCTTTAGATTCTGAAATGTTTTGTAGTTGTAGAGGTTGATGGGGGGATGCTTGATGGTTGGGAGTTTTGCATTTTTTTTAAGATACTTCCATTTGAAAAATCATGCTTTTTGCATTTTCGAGTCTGCTCGGCAGTGGGGCTTAGAAATAACATACGCATGCACACAGCAGTTTCAATGCTGTTGAATGGGGATCAGGAAAGTGAAAGGACCTGGGCTGTAGAACTAGTCAAGGGAATGGAGCCCAGGCTGAGTTAAAGAGCTTGTGGATTGTGTCTTCATTTTTGTTCTGGTAGGATGAGAACAATTTGGTAGTTTTTCTAGAAGGTGCTTGTTATGAAGAAATCTTTTTTTCTCACCGATGTTGCAGTTATCTTTTGGCTCAAGAAAGTCAGTGGGCGATTTAGTTTCATATAGGAAGAGGGTGCAGCTGTAAAATACTCTTACTACCGTGTCCTGATAGGAGCATTGTGGTAACACTGTATAAAATTATTACTGTTTTTGGTGCTCCTCAATTTAGATTTGAAGTTTGTGTCACACTGAAGGTGTACTGTAATTTACCAATTCACGGAGAACTGAAATAATTATGGGGAAGCATAATGTCTGCTGCATTGTTCTTGAGAACAATTATGCAGCTCTGATACAGAGATTACGATGCCAGTCACTTAAGTAATTACAGCAGGCAGTAATGATCTACAGTGCATCAAAATATTTGTTTATGGGCAAAAATAAAGTTAATGTAATCTGGACGACTTTTGCTCTTTTAATAAATAACAATGCACTACTATCGCAAGTCTTGTGTTCGGAAAGATACAGTACAAGTCACATTAAACTGTTCCTCCAGCTCACTGCTCTGGTATTGATTTCATATGATGACAATGCAGTGGCAATTCAAAATGCTTAAACTTAAACTCAATTTTAACCAAATGTCAGCACTCATGCAATGCACATGCAGTGCACTTTCAGCCTCTGTAAATTGCCTTCAGCACTCCATTTTCAAATGTATTAGAGACACAGTTCTTATTAGCTTGAGTTTGAACACTGATTGCCATTGACACATGCCTCTGCTGCATATTGAACTGAAGCTGCACATGTTACTGAAATTTCTGTACCCTGATGCTTTTATAAAGTTTACAACAAATAATTATTTTAAATCCACACTTCACACAAATTTGTTGCCATGCTTCTCACCCTCCCAACTGTTCATTTGCTCCCGCTAGCTCGCTCATCCTGCTCGCACTCAGAACTGAATCCCAGTACAACTATCACTATAATTCTTCACAAGTAATAATCCTAAAAGACTTAAAAATGTGTTGTGATATGAACTGGGGAAATAGTTGCATGTTGTGTAAGCCAGGGATCCATCACAAGCTGTGACATTTCGTGTACCAATGTGGCTGGTGATTTTTACCACACCACATTTTACCTGTGGCAATTAAGCTGCAGCATTCATGATCATGACAGAATATCCATATGCCCACTGACCCACTGACTTCTTAAGATATTTACTTCAATACTTCAGAGTTTGTTTACATAAAGTGCTGTAGTTAGAGTTACTGTAAGGTGGAGAGTCACGTCTGAGAGAACAATGAACCCGGAAGTCAGTACAGTAGACAGATGACACTCTGATTCTGAAGCACAGTGCTGTAACTTTATTTTATCGATACTGTATACCCACACCACCATATTTTCAGTATTTATTTATTTCATTTTCATGCACCCAACTGTGGCTCTGTAGTTAGAAAAGAGAATGCACTGTACAGCAAACGTTTTATCAAGAGGCTAAGATGTACACAGCAGTAAAGTATGTAGTACAATCAGAGTTACAACTCAGTATTAAAGTATTTTTATGAGTTGCTTAATGTACTGTATGTACTAGTCATTGCACTGCATTGGATAATGGATTTCAGACAGCTTTAATGTAAGCTGAAGCTAAAAAGCAGCCAGAGATGAGCCAAAGGAAACATTTATTAATGCATTGCACTGATCAGTGCACATTAAGCAATCCACTGAAAAATGCTAAACCAGTGAGTTGGAAGAACAGTTTAATGTGACTTGTGCTGTAGGTGTCAAAAATGGAACACAGCGTGATAGTCTGATGTGCGATCTCTGTCATGTCTGTCCAATGTTTTAAAGAGTGACAGGTAAAGTGCTAGGTATATATAGAATGCTCTCCTGTACTCTGGCTGACTTTCATTTATATCTGCCAGTCCCCAGACCTGCGTGGGAGGCTATTGTTTCTCAATCCTCTCCTGGTTCCTTAGTTGGTATTCCTCCTAGTCCTTTCTACCATGTTTATCTTAACTAACATCTACCCCTTTTTTCTTCCCTTCTCTCAAGTTGGGTAGAACACCAGATGCTGAGCCATGATAACAGAAACCCTCCATTAAACCATCTGATGTTTCTGAAAGCGGCTTATTGAACCTAAGGTGCTGAGCATGACAGAGGAAGAATCAGGAGGAGTACTGGTTACCCCAGCCTACGTACTCTGTTCCATTCTTCACTTTCCCTGCACTGCTTTTTTCTCCCCTCCTCAGCACAGGCTGCCCCCTTTGCCAGCATGAATGTTTGAGCGATTCCTTCTTGAATGCTGTTGCAGCTCCTTCCCCAGCCACTATGCAGTATTGACTAACAGCCTGCCTTCCTGCTTTTGGAGCAACTATTTCTCTAATATCTCCCCATTTTTCCACCCTTTCATACATACTGGTTTTCTTTCTTTTCCCTGTTTCTGCCCTCTGAGTGACTGAAGGAGTGGCCTGTACTTATGTTTTTTTTGTCCCTGACTTAGCTCCTGAACATAGAGATGTGTGAATTGCTGAATTTTGATACATGAAATAGTTCATGTAATTTGTCCATTTCACAAAATTTAGTGGAATTTTGCTCACAGAGCATAACATTTTGCCTGCAAATGGTGAAACTTGCCACTTGCAGGCAAAATTTTACATTTCATGATTGAAAATTACACTTCACACCCCACAAAATACTTTGTGGAATGGCCAATTATGCAAAATATTTTGCGCTGCAAAATTACTTGTTTCTCTGAATTTTCCAATGAAAATTAATTTTCCAACATTTCTACCTGAACTGCGGTTTACACAGACATGCCTGTGACTGCTACAGCCAACTTGTACTTTGGCTATCAAGTACCTGGAATGCAGATGACTCAGTTCATGAGGAAAACAGTTGGCTTTTGACTGTCAGGCTTTCCTTCCATTAAGCTACCCCCCGTTCAGTGCCACTCACCCTTCTGTGTCTGTGGCTCTTCTGGTGCTTTCCCAGTCTTCACTACCCTGTCATGTGTGAGCACTCTCATAAACCTATGTAGCTCTCCAGACCCTATTTTGACTCTGCTTGACCATCTTCTATGATATTTCCTGTCAGTGCACTTCCTCCTTTCATTCTTGCCCTTCCTGCTTCCTGGTAGCCCATGTCCCATGCCTGACTCTTTTACCTCACCAATGTTTCTCTCTGATGCTTCCCACTATAGCCTTCAAAGTTTACCAATCACATCTGGTAGAGCAACAGAAATCCTGGCCTTAAGTGTTTGACCCCTTTTCCTTTCTCTATGTCCTTGTATATCTAGCATTGCCTATCCTGGAACTGACTGTCTCTCTTTCCACTCCACCAGTCAATGAGGCTATGCTGAGATATACAGCTGAGTCTTTTTTCTTTTTAAACTCACCCAGGCTTCCTTTCTTCCACTTGGAGTGTTTGGAGTCTCTGTGAATTAGAATGGAAGGCTACCAGAGTCCAACAGGACCCCTTTGTTGTACACTAATGTGGAATATAAAGTGTGATAGTTTTGGCATTTACCTAAAACTGATATTTGTACTCTTACTACAGTGTCCTTTCAGAAGAGTAGGTGTGACACTGTGTATGACATTGTGACTATTTTTGATGCTCCTCAATTTAGAATTAACACTGAAGGTGTACTATAATTTGCCAGTTGGAGAGAACTGAAATAATTGTGGGAGTGCATTGTCTGTTGCATTGTTGTTGAGAACCATTATGTGGCTCCAATGCTAAGATCATGATGCCTGTCACTGAAGTAATTACAGCAAGCAGTAATGATATTCAGTGCATCACAAATACTTGTGTATGGGGAATAATAGACTAGAAAGGAAGAAATCAGATTCATGTCCAGTGTAGTAACTGCTCATTGCTGCTTTTATTGCTTCTTTTACTGCTTATTGTTGATTTCTCTTGGTAGCAATTTGATTTTTGACTTCTTATAAGGTGCTAATAAGGAATTATTTTGGGGCTGTTTAAAATTTGAAACCTATTTTGGTGTGATTTAAATGGGGCTGTTATTTTTGGCTGTTTTACTTGCTGTTTAAAATTTGAAACCTATTTTGGTGTGATTTATTTGGGGTTGTTATTTCCTTGCTGTTTTCAATTTCTGTTGAAAATAAATTTGAAACCTATTTTGGTGTAATTTAAGTGGGGCTATTTCCTTGCTGTTTTTACTTGCTGTTGAAAATTTGAAACCTATTTTGGTATGATTTAAGCGGGCTGTTATTTCCTTGCTGTTTTTACTTATTGCAATTTTGCTCACCCTCCCACTCCCACCCTCACTGTTAATTAAATGCCCTATTTAATTTGATTGACAGGAGCCAAGCACAGAGAATAGCAGGGGCTGTGGAGAGGAGGGGCATAAGGGAGTAAGCCCACCCATGGCATGACAAGTTGCAGTAACCTAGAAGTGCAGTCAACTCTGGGGCTACTGTAGCATAAATTGAAAATGAAAACTGATGTCAAGTAAAAACACTTCAAAAACAAACACAGTGACCTAGAAGGAGAGCTGCATGTCTGGGGAACTAGAAGGGGGCTTCAGAAACAGACAACTAGTGTAATAGCTAACAGACAAATAGTGTAATTACACAAACAGTGTACATACAGAATATTGTGGGGAGGGTGCAATGCATTGGATTCAGGTCAGCTATATTCAGGCAGACCTTCTGGATGCTGAGGTGCTGCTGTATCTGTAGGCATTGCTCTGGGCTGTGGGATGAGGTAGCTGACTTAGAGAGGAAATCTGTGTGAGGAGCACCTTCACCCCATCTAGAGACCACCCAGTCCAATTCCGCTGCCTCAAAGGATGCCAAGAATGAGGAGCACTTGGACAACGGTGGGCTCAGAGAGGGCTAGGTTGGTCTGGCAGAGGCACATCACAAATCCTATTCCACCCACAACTCATATTTATTTATTTATTGAACTTTACCTGGTAGGCTCACTGGTACTAGAAGTCCCTTTTAAGGGTGACCAGGGAGGGATACAGATGGTAAGTAACTGAAATTGAACCAGATTAAGCTGTTGATGGTATTTTTTTAGTGAATGGGGCAAATTTGGCCAGGACACTGGGAAAATCCCTACTCTTTTGATAAGTGCCATGGGATCTTTAACATCCACCTGAACTGCCACCAATCCAGGCAATTGGGACCTCAGTTTAATGTCTCATCTGAAAGATGGCACCTCAGAAGTGCAGCAACCCCTCATGCTGTACTACAGTGTCAGTATGGGGATATTAACCCAAGTGCCAGATGTGGAAACTGAACCCACAGCCCTCTGATCTCCCAGCCTCAGAGGTGAGTGTGCTACCTACTGAGCCACTGACACTGACTATGTCTCACTGGCAAATGGGGACAACCAGACAGAGGCACCTGGAGAAGAGGAAGGGAAGGATGTGGAGATCAACTGAGGAGGTGACTTCAGTAGGAGAAGCAGTGGACCCCAGAGGATGAGGAAGTGAATCCTGGTGGGGACTGTATCATATGGGGGTTCAAGCTAGAAACATGCAAGGGGGATGATAGGGAGCTGAGGTCCTACCAGATGTCAAGGTATGGAGGGATGGAAGGAAGATCCTAGGGATCACTGAGAAAGTAAGATGGGAGGGGAGCTGGATGTCATTATCCACCTAGGAACTAATGACCTGGCAAATGGGGAGCCTAAAAAGTTCTGGAAGAATTTAAAAAATGGGGTGGGGTCTCAAGCAAGTAGTTACATCCGTCTACCTTCTCAGAAGTACTACCTGTGAGAGGCATGGGAGAGTGTAGGGGTGCATGCACCAGGAACTTTAACACATGATTGAAGAACTGATGCTGTGAGGAAGGGTTCAGATTCATTGTTGACTGGGGACCCACCTGGAGGAATGGGGTTTTGTTCGAGGCTGATGGCCTGCATCCATCCAGGAGGGAATCCAAGCACTAGTGAAAAGTTTAAATGCTACATGGACAAGCATTTAAACTAGCCAAGGAGGGGCAGCTCAGCAAGGAGGGTACCTATTTGCCTACCCCAGTAGCTAGCACTAGAACCAGAGAACATGAGAAGGAGATATCACTACAAAGCTGTGTGCAAAAGAGAGATAGGCAGAAAAAGGACAACATACAACAGATGGGCAGACAGCAGGGAGAACCAGGTGTAAAGGACAACCAGGGATTGGACTGAGTAGAACAGTAAAACAGACCAGGGAGGTCACATCGTGAAAAGCCATGTGTGCAAATGCAAGGAGCCTTATCAGCAAGATGGAGGATCTGGAGGATCCCATGGCACAGTCTAACCTGGACATTGTGGCCATCACAGAGACCTGGTGTAGTGATAACCATGACTGGGAGATGCCCATACCCAGCTACAACATATTCAGAAGAGACAGAGCAGGCAAGATGGGAGGAGGATTGACATTTTATGTGAAAGATGACATAAAAGCCACAGAGATCCAGGAGGAACAAAATGAAGGGGATACTGTGGGTTAAGCTGGAAAGAAAATGGGGCAGACATTTGCACAGGGGTGTTCTACAAACCACCAGCCCAGGAGGAAGAGACAGATAGGAGTTAATGCTAGCCATCCAAAGCATGGTGAACGAGGGGAGGTGGTGCTGGTTGAGACTCAGTATCTAGATGTGGACTGGAGCTTTCCAGCAGCAGCATCAACTAGAGCAGATTTATCCTGGACTCATTTTCATTTCCTTAAGCAACTGGTCATGGAACCAATTCAGCACAAGACAATACTGGAACATGTGCTCACAAACAGGGACAGTGTGATAGGAGTAACAGTGGGGAGCACCTGTGGAACAGTGACCACTGTGGTTTGAAATAACAGAAGGAGCAGAACTAAACTGCACAAAATCACATATCCTGGATTTTATGAGGGCAGATTTTGGGAAAATGGGGACATGCTTGAATGAGGCAGTATTAGGAATGGGGGGAATTGGGGTGGAAGAACCGTGGACATATTTAAACAGGGATTACAAGAGCAACACAATTATGTGTTAAGCAGGTTAGCAAGGGAAAAGGAAGAAGAGACCATTATGGTTTTCCAATGAGGAACAAAGAGGAAGCAGGAAACTATAGACCAGTCAGCCTGATCTTGGTAGTGGGGAAGATCATGGAAGCACTACTGAAGGAGAGATTGGTGGAACATTTGGTTGCTAACTGACTACAGGACCCAAGGCAGCATGGTTTCACTAGGGGAGGTCATGCCAGACCAGTTTCATTGAATTTTTGACTGGGTAACAAGGGAGGTAGATCAGGGGAGGGCAGTAAACATGGCCTATCTGCACTTCAGCAAGGCCTTTGACACTGTGCCACATAGAAGGCTGTTAAACAATAAGGGAATGTAAGAGTGGGCAGGACAGTAGCGTGGTAGGTGGGTGATTGGCTGGTGGCAGGACACAGAGGGTGGTGGAAAATGGCTGTCACATCACAGAGGGAAGAGTGACCAGTGGGGTGTCACAGAGATCAGTGCTGGGACCAGTCCTATTCAACATCATTATTGGTGACATTGTGCAGGACCTAGAAGGCAGAATTTTCTGTTCGCTGATGACACAAAGTTCTGTAACAGCGTGAACATGCCAGAGGGTGTAGGCAAAATGAGGAGGGACCTGCAGAAGCTTGAAGTTGGCAGTTGAAATTTAACGCAAAGTGCAAAATAATGCACATGGTGCACAAAAAGCCTGGAACAATATATTAGTTGGGGGTGAGGATATAGCATGCACCAAGCAGGAACAAGGACTTTGGGGTTATCCTCTGATGACCTCAAGGAAGGAAATAGTGTGACAGGGCAGCAGATAAAGCAAATAGGATGCTGGGATTCATAGACAGGGTCATAACCAGTGGAAAAGGGAGGTTATAATTCCACTAGTGAGGCCTTACGTGGAGTAAAGTGTCTGGTTCTGGAGACCTTACCTACTTATCTCTGCTTCCTGGCCTGTGCCTCAGTGATACACATGTGATGTTTCCGGTCAGTGCACTGTCTCCTTGGCTGACTCTTTACCTCACCGATGTTTCCTCTCTAATGTTTCTCACTATACTCTAGCTCTCAAAGTTTACCAGTCTCATTTGGTACATCAACAGAAATACTGGCCTCAAGTCTGTGACCCTTTGCTTTCTCTTTGTCCTTATATATCTAGCTTTGCCTGCCCTGAAAACTGGCTTTCTCTTTCCACCAGCCATTGAGGACATGCTGAGATATACGGCTGAGTCTCTCTTCTTTTTTTAGCTTGCCAAGGTTTCTCCTCCACTTGGAGTGCATGTAGGCTTTCTGTGGATTAGAAATGGAAGTCTACTGGAGCCCATCAGGACCACTTTGCTGTATGCTAATGTTGACCATAAAGTGTGATGGGTTTGCCATTTACCTAAAATTTATATTTTGCCTGTATGTAGTTACCTGGTTTTCTATCTATCTGTCTGTCTGCCTATCTATCTGCCTGTCTGCTAAATATATATATATATATATATATATATATATATATATATATATATATATATATATATATATATATATATGATGGCAGGAGATATGAAAATATTCTCACTCCTGCAGAGTGAGCTGTGTATTCTCATGAGTGCCAGGGCATGAATGAAAATACACAGCTCATGAGGTAGTATGAGAATATTTATATGCCATGATCTGCCCATTATGTGTGTGATTTATACCACAGGGGTGAGAGCTGCAGGAACATTTTTCTGAGTCTGTGTGTTTTCTGCTCATTCTTGGTGCTATCAGTGTGTGTGTGTGTGTGTGTGTGTGTGTGTGTGTGTGTGTGAATGAACTGGGAGTCAGAAACACAGGTGAAAGTGTTTTGCAAAGCTAATTGAGTGAGTCAGAGGCTCAGTGAGAAAGACAAACTGCTGAGGTTGCACTGAGAAACAGAACCTGCTTTGTAAAAGACTTTCATTTAGAATTTAGGTTGTCTTGAAGCTGAGATCAGCACAGTAATTGGCTAGCAATGTTAGAAACACAGTGGGACATGGGTGAGAGTCTTTTGCAAAGCTAATTGAGTGTTACAGCTTCAGTGAAAAGAGAAACTTTTCTGAAGCAGTTTCCTAGAATGCAAGCTGCAGAGCATTTATCCTCACCTGGTGACATCAGCAGAGTATGGATAAATGTCGATATCCTCACTCTGCTGATGTCATCAGGATTTATCCTCAGTGTAGTGGAAATAACACAGGTTATCCTACTGAGCGAGCTCTCACCCCATGGTATAAATACTGTGTGTGTGTATATATATATATATATATATATATATATATATATAATATATATATATATATATATATATTAGAGGCAAAAACCCATTTAATGCATTAGTTAGGTTGTTCCACAGCGACAAAATGAGGAAATTCACTGTTAGGGTTGAAAACCCCTGGACCCCCCAACCGGCATTGGGTGTGCTTTGATTAGTCAGCCCTAACTCTCACCCCATGACATGTGTAAAGCAGCAGAAGTATAGGAGAATGGGGTGAGAGTTAGGACCCATGACCAAATTTCAGCCCAAAACTCCCAACGGTTCTTTTGCAGCGCAGTGGCAAAGAATCGCTGTCACTTTCCCACAGATGGAAAACTACCGTGAAATTTGTGAAAGCTGAAAAAGTTCGACACCTTCGTGAGCATGAAAGTAATTTGAGAAGTACTTTTTCCAGAAATTTAAAAACATATTTCTGGGGTGTTTTACCACAAAATAAAGACATGACAAGCATCCTCAGGGTCCGACTAGGTGAATACAAAAGAATTAGGTTGCTAAAGGGTCCCACATTTAAATGCCAACCATTTCTCTGATCACCAACTGAAAACAAAATGGCCGATTTATGAAAGTAATAGGCCTATTTGTGCGAAAGTAAAATGCATTTATAGACACTGTCGAACTATTTGTTAACTTTTCCCATTGACTTATAATGGAAACTGTTTTTGAATAACTTTTGAACCGCTTAATATTTTTTCATGAAATCTTGAAGAGCACATCGGGACCCTGGCCGCACGCTCTGAAGATTCTGTGGTCGGTCGCATAAACCGCATTTACCTGTAGGCGTGACCGTAGAATTCCAGAAAAGCGTAAATGCGCCGCACAGATCGTTTAATAACCCACATCCGTATATCCGACCAGTACAAAACATGGCAGTTCCCAAGGCCTATGGCTCTTGATTGTGTATTCCAAATTTCAGGCAAATCTGTCAAACAGTTGCAAAGTTATTAAGGTGCAAAGTTTTGGGGTTTAACATAGAAATGGCTCTCAACCTTAATCATAGTGGTACTAATTACTGGCTATATAATATTATATATATATATATATATATATATATATATATACACATATATATATATATATATACAGTATATATATATATACACACCACACATACACATATATTTATATATATATATATATATATCTACACACACACATATATAATTATTAAGAAACTTTGTGTATAGTGGCTGTCTTCACCCAGTGGGTATGCTTTGTGATCCTGTGGCAGTGAACTGAGTTTGGGGTGAGCTCAGAGGCACAGCTACATGGGGTGAGGATGCTGCTGGGATGGCACAGTTATATGACATCCTCCCAGCCTAGGAATGAAAGCTGCAGGGGTGCCTGCATGGGTCCAGATACCATATAGTAAATACTGCTCTTCTGTTGGCATAGGCCATTTACCTCTGCACCTGTGGGTGGCAAAGGGCCTGTACATTGGCTGACAGAGGTACTGTTTTCCTGTGTGTTTGTATCTCTGGCCATGTACAAGTCCAGGGAATAGAAGGCCTTGAGCTTCAGCAGCCCATGAGACAACCCCATGAATTCTTCACATCCATTGCTGTATGTAAGTGCAATGCCTGTAATTGCCCCACACTTTTGTAGGTGGAGGAGAGAGTAATCCCTGGGTGCAGGGGTCAGCAGCCTCTGCATGTCTGCATCTGCATAAATGAGGATGTGATTTCACAATCTAAAAAGAAAGGTAAGTCTTTGCAAAAAAAAAACAACTGTGTTAATATATCAGTTAGAGTGCCTCAATACAAAAAAGTCAGGGAACTGGAGTGTTAGGGTTTCCACCCTAACTCCCACACCTCTTCCCTGCAGGCAGCAACAGGAAAAACCATTACAATTTCACCTCTCTTGCATCTTCACAAATCAGGTGTGGTGTGTTTTGGGGTTGTCAACCACAGCACTTATCCCTTCTCATATACTGTATCCATCTGAGATTATTTACCAATGGAATGGGGTGCATGTTAGGGTTGACAACCTCAAGAACATATAAGAACATAAGAATCTGCTGGCAGAAGGAGACTGTGCAGTCCATCTAGTCTGCCGAGATGTCTACCCCCATCTACTGCTCTTTTGAGGTGACTATATTGACTGTACCATGCTCGATTGAATTCTCTGACAGTCTTAACCACCACCACCTCAGGTGGCAGGCTGTTTCAAGGGTCTACAACCATCTCTGTGAAAAGTACTTCCTAACATTGGTTCTGAATTTACCACCAACCAGGCGAAGTTGTGCCCTCTTGTATGTGCAGTCCTATTTTCCTGAAAGAGGATTTAAGAAAATAGGACTGCACTAACAAGTCACACCCCATGCCTGATTTGTGAAGATGCAAGAGAAGTGAAACCATCATTTTTTCCTGTAGTTGCCTGGTGGGTGGGGTGGGAGTTAGGGATGGTGACCCTAATGCCCCAGTTTCTGACTTTGTTGTGTTAATGCACCCTAACAGATGCAATCGTAGTTTTTACAAATAATTTTACTATAAATACTCAGTGTCCTGTTTATAAGGGCAGTTATAAGATGACTATCTTGAAAATTTGGAGGCAAAATAAAAAGAGTGAATGCATGATTGAGCTAATGTGTGAAGAGTGAATCTGTACTGAATGTGCAAAGAGTGCATGTCTGTAGAGTGAATGCGCCAGGTCCTGCACTTCTGTAGGCAGACAGAGTCTTTCCATAGCACACTGCCCACAGGGCTCTGTACATCTGCACTTGTTTATGAATTGATGAAATCTTCAGCTTTCCTCGGGTCTGAAATATATCCTCTCATTTTTATGACTGCATCAGAAATATCATTTTGCAGCTCTATTGGATGTGACCAGAGCTGCTTATATGGGCTTTTATTAAGTTGTATTCAGTGCATAACACCATGACATGGGTTAGCATGTAATGATGTCCAATTTTGTTTTTCTGATCTTTCCAGGCTAATATTTCCACTAGCAGGTCTCAAAAATGAGGAACATAGTTCCATAATTCTGGACCCAGTTAATTAAAGGAGGACCTACCCACCTCTAATTTGCTAGATGGAACTATGAAATCCAGTCCCAGTTCTGATCTTAAACGTGTACTGAACCCATCTCACCCACTTATTTGTAAACTTAAGCAAAGCATTGTTCAATTTAGCCATAAGCTTTTCCATCCACTAGATACCTCCTACCAGCTACCATCACCCTTCAATGAGAGATAGGTGGTAGAGGTTGCTTCTGTAGTGAACTTTACTTGTGATGCTTTGAAAGTTGTTCTTGTATTCAGAGTAATCCCTTTGGTGTCACTTAATTAAAAGTTACTTCTATACAATCTGTAGTATCATTTTATAAACGTATATTGATGTTTTTTTTATTTTTCCAACCCATTTACCTAGAATATCCCAGCTGTAGGGCTATGCAAACTGGTGGATGTTTGCATCTGCATGTTTTATGATATGTGTGAAAAACATTGACACGTTTGCATACCATTCACAAGTTGTAGATTTGATTTAGAAAAACTACAGTACTGTAGATGCGAATTTTGCTACTGCAACTTCAAATGTAAACTTTTAGTTTAGATGTTTACCCCAATTTGAATTGTTTTGCAAATACGATATGCAAAATGGAATAAAGGGACATTGTCAGCCATTGGGGATGATTTTGAAAGGCTGACGCGTAAGGTGTCAGTTGCAAGGTTCAAAATATAAATGCATAATGAGTACCACAGTTGCCTGGAAGAGCCACACAGGTATTATTTTAGTAATACTAGCATTTTGGATGGTCCACCCATAATATGGGCTCCACGATCCATGCACTGCAATGGCATGGGAGCAAGGAGAAACTCGCTATGAATGAGTTATGGTTTCGGGTCATACCATTAAAATGGTCAAATCCATTACTTGCTGCAGCAGAGATTCGTATAAATTGAGTCCATTCAAAAACCGAGCACTGAAACCTGTTTAATTTTACAATAAAAAAATCAAAACCACGATTCTAAGCATGCACATTTAAATTTAATGTTAAATTAGAATTAATTAATTACATTATCTAATAAATCTAATTAAATTAGAAGGCATCCTCAGAGGCAATGAGTCAGAATTAGTACTTTTAAGTGTTAAAATTGCCTAAGGAGTGGCTAGGAATATTTTCACATAGAAAATATTTAAGGAGTGTTAATGACGTGTAGAGTAGGTAGCTGGGCAAGTTCAAAATGAGGCAACACTGCCAAACCATGCTGCAATGCAGATCTTTGGCTGCTAGAATGCACCCACAGAGACAGTGAGTCATAATTCATACTTTTAGAGTTAAAAAGTCAAGCAGTACCTATAAATTTCTTCAGCATGATACGGTCACAAGATTCACTCATTAAAGGAGATCTATGGACATCGTAAAGTCCTGACCACTGCTCAGATCAGGGCTTCAGTGCCCTGATTCGCTCTGCAAGTACAATATTAATCAAATAGTTTTACCTTAATACTTCGTAAAACTGGTATGGAGCATCATACCAGCCAGCATTTTGTAACTCCCACAGTGCCCACCCTGAAATCTCACTGATAACTACGAGATGACAACAAGTTTTGCCTCATTCCTATACTGTGTTCTTATGTAAGATTTATTAATCTTCTGTATCTGCCATGCCCTGCTTTATTATTACAGACTTTGCCTATATGCCATGTGTATGCCATGTATGCATATGGCATATGGAGAAAGTCTGTAAACCAAAGCAGAGATGACAGATACAGAGATTATTAAACCTCTGTACATAAGAGCAAAGTATAGGAAGGGCAAAGGTGCGCCATCATCTCACATGGTTATCAACAAGATCTTGGGGTGGGCACCCATGGAATTACAAAATGCTGGTTGGTACCGAGCTTCATACCAGTTTTATGAATATTAAGGTAAGAAAACTATTTGATTAATATTGTGCCTGTAGGGATTCAGGGGGACTGAAACCCTGATCTGTGCAGTGGTCAGGGCTTCACATACCGTAGTTCTCCCATAACAGGAGAGTTTACTCTCAAAGTGGTGATTTGGAATATATTTCAGCAAGCTGAAAAGCAGGAGCTTAGTTGACTGTGCTGCAGCCTACTTCACTGCACATGAGTAACTAGAGGATCATAAAAACACAGAGAGCCTAGGTGGGGTCAAAATTGATCACATGTGCATCATCGCCTATCAGGTGAATGTGACCCAGTCAGATAATGAATTGGAGTGCCATGGATATATACAGGGCACAACACATTTAACTGGTTTGTTCTAAGAGGCAGTTATTTGTTTCATTGTTATGCTTTCATAAAGTACTTATCTTCCCCTCTTGGTACAGTACATCTCCACTTTAGATGAAACACCATTACCACAAGGTACTGCCTGGCACAGACATCATGCCCCAGGGATGTTACAGCACTTATAACAAGCCCAATATTTACTATTACTTAGCCATTTTTACATCAGATAGATGAAAATACTGCAGCTATGCATTCTTTACAACAGTTTCAGGCATACTGATGTGTTAGTTCTTGTTTTGTTTTTGTTAGTTAAAAACAGAAGGTTTAACTTGCCATATGGGAGACCCTGTAGTGTTGCAGGAGAATAGCACACACTGTCTTTTCATCATCACCACTATGTAAGTGGATACAGCCATGACATCAAAATGCCTTTGTGGAGTGCGACACTGTTGAGAAACCCGTAAGTTGCTTCTTTGTTTGTTTCTTTTTAACCATAGATATAAGAAAACTAGGATCAAGGTTCAAAAGTCCCTGTCATCATTGGGGAAACCTTTGAAAATGTAATATTTAACTACAATTTATCTTATATTTCATATCATTTCATATCTTTTCAGTAATTCACATCTTTGTTTGTTATAAGGGCATTTGTATAACAACAAGATCGCTGCCCTGTTGACATCAGCAGGTCTTTATGTTTTCTACACCTCTCATCCCAATTCTAAGAGAACCATTGTCTGTTGCTGTGTAGATATTAGGATGTCATGAATGGAGAATTATGATTTCCGTGCAGACAAGCCACCAGAGCACATGAAGTTTAGGGTACTATGATCTTGTTTTCATGCAACTGTCCTCATTGTTAAAGAAAAAGAGGAAATGAACAACAGAAATTATAAGAAATGCAGATTAAACAGAATTATGTCAAAATCTTTATTTTTGCAAAGTGTTCCCATTGATGTCAGGGGCTCTTTAATTTCACTAAATGAGTAGCTATTGAAATTGCCTGGGTGCCACAACCTTTGTTAGGAATGAGTTGCCTTTTCAGTCTGCTCACTCAGAGGTGGAAAATCTATATATTTAGTGAATATTTGGTGAATATAATGAACTGAAGAACACATTCTGAATTTTAGTTCTTATGCACAATGCTATATATTTTGCCACCATATGAAAACCTTGATAAGGATTTCACACAGAAACATAGAAACATAGAATTTGATGGCAGATAAGGATCGCTATGACACCCACTCTGCCCATTTTCCTACCTAATGGACAAGCTGCAGATCCTAGTTAACCAACAGCCTACTTCCTCCTACCCCCACCCCTAGAATTGCCCTATGTCTGTCCCATGCATTCTTGAATTCCCCACTGTTTTTGACTCCACAACCTCCTCAGGAAGGCCATTCCTTGCATCCATAACCCTCTCCATGAAAACTACTCTCACATTACCTCTTATCCATCCCTTTCTATCTTCAAATTGTGCCTCCTTGTTCTTGCACATCTCTTTTCTGAAAGATGCTAACCTCTTGGACTTTGTTGATTTCTTGAGGTACTGGAGCATTTCTATCATGTCCCCTCCCTCCTTTCCTCGAGGGTATACATATTAAGCTCCTTAAGTCTCTCTTCATTGGTCTTCTGATGCACACTCTGCACCATTTTAGTTGCCTTTCTCTGACTGCCAACTTTGTAATATACAAAAGTTGTTTTTTATCATGCTGGTGTGGTGGTGGGTGGATAGGTAGACTAGTGTGCAATGCAGCTTAGTCTTTCAGATCTTAGAGCTGTTTGTGCCTCTAAACACATTGGTTAGCTGCACCCTTGGAAGTCTGAACTGCATAGCATATAGCATAGGTTGAATGTCAGACTGCTCAGTGATATTTTCATCTGAACAAAATACTTCCAGCAGCATTTCATTGTATATCTGCCTCTTAATTTACTGCCCCACACTAGCTCCTGAGGAAAAATCTCCAACACCACCTCTCGTACTTCTTTATCAACATTCACATTTGTGGTTGGCTGCAGAATTGGGTACAGAAAAGCATGTTCAGCCATTTGTGCCATGTGCTGATCCTGTGGGTATTGGCACTGTCACAGAACAGTGTCCACTCCACTCTCCTGCCTCTATACCTTTAGGCCTACTCCAGGGTCCACAACTTCTATAATTTTCCCTTGTTGAAATATTTGCCCTGGCAATTAAATGCCCCCACCGCTGCTTGGCCCAACACCACAACAGTCCCAGGCATCCAGTGAAACCCCTTCCTTTGTCCCAGTCTCCCACTTGGCTGCCTTCATTGCCCATAGTCTGGGTAACAAGCTCTGTGAACTAGTGGCCTTGATGGAAGAGGGATGCCTGGATATTGTGGCAGTCACATAAACATGGTACATAGAGAACCATAACTGTGATGTCAACATACCTTGGTACACAATCTACAGGAGGGACAGGTATGGTAAAAGAGGAGGAGGAGAAGCTCTCACATAAGGGAAGGAATCAAAGCAACAGAACTGAAGGGTAAACAGGGAGGGGAGGAGGCACTGTGGGTCACCCTGGAGACAGGAAATGGCACCACAGTCTGCACAGGGTTGTTTACAGACCCCCATCTCAGGGGAGGCAATGGACAAGGAAATGATGGAATGAATCCTTAGAATGGAAGAAAAGAAGAGATATTGTTGATGGGGACCTGACTATGCCAGATGTTAACTGAAGCACCTTTACTGCAGCCACATCCAAGAGAAGATCATTCTCTATGCCCTACAGTGGGCATGCCTCAGACAGCTAGTGTTAGAACCCACTGGAGGGAGCAATCCTAGACCTGATGCTCTCAATGGGGCTGGAGACAGCGCCTCAGATTTAGAAGTGGGTAGCCACCTGGAAACAACTGACTACCAAACAGTGTGGTTCACAATAAACACAGCTGTAGAGTCAAGATATACAAAAGCAAGGCTGTTGGACTTTAGGAGGGCTGACTTTGGCAAATGGGAAAGTGCCTCAGAAAAGCACAAGCAAACAGGCAAGAAGGAGGGGTGGAAGAACAATGGGGAAAAATAAAACTGCCATCACAGAAGCAATAAGCCTTTGTGTAAAGCAAATCAACAAAATGAAGGAAAAGCCTCTATGGTTCTCAAAAAGGTGGCAGGGAAGGTTAAGGAGAAAAGGACAGCATTCAGGAAATATAAGGAAACATAGAAGGAGCACAAGAGAGAACTATGTCAATTAAGACAGAAGGAGACAGGGAAGGCAGTCAGAATAGTAAAGGACCAAACAGAGGAAAAGATAGCCAACTCTTGTTAAGAAGGGATAAAACCTTTTATAGGTACACTAGGAGTGAAGAAAGACCGAGGGAGGGATACTGAGGCTTAATAAAGGGGAGTAATGTCGCAGGGGTGACAGTGAAAAAGCAGGGATAGTGAACTAATACTTCTGCTCAGTATTCACAAAAGAAAAGGAGGGGAGGTACCTAAACCAAACAATAGAAACACCCTGGATAGGGGGTATATACCAGTCCATTCACAGAAGAAAGGGTTCTGAAAGAACTTTTAAAACTGAAGGTGGACAAAGCAATTGGGCCTGATGGGATTCATCCCAGAATTCTAAAAGAACTAAGGGGAGAACTAGTGACAACACTGACTACCCTCTTTAACAAATCAAGCCCCCACTTGCATACTGTGTGACCCTAAGTGAGTCACTTAACTTCCTTGTGCTCCCAGGTCACACCTGTAAACAAGCTTTCAGCGTAGTGTGTCTCTCCTGGTTGAAAAACAAATCATGGGAGGATGGGGTGGTACCTGAGGACTGGAGGAGGGTGGATGTGATTCCACTTCACAAAAGTGGGAGGAAGGCAGAAGCAGGAAACTACAGACCTGTTAGCTTGACCTCAGTGGTAGGGAAAATGATGGAATCACTTCGAAGAAAAGTATTGTTGAGTACCTGAGGCCAGTGGGGCACAGGACCCAAGGCAGCATGAATTCATTAACGGGAAGATCCTGTCAGACGAATCTAATAGATTTCTTTGACTGGGTGACCAAAGTAGTAGATCAGGGAGGGGCTGTGCACATGGCCTACCTAGACTTTAGCAAGGCATTTGACACAGTCCCACACAAAAGATTAATATAAATATTGGGATCCCTCAGGGTTCCATTTTGGGTCCCCTCCGCTTTCTATATTTATAAACAGCATTACCTCTGGTCTCACCTCCTGCTCATCCTCTTATATGCTGATGATATAGTATTGTACATTAGCTCCAAAAACTTACCCGATATAAACTCGTGCCTCTCCTCTGACTTTCACAAAACCCAAACCTGGCTCTCTTAACAGTGTTGGGTAAGTTACTTTTCTATTACTTTTATTACTTCCGGAAACTTGTTCCAGAAAGCTCTGTGCAGTCATAGCAAGGATGGAGAAGTACTGAAAAGTAATACTTGCAGTTACAATTACTTATGTCTTTTATACAAAGTAATACGTAATCTGTTCGATGACATTTATTTGAAAGTAACTAAGTAGTAAGTAACCTATTACTTTAAAATAAATGTTATCTGTTATAGTTATTTATTATTTTGTGTTGTTTTGTATAAAAAGAAAAAGTAACTGCTACTGTCAGTGTGTATTACTTTTCTAGTACTTCTCCATCATTGCTGGTGACAGCATAGAGCTCCTGGATCAAGTTTCTAAAAGAAATAGAAAGTAATAGAAAAGTAACTTGTGCAACACTGCTCTCTCACCATAAACTGGTCCTCAATGTAGCTAAAACCCACTCAATCTTATTTGGGACTGCTACCAAACTTAAATCCTGCAAAGATGACATCAAGGTATCCTGCCCTGGCTCCTCCTCTATCCATACAGTTACCTGGTTCAAAAATCTTGGGGTAGTCCTTAATCAGTACCTAGACTTTGATCTACTCATACAATCAAACTGCAAATCGGTAACTCTAAGCTGGGTATTGCTTACCAGACCTGCCATACATTTACTTCTTCTGCTAGGGTGGCCATTGCCCATGGTATATTGGTACCAGCTCTGACCTATAGTGTCATCACATATGCCTGTACCAAGGACCACACCGTAGTTGGGACACCACTTATAATAACATTTGCCACTATGCCTCCTCATTGCCTCAGCTCATACATCACTGCCTCACTCTACTCTGATCCCAACTGGCTACCACCCTCTGTGCTGAGACTTCATTCTGCTGACTCTCTTGTGATAATATAAACAGAACACAAACTCCTACTAGTCTAGCTGCGCTGCTAGTTCCTCAAACATCCTCTTATGGCTTACGGTCAGCTGATAAACTTATTACAAGTCCCAAGGTGTAAACCTCTAAAATTTCCCGAGCTTTCTCACTATGCCTGCTGCATTGGAACTCCTTCCCTTTATCAGTTCGGCAGGTGCCTTCCCATGTCCTCTTTAAAAAGAGCTTTGCACTTTCCTATCTGTGTCCAGCTCTTGCTCATGCTTTAAATGCCTGTGATCTTTACTCTTTTTCTCTCACCTCACTGCACTTACTCCTATTTAACCTGTACTTATCCCTCATTCCTGTATGACTGGATGCCTGGTAGGCACCACCCAAATTGAGTTCTAATTTGTCCCCTCTCCTGTTAAATGCCCTACCTTTCTTCCTTTACCTACCCTTATCTTTGATTCTACTGCTTTGCACTTTCCAGTGGCCTGAAACCATGTTGTTTTAATTCTGACTCCTTCAATGGGACATCTGAACTTTGTTATAGACTGGCCACAAGCCATGTACTCTCACGGATCTCTGTAATTTTATTTGCTGCTTTGCCCTCACTGTGTGTCGCCAGTAAGCTGGAATTATGTATTTTACATACTTATCTTTTGTATATGACTCCATTTGTTACCCTGGTCCCCAGCAGGTTTATACCTTGTTCTTTTGTCTCTGAAGTGTTTCCACTGTATTTCTTTGCTTTGTATGCTGTACCTGTACCTGCTGGTCTGTCAATGTTTGTAGTCTCCCAGGTCATGACTGAAAATAATCATTTTATTGCTAGCTTACCTCCTGGTAAACAAAAACTAAATAAATACAAAATACAAGTTAACCAGCCTTGGAGTAGGTCCCAACGTGGTAGCTTGGTAAAGAATTGGCTGGACAACAGGATGCAGAGGGTAATAGTTAATGGAGTCCACTCTGAAGAAAGTGAGGTTACTAGCGAGTACCGCAGGGTTCAGTACTGGGACCAGTACTTTTAATGCCTTTATAAGTGACACTGCAGAGGGACTGAAGGAAAAGTATGTCTCTTTGCAGACAACACAATGATGTGCAACAGAGTTGATACACAAGGTGGAGTGGAAAGGATGATAAGGGACTTGGCAAGGTTGGAGGAATGGTCAAATGTATGGCAGCTTAGATTCAGTGCAAAGAAGTGCAAAGTAATGCACCTGGGAAACAAAACCCAGGGAAGAGTACACAATGGGGTGAGATACTGACAACAACTAAAATGGAAAGGGACCTGGGGTTATATATCAGATGACCTAAAGGTGGGCAAGCAATGTGAGACGGCAGTAAGGAGGGCTTGGGGATACTGGGATGCATGGGGAGAGGCATCACCAGTAGATAACAGGAAATTGTTATCCCTCTCTACAGACAGTTAATGAGACCCCATCTGAGTACTGCATACAGTTCTAGAAACCCCATCTCCACAAGGACATAGACAGGATGGAGGCTGTCCAGAGGAGGGCATACAAATGGTGCAGGGTCTGCACCAGAAGCCATATGAAGAGAGACTAAGGAGCTTAATATGTATACCCTCAAGGGAGAGGGGGTACATGATAGAAACTTTCAAGTACCTCAAGGAATCAATAAAGTCCAAGAGGGTAGCATCTTTCAGAAAAGAGATGTGCAACAAGGGGCACAACTTGAAGATAGAGGGGAAGGCTCAGAGGTAATGTAAGGAAGTATTTTTTCATGAAGAGGGTTGTGGATGCATGGAACAGCCTTCCTGAGGAGGTCATGGAGTCAAAAAGTGGGAATTCAAGAATGCATGGGACAGACATAAATCAACTCTAGCGGGGTAAGAGAAAGTAGGCTGTTGGTTAACTAGGATCCAGCTTATCCATTAGGTAGGGAAATGGGCAGACTAGGTGGGCCAAGCGTTCTTATCTGCCATCAAATTCTATGTTTCTATGTTAGATCTATTGTTGAGCTACATTCTTTATGGATCATTACTATATATTTATTTATTTATTCATTGTAGGATTACAAATACCTTTGAGTGCCAGGCAGCTCATTTACAAAGGTTCCACATCAGCAGGGAGGGTTACATACAGATACTAGTGATTCCCTCCCCAGCCATTTTCTATTTTATAGGAAGTTCACCATTCATAACTTTGCCTTGTGACTTCTCACATAACTTCTCCTTGGGGTACACAAAGGCAAAGTTTAGTCAAAATGTTAAACAACAATCTTTCCCCAGTGGTCCAGGTGGTTCCCCTTTCTATCCCAGATCTAACCCCAAATACAATATATATTTTCCCTAGTGTCTAGTGGATCCCCTTTCCTGGCAGGAGTTGCTCACTATCCTTCCTCCATCCCATCCCCAAGCTGGCAACTGGCACAGCCCTCTGCTGTCCACCACAGCTGGTCCTCAATTGAGCTGTCAATGAGCATGTACTTGCACAAGTGCACGCTCACTGATAGCTCAGGCATTGGCTGGCCATGTTGGAGAGTGAAGGCTGTGTTGGTCACCAGCTCAGGGATGGGACTGGGGAGCGTGCATGGTGGGGCACTACCTGCCTAGGTGGGGGTGGGAAGTCCAGTAGACACCAGGAAAAGAAATACATTGTATTTTAGGAGCAGCTTGGATTTGGGGATGGGGGATGCCTATACTACCAGGGAGGCATACATTTTATTGCAAGTTGAGATTGAGGAAAGGGAGGGGAGGCCACTAGACCACCATAAAAGATTATTACTTAACACTGGGCCAGTGATTGGCAGGAAGGACCACTAGATACCAAGGAAAGTGTGTCTGTGACATCAGGCTGGCGATCAGCGGGGGACCACTAGACATGGAAAAGTGTCTATGTGACATAAGGTCAATGACCGATGAGGGTGGTACCACTAGACACCAGGAAGGTGTCTATTTGACATTGGAAAGGAGATTGGGGGACCACTAGACACCAGGGCAAGTGTCTATTTGACATCAGACTGGTGATCAGCTAGAGGGGAGGCACTAGACACCAGGGAATAATCATTATTTAACATGGGCAATTGGCAGTCATGGGTGGGGGGACCACTCTATGCCAGGGAGAGACTTTTATTTAACATCAGGCAGGCAATTGTGGGGGCCACTAGACACCAGGGAATGATCATTATTTAACAGAGCTGGCCAATGAGCGTGACAGGTGACCGCTAGTCAACAAGGACAGTTTTGTTTTGTACTTAAAATGTACATTTTGACCCAACATTGCCTTTGTGTACCCCAAGGAGAAGTTGCTAAGGTGAATTTAAGAATGGCAAATTTCTATTAAATAGAAAACCTCAAAACGATCTGTGGAGGCAAGTATGGTCACTAACGTAATTTCACCGCTGAATTAAATCTTTGCAACATCTCTAGTAGAGATGGGTTGAAGTTTAAATTCTGTAAGTTGCTGCAAAGCAACCAAAATTTGCACTTTGTGGAGATTTGTGAAGTTTTACCTCAAACAGCAGAATTTTGTTTGTAAGTGCGAAGTTCCAAACTTCATTGCTGGAACTTCAGAACGATTTACGCTCCACAAATTGCACATAATTCATGGATTAATTTGCAGAGCAGATTTTTCTAACTTCTATCTCTTATGTCTAGTATACAGTAGCTGTGAAGGATGTTTAGCTGGACATGCCAAGATATTCATAAGAGAGGCTGCATAGGTGCCTTGAAGTATTAATTTGATAGGTATCCTGACAGGAACACAGGATAGTAATGATCTGAGAAATACAAAGTGCAGGTGGAAGAAGTCACAAAAAGAAACAAACAAAAAAACACCAGAAGACCATTGGGCATAAAGCAACATGCAACATTCAAATTTTCCATAGTGCCCCAACTGAGCCTGCTACAGTTTGAATAAAATTGCTTAATATATTTTAATTCTATGCCTTTCACTCTGGTGTAATTTTCAAATACACCTTTTAACATTGGGACAGATGGGTCTTAGAGGAATGGTCTGGTTGGGAAAAAACTGCTGTCCTACTGGTGTGCTGATAATCTGATTTAATATGATGCCTACTTGAAGTAAACTATTGGTTCCATGCTGGAGTGCATATCTACATTGTCACACAAAGGAATGAAAAATGACCAAGCACTGAAAGGGTCTAACTGACGGCTTGCACCAGTTGCTGTTAGGATTGTTGATTTTAGCATTACTCAGTCAGTTGTGTACATTGGTAAATGTACTGGAAATAAAACATATTTTCAACAGTAATTAATTAGTCATTTTAGTAAAGAGTCTTGGAATTCATTGTTTCTGTTTTCTTTTGTTAAATAGCTATCTAAGAGTGATCCTGTAACAGACATTCCAGACTGTTTGCCTACTGATGTCCGAATCCCTTCCAGTCACAGCAGAAGCTGTATGACTAATCTTGAATTCAAATATGGATTTCTCCATCCACCAAGTAAATATTGCAATAGTCTAAAATAACATATTACTTAGATGGTACATTTTTTCACAGTTGATCATTTTAGGTCTCTGTTTCACAGCTGCACAAATGCAGATAAGTAGCTTGTGTTTAAAAGAGAAAAAATTATTTATCATAGGACACTTATTTTTCATGCCAAGGGCACACCATCAGCCCTCTCAGATGCCAAGGTGCCAGCACACAGCTGTTGGAAACAAGATGCCCCATCGCACTGCCACTAGCTATAGCTATATACACAAAGGTAAGTGCTTATCATAGGGAGGAGCCTCCGAGTGACAGAGGCATAATACAGACTTCTGATCCTGATGTTCAAGGTACATGCAGATGGGGTTTGCATCTGCTGGCAGGCTGGTTTGTGACTGCAATCTGGTTACAGCATGGCACTTGCAAGGTATGCTGCAATGCTTTGCTGCAAGCCGGTCATATTTCATTACACATGGGCATCCATCCTGGTAGTGCCCCAACCCACCTTTACTGATCCAGGCCTTAGTGGTCCAGTGGTTTCCCCCACAGCATATTAATTGTCTCTGCTAGTCCAGTAGACCCTCCATACATTCACTAGGAAAGGTATATCCTTGGTGCCTAGGGGTACCCGCCTTTCCTAGCCACAGTTAATCACTTTGTCCTTCTTTGAATAGCGGGATCCCTCTTTGTCCATCACCCATCTGGACCAGGTGTGCTGATCACAGCACTGCCCTTTCTCCTCATTGCCACCTGGTTTCTGATGGCAGTAACTGGAGGCAGTGCTGAAGACTACAACCAGACTTGTGAGGGCTGGCATGCCTTGTGAATAACCCTGAAGTAATTTATATGGTGGCCCCACCCAGTTGCAATGTATAGCTTAATGGAGTTGTCATACACATTAGGGTTGCACCACCAGTTTGAGACCTGTTTTGTTACTGAAAATGTGGCCTTTTATGGTTTATTATTTTAGACTAGAAGGAGACTCCTTCTAGCCATTGAGACATGTCTCTACTCAGTGGTGCCAGTCTGGTGGCGCTGAGGGTTGAGGCACTGGACGCCACACTTGTGCATGCTGGTGACCCAGGTTCAGGAATGAGCCCAGACCACCTGGTGTCATAAGGGAGGGAGAGGATTGAGCGTCCGATGGACAGCCTCCTCTCCGGGAGGAAGGGGGCACCTGCTCAGTGCTTAGCTGGCCTCTGGCGGACGCCGGAGGCATAGCAAGCACAGGAGCATGCAAGAAGGGGTTGGGAGTGGCGGATGTCAGTGGGGAATGCCTTGATGTCAGGGTGCTGGCCACTTCCTCAGAAAGGAGGAAAACACACCGCCGGAGCATGGGTAGACTGAGCACCAGTACCGACCCTAATGGCGACTGCCTGCCTGACCAATGAGGGACCCGACGAGACATTGAAGATATTGGGATGTTGGGGTCCCATCCCGCACTCCACCTGGGGGTATATCCACGGCTTCATGAGGGAACCCTGGGGATTCAGGTAAGGCAAGTCACGGGTGGTACCTTTGTCTCCTCAAGAAGCGAGTCTCGGGTGAGGGAGGTGATAAAAAAAACAAATAGAAAGTAAAAAAATAAAATCTGCTCAGTGGTGTTAGTCAATCAGAAATAATTTAAAATTTCTTAAAAATCATTTAGTACAGTATCTTTAATTTAGATATCTAATGTTTTGACTTATTATACTGGTTGTCTCTTTCAGAAAAATGTTTTTATTACTTGATAAAACCAATGAGTGAGCCTTTGAGTGACATTCTTTCTGCTGGCTATAACTCGAGATCTTACTTGAGAAAGGCTCTTGCAGCAGGCCACAGCAGTAGGACTAAGCCATCAGGTACCAGGACCACACAGAAAACTTCTAGTTAGCAGTCTACCATGGGGACAGCCCCCCACTGACGCCAGTCAGCTGACATCAGCCTAGCCTATAAAGGAGAGTGGTCCTCCATACCTACCCCAGTTCTTTTCCTGCCATTGACCTGTGCACATCGGACCTTAGTGGACGCCGCAGCTACAGTCAACCGTCATTATCTGTGCTTTTTTATTTCCTATTTCTTTTAGTCTTAAACATTAAATTGTTCATATTTTTTCTATGAGTTTGTCTTCTCCACCAGCCTCATCTTCGGACCACTCCTAAAAGTGTGCCTGCAGCAAATATATCCCTGAAAAGGATGGCCACCCTGCATGTCTTATTTATCTTGCCCCAGCCACAGCACCGAAGCCTGACGGTTTTGCCAAAATTCAACCAGGCTACTCAGCTTCGCTGATGTCATAGATGCCATGGGTGCAGTGGGCTCCTTGCAAGTATTATTCAATCTGAAATACCCCTAGACACAGAAGTGCCTGGGCATTGCCTACCCCATCAGCACAGTCACCAGCAAGGCAAGAGTGAAAAGGTGGTTGCATCTTTGAATTGGTTACCACTGTTCCATACTGGTTAGTTAACCCTGCAGAACAGTGTAAAGTGACTTTATAACAGCTGAGAAATGCACTCTAAGCCAAGGCTCATTTCCAGGCTTAGCCTAGGAGAGGGAATGGGGTTCAAAGTAAATAATGCACAAGTGATGAAATAGAGTAATTACAAAAATAAGCAATACAGCAGTGAATTGTAGGAACAGAGATTAACAGATACAATGTACAAGATATTATGCAGCAAAATATTATACACATTGTCTAGGAAGGCTAGAAATAGACAGTTAGAAATGGCGACTCAAAATGAGGTGCCCTCACTGCAGCAGTAAATCAAGTAGCACAAGTCCTTTTTAAAGGAAAACAGTTGAAGTAATAGAAGATGGAATATGAAGGAACAGCAGAATAAAGAATCCATTCAGTTTACAGATATTTAATACACTTTTCTATCACCTTTGATCACCATTAAGACATAACATATGAAGGAGCCAGCAGAATGAGGCCTTACGGTTAATTATGTCTGCTCGATTGGCAACTTTATCTAAAGATTATGGCTGCCCCACCCTCCTCCCTTCCAACCCTGACTATCCTTTTGCCTGGTCTCACCCTTTCTTGACCCCCCACTGTCTTTTGAATGATGACCTCAGCTTACAGTTCATTCTGTCCCGACACCACTCTCTGTAAAGAAGTTCCTCCTGACATCCTTCCTGAACCTCCCCAGCTTATAACAGTGCACCCTGGTGGTCTTATTTTCCTCTGAGACAAAATGGTCCCCAATATTGACCTTTTTGTATTTTTCAGATACTTAAAGGTTTCAATAATATCCCTCTCCCTCCTCAGCTCTAGTGAGTACTTTTACACTGTTATGTTACATGGGATATGTGTGCTGATTCAAGATGGCCGTCAGGCTGTGCGTGCTGCCACTGCTCTTTTTAGGAGTTTTAGTTTTATGTATTTTTAGTTGTTTTAGTTGTTTCGTGTCTTTTTTTTTTTTTTGTTTATAGTTTTGCTCTGGTTCTCAGTTTGAGTCTTGCCATTTGGCGGTGGCTCGGCATCGAGTGTGGTCTGCTTTTTGGATTTGGGAGAGAGGCCGGTCGGGCTTTTTCCTTTTTCCTCCTCTACAGACCTTGTTTGTTCTGCCTCCCGCCTATTGCTGACATCGGCATTGTCTGGACCTGAAGGAATCTGAAGTGCACGATTTTGTGCTTGTTGTGTTTTTGCTCCCTACATTGGAAGTGCCTTACAGGTGTATGGAGGATGAGGAGCTATCAAAGAGTATTTGGATAGTCCCCGAGGAGTGCTTGTGGAGTCCTGGTGTGGTGAATGCTAGCAAGGAGAATGGAGAACAGAGAATGAAGAATTCTCGATTTGGGCTTTACCGGAGATTGCTGTGTTCTCTGACCACCCTTAAATCTTGGGTGGTGGGGTGATCGAGATTGGTGGAGAACCCTTGATTAAGCTCAAACCTTTGTCACTTGCCCACTCCGGCAGGTGTTCTTTGGGATCTGCTACTCCCACGGGGCTTGGAGTATATTTCCGCCGGGAGATGGCTGGGGTACTATGCTCCTTGGACCCATGGAAATGGCTGCAATAGTGGCCTTTCTTATGGTCCTTGGTGTGGGTTGCATTATTTCTGGGAGCACATCTGGCAGGGAGTAAAGTGTGTAAGTGTGGCTGAGACTCTTCAAGTAAAGCATTTTGTGGACTTATTCCTGGATTGTTATTTCCTCTTTGGATTAATCTGGTTTTATGACTTTTCCTGGATCTGGATTCGTTGAACTTTCATTTAATTTTAGGGTGTATTGAGAGACTGCTGACTCCTTTCCTTGGATTAAAACTTTTCTGTCATTTGGGCAATTGGGTGGTGAGAGGACCCTGCATCCATACACTTTGTTTGTTTGTTTATTTATTTATTTATATATATATATATTTTTTATTTTACATCTCATGACTTCTTCTGGCAGTGAGAAAGGCCAATATTATCTTTCTCCAATTGTGAGAGGACTGGGGGAGTTTCATAATTCCTTTTGTTGACTGAAAAATGCATGTTTTTGTCATAATGGTTTGGCAGTGAGAGTGCCATTTTACCTTCTTTCCCCAGTGGTGAGAGGACTTTGGGGGAATCATACACTAGGAGACTTGTTATTTATTTGTTTGTTTAAAGTTTATATTTTATTTTGTTTTTGTTTTTATTTATTTTATTTTATTTTATTTTATTTGTGGGTCTTCAGTCCAGTCCAGATCAATTTTCCTGTGAGGTTGGGTTTTTGTTTATTTGATTTTGTTTATTTATGTTGGATATGTTTAGGGATTATTTGATTGATTTTATATTGTTAAGATTGATTATTTTGTGTTTGGTGTTTATTGTTTTGCTTAAGTAATGACGTGTGCTGGCCTTTAGTCTTTATGGTGGTGACTATTCATCCTCCTCTTCGTGCCCTCCACCCTTTTATACTCCTCCCTACAATTCAACACCTACCAGTGCTGTAGAGCCTTAGGGATTATTCAGAGGAGAGTGAAGAGCATGGGGTATGAATGGAGAGATGAACAGCAGGGCCCTCAGACGGGGTTATTGTCCAGAAGGTGCCCTGGGGTGAAATGGAATCCAGACCAGAGTTTATCATGTCTGGTGCCCATACCCAAGGGCACTACTGAATTTAGTAGACAGTCCTGACAACCTCCAAGGTTTGTCCAACTTAAGCGGTGTTATGCAATGCCAGGTCCAACAGGAATAAGACCACCATTATTGCTGATCTTGTTGGCTCGGCTGACTGGCTTGCATCACTGAAACCTGACTGGATGAAATTTCAGGCCCCATAGTGAGGCTATGATCCGGCCGGTACTCTGTGATTCACCGCCTGAGATTGGACCGCAGGGGAGGGGTTGTGGTCTGCTTTAAGACAGAATTGGGCCACACAAATGTAGTAGTAGGTGAGGCTGAGTCCTTCGAGTGCACAGTTGTAGCAGGTGTAGGTGTTCGAATTGTTCTCATCTGCCAGTCCACCCAGAGATGGGAAATACTTCTACAGGAAGTAGCAGACTTCCTTGTCAACATGTCATTTGAGTTGCCCAGATTGATGGTTCTGGTGGCTTCAATGCTGGGCCGACAATGAACTCTCAATTTGGTAATCACTTCCTCCATTAATGTCTTCTTTGGGTCTTACACAGGAAGTTTCCACTGCTATGCATAAATCTGGGCACCTCTGGACTTAGTCTTCCTTCTAGGGATTGATGCATCCGACGGGGGTGGAACCAGTCTACTGGTCTGACCACTACACCGTGAGGTTCAATTTGTGCACCCTCCCTTGGAAGGCCTTCCCTGTGGAGATGGTCAGGTACTGCCCAATACGGAATATTACTCACAAGGTCTAGCGTTGGTCCTTGACCTATCATCCCCATGTTGGTGAGCAATAACCCAGAGATGCTGGTGTCGGCCTGTAATTTATTTATTTTAGAGATTTACCAGGAAGGCATGCTGAGCAGAGTACCGCTTGATTCCAGATGCCTGGGGTTTTGGGGTTACAGGAAACATGATACAATCTGAACAAAACATACAGTGGAACATGATATAGTCAGAAACAACATACATATTGTATTTTAGAACAGCAGTGGGTAGCCTACATAATGTGAATGGAACAATTGAGAGTAAGCAGATTTTAGTACAGTAGCGTAGACAGTTTTTTCACAAGGAAACAGATCAACAGTGGAGAAACCAGACTTGATGCTATCACTGGGCAGATTCAGGAGTGATGGGGTGTTAGGGGGTTACAGGAGCAGGTGGTAGAGAAGTGCGTTTTGGGAAGGGCATTTAGTTGGGAGTACTTGTGGAGTGTCTAATATCAGCTGCCAGGAATTCCATAATTTGGGCAACCTGAAGCTGAAAGCAGCCTGGCGGACCGGGTGAATATATGTGGGATATGCAGGAGCCTGGCTGGCATGTGTAGGATGGTGGGGGTAGGGCAGTTAGGGAGGATGACAGGTAGGAAGGAGTGTCTGTGACCAGAACTTAGCCAAGGTTCTAGCACAGTGAAGTGATCTTCTGTTGTGTAGAGAGGTGAGGTTCAAGGATTGATAGAGGACACAGTGGTGGGTGTTGGGAGGGCTGTCCAGCGAAATCGGCAGAAGGAGTTAAATAGGGGTCTAGCCTAGCTAGGGAGGTTTGAGGGCCGCATACAGTAGACAATATCACCATAGTCAATAATAGTGAGGATCATTTTTGACTATTTCTTGCCTGGTTGGCAGGGGTATGCAATTTTTGTTCCGTAGAGGGCTCCCAACATGGGGTTCAATTTTTGTGTATAGCATCAATGTGAGCAGAGAAATCAAGATGTTGATCTAACCAGACACCTAGATAGCGATAAGAGGTGCAGGCCTCCAGTGGGGAGCTGTCCAGAGTGTAGAATGGTGGTGCAGTAAGCGGGTGAGTTTGGGCCAGGAGCTGAAGGTGAGGGAGACATTTTTTAAATTTAGGACTAGTTGGTTTGAGATGAGCCAACATTGGATGGAGTCGAAGTCCTTCTGTAGGCAGGCTGTCACTGCACTAGAGGATGGGCCAGAGGCGAACAACACCATATTGTCAGCGACATGTGGATGGCCATATTTGGGCAGGCTGCAGGCAGATCGTTGAGAAAAATAGAGAACAATAGTTGGCTGAGAACCCACCCTTGGGGACTCCGCTGGTGACTGGGAGTGGGTGGATGTAGCCAAGCCAACGCGACAGATTGGGACCTGTGAGGCCATTATGGCTGCCCTGGATCTTATTGTTCTTGTTTGTGAGTGCCCTTATCCCTTCACCCCAGGTCCCCTTGGTTTGATGCGACACTGAGGGAGATGCGGAGACAGGGGCGAAGGTTAGAGCATTGTTGGCGCAAGTCCTCCCTTGAAGCTGACCGCCTTAGATTGATAGAACATTATTCTATCTATCAATCTGCAATCACCCATAAGAAGCCAGAATTCTTGTCCAGGGAGATTGCAGTTGCTCAGAATTGACTGGTTTAGCTGTTTCGAACTGTAGACAGACTGTGCAACCCAGCCTGTCTGCAAGTTCGAAAAGCCTTTTCACAATTAGAGTGCGAGGAGCTCACTCTACTTTGCAACTAAAGTGGCTAATATAAGGCTCGGACTTGTGTCCGCAACCTCTAAGGGTGATGTTGTAGAACAGTGTGAGTTCACAGTGCCTTAATTCTCTTGGAGTTCCTTTGTTGACCTGAGTTCATGGATATTATGAAGATCATCCATAGTGTGCATCCCACAAACTGTAGTTTGGACCCTGGACCAACTTTCCTAATTTTGGGTTGTTCTGATATCACCGGTCCAGTCCTGGTGCAAATAGTCTGGTGCTGCTTGGAGTCAGGTGAGTTTCCTAGCTCCCTGAAAGAGGCGCTGGTGACACCTGTCTTGAAGAAAGCTACCTTGGACCCAGACTGTTTCTCAACTACAGACCTATCTCTAACCTTCCCTTTATTGGGAAGGTTATTGAGAAGGTAGTGGCAACCCAATTGGAGGACCATTTAACCATCCATAATATCTACGTAATCCTTCCAGTCTGGTTTCCTAAAAGACACAGCACCAAGACTGCACTGGTTCGGTGCTTAATGATCTTCTGAGGGCGAGGGATCAGAAGAGACATTCCATTCTGGTTCTCCTTGATCTCTGGTCAGCTTTTGACACTGTGGATCACATGGTGTTGATTGCATGCCTGAGGCAAATTTGTGGAATGTCGGAACTGTTTTACAGTGGTTCACCTCATTCCTCACTGGGAGATCACAGAGAGTTGTGTCGGGATTTTTCCTCTGGCCCAACCTCTTTGTTGTGTGGAGTGCCTCAAGGTTACGTGTTGTCACCCATGTTATTTGCAGTGTAAATACTGCCCTCGGAGACATTATAAGATGGTATGGGCTGAGGTTTCACTGCTATGCAGATGATACCCAGCTATACCTGTCTTTCGACCGACCAGGATGGAGCTCTTGCGGTGTTTAACAACTGTCTGGATGAAATCCAAGGTTGGATGGATTCTAGTTGGTTAAAGTTGAACTCAAGAGAAGACAGAGGTTTTGGTTGTGGACCTGGGTGGTCAGATAGAGAGGTGGCATGATGGCACACCTTCTGGAATTTTTCTTGGCAGCATGTCACTTCCGACCTCTGAATGGGTGCGTAGCCTTGGGATTGTCCTATATGACAGGCTGACCCTACAATCTCAAGTGTAGACCGTTGTCAGGACTTTTTACCATCTTAGGAATATTGCCAGGTTAGGCACCTTGTTCCGCCTGACTCTTTGCCAATGTTGGTCCACGCCTTTGTGTCCTCGCTTGGACTACTGCAATGCCCTCTACTTTGGGCTTTCTGGGGTTGAAATCCATCTTCCACAGCTGGTGCAAGAATGCTGCAGCCCAGGTTTTGCGTAGGTCCTGTCATATTACCCAGGTGCTGTGCAAACTGCACTGGCTCTCTATACGGTGGTGGATCACCTTTAAAGTCATTTTATTGACTTTTAAAGCCCTTCACGATCAGGGTCCAACCTATCTGAAAGAACTGCTGGTGCCTTATTGCCCTGGCCGATCACTCCGCTAGGCCAACGAGGGATTGTTAGAGATTCCAAGAGTGAGTTTAAAATCTTCTAGCAGCAGAGCATTTTCTCATGCTGCACCCACTCTCTGGAATTCTCTACCACGCTGGTTACGGGAGTGCACCTCGTGAGGTATTTAAGAAGGGCCTGAAAACTTACTTATGGCAAATGGCCTTCCTGGATAATTGAGTTAATTTTATTGTGCCTGTATTTTATACTATAACTTATTATTTGATTTAATAGCTGATGTTATTATGGCATAATATTTTTATATGTATTGTAGATTTGTATTTGAAATTATGGTTTTAAGATGTTCAGCGCCTTTGATATATTGAAAGGCACTTTATAAATAAAATTATTATTTTTATCATTACATGCTAAGTTCTCACACTCTGTCCTCATATGCCCTACCCTGCTGTCCCTGAACTATCTTTGTTGCTCTCCTTAAGCTGGCTAATATTCTCTTTTCAGGTAAGAGCGTCACTATTGCATGCCATGCTCCAGGAACATTTGCACCAAGGATCTGTATAACAACAGTATAACCTACTCCCTTCTGCTCATGAACCCTCTAGCAATGCATCCCAGCATCTTGTTTGCCTTGGCTGCTGCCTTTCTTCACAGTGTAGACTGTTTAAATATTATTGGGGATCACTAGCCCAAAGTCCTCCTTCTATGATTCAGTGATGCTGACCCCACAAAACTGTTCTCAGTCTTTGATTTCTTTCTTCCTGTGTGCATGACCGTGCACTTCTTCACATTGAACCTGACTTGCCATATGACAGACCACTTTTCAAGCTTCTCTAGGTCTTCTTTGAGGTCCTGCACCCCTTCATATGTGTCCACTCTCCCACAGAGCTTGGTGTCATCTGCAAAAGATGGATTTTGCCATTATTTCCTGTCCTTATTAAATACATTTGTAACCCTTAGGTGGCAAAGTGGCACTATCACAAGGTCTACTACCCCTGCCTGTTTGGCTAGTAGCAGGTTAAGGTCCTAGGTTCAGTGACGGGTGCCTCCACTCAAAGGTCAGGGTTGGTATCAGTCTGACTATCCAGGCCACAACCCTCTGGGACACTGTGACCCCTCCTTGTCTCCTACTAGTGGCCCACACAGTACACAATGTTTACCTTTCCAATACCTCTGATAGGCTTCACACATACACCTAGATTTAGCACTTACCCCAAGACTGATTCCTTCAGCTTGGCTCTGGGGACCCCTGTAAAATAAGATAATGCAAGACAAAACAACTATGCAATACCTTAGGCTTAAACAGACACCATAGTCAGTATAGGTTGCAGGAAAGAAGTAGATCTGATTTATTCAGGAGGCTGTAACAAGGATGGGGCAATCAGGGTAATTGGTTTAAACACACTATAAATATCACAGTTGTGCATGCAGTCAGTGTCCCTATCAGTCACACTCTGGGTACCCAGGATGGAAAAGTGGGCTAGCCAGGACCACTGCCTGAGGTAGGACGATGTTGCAGCTGGTAGGGGCCCTGTGAGGAAGAAGAATTAACATGCACACCCACTGATTGCAATCCAGAGCTGGAAGGCTCAGTTCATGGAAACAACACAACAAATTAATCAGATGACACACTTGTGATTTAAAAGATATGTTGCAGGGAGCTACCCTGTTTACTGCTCACGATACCCAAGGCTGAGAACAGGATGGATGATGGTTGCTCTGGACTGCCAGAAGGAGCAGGGTAGGGAGACAAGACCCTCCTCATTGCAGGACCCAGCTGCCTTTAACAGCAGGCGGATTCAGTCTGATGCAAGCTGGGTACAGCTTTCAGTCTTCAACTCACAACTCAGCTCAAGGGGAAACCAGGCTCCGACCCTCCACTTCACAGCACATTTATATGTAACTATGACTACTGTACCAGGCAATCGAATCCTCGATCCTGATCACAAAGTCACTGCTACACCCAGGAGCTCAAGGTAGTTAAAGTCCTGACAGGCCGATCGCTTGGCAAAATCTTTGGTCTTCTTCTCAGGCTGAGCCTGGTATCCATCCAGTAGCTTACTTCACTGCACAATGAGCAGATCACTGTCCGACTATTCTTCTTTCTTTTCTCTGTCTGCAAATGACAACAGGCTGGGTTTCGGGCCTTCCACAGTTCTACTGCGCAAACTACTGCGTGAACACAGCTGCTCAATTATGCAAGCTCTTTTTCTCCTCAACTTCCAACTCGAATCTGGCTTGCCAGCAGATAGCTCAGGGATTTCCTTAGATCCAGAAGATTCGTTGGACAGTTTAGCTGTCAATCAAAGTAAGAGCTCCCTCTTCTGTTGCAAAAGGTGCCAACAGTCTAAAACTACAAATCCCAACTGGTAATCCATACAATCCCATTCCAGCAGGCTCCATTTTAGAGTCCCCAGTACTGATTGGTCCAATTTGGCAGTTTGGGACCAAAATGGTAGAGCTAAACTGAACAGCCCTAGTTGCAAAGAAGGCAGGTTAGAACAAAGACTATATCTTTACCACTCTAAATGTTTATCAGCAATTGGTTACATTTCTTAACAGTGCTCCCCTGCCCCACTAGCGACGGCAGAAACGGAAAGAGGATTCAGCAGCTCAGACGGGATTCGGGCATGTAAACACCACAGTCCCCCATAGAGCTGCAGCACTTAAAGACACAGTACATGGAGGTTTTAAGGCGCCACTGGTAACAACATCTAAATGGCTTTAGCACCAAACACCAACCAGGCAGTGAGCAATTAGTTGAGCACTTTTCGGGAACCCCATTTGTAGGGGGTTACACATTAAACACTGAACCAAGCACTGACCCCTGGGGACCCCGCTAGTGACTTCCCTCATACCTCATAGCTCCCCACCACCACCTTTTGTGTCCTAATACTGAGCCAATTAACCATCCACCTTGTTAATTTGCTTCCTGCCCCTAGGTCCACCGATTTCCAGATCAACCTCTTGTGAGGTACAGGCGCAAGGTCCTGAAAATCAAGTGTAGAATGTCAACCACCTGTCCCTGTCTGCTGCCTTTGTTACCCAGTCAAAGAAGCTGATCATGTTAGTTTGACAGGATTTCTGTGACATGAACCCATGCTTTTTCTCATCCTGAAGCCCATTTGTTTCAAGGAAACTGACTAGTTTTTCTTCAGAATGGCCTCCATCAGCTTTACAAACAATGGAGATCAGACTGACTGGCCTGTAGTTAACAGGGTCATTGCTAGGTTCACTCTTGTGGAATTTTAACACATGTGTGACTCTTTACTCTCATGGTATCACCCTTTATCTAATGAGCTGTTGAACAGATCTTTAAGCAGACCCACCAGTTCCATCGTAAGCTCCTTCAACACCCTTCATTGCGTGCCATCTGTACCCAGGAAGTTGTTTACCTTCAGAGACAGCATTCCTTTCCTAACCCTGTCTTCTGTTATTCTGCTCTCATCCATGTCACTTCCTCCCTCTACCCCTCCCTCTACCCCATCCTCCCATGTCACACTAATCCATGAGTTTCCTCAGTAAAGACACAGCAGAAGCAGTCGCTCAGCTCCTCTGCTTTCTTTTATTGCCTTCCACCCACCCCTCCCCATTTTTAGCTTTACTATGCCCTCCTTTGTGTTCCTGTTTTCACTAATATACCAGGTGAAGGCTTTCACTCTTTTGATCCCCTCTGCAGTTTGCCTCTCCTCCTAGCATTGAGTTGGCCAAACTCGTAATAGCCTTTCTAGCTTTCTCCAGGTAAACCCCTTTTCCTCATCCCTTCATAACTTCCTAAACTCCTGTATGAGGCCCTTTTTCCTCACTGCCTAGCCCACCTCCTTATTGAACCAGGTTGGTCTCCTGGCTTTGGAGTTTTTCCCCTTTGGCTTAAGGCAGGTGCTAGTGGCACCCACTTTCCCTTCCCTGATAACTGTCCACTTTGATCCACCCCATGCCATTCTTAAGACTAGCAAGGTGCCCGCCAGTATGTCTCCCATCTTCCTGCAATTGGCCTCAATGTAGTCCAGCACGTTCTTATTAGTGCTCACTGTCATACCGACCTGGAACCACACTTTGTGGTACTTGCTGCTATCCAAGGGCTTTCTACCTTGGTTCCCCTGGCATGGTCACCATTTGTTAATACCAGATCCAGGCTAACTCCCTTTTATGTAAGCAGCTGAAGATCTCTACTGCATTTTAGAGTCAACGAATGCAAGAGCATTCTAATAATAGATAACCCTATTAGTTAAGGTACAAGAAATAACCTGACATACTATAAGTATCACTGGCAGGAAGCAAATCATAAAACATGCACTTTACATATGTTTGAGACTAATAATGCCTCGTGAAAAATAAACAAGAAAACTAATACAACATACTGGGTTTGTCTACTGGACTGTTTCTTTTTTGACCCACCACTTGTGTGACTGTGTCACATATTATGTTAAACTTTGTACTCTGTATACTTGGCCATCTATGCTAATAAATTAATATACTGCTGTTCTGCATACCTGTGCATTCTATGGCAGCAGATTAATGTACTCTTGTTAGCCTGTTTTCACCTGACGCCACGCATCTTATCTGTATACCTGTATGATCCATGACAATAAAGTTAACAGTAAGGAATCTGCCCTTCCCTCTGTACTCCCCACAAATGCCTCAGAAAAGGTGTTATCCACTCAGTGAGCATTTCCTGGTAAAACATTTAGTTAAATGAATACAAAGCTAAAAAGCAATTCCTTCTTGCACTGGTTTATTTTTAAAGATAAGCTACAAGATGATTACATAGTGTAAAAGTCCTGCATTGTTTCTCAATGGAAGTAGGGTATGGCGTGACATAATCGTCACCAAGGAAATAATCAATTGCATAATCATGCATGTGTTGCCCCTTACATGGCGACTCACCAGAGATACTGTGCTAGCAATTATGAAGCCATAAAATGAGATGACTTTCAAATAACAACTATAAATCATGACATCATTTTTAGCCAATCAAGGCTGCTTATTCAAAACCTTCCAGACAGTTATAATCATAAGAGAGTATTTGATGCTAAGGGTTCCAAAATTCAAAGTTCTACATTTAGTTGGCATAATCCATGCTATACACAGGGTTTTCAAGTAATGCTCTGTGAAGAAAATATTTTGATTTTCAAAAGGACAGAAACTTTTTCTACTCGGCAGCTGATTGTAATGTTCCTACATTCTGAAATTATACTCATACCAGAAAACTATCCTCCTATATTGTATGGGAGTACACTGTTTCATATGGAAATCAGCTAATCCGGTGGTGTTGTACCATCTTGAGTATGTCACTATGATGGTACAACAACATCAAAATGTCTTTGTGCATGCCGCTTTCTCAGACCTCTGTTCTTCAAGAAATGGCCATGGCTATAAGAGCTGGCCCTATAAGAGAGCAGTGCTGAACAAAACCGTAAGGGTAAGGACACATTCATAAATGTATGGTTGCCCATAAACTATAAAAGACTGAATGAGCAATCGTACACAAGAAAGTTTTAATCTCAGGGTGTCCATGGTAACAAGACCTCTCATGCTGTGCTCTCGAGGTCTCCTGTTGCTATGGAAACCTCTCAGTTGAATAACATCCTTCTTCCATGTGATTGCTTATACACAATCCTTTGTGTTACTATACCTGAATAAAAGGTGATGTGACAAACTGTACTTTGTGTTGTTTTGTGTTCACTGGCAATGTATCGTGCAGTTTTCTTCATGGAACTGGTAATTTGAGCTTTAGCTGTGTCATGGTTTGTGCACAGAATTCTACACACTGCTTTGACAAATCAGCTGCTTCTGCTTAGAAACATAGAATTTGATGGCAAATAAGGACCGCTTGGCCCACCTAGTCTGCCCATTTCCCTACCTAACGGATAAGCTGCAGATCCTAGTTAACCAACAGTCTACTTCCTCTTACCCCCACTAGAATTGCCTTTATGTCTGTCCTATGCATTCTTGAATTCTCCCACTGTTTTTGACTCTATGACCTCCTCGGGAAGGCTGTTCCATGTATCCACAACCTCTCTGTGAAGAAAAACTTCATCACATTACCTCTGAGGCATCCCCTCTATCTTCAAATTGTGCCCCTTGTTTTGCACATCTTTTTCTGAAAGATGCTACCCTCTTGGACTTTGTTGATTCCCTTGAGGTATTTGAAAGTTTCTATCATGTCCCCCTCTCCTTCCTTTCCTCAAGGCTATACATCTTTAGTTCCTTTAGTCATTCTTCATATATCTTCTGATGCAGACCCTGCATCATTTTGGTTGTCCTCCTCTGGACAGCCTCCGCCCTATCTATTGTCTTTTGCGGAGATGGGGTCTCCAGAACTGTACACAGTACTCCAGATGTGGTCTTACCAACTGTCTGTACAGTGGGCCAACAACTCCTGTTTTCTACTGGTGATGCCTCTCCCATGCATCCCAGTATGCCCCAGCCCTCCTTACTGCCTTCTCACATTGCTGGTTCACCTTAGGTCATCTGATATGACTACCCCAGGTCCCTTTCCATTTTTGTTGTTGTCAGTATCTCACCCTCCATTGTGTACTCTTCCCTGGGTTTTTGTTTCCCAGGTGCATTACTTTGCACTTTTTGCATTGAATCTAAGCTGCCATACATTTGACCATTCCTCCAACCTTGTCAAGTCCCTTTTCATCCTTTCCACCCCACCTTGTGTATCAACCCTGTTGCAGATCTTTGTGTCATCTGCAAATAGACATACTTTCCTTCCAGTCCCTCTGCAATGTCACTTATAAAAACATTAAAAGGACCGGCCCCATACTGAACCCTGCTATACCCCACTACTAACCCTCCTTTCTTCACTGTGAGCTCCATTTACTTTACCCGCTGTGTCCTGTTGTCCAATCAGTGTTTTACCCAGGCTACCACCCTAGGACCCACTCCCAGGCTGGCTAATTTATTAATCTTTTGTGCTGGACTGTGTCAAATGCCTTGCTAAAGTCTAGGTAGGCCATGTCCACTGCCCCTCCCTGGTCTACTGCTTTGGTCACCCAGTCAAAGAAGTCAATTAGATTTGTCTGACGACCTTCCGTAGTGAACCCATGCTGCCTTGGGTTCTGTGCCCCACTGGCCTCTAGGTACTCAACAGTTCTTTCCTTCAGAAGTGATTCCGTCATTTTCCTACCACTGAGGTCAAACTGACAGGTCTGTAGTTTCCTGCCTCTGTCTTGCTCCCACTTTTGTGAAGGGAATCACATCTACCCTCCTCCAGTCCTCAGGTACCACCCTATCCTCCCATGATTTATTAAAAGGGTAGTCAGTGGTATTACTAGTTCTTTCTTTAGTTCTTTTAAAATTCTGGGTGAATCCCATCAGGCCCCATTGCTTTATCCACTTTCAGTTTTAAGAGTTCTTTCAGAACTTTTTTTCTGTGAAAGGACTAATATCAAACCCCTATCCAGAGTGCTTCTATTGACCCGGATTAGGTACTCCTGCTTTTCCATTGTGAATACTGAGCAGAAGTATTTGTTCAGTATCCCTGCTTTTTACTGTCGCCTCTGCCCAACCACCTTTCTCTTTGTTTAGCCTCAGTATCCCTGCCTTAGTCTTTCTTTTGCTCCTCAATGTACCTATAAAGGTTTTATCCCTTCTAACCAAGTTGGCTATCTTTTCCTCGGTTTGGACCTTTGCTATTCTGACTGCCTTACCCGCTTCCTTCAGTTTTAACTGGATACAGTTCGCTGTCCTGCTCCTTCTGTGTTTCCTTATACTTCCTGAATGCTATCTTTTTCCCTTACCTTCCCCACCACTTCTTTTGAGAACCATAGTGATTTTTTTTTTTCGTTTTGATTTGTTTATTTGCTTCACACAAAGACTTGTTGCCTCTGTGATGGTGGTTTTGATGTTTCCCCATTGTTGCTCCACCCCACCTTCTTGCCTGTTTGCTAGTGCTTTTCTGAGGCACTCTCCCATTTGACAAAATCAGCCCACCTGAAGTCCAGTACCTTCACTTTTGTGTGGCTTGACTCTACAGCTAAGTTTATCGTGAACCGCACTGTTTGGTGGTCGCTTGTTCCCAGATGGCTACCCATTTCAAGATCGGAGATCCTCTCTCCATCCCCATTCAAGAGTACCAGGTCTAAGATTGCTCTCTCGAGTGGGTTCCAAAACTAGCTGTCTGAGGCATGCCCCTGTAGGGCATCGAGAATGGCCCTGCTCTTGGATATGGCTGCAGCAAAGGAGCTCCAGTCAACATGTGGAATATTCAGGTCCCCCATCAGCAATATCTCCTTTCTCTGCCATCCCAAGGATGCCTTCTATCATTTTCTTGTCCATTTCCTCCCCTGAGACGGGGGTCTGTATACAACCCCTGTGCGGATTGTGGTGCCATTTCCAGTCTCCAGGGTGACCCACAGTGCCTCCTCTCCTCCCTGTTTACCCTTTAGTTCTGTTGGTTTGATCCCTTCCCTTCCCTTCCTTCCATAGAGAGCTACTCCTCCTCCTCCTCCTCTTCTTCCCTCTCTGTCCCTCCTGTAGATCGTGTACCCTGGTATGTTGACATCCCAGTCATGGTTCTTTGTGTACCATGTTTCTGTGACTGCCACAATATCCAGGCATCCCTCTTCCATCAAGGCCACCATTTCAGGGAGCTTTTTACCTAGATTACGGGCATTGATGCTCATTACCTCCATTTTTTATGGCTTTATTTCTTTTGCCCCATCCCTGTCCCTACTGCTCTGTCTTTTTCTCCATTTACCCCTGCCTTTCTCCCTATCGACTGCTCTATTTTGGTGTTTACCTCATTAATTACCCTGATTTTGGGGGCTAGGATTTCCTTCTCCTCTTCAGTGCCTCTCCCCTTGGCTAGTTTAAATGCTTGCCAATGAAGCATTTAAACCTATCACCTAGGATCCTGGTTCCTCCAAGATAGATGCAGACCATCGCGCCTGTATAGCCCTGCATCCTCCAGGTGGAGCCCCAGTCCCCAATGAAGTCAAATCCTGAGCTCTGCACCAGCATTTCAATGAGTCATTGAATCCCATGGTGTAGAGTGCCCTAGCCTCATCCATGCCATAGACTGGTAGCACTTCGAGAAAGTTACTGTGTGTACTACTTGACTAAGGCCCTCCCCAACTCCACAAACTCCTGTTGCAATGCTCTGATCCCATTCTCAGCCAGGTCATTTCACCCCTAGGTGGATAATGACATCCAGCTCCCTCCCCTTTCCGCTGCTCCCACAATCCTGAGGATTTGTTTCCTGCCCCTCAAGCCTTGGCGCTGGGCAGGCACCTACCTCCTTTCCCTCCCTCCCAGTTCTACCCCTAACAATTGAGTCCCCACCGGGAGTTGTTTCCTTCCATTGTGGGGTCCTGGGCCACCTTCCTGTGGGTTCTCCATTGTGGAGGTTCCCAGCAACCTCCTTGGTCTCCACTGCAGGTGTCTCCATAGAGGAACCATGCTTCACCAGAGTTGTGAATGAATTGTGGAGAGGCACAACTGGAGGGATGCACTCTATTCCACCACCCTCCCTCCCTGAGCCCACCGTGGTCCAACCTCCTCTTTCTTGGCAACCTCTGAGATAGTGGCAGTAGACCCATGCTGTCCAGAAACAATCACCTACAACTCCTACCTTCCACCCCTGGAAGTGCCTTCCTTCCTTTAGTTTTCTGAACAAACTGTGGCACAGTAAAAACTCCAATTGCTAGTTCTCTAACAAGAAATTTATAGAATGTTGTCCATAAATTCAAAACAATATGAAGCACATCTTTTAACATCCATATTTATTCAGGAACTGTACACCAAAATGGAGATCTTTTGAGGATATAAATTTCATTACTGCAAATATGAACGTTGCAACCAGTTGCCAGTTAGTACATATTTCCTGTACCCTTTAAATTCAGCTTCCATCTGTTTTATAACTAAGTCTTTAACATGATTCTTAATATGTTTATATAGTTTAGTCATCTCTTATGGTTATGAAAGTCTTTCCAAGGATGGCTTTATAACCATAAGAGACATACTAACATACTGGAAAGGTACCACAATAGCATCATGTGTGAATTTAAAAGGCAGCCAGACTGTGTGTACTCAACCGTTTTGATAACCCACTCTTTGTTTGTGTGAACACAGGATGGCTGACAGATAATCAGTCACCATAGTTTTATACAGACAAAGTGGTAGTTTGCTATGGTTCAGTTCTTGGCTGGCTTTAGCTGTGTAGACCTCACATGGTGAACCTTTGTTTCAGAGAAAATAATTTACAACATGAGGTCAACTGAAGTGCGAAACCTAAAGTACTACCACACAGTGCTGTGTTGAAACTATGGCTCCAGCTTTGGGGGTGGGGGTTAGCAGAGACAGACTGCAACATCAGTCCACTAAAGAAAGCAGTGTCCATATTCAAAGGTTAACAACACTGTGAATTTGGTTAGCAGTGGCACTAACCTGAGTTTGCACTGGTGCTGTGGGCAGAACCATACTTAGTGGCCCTCAGGCACTGCCCAAGCCTGGCATCACCAAGGTGCTTACCTACCACTGCACCTATGCAAATGAGGGGCTCCTTCATGCATATCAGTGCAGCAGTATATTCAAAGGTTTGTTGTGGCACTAAATAGCCCCAGAGTGGCACTGTTTACCACCCCCAAAACCACATCTTATCTTGATGCTAAGCCCATGCTGCCACACCCGAGGCAGGGGTGCTTGATAATGCATCCTGTCCATGCAAGCAGTTCCCCCACCCTGATACTTTCAGCATGTTAAATGGATATCCCTGCTGGTTTAGTGTTCCCCCTGTTCCCCTTCCAGCATGTTAAATGGATATCTTGGTGGTTTCGTTGCCCCAATCATCTATCCTTTCAGATAAATGTATATTCCTGTTAGGCTAGTGGTTCCCCAACTGATTGGCAACCCTCTATCCACCTACCTACTAGGCCCCTACCTTCATCCCCTCACACCAATCCCACCATGCACCGTGACTACTGGTGCACAGCCTTTGGCACAGCCCTTCACTCACCTCCTCGACTTGTCATCATCTGACAGTCATGGAGCCCAATCATGTACAGTATGTGATCATGCTTCATGACTGTCAGATGGCAGCTGGCTAAGAAGGTAAGCAGAGGGCTGTGCCAGTCACTGCTCTGCACCAGTAGTCACAGTGAGGGGGATAAGGGTTAAGGGTGTGGAGCAGTGGGTCCTCAGAGGGTGAGCAGGTGGGGTATGGCGATTGGTGGGGTGGGAGGCCACTTGATTTCCAGGGATATACATTCATCTAACAGGAGGGGTGATGGGGAACACTAAACCACCAGGGATATCCATCTGACATGCTTGAAGGGTAATGAAGGGACCACTAAATCATCAAGAATATTCATTTAACATACTTAAAGAGATTGTGGGGAATCACTGAACCACCAGGATATCCATTTAACATGTTGGAAGGGTAATGGGAAGGGTGGACCACTAAGCCACCAAGGATATCCATTTAACATTCCAGAAGGGTAATCATGGGTGGTGGGGACCACTAAACCACCACGGATATTCACTTAGCATGCTGGAAGGGTGTTCGGGGAGCCAGAGGACTGCCAGGGCATGTTGCTGTAGCAGTGTGAGGGGTCCTCTGCACACATGCAGATAAGCCCATAGTGGGCATGCAGATGGCTCTTTAGCACCTTGCATGCACAAGGAACTCATTTTCATGGTTCAAGCTGAATATGGCCCACGGAGACCTGGTGCTATCCCATTTTGGGTAGACCTATCTCCTGTGTGACATATCAATCAATCAATCAAAATCTTTATTTATTCAGGAGAACAGCATTGAGCAAGCTCATTTACAAGATAGACCTGATACATAGGTATACAAATTATAACAGTACAATCCAAACAATGTACAATATGTGTGAAGACAAATGATACAAGGAACACAGTAGTACAGTACAAGGAATAAATAAATAAAGCATTAGTGAGTAAACGTATACAGGAAGGTTGGACTAAAGGACCACCTTGGGTACAGGGAAGTTATGGCCTTTCCATGAACTGGGGGTGACATATGACTTTGGTGTTTCAGAGTGCCAAGTCTGTCCACTGGAGGGTTAGGCGGGCAGAGATTCAGGGGAGGATGAGGTGGAGAGGGGCAACAAGGGCGGGATAGGAGTTTCGCATAAAAAGGACAAGTGTGGGTGGGGTAGCTCAGGGCAGGAGAACTCCAGGAGGCATAGCATAGCGGGTGGGCATATAAACCCCGCCAGCCACGTGCAGGTTTTTAGAGGCGGTGAAAGTAGTTACAGATTTCTTTTACTAAAAGGTCATATAAGGTCTTAAAGGAGGATATGCTGATCGGGCAGCTAAGCTTCAATGTTTCTTGTAAGGTATTCCACAAAGATGGCAGCGCAAGCTTATAGCCATTCTCCCGATACGTGTTTTCAGCCTGGGTACCTTCAAGTAAATAAGGTTGAGCTTCTCAGTGCATAGGCTGCAGGTTCGCAAAGCTGGAGACAGTCGGAGATGTCGGGAAGTTTCTTGATGATGGCTTTGAATGTCCAGAGTAAAGCATTTCTGTTTCTTCTGAAGTGAGGAAAGGCCACCCCATGGCTGTATAAAGAGCACAATGATGGGTGGCATGAGGTAGATAGGTAATGAATCTCAATGCCCTGTGATACAATGTATCCAGTTTAGCAAGGTGTGATGCAGGGCAGTGGCTATAAAGAAAGTCGGCATAATCAACCAAGGAGAGAAATACGGCTTGAACCAGCCATCATTTGGCATTGCTGGTGAGGTAGTTGTTAATCCTAAAAAGAGATCAAGCCTCTGTCTTAATTTCTTCAGGAGGTCTTCATGTGGTCCGTAAAAGAGTTTATAATCAAGCCATACCCCTAAGTACTTGAACTTGCTAACAAATTCTAGGTTTTCACCCAGGATTGTGGTAATCTGTGAGACGGTGCCGGCAGTGGCTGGGTTTGCATCCAGTAGAAAGGGAGAAACAGCATAGCCTTCGTTTTCTTAGTGTTTAATAACAGTTGTTTCTTAAGGAGTTGGCTCTGGAGAATGTTGAATTCTGATTGTAAGTTTTACAGGCTGTTTTGGACAAGGAGCGACTAAGGTAGAGGACTGTGTCATCTCGAAGAGATGAATACTGGCCTTGGTTATGTTAATATCAATGTTGTTCACGAGATTGCAAACAGTAGGACCCAGGATTGAACCCTGAGGGATCCTCTTTGCAGAGGTTTGAGGGGAATAGTTCACCATCTGACTTTACTTGCTGCCACGAGTCTTGCCACCGTCAGAGAGGTAATCAGTAAACCAGTGAAGGGACAGGGGATCCAGTCCTATGGCCTTAAGGGAGGAGAGAAGCAGGTCGTGGTTGACAGTGTCAAAGGCCTTGCTCAGGTCTAAAACACAGCACAGATAAATTTCTTATTTTCCAGGTCTCGTTGCCAATCGTTGGTGACTTTAGCTAGGGACGTGATAGTGCTGTGCTGTGCTCTAAAGCCGGATTGCATAGGGTTTAGAAGATTCATAGATTCTACGATGTTTTCAGTTGCTTGTTTACAATTTTTTCCAGTAATTTCGATCAGGGTCGGTAGTAATGAAATTGATCTGTAATTGTTAGATCACAAGGGTCCCCAGATTTGAACAAAGGGATAATATGGGCTGTTTTCCATAAGGTTGGGAGGGTACTGTAGGACAGAGAAAGATTGAATAGGTGGGTAATAGGTGCGGACAGGACATGGAAGGCACTTTAGAAAGTAAGGATCCAGAGAGTCGGTGCTCATGCTTTTCTTATCGTCCAGCTTTAGTAGGAGTTCTCCTCTCTTCAAGGAAGTATGCTGGAGGGAGAAGACTGAGTTGGTTAGAGGAGGTTCCAAGCTTTGGGAGTTGGGAGTGGGGAACTTGCAGGTGAGTTGTCAAAGCAAGGCCTGCAGTGGCAAAGTGGTTGTTAAAAGCATCCAGGATTTCCATTTGTCACAGATGGTGACACTGCCAGCAATGATCTTTGCAGGCAAGGAATTAACCGTGTGACCAGACATATCCTTAATGGATTTCCAAATTTGGAGGAGCTCCTGAAAGCAGAGTCCAGTTCCATGCAGTAGTAGGAGGCCTTAGCATCTCTTATCAACTTGGTGCAATCATTCCTAGCTTTCCTAAAGTTACACCAGTCCATCGGATTTTTAGTAGTTCTTGCTTTTTCCAAAGCTTGTCCCTATTCAGTAGAACTGATTTGAGTTCAGGTGTGAACCAGCTATAGGTTCTTCCCTTACCCTAGTTTTTATGAGTGGGGCATACTTATTTAAAGCCACAGTCATAATTTCAGAGGAAATCTTACAAGCCAACTGCACTGAGTTTGCTAGGTAAAAATCCTGCCAATGCACTGAGAATTTTAGCTCATCAAGGTAGGCAGGCAGATCAAAGTGGCGCCTGGCCCTCTTAGTGGTGAGCCTTGACATGGAAGGTGGGTTCTGAGCCGACCTTATGCTAGCAATAATACAATGATCACTAATGTCCATGAAAAACTCCTGCATGGGAGAATAGGTGCGGTTTGTTTACTAGAATAACATCCAGCAGCGTACTGTTGACAGGGGACTTTTGTTAGGGTGCGTGGGTTCTCAGTAAGTGGTGTTAGGCCATGGGCATCGTAAAACTACTTAAGGTGCAGTGGCATGGGACAACCAGTCAAATTTTAAGTCCCCAGGATAATTGCTTCAGGTGGGCCAAGCTCAATGACGTTGGTTAGGTAGGTAAGGATTTGAGAACCAGCAGAGGGAGGTCTGTGACAACCTATGACACATATCACAGAGGATGGGGATATCTCCAACTTTAAGACCAAGCACTGAATTGATTAGCAACAGAGGACAATTCTAGGCATGTAACCGTGTATTTGTTCTTAACATATATGGCCACACACCCCCGTAGTTGGCCTTTCAGCTCTGAATAAGTAGTATTCTAGGGTGTTAATTTCTATCAGGCTTAGGAGGGTCTGAGCCAAGATTCAGAGATCACTAATACATCTGGTTTGGTGTGACATACCCAGGCCTGAATAAATGTGAACTTTTTAACAGGCTGCATATGTTCATGTGGAGGAATTGCATACCTTTCAGGTTTGCTAAGTCTGAGGAGAGGAGAGAGTTTTGCTGGGCCAGGATTAAGCTCGACATCTCCAGAGCACAATAGAAGGAGAATGAGAAGCTCCTTAGGGTTGCAAGATGCATTTTAAAAGTTCTAGTCCATGGGAGTTTGCTGCGTATGTCAGGCCGAGTAAATAGGTATCCATAATTAGGCCCAAACCGTCCTAGTGCCGCAGACACCAATACCTAGACTGCGAGTATAGAAAGGGGAAGTGATTGCTTGGTGAAATGGTGAGTATAGTCTGTGGTGTCAGTTCTATATCAGTCCCACCTCTGTATGTGGTTCTAATAAGAGGCTGCAAGTAGGGAAGCCTGAGGGCACAAAGAGAATTATATGAAGAGAAGCGATATGCAATGCAGCCCACTGGAGGAATATAGTCTCCCCTACTAGCTGAATGGGTGAGCTTGGGCACTATATGGCATAAGTAGAAGAAGAAACAGAATGCGGAGCCAGAGAAGCACCCACATGGTTGAGCCTTAAGAATGGCAGATGAAGCTGAGTCCTCCGACCCTCACCTTATAAGCTTGATAAGCAACCTACACTGCTACCTCAGGATTCAACAGAGTAGGGATGAGGAAGATTTTGATGTTTACTTATTAATTAACTTATTGATTTTCTGGCAGACTAGATCAGGACATAAGCCAAGAGTATGCAGCCCAAGCCACTGTCAGTGTAGGTCAGAGCCCAAGGGCGGAGTACCACAACCACTAAGTATTTTGCAATCACAGGAATTTTGCAAACAGGCAGCACCAGGATAACGTCGATGTTAAGGAGTCTGGGATCAGACAGGAACCTATCATGAGCTAGCTGTGACCGTCCAAAGGTGGGTAGCGAGGGGGACTGGGAGACTATAGGTCCCCTGAAAGAGGCTGGGAGTCGTGGGAGTGCTGAGGGCAGGTGCAAGAGTATTTAATAAGTGGTGGAGTGGGAGATGGATGGGCAGGCAAAAAACTATGGCTTTTGCTGTACCCTTCTGGTGTGAGGTGTCAGGCTTGTGGTCTCGGGTGGCAGCTATGGAAGTGCCGTCCGCCCGGGAGACCAAGTCTCACTGGGCATCTGAGCTGGGAGCCTGGAGGGTTCTCTGCTGAGGAGAGAGGAGACAAGAGAAGATTAAGTACTGGCCAGAGACAAAGGCCACACAGTCCAGCTACAAGAGCAAATCTGCATGACAAAGGGGCCGATTTAGCTTGTCATCCTTCAGTCTGCAGTCCGGGAACACCGCTGAGAAAGGGCTGTGATCACTTCGAGAATAATATTAAGGGCACAGTAAACAAATACTAGCAGGCTAACAGCAGTTACTAAACAGTTTAAGTTAAGGCTAAAACAGCAATTACAGCTTTTTCTAGGAGATTTTACAGAGGCAAAACAGTATCGAGCAAGGGACCAATCAGGCGAGGCTGGAAAAGGCGCTTTGCTGTACCTTTTGGTGTGAGTGTCTGGGCTTGTGGTCTTGGGCGGCGGCTATGGAAGTGCCGTCCATCCGGAGAGACTGAGTCTCGCTCAGCGCCTGAGCTGGGAACCCTGGAGGGTTCTCTGCTTTCTGGTGTGAGTGTCCAGGCTTGTGGTCTCTGGTATGCAAGTGCCATCCACCCGGGAGACCGAGTCTCGCCGGGCGCCTGAGCTGGGAGACCTGGAGGTTCTCTGCTTCTGGTGTGAGTGTCTGGGCTTGTGGTCTCAGGCAGTGGCTATGGAAGTGCCGTCCACCGGAGACCAAGTCTCACTCAGCTTCTGAGCTGGGAGACCTGGAGGTTCTCTTTCTGGTGTGAGTGCCGGGCTTGTGGTCTCGGGCAGCGCTATGGAAGTGCCATCCTCCTCGGGACCAAGTCTCGCTCAGTGTCTGAGCTGGAAGCCCTGGAGGGTTCTCTGCTGAGGAGAGAGGAGACATATGTAGTCCAGGTCTGTGTCTGTGCAGCATAATTCCACTTAGCACTGTGGCAGCATGTCCCGCTATTCAGTCAGTTAGCACTGCTGTATCAGTGAGCACTAACCAGCTGAATATTACTCAGAGTTGGCGTGTGCCATTACAAGTGCAGTGCAAAGACTGCGCTGCGATTGGGCCATCTCTGACTATGGGTTCCAGCAAGTGAAGACCTCACTTTATTATTTTCAATGCAGTCAGTTTGGAAACAGCACACTGATACTGATGTCTGTACTTCTCATCCACATAGTAGAGAAACAAACCAGCAAAAGAATAAACAAACAGGTAAAGCATTTTATGTAATAATCTACATGGGGACTTGAATTTCAGGAAAAAGTGGTGCTGAAGGATATGCTAAAAATAAAATCTGGGAGGTAGAGCTGCAGTCTAAATGGTAAAGGCCTACTTGAACCAAGTGGCCTTTTTGATTGACAAAATTCTGTCCTTATGTACCTCATGAATGGTGATGGTTTATAGGAGGTTCCCTCAATTTTATTTAGAGTTAAGTGATAAAATAAAGTGTTCATGTAATGGTACAACTTATGGAACTATATCTATGACCCATCTGTAATTTTGTTCACCTTTGTTTTCTGTCTTAGAGATCAATGCAAGGAGTGACCAGTTTGATGGCCAAATCACCAGCAATATTGTACCAATGCACCAAGCTTTTAAGAGTGAGTATTAAACTAAGCTTTCTGTTTGCAATGACTGCTTCCCATACCTGTCAACCTCCTGCCATACAAAGAGAAGACAGATCTTAAAAATATCAGACAAATAACCAAAATCAGGGATAAGTTTTACAAAACAGAAATATCAGCTTGAGAAATCTGCTACAGTGTGTTCTGTAGTTTGATGTAAAAAGCATTTTCAAAAGAACTAGATGGTAACTACAATGTCTAGCAATGCTTTGTGCTTCAAACCCTTACCCTCCAGCAACAGATGTGCCAAATTTAGGGAGGACAAAGGCAGTGTTTGACATCTGAGACAAAATTAGGGACATTCAGTGGTAGGAAAATGATGGAATCATTTCTGAAAGAAAGAATTGTTGAGTACCTAGAGGCCAGTGGGGCACAGGACCCAAAGGCAGCATGGATTCACAGTAGGAAGGTCATGTCAGATAAATCTAATTGATTTCTTTGACTGAGTGACCAAAGCAATAGACCAGGGAGGGCTGTGGATGGTCTGCCTAGACTTTAGCAAGGCATTTGACACAGTCCTCACACAAAGATTAATAATCAAGTTAGCCAGCCTGGGAGTGGGTCTCAGGGTGGTAGCCTGGGTGGTAAACTGGCTGCACAACAGTACACAGAAGGTAATAGTGAATGAAATTCATTCTGAAGAAAGGGGTTACTAGTGGAGTACCTCAGGGCTTAGTATGAGCTCCAGTCCTCTTTAATGTCTTTATAGGTGACATTGCAGAGGGTCTGGAAGGAAAGGTATTCTCTTTGCAGATGACACAAAGATCTGTAACAGAGTTGATACACAAGGGGTAGAAAGATGAGAAAGGACTTGGCAAAGTTGGAGGAATGGTCAGACGTATGGCAACTTAGATTCAATGCAAAGAAGTGCAAAGTAATGCACCTGGGAAACAAAACCCAGGAGAAGAGTGCACAATGGCAGGGAGGTACTAACAACAATAATAATGGAGTGGACCTGGGGTAGTCATATCAGATGACCTAAAGGGGGGTAAGCAATGTGAAAAGTCAGTAAGGCGAGCCGGGGAATACTGGGATGCATAGGAGGGACATCACAAGCAGAAAAGGAAGTGGTTATCCCTCTGTACAGACAGTTGGTGAGACCCCATCTGGTGTACTGCATGCAGTTTGGAGACCCTATCTATGCAAGGACATAGACAGGATGGAAGCAGTCAGAGGAGGGCAACTAAAATGGTGCAGGGTCTGCATCAGAAACCATATGAAGAGAGATTGAGAGAGCTTAATATGTATACCCTTGATGAAAGGAGAGACCGGGGGGACATGATAGAAACTTTTAAGTGCCTCAAGGGAATCAATAAAGTCCAGGAGGGTAGCATCTTTCAGAAAAAGAGATGTGCAAGAACAAGGGGCACAATTTAAAGATAGAGGGGACAACTCAGGGTAATGTGAGGAATTTTTTTCACTGAGAGAGTGGTGGGCGCATGGAACCGCCTTCCTGGGGAGGTTGTGGAGTCTAAAACAGTGGGGGATTCAAACATGCATGGGACAGACATAAGGCAGTTATAGTGGGGTTGCTGGAAGTAGACTGTTGGTTAACTAGAATCTGTAGCTTATCAATAGGTAGGAAATGGGCAGACTGGGTGGGCCAAGTGGTCCTTATCTGCTGTCAAAGTCTATGTTTTATTCTTGAAAATTAGGGTAATTTTTGAGGTATGCTACTTCTCAACATAGTTTGAAAGTACACATACAAGTAGGGTTCTAATACAGATGCCTATGCTTTTTCTTTAAACATTTTAGCTTATCCTTTTCTACCCAGCCTTCAATATTTTCTGTACTTGACTTCTACCAATCAACTGTTAACACCCCAAAAAAATGACAAAATAATATTTAATATATATATTAAAGAGGATTCACACACTTTCTCCGTATGCTAGGGTAACAAAAGCAACTTAGGACAAAGGGTGCAAAGGGTGGTTATTCAAATATTTTAAGTTGTCTGGTGCAGAAGATAGTACTGCTGGAGGACTGGAGGAGGGAAAAATGTACTGTAGTACCATTTCACAAAAGTTCCAGCAGGAAGAGGCTGGCAATCATAGCCCAGACAGTCTACATCTCTACTGGTAAAGTTAAAGGAGTCACTGTAAAGAAAGGAATGGACTTCAGAATATCTTGAATTCAGTGGGCTACAACACCCAAGGCAGCATGGAATCTTTGGGGGTGTCACGTCGGATGAATCTGACAGATTTCTTTGACTGGGTGACCAAGAAATTATATCAGGGTGGAATAGTGGACAAGGTCTACATAAATTTCAGTAAGGCATTCAACACAGTTCCCACATAGAAGGCTAGTAAGCACGCTGATAGTTTAGGAGGTCTAAAGGTGGTAAATTGGGAAGAAATTGGTTAGTGGATAGGCAGCAGAGGGCTGTGGTAAACAGCATTCACCTTGAGGAAGGGAGGGTACCAGAGTGGTGCCTCAGGGATCAGTGCTGTGACCAGTCCTCTGTAATGTCTTTATAAGTGACATTGCAGAGGAGCTGAAGGGAAGGTCTGCCTCTTTGCAGATGACACCAACATCTGTAATAGGGTGGATGCTCCAGGGGAATGAAAGGATGTGCAGTGACCTGAGAAAACTTGAGGGTGGTCAGGGCATGGCATCTGGGTTTCAGGTGAAAAGTGCAAAGTAATGCACTTGGGGCACAGAAACCAGGGGCAGAATACAAAATGGGAGGAGGGAAAATTGACAACCACCAAGCAGGAAAGAAACCTGGTGGTAATCACAGTGGATGACCTGAAGGTGGCCAGGCAGTGCAACAAGGCAGTTGGGAGGGCTAGTGGGACAGTGGTATCCACAGGGAGCAGTATCTCCAACAGAAAGAGGAGGTGATATTACCCCTGTATAGATCGCTAGTAAGACCCCACCTCAGTACTGTGTCCAGTTCTGGAGCCACATCTCCAGTAGGACAAGAGATAGTCCAGAGTAGGGCAACTAAAATGGTGCAAGGTCTGCATCAGAAGCCCTTATGAGGAGAGACTTGAGGACCTACATATGTACATCCTGGAAGAGAGAGGGAGTGGGGGGACACGATGAAGACCTTTAAATTCTTCATGGGGTAAATAAGGCACAGGAAGGAAGTATTTTCAGAAACAATGAGGTAGCACAATGAGAAACTGGAGGTAGATTCAGGAGAGATTTGAGGAAGTACTTCATTACAGAAAGAGTGGTGGATTCCTGGAGTAGTCTTCCAGTGGAGGTGATGGGGTGAAAACAGTAGTGGGTTCAAAGGAGAGTCATAAGGGAATATTAGGGAAAGGGAAGTGGGTGGATGAATGGGCTGGAGATCAAGAAGAATCTGCGGTGATACTTAGGCAGAGAAAATGGGCAGACTATGTGGGCCAAGTGGTCCATTTCTGCCAGCAAATTCTATGTTTCTATGTTAGTAAGTACCAAGTCAACTTGACTGAGGTAGTGAATATACCACACTGAGAAGTTCCAAAAGAACCATGTGTCTGAAGTTTGTTGCTGTCAATCTACACAGGAATAAATGTAAAAGCCTGTTTTGGGGCGATATTTGGTCCTAGCAAGCTTTGACAGCCTGCTCAAAACAAGAAATGGTACACTACTTCCTAAAATGTTCTGTACTGGGTTTAGGGCTTTGGAGTGTTGGTTGAGAGATTCACATAAGCATAAGACATGATGGGACATGCATTGTGCTGATCTAACCAGAGGCCCAGGTGCATACTGAGGCACAATACTGCAAACAGAGTGCATTCAGCTCCTGGAAGTGCAGTTAGATCAGTATACTGCACACCCTGAAGTGCCTTATTGCACTTTATAAATGAGAAAACTGAAAAAAATAAAAAGAGCAAAATGCTAACTTTTAAAATTAGGAACAAGGATTTTTCTTTGTTAAAAGTAATTAGTAAACAGTAATCCCTCCTCAGCTGCCAAGCAACTGTCTACCAAATGCTTAACATGAAGTACATGAATTAAAACTTCTAAGAATTCTAATGTCTAAATGTTCATTTCTCAACAAAAACACACACAACAGAAGGCCTCAGTAAAGCCAGGGATTCAGTTGTATCTGTGGAAGGGCAAGTGACAAAGATGTCCCTGGTACACAGGTGAGGATGGAGGGTTACATGGTCAGAAAAAGTGCCAAACAGTACAACTCAGAGTAGTACTCAAAAAAAATTTGTGTATGTAAGGAGGCATGTATGAAAGAAAAGAACATTTAATCAATTCATACTTTTATTTTGAGAGAGTTTTATTTTTAGGGCCTAGATGATTTTTAGTGAGTAAAGATAGCTGACATGCTTGTAATGGCAATCAGGATTTTTCTGAAAATGGCGTTACTGTTGGTGTGCTGTATCCTCACTGACAGCATTTTTTACATTCATCAGACTGTCTGACACATAGGTGTCAAACCAATCAGGATTAAGGAATTTTCTTACCCATTTTCTAAATCAGTTTAGACTAGGGATGTACAAATACATATATGATATATTCATGGAATATTCATTGACTATAGCCAGGTTACATATTTGGGAGTTCAGTATTCAACTGTATTTGAGTCACTGTGTATCTTAGTATTTGATCTTCAAGTTTAAGATTACGTTAATTGAGATATTAGCCATTGAGACTAGGCTTTTTTCTAATAGTGTCCAGTGAGGAGGGTGGGAGAATGCCTGCAGTCACCATGGCCTCTGATTTTGTAGAATTAATCTTATACCCCTAGATATTCCTAAACATATGCAGCTCCTCTACCAGGGCTGGGAAAGATTTATCTAAATACCTAATAAAGAAGATGGACTCATTGGCATGCAGGAGACTTTCTTTTCAAATCCCAACACCCTCACTCCCATGATGTTCCTATTAGCTTGCATTGCCTGTGCCAGTGGTTCTATACACAAAGCAAATAAGAGCGAAGAGATGGGGTACTCCTCTCTTATCTCTTGCCCCAGCAGGAATCTAGGTGATATCACACCATTTACTTTTAGCATAGCTTCAAGTAAGGCATACAGACAGGAGAGGTATGTCAGAAATTTCAGTTCAAACACCATCCCTCCAAGGTGCAGGAGGAAAGCCCTGTAACTCGGTCAAAGGCCTTTTGGAATCCATTGAAATGACTAGTTGGAAAGCTCTGGAGTGTTTGGGGGAATGAAGGATATTAAGGAGGTGCTATATAATGTTATTGATGTTCTGCTCCTAATAAATCCTATTTGATCTGAATTCACTGGTGCTGCCACCACCTCCTATTTGCAGGATAAAGGTGAATATTTTATGTCCATCAATATTTTAAGTCCACCGGCAGGAGGGAGATAAGTCTATATGACTCTCACTATTTTGGATCTTTGTCTGGCTTTAATAATACTGAGATTTGGTCTCTGTTGCAAGTCATTGGGACTTCTCCCACAGCTCTGATTTAAATACCTCATTTAGCTCTGGTACTAGTTGATACTTAAACATCTTATCACATTCAGAGGTCATCCCATCTGTTCATAGGGGTCTTACCATTTTCCAAGTTTGTGATAGTAGCTAATATTTCCCTTTACTGTATATAGGCTTCCAGGAAGGACATACAATATAAGGCATGATATAATGCCCTATAATGGTGACCTGCTTACTTGGGAAGATGTGCCACCACCCACAGTGTTTGCTATAACCAAATAAGATTGCTACCATCATATAAGACAGTATGGAAAAGAAACACACAGACACAGTTGTTTGAATCACATTGCTTAATAACTTTTCTGTTAGTTCAGTTAAGAATGATTGTTCTTTACTATGTCAAGAACATGATGTAACTGGTCAGAGGAGTCTGATCTGTAACTTGTGATATTTATGACTATGAGATGTAAAGCTTAATCACTGATTATACTCTACGGTAAAACTGAAGTTCCAAAAAATATGCATTCTACTTTTATTTTAGGTATATGGGATTATTTCCATAAGGAACTACTGCCAAAATATGCTGTGGAAAGAAATGGTGTTAATGTGATAAGTGGTCCTGTGTTTGACTCTGACTTTGATGGGCACTTTGATACACTGGAAAACATTAAATGGTATGCAACCAGTGAGTTTTTTATGTAATGCATTGATTTCACTGCACATGTAGCTGGTGTGACTCTAAGAAATTAACTTGTCATTCTAGGAATGCAAATGGTACAGGTGTTCTACTCCCAACTCACTATTTTGTGGTGCTTACCAGCTGCAAAAATGCCTCTCAGACTCCCATAGAGTGTGCCAGTTCCCTTGATGTGACATCATTTATCATTCCACACAGACCAGACAACAGTGAAAGCTGTGCAGTGAGTATTATTCATTCTGTATTACACTAATCCATGTCATACACATACAGTATATTGACTTTAAAATCTAATTTTATGCAAGTTTTGTTTCCTCAATAAGATCACTTTTAATGCTGACAGGGGTGTTTGTTGGGCTAAATAAAACATGGATGCTTCACTACTCCTGCTTCTGTCTTGTTGTTTTAAAGTACAACTTTTTCTCTTGCTCTGTAGGTGTAAGTAACATGTTGGTGTTAGTCCTGTTCCCACCTCCCACTCATCCATAAACAAGATCATGGGTCTCAGTGGGTTATATACCAGAGCCTGTATTCAGTAAATATTAAAATATAAACATTAAATCAAAAGCCAGACCACCAAGCTGCTTTAATGGGAGGTGGCCATAGTGGTAAGGAAAAGAGGGTAGCCTATAGAATATTCAAAAGAACAGCAAAGGAAGAGGATAAGAAGAATACCAGAAGCTAGCTAAGGTGTCAGGAAGGGAGGTGCAGCGGCAAAGGCACAAAAAAGCTCCAAATTGCCAATGGAATAAAGAATGGGAAAAGGACTTTTTTCACTACATACTGTACCAAAGGAGGTATAAGAAGGATGGCATTGTTAGGTTGAGGAAGGGGGATGGTTGGATTGATGAAGACGGGAGCAAAGCAGAGGTATTAAAGATATACTTCTGCTTCATCTTACAAAGGAAATGATGGATGGACATGCCACGGGCAGGGAGAAGGAGGAGGAAATGGAGGGAAACCAGGTGTAATTGGTATTGAAAGAGTGAGGGAGGGGCTGATGGCCCAGAGGGTGGACAAAGCCACAGGGCCAGATGAAATACACCCAGGGTGCTGAAAGAGTTGGCAGAGGATCTGGCAGGCCTGCTTGTTGTTTTCTGCAACAGATCTGTTGAGTCAGGAGTGGTGCTGCTCGAGTGGAGAATGGCACATGTGATACCACTCACAATAGAGGATCCAACTATGACCGGGTAACTATAGGCCAGTCAGCCTGACCTCGATATTATTTAAACTCATGGAGACCATAATAAAGAAAGGCTGGTGAGGTACATAGAGGATAATTGCTACAGGACAAAAGGCAGCACAGGTTTGTGGCAGGCAGATTGTGTCAAATGAACCTGGTTGAGTTATTTGATTGGGTCACGAGGACGGTGGACATCATATACCTGGACTTTAGCAAGGCCTTCAATTCTGTACCACACAAAAGGTTGATAATGAAGCTAAGGGATCTAGGAGTGGGGACAATATAGTAAGATGTGTTAAAACTGGTTGAGGGGTAGAACCCAGAGAGTACTGGTTGGGGTGAGTTCTAGCACCAAAGAGGTCACAAACTGGGTCCTGCAAGAATCGGTGTTGGGGCCTGTGTTACTCAATGTTTTCTTAAGTGACATCGAGAAGGCATTAAAGGCAAAATGTGCCTGTTTGCAGATGACACCAAACTCTATGGGAGAGTGGACACCAAGGATGTGATACAGGACCTGAGGGAAGACCTCACCAGACTAGAGAGACGGTCAGGAATCTGGCAACTTAGTTTTAATGCCAAAAGTGCAACATGATGCACATAGGGACCAAGAAACCTAGAACGATTAATCCATAGGAGGAGCTCAAGTAACTGCTTCCAAAGAGAAAAGGATCTAGGGTAGTGACTACAAGTGACCTGAAACACACCTCTCAGTGTAAAAAGGTGGTGGTGAAGGCCAACAGAATGCTGGGGTGTTTTGCAAGGGTATTCAGTAGGTAGAGAGAAGTTATTTTACTCATTGTACTGGTCATTGGTGAGACCACATTTAGAATATGGGGTGAGCTACTGGAATCCTTACCTTAAGAAGGACATCAGCATGCTGGAGAGGGTCCAGAAGAGAGCAAACAAGATGATCAAGAGGTTATAGGACAGGTCCTATGAGGAGAGGCTGAAGCCCTGTGGATGTACTCCTGGAAGACAGGAGGCAGAGGGGTGATATGATAGAGACCTTTCAAATACATGAAGGGAATTAACATAGTGAATAGGGAGTGCCTCCTTAAAGTGAGTGACAACAGCACCACTAGAGGGCATAGCCTAAAATTGATGGGGGTCAGAAGGGATGCAAGGAAGCATTTATATACAGAGAGGTGGTATCCACCTGTAATTAGCTGCCAGAGGAGGTGGTATCAGCAAGGATGATGAAAGCATTCAGGGAACCTGGGACAAGCACAAAGGGAACCCTGCAACCAAGGAAAGGGAGAAGGGAGGAGAGGGAGGGACAGTTGGTGAGACAGGGTCATTGGCATAAATTGTAAGGTCAGACCCTGCTTCACTTACTGAGCAGATGTGATAGACCAGGTGATCTTCTGCTGGTTCTTTTGTATTTTTGTATGTTCATATTCTTTTGTGTCTTTAGTCCAGTGAGTTTAATTGAGATTATAACATGGGTTCCTAAAATATTGTCTTCTGATTAATCCAAACAGGTCACCTGACCTATTGAGTAATCCCTGCTATACCTACAGTTGCATGTTCACAGGGCTTTATTTAATTATTTCTTTAGGTGAATCTCTAACATAACATTGCCCATGTTATAAGACGATATCCACTCCAGGGTATGGGTTTACTGAGCATTAATCCATGCCTAGGGGTGGTTGAAGTCACCCAGCTTCACCTCATGACTCCAACCCCACCCAGGCATGGACTGATGCTCAGTAAGACATACCCTGGCATGGGTTAATCCTTCATAACTGTATGGATTATAGAAGTATTGACACTGTTTCAGATAATATTTTTTGAATTGACCTAATACTGTTAGTGTTTTTATCCTTTCCCATCTTTTGATGTTTGTTAAAGAGTGTATAGTTAACTTCTAGGTTGCTATTCATGGTAATAAACATGCCAAATCAATGACGCTAGGTGTGTCTTCCTATTGTTTTGTGAGGTGTGAGGTAGATGGGGAACTGCTTTATTCTATGAGATCCTATTATCTTAAATTCCACATCAGAACAACTTGAAATTGCAACTCCCAAAGTTACTTGCTGAATTATACTTCATTAATACCTGTTCAAACTAGGTTGATTCCTGTTTAACTCTTTTGAACTGTAGTTTTCTGTTTGAGAACCTGTAATCTTGGTTCAATTCTAAAATTATTTTGGGGACTGCAATTCATAGAATGCAATGTATTCCAAAAATATACTGGGGATTTTCAAAAGGGTTGGATGCAGGCAAAATGCATGCTGCTTCTGATGCTACAAGAAGACCACGCCCACGCCACAGTCCGCATCCATCCACTTGTGTCCAGGTAGCCCTGCTGCTGTTTTCAGAAGTTGCAACTGTTTATGACAAAAGTCACAATTGGTGTCAGAAAGTGGACACAGTTGTGAGCTGTGTCCAGTATGGTTGTAATTGTGTCTGTTTTTGGAAAACAAATTTGGACTCTTAGGCAATCCAATAGGTGGTCTAATAGATTTTGACACATTTTTGATTTTAAAACAGCAGCAGACACATGTTGGACAGATACGTTGAAAAATCTTGCCCACTTTCTTTACTTGGGGAGATACTGAGATTGTAATATTCTTGAAACCAGCCTCAGAAATAATCCACATTATCCACAGATTTGGATATATGAACCGTTTTAAGGATGTACTTTTTAAATCCAATTATGTTCTTTGTTTGAAAGTCTCCTGCACAGTTGTACATGGGTTTTGCTGACCCTGAATCATCTTTAACTGCCTTGATATCTGTTTGACAGTTTATCATGCAATTAACTATTCTGTCATGCTGACTTTAGAATGCCTTGCAGTTGCATTGATGCTTTCCGTAAAATTGATATGTGGCTAGATAGGCCATCTCTGTTCTAAATCTGTATTCAGTTTAGCTTTGTATCATTTGTCCTATTCAGGACCTCTTTGTAAATGAGCATTGCTCAATGTGCATTTCTTCTGGTAAAAATAAAATACAGTCTGATGTGCTAATTCTGATAGAACTGTATATTGTATCTCAGTACAGCAAGATACAATTAATATTATTATGTACAGTATTATCATAAAACAGTGAGCTAAGATACAGAATATTATATGGGGTAGTATGAAATTAGTTTTGTGTACACCTACATGGTGTGTGGTTCACATTTAGATGAAAGTAAAGCTTGAGTGGTTTATAAAGGCACCACAATTGGAGAGTGTGTACAGGCAAATTGTAACGCTGTTTCCAATTTGTATAGTAATGGTCATTAAACAGTCTGACAAATTTACTGAATAATGTAAGTTTTGCAGTGAGTTAAGTGCAAAGTAAAGAAACAGCTTGACAGTTAATTATTTGTAGTCATTTCAGGTGGTAGGCACCACTGTTATTCACATATATGTATAATGACAGGAAAAGCCATGTAAAATGGCACTTGAAAGATGTAGTTCTCTCTTTCTATATATATATATATATATATATATATATATATATTTATAGAGAGGAGACATGACAACACAGGATTTTGACAGCTTGTGAAAGAGGATTTTGTCACCACGAAGAGGATTTAGGAAAGCAATCCCTCTTTTGCGAGCTGTTAAAACTCTCTTTGTGAGTCAATTCCTGTTCCACGAGTTGTCAAAATCTTGTGTCGTCATCACAAATCAGGATTAGTTCCCAGACCAGGTGGCCTCTGCCTCTAATCCTGTTTTTGTGATCGTTAAACAAGATTTTAACAGCTCATGAAATAGGAATTGGCTCATGAAAGAGGATTTTGACAGGTTGCAAAAGAGGATTATTTTTCTATTTCTTCTTTATGAGCTGTCAAAATCTCTCTTTGCTAACCAAGTCCTATTTTCCCAGTAGTCAAATCCTGTTTTGCAAAACAGGATTAGGGACAGGCCTTCTGGTCCAGGAACACTAATCCTGTTTCATGAGCTGTCAAATCCTGTTTATGAGCTTTCAAAATTCTGTGTTCTCATGGTGAAACAGGATTAGGGTCCCCTAACCAGATGGCCCTAATCCTACTTTGCCATGATGACACAGGATTTTGACAGCTCACAGAATAAGAATAGATGTGCGAAGAGGATTTTGACAGCTCACAAAATATTCTTTTTAGATAATGTACATTCCCAGGCCTACAGATGTTTTAGCAAAGGGTCTGCTAGGGCACTGTGCTGGTCTCCTGAGTTTGACCCTGCGCTCCCACCCCTAAAGATGCTTACACAGCTACAAACATATGGCATCTGTGGAGAGATGGGAGCGCAGAGCCTACATCTTGATTAAAGGTGGTAAGTGCTGGACTCAGTGTAAATGTTTGCATTATTTAATTGTATTACAGAGAAACATTATATTTACTGATACTGACCCCTAATACAGCTACACTTGCAGTTTGGATTTAGTGATCCAAATATTTTGGTTAGAAATCAGAATAACACGAATTCAAACAAAATGCTTATTTTTTGCACTTCACCAGTAAGCAGATATATAGAGGATAATATATGAGCAGCCATATACAACAAGTCAGTGTCTGCATTGAGATGTTTCTGTGGCAACCAGGAATCTTGAGATCAATGAACAAGAGGTTCCCGGTTGCAGTAGCAAACGAAGATGAAGACACTGCCCATTTCAGACATGCCATTTTCTTTCAGTGAACTGTCAGTTTTGGGGATGCACTTGTGTTTTGTGGCAGGCTCAAATTAATGATTCAACATGTTGCGAGAAGCTGCAGCTTTTTCTGTAAGTTCTGATTAAAAACAGCAGTTTCCAGCTTGATTAGCTAGAGGAAAGCAGTGGTGTGGTGGCATGCTAAGTAGTTGTGCTGCAGCAGTGACTTGCACTGCAGCAAATCAACATATTGATGTCACTATTGTAGCACAACAACCTATTATAGGCATGGATTTCCATGCAGAACAGCATCCCACCATAAACTATAATGAAATTCTGTTTTATGTAAGGACTTTCATACACCTTGCATATCTAAAGTGCTTTTACATGAAGAATGACAGCTGCCTCTAGGAATGTATGGGAAGTAGAGACAATGTGAAGTTGTACTTGGTATGTGAAGTTGGGAACTTCACACTTTGTGAAGTTTTGCAAAGTTCCTGGGAGCCCACCAACTTTGTAAGACTTTTTAATTAAAATAAACTGTTTATAGCCTCCATCCACTGTGCACGCAACTCAGCCACCCTCAGATAAACCATTTTACAGCCCTACCGTGTTTGTTGCGAATCTCCCTCCCCTTGTCAAAGTGAGCAAGTGTAGGGAAGTAGTGAAATGAGTCAATATATTCCTCTTACCTCTACCTGTGCCTCAAAACAGACTCCTCCTGCCTCCCCACCTGACCTAGCTGAGATCATCAGATTAAATCTTCCCACCTAATCCATTCTGATCTCCACCACCACCATTTCTCCCCAAGCATGCCCAGAAATTCAATTTTGCAGGACTTTCAAATGAAAAACTTGTTCATCGGTGAAAGACATCCACTCTGTCCAGTGTAAATATCAGTAATGGCATGATTTAATCATGATGTCTTTGCTATAGTAAAACCTTACCATTACCAATAGTTACACTGAACAGAGCAGACATCTTTGCACTGGGGAGATTTTTCCATTTACAGTTGCTGGAAAACTGATTTTTGGGGATGCTTGGTGGGGAACAGGAAGGTGGAAGCCAGGAGGGGTTAGGTGGGGGATTTTGACTGATGATTCAGTCTGGTGGGGAAGGGGGAAGTTGGTTTTGGGGTGCAAGTAGGGTAAGGAATAAACTGACTATTTCACCACTTGCTATACTGGTGAACTTTACTGGGGGCTAGTTTTAGCAGATGGTGACAGAGGGTAAAATCATTTCTATTGTGGTTGGTTGGATTATGGTACAGTGGGTGGGGTGCTGTACACTTACTTTAAATAAAGTGTTTTTTTAAATGACAGAGTCACATTGCATAGTTCTTTGCAGAAGTGCTACTTTACTCAACAAAACTACATGAAGCGCCACTTTGCCATCAACTTTTCTGGCATAGTGCCACCACGGGTAGTCTTCACTGAGCAAAGTAGGCTGTTTCTGCAGTAGACACATGCTTCCTTCCTTTCAGTCAGATGGAGACCAGCTGAGGTGGTGAGTGAAAGGACTGTGCCAGTCATGATCTCAGGGAGGGACACTCTCTGATTGGGTAAGTGGGGGCTATCAGGATGAGGGGATGGAGGGACCTAAGTGGGCATGATGAGGAGGGTGTGTGCAGTATGATTGAGTGTAGAGCACTCCTAGATGCCAGGGACATTAATTTATCTAAACTGGGTGGTCAGTGATGTGGGAATCACTGAACACTAGGGATGTATGAAATAAATTAAATGAGGGAAAAAGTGTGGTGATTGTGGGTGGGGGATGATCACTAGAACCTGGGATATATGTAACTTGGTTTATGAGATCCCTATGTATATCGGTCATAAGACCAATATACGCTTAAGGCTACCCATAATATGAAATTAACATGAGGGTTCCTTTTGGCAATAAGTTAAAGTGCATAGGGTGATATTTATAAAAGTAGGTTATATGATATTATATTCAAAAATTTATATATGGAAATAAATTATTATTTGTTGACAAAAGTAACCATTAAGCTATGGTCATCACTGCTGTTCAATTTTTATTTGTATAAATACTGTACCTATCCATTTGGATGAGAAATGTGTTTCTTTTAAAGTTATAGCACTTTCTAGTTAGTTTTCAGAATAGGCCATTGTGCCTTTAAATTGGTGCTGTTGTGGGATTGGTTGGGTGCTGTTTTCAAACCATGATGTCTCCCTTGACCAGTATCCCTTGAGAAAGCCTTGTGGCAAAACCTGGTCAGGAGTTTTTCTACATGTTTGCACGGGTGAAGACCATGTTTGTAAAGCTAAGTTATTCAATCATTTTGTATTTATTGCAACAATAAAATAGTTAATTACAGCATTAGCCTAGTGTCTGCTTTCTGTCTACTAACCTGGGATATAAGAAATAAATTCAGGAAGGACAAATGTGTAATGATCAGAAATGGGGGACTATTACAGCCAGCGATGTTTGCAGATATTAATTCTGAGGCATCCGATCAGGGATTGGGGAAGTATCAGGGCTCTAGAGTGAGAGATGCTTTTAATATATATCAGGCATCAGATCCATGAACAGGGGAAACCACTACAGCTGCAGAGGCTTTCCAAAATATTTCTGGGACATCAGAGTGTAACTGGGGTGAGGGAACCACCAGGCATGGCAAGGCAACCTTTATTTCTAAAGCACCCAATCCTGAGGGCACTAAGCTGCACGTAAAATAGGAAAATCAGATTTTTACTTTAAAATAGAGTCAGACAAATAAATGTTTTTAAAATGTAATAAGATAAATAAGAATGCTAGGTAAATTATAAAATTAACTAACTTTGAAAATACTTGTTCAAATATTAAGGTCTTAAGAAATGCTTTAATGGCCTCCACTGTGCTAACCATATGGATATAAGCAGGCAGTTGGTTCCAAAGTACTGGAGCAGCCACCCCAAAAATGTTGTCTCCTGAAAGTCTTAACTGGAAAAAGGGGGACAACTAGGGCGCAGTATCAATGGAGTGGAGAGTACAAACTGGTGGTAAGGAACTAGCTGATCTTCAAGTAGCCTTGGTCTCATTGGAGTCAGGGATGCTTTCAAACATATATCTGGGACATTAGATCAGCAGCTGGGGATGGGGTTGGCACAGCACCTCACAATGTTTTTGCACATTCATGTATGGTGACATTGTGAGGCATGTTATTAAGTTATAATACATGGCAGTGTGTGTGATATCGTCCCACTTCATGAATGTTGAAAAGCACAAGGTCATAGGCTAAGTGACTTTACCCAACTGAGTAGGGATGGTATGTGATGTTATCACAAACCTTAGAGTATACTATTGCAATTATCAAACTGAACCATTTTAATTTTGTTGGCTAATGGCATAACTACTTTCAGACTGGGATTATGTACTGAGATATCATCCTGACTAAATGTGGTCTTGGCCAATTAGATTTGAGGATTTTGGCAATCCATTTCATAATAAGTTCATAATGGCATGCAACTGGCCCCTTCGCTCTCTAGCATGCCCTATGGGCTTATTAACATGCCATGGCTGAACATGGTCTCACAAGAGCAAAGGTGTTCTCCTGTTTGGGGCTCTCATTGCCATTCCTTCCTGTGAACCCTATTCTGGTAGGAGTTGAGTGAGCACCACAAATAGTTACTGTGTGCTGTGCTGACACAGTACCATATTCTTTTAACTGTGTTGTGTATTTTTGTAACTGTGGTGTATGGGCATCATTGCAAATGAGCTTTGACTCAATGACCTATCCCTAATAAAATTAAAAATTGAAACTTGATATTCAGACAGTTGGTGTGTTCCAGTCAGAGTGCACTTACTGTCTGATTTGTTATTTATTTAAAAATGGTGACTGGGAAAGGCACACTGAGCCTAGGCTCGTTTCCAGGTGTGACCCAGGGAGGGAGCAAAAGATAAAACAATACGTAGGTTAGACAAATACAGTGTTACAAAATAAAGTGCAAAGACATGGCACACAAGGACCGTGGAAAGTGCATAATGATAAATTAAAAACTGGCAGATAAGTGTTATAAGATAAGGTGGAAGAGGACTGTTAAGAGAAGAGGAACAGGAGCAAGGGGGAAGGAAAGTATTCTTGGTTGATACTGGAAGGTGGCAGGGAGGCAGTGAAATGGAAGGAAGAGGAAGTTTGTTTCAAAGTGAGGGAGGTGATGAAGGCTGATTGGACAGCCGAGGTACCGAACATGGTAAAGAAAAGGTTCATTGGTTCCTGGAGTGGAGGAGCATGAGCAAGAGGGAACAGTGGAAGAGAGGAGGATGAGAGGTAGAAGGAAGTGACCCAAACCAATATTTAGTTATAAAGTAGGTAGAGTACATCTGGTGATGGGATGGAAGAGGAAGAATGGGTACTGAAGAGTAAAGTGAGCAGTGATAAGTTTGAGAGGATGAGTTGGTTCCAAAGTGACAGGAGTTACAGAGGGTATGCAGTCTGGCCAGGGAGGTGAAATGTGCACTCATAGACCATGTCCACATAGTTAAAGACAGTGGGTACCATTTTGGTGAGAAGCTCTCAGAGGATCTGTAGGGAAAGATGGTCTTTATTTTGGTACAAGGCACCAAGTTTAGGACAGAGCTTGGGATGGATGGTGTCAGTTTGGATAGAAGTCAAAATTGCTGTCATGCCACACCAAGGTACTTGAAGGAAGGAACCACTTCAAGTGGGGAGCCATCAAGGTGGAGAAAATGGTCTCTGATGTGAGTCTGGCCAGTTTTGGCTTGTGCCAAGGTCATGGATACTTTTTAGTCTTGACCCAAATATGGTTAGACTGGAACCATTGTAAAATGTTATAGGAGTCTTGCTGTAACAGACCTTCACATCAGTGGTGGAGGTGCCGACCAGCATAGATGTGAATATGCGAGTTGGCACAGGCTGAAAGGAGGTCATTGAGGAAGCTGGAGAAGAGTATGGGGCCCAGGATAGAGGCCTGTGGGACCCATGCCTGAATGGGAAAAAGAGGTGACAGGGCACTGCCTACTTATACTGACTGACGATGTCCTATGAAATAAAAAACAGAACAAGCAACAACAGGAGCTTGGAGCCCAGCAATACCCAGCTTTTTCAAAAGAAGAGGGTGCCACACCAAGTTAAAGGCCTTGGCCAGATCAAGGAAGATGGATGCCATGATGTGGCTGATCCATCTCTGACAGAACATAATCAGTTACACCTAGAAAGGAATACATGGTGGAATGCTGTTTCCTGAAACTGGACTGGAACGGTAAGGAAATCTGAAGAGGAGAGGAAATCAGAGCGTCAATAGTAGACAAGCTTCTTGTGCAGTTTGGCAAGAGAGAGGAGTAGGGAAATAGGCCAATAGTTGCTGGAGGAGGAGTAAGGGTCCCACCTTTGTGTAGTGGTATGGGAAGGGTCCCCCATTTGTGTAGTGGTATAACTTTGGCCAACTTTCAGGACTGTGGGACTGCACTGAGGAGAAGGAAAGGTTGAAAAGGTGAGTCAAAAGAGATGCAATGGCTAGGGCAGAGATATGCAGAAGTCTAGGATCAAGTTCATCTGGACTAGACTTGTTCAAATTCAGGGAGTAAAGGACAGTCGGGGTCTCCTGAGTGGTAGCAGTGGAGAAGTGGATGCCCTGGGAGGGTAAGGAATAAGAAACCTGGTAAGAAGGAGTTGTGGAAGGTGGTGGAGAGGAATGGAGAGCACAAGTTGTGAACAACTCATTAAAGTGTGAAACAACAAAGGAGGGTCAAATATAGGTGAACCATTAATCAGAAGAACTGAGGGGCCAGACTGGACGGGGGTCAAGGAATTATTACCTTCCAGAACTTTGAAGGTTGTTAAAGTTATTCTGGAGATTGGCCTTGACATATTGTGATTTTGCAGCCCTGACAGCCTTAGCACAGGAATTTCTGCAAGATTGATACCTGGGAGGTCAGGAAAAGAATGCGATTTGTAGTATGACTAGGAGAGATCATGGTACTTGCCTGATCAGTAATTTCCTGGGTAATCCGGGGTTATGATTGGATTTTACCCATGGTGTGCTTGTCCCAGATTGATCAGAATTTAGACTGAAACAAGGAGAGGGCAATGTTATTGTCAGATATGGTGCAGAAGGCTGTCCAATCTGATACAGCAACATCACCCAACAGGCCTGAGTATGGAGTGACCTGAGGTACCTGCACCAGATATATTATTGAGAGGAGGGACACGCCTGATCTTCCTGATGCAGAACATCATTCAAGTTCAAGTTTATTTCATCAGGAAAACTCCATTGAGCAAGCTCATTTACAAGGAAGTCCTGCACAGGACAATGTAGAACATTCAGATACAAATACAAGGATTGGTAAAAATTCATATTACTTAAAAAAAATATTCCAATGAACAAGTAAAAATACCTTTTCATAATGCATAACAGGCAGATAGGAATATAATCAGTTGTGGGGGAGGATGTAGTGCTGACTGTTAAGTATTATTGCCCTAGCAGAGGGGTGTATTAACCAGTGTAACAGTGGCAAACATCCTTAAGGGATTTTTCAATTAATGATTTGAAAAGTTAAAAGAGATAAAATTTGAGAGCTTGAGGAAAGATTGCAATTTGTTCCAGGAAGAAGGGGTAGCATAGCTGATAGCAGCTTTGCTGAAATGGGTGTTGGAAGTTTTGCACATCTAATAAGATAATGGATTTTTTCTGAGGGAATACCAGCTATAGGAATGATGGAATAGGGCTGATATATACCAGAGGAGTTTATTTAGCAGTGATTTAAAAGCCCAGGTACAACTATGGATCATCCTTCAGATGGTTAAGGTCATCCATCCCACTGCCACATAAAGGACGCAATGGTGGGTTCTGGATGGGCAGTTTGTAATAAAACAAATGACATGATGGAACAGCACATCCAGCTTTTGTAGATAAGATGCTGTGCAGCTGTTGTATATTATCCACATAATCAAGAAGGGGGAGGAAGGTGGTTTGTACTAGCTTTTTCCTTACATCAGTGGGGGGAGTTATTCCTAGAAAAGCCTAATCTAGTTTTTAGTTTCTTAGTAAGGGTTTCGATGTGAGTAGTGAAGGAGAGGTTATTGTCTGGCCAAGTCCTAGATATTTAACTTTGTCTACCAGTGTGCCCCTAATAATGTTGTAATGGGTGGAGGGTGCTATGTTTAAGCAGTGCGGTTGCAGAGTGTGGGGCAAGAAGAACATTGTTTGTTTTTGCATTTAATAGTAGTTTAGATCTTAGAAGGTTGTGTTATAACTGATTAAATTCAGTTTATAGTTCAGCACCAACATCTGACATGGAGGGTTTCAAGTGTAGAGGACAGTGTCATCTGCAAAGAAGAGCAGTTTGGCTTTGTGAATGTTGTCAATTAGGGAGTTAAAATAAAATTGAAAAAATAGAAGGGGCAGGATGGGTCCCTGGGATATTCCTCTCGTAAGCAGTACAGGAGAGGAGCCTGTCAGCTTTGATGCAATGGAGTCTTCCTGAGAGATCGCTATAGAACCAGAAAACAGTTGATTTATGTAGGCCATGGGTTTGAGTTGGTTAAAGAAGGTCATGGTCTACCGTGTCAAGCTTTGCTTAAATCAAGGAAGACGGCTCCAGTGGGCTGTTTGTTGTCTAAGGCGATAAACCAGTCATTTGTCACTTTAGTCTTTGGTAACCAGGTAAGGCCCACTAGACACAAGTGCCTGTTTTTAGGGGTGACCTGGGAGCACTGAGCAGTTAAGTGACTTGCTCAGAGTCGCATAGTATGCAAGTGGAGGTTGTGAGAATCAAACTCATGTCTGGTCTGCTGGATGTACCAAGCTCGTTTACACCTCATTCCACTAACCTCTAGGCTATACTACCAGCCCAAGGCTGATACCATGTTGTGGTTTTGTCATGCAGTGATCACTGAAAGCATCAGGCAAAATACCAGCTGCAACAATATAATGGAGATTGTAGGAGAGAACCCAGTCGAAAAGGTGTGGTTTGGGGATCTTGGGTTGAGTTGACTAGGATCTGAGATAATCTGTGTGAGATTAAGGGACTCGCCCTTTTGACAATTGATTTGGAGGCTAAGGAGAGCCAATTAACATTAAATCCCCTAGAAAAATGAGTTTTCAGGAGAGGAATGGGAGACAGTAGATTTCAACCAGTGAGGATGGTGAGATTTTGGGTGAGGCAAAGAAAACACCAATGAAAATGGGCACAGAGGAGAAGAATGACAGCCTAATAAGGAGAAACTCATCGGAGGAAGATACAGCATCTCTGATAGCCATGTTGCAAGAGGGCTCCAACATGTCAAAATAGCAATCCACTCCCACGCTTACCCCTGTCCTCTCTGAAAAGCTAATAGTGATGGTGAGCCAGGATTGAATCACGGATTGTCAGAGACCCAGGATTCAGAGATACATAGGATATCAAGAGAGTTTTGCAAAACCCATGTGAACAGTAGGTCAAGATTGAAAGAAAGTTCTGAGCCTTGAGGTGAAAAATGCTCAAACCTTTGGCCACTGACGATGCAGAGAAGGACAGAGAGGTGAGACCAAGGTTGAACTCCATGTTACCAGCTAGGAGAAGGAGGAGGAAGGGGGAGCAAAAGGATGGAATGGGATTTCTGCCCTTAGAGCAGGGAGGAGGAAAGGGAGCAGGGAGGTGGGGAAAGGAAGAGGAGGATGCAGTGGAGAAACTGAAGGTTAAGAGAAGGAGATTATAAGAAACCAGGGTTGATAGGAGGGAGAGGTGTAGGGAGATAACTGAGGAAGGGGTGAGCATAGAGAGGGAAGGGGAAGGATTGGTAGGATGGGGAGAGGAGTTGCTGATGATAATAGTAGGAGGAAGGAATGAGGAAGACAAGGTAGTACACATTGTAAGCATAAAGACAGGTGGAACAGCCAACAGTTAAGCAGTACACTGAGTTGATGACGTTCTAATGAAACACTTAAAACTTACACTTATTAGAAAGTCTAAGCAGTGAATGAAAACTTACAATGACAAAAGTAGGCAAGTACATAGATACATAGAAGGTGAAGGCAGATAAGGACCGTGTGGCCCACCTAGTCTGTCCTTTTGCTACCTAATACAATACCGCAGACCCTGGTTGATCTGTAGCTTACCCTCTCTACTCTTACATCTATCCCATGCCCTCCTGAATTCACCTACCATTTTTGCCCCCACCACCTCTGCAGGAGGCTGTTCCAAGCATCCACTACTCTTTCTGTGGAAAGCTATTTCCTCACGTTGCCCCTTGAGCCTACCCCTCTAGCCTCAAATCATGCCCCTTGTTCTTGTACACCATGTTTTCTGAAAGATGCTACCCTCCTGTACCTTATTTATACCCCTGATGTACTTGGAATGTTCTATCATATCCCAACCCCCTCCTCTTCTCCAGGGAATACATATTGAGGTCCTCTAGTCTTCTCATATGACCTTTGGTGCAATCCTTGCACCATTTTTGTGCCCTTCTCCAGACTGCCTATATTTTGTCTATGTCCTTCCGGAGATGTGGCCTCCAGAACTGGACACAGTACTCCAGATGAGATCTCACTAGTGATCTGTACAGTGGCATAACCACCTCCTTTTTCTGCTGGTAATACCTCTCCCTATGCACCCTAGCATCCCACTGGCTCTCCCTGCAGCCCTCTCACATTGTTTGGTTACCTTTGGTCATCAGATATGATTATCCCCAGGTCCCTTTCTTGATTGGTGTTCGTCAGTACCTCTCCCCAATCTTGTACTACTCCTTTGATTTCTGTGCCTCAAATGCATGATTTTGCACTCTTTGCATTGAATCTTAGCTGCTGCACACTTGGCTACTCCTCAAGCATGTTTAGGTCCTCTCTCATTTTTCTACCCCTTGGAGTGTCAGCCTTGTTGCAGATCTTAGTGTCATCTGCAAAAGGCATACCTTCCCTCCAGCCCCTCTGCAATATCGCTTATGAAGACATTAAAGAGGATCTGCCCCAGCACAGAACCTTGTAGCACCCTGCTGGCCACCCCTGCCTCCTCAGATTGAACACCATTTACTACCGCTTCTGTGTCCTGTCACTCAACCAGTTTCTTTTTAAATTCAATATACTTTATTGTTTGTAAAACATAAAAATAGCAATGCTATTATAAAAATAACAGACAGACAACAACAAGCAACATGACCTTCCCTAGTCCCATCACACCCCTCCAAGTAGGCGGAGAAAATTATAGCAAATCCTAACAGAGTACAACATGGTAACAAAATGAAGAAAGGACGACTACAAATTAGGTACAATACAGTATGAACAAAAGAGAAGGTGCATACCTAGAAGAAGAAAAAAAGATGAAAGCATGAATTATAAATTAAGTATAGGGACTGCTCCAGGGCAAGTAAATCATGTACAAGGCATGCAGCTTGTTCCACTTCCTATTATATGATGGAAGTCTATTGTGTATACTAGCAATCATTTTCTCTAAACGAAGGATAAACAAGAGTTCCTGCAACCATTCAAGAAATGTAATCGAGGTTTGGTCAAGCCAGTGATGAAGGATTACCCTCTTAACCAAGAGGAAATCAAAGCCAAATAGTATCTCCACTCCTTCACAGCAACCCTGCTGTAATCTCCAATTATACAAATTCGAAGTGAAAGCCCTTCAATACCTAGAAGAGGATCAGACCTAGACTTAATTAGATCTCACAGTTGTGCCACTTTAGGGCAGTCCCCAAAATGTGTAGCAACGTGCCATCAGCATGATCACATCTTGTAAACTGGGAAGAATTTAAACTACCCATCTTGACTAATTTGGAAGGAGTGAAGTAAATATTATGCATGATGTGGAATTGGATAGGATGTAATGTGTCCTGAGAAATGTTAACATAGAGATATTCTCACTTAAAAATATGCTGTGGAAAGTTGCATTCCAATACGGAGACTCTCCCATAATGTCAGGAAATAACCTGGGGAAAACAGAATATAAATGAAAGACAGCATGTGGTTGTGACACAGTATGAGTCACTGATTGCAAGAACTTAGTAAGATTAATATCCCATGGTATAGGACCAAACCATTAAAGTAAAGCATGATGAAGTTGAAAACCTTAAATACTGACTTGTTATCTAACTGAAAGGAAGCAAGGAAATCTTGATATAATTTTAATAAACCATTGTGGAGCAAGTCATAGACCTTGATAGTGGCTAATTGAGATAACCAGGCATCCATCAACACAATTCTCCATGCTTTAAAATTAGGGTTATGAAAAATGGGTTGAGAGATATCTTTAGGTTTATAATGCATCACCATGCATAACTGGACATGGACTCACAAAGAAATGCCTATCACAGAGTCTCGAAGATTCGCAGGGAGAGCTCTAAGAGGGATAAACAGCATAGCTGAAAGAGACAGGCCAGCCTTTTTAATCTGTTCTCTATCCAGCTCATGCTAACTAGGGGTATAAGTGGTTCCATCATCATCTATATTTCAAACCGACCACCTGAAGTACTTACTAGGTGGCTAGCAAAATAATATACAGGAAAATGTGGAAGCCAGAGGCCACCAGGCACTCTAGGAGCCAAAAGCCAGTTGTATACTCATCTTGGTGTCATACCCAGCCAGATAAAATCAGAAATCATCCTGTGAATCCGCTTGAACTTTGATAAAGGGAGCCACACATTAAACATGTTAAGTGGATAAAACAAGTGGAGCAGAACATTAATTTTAATAATGTTTACTCTATCCCAAAGGGTCAGCGCAAAGATTTCCATCTATTTAGATCTTGTTGCAAAGTAACCAACAGGTCATACAAATTTAGCTTTAAAGTTGCAACGTTTTCAAGAGGATGATATCAAGATATTCAAGCTATTAGGGAGCCCAAGATAAAGCCAAAGCCAAGACATCTGCTTTGAAGACTGCAGAGTTTAAGGGCATAACTGATGATTTTTCAAGATTAAATGTATAGTTAGACAAACTAAATTTGCCAATGGTAGAGCAGGAGGAATAGACACTTTGGGATTGGTCACATGGAGTAAATGTCATATTCATAGGCAGAAATCTGCAGGTTCCACGCCCCCACCCTAACATTATTCAAAGTGAGATTACGCTGAGTTTCAGTATCAAGGGCTCCAAATACAGATTAAATAATAGGGAGACAAGGGCATCCCTGCTGAGTCCCTGAGTACAAAGGGAAGGTTGAGGAAAATGCCCCATTACAGTAAATTCTGGCACTTGGGCAGGAGTAAAAACCATGAGCCAATGGAGAAAGGTTGGAGGAAAACCAAATTTCTCTAGGGTAGCGAACAAAAAGCCCAATTGACCCTGTCAGATGCCTTCTACTCTACTGCCACAGGAGGGGAAAGGGAAATTGCTTAACCAGGAAAGGCACACAAAGCTGAAGCTTGTTTCAGGTGTGACCTGGGAGCACAAGGAAGTAATGTGCCTTGCTCAGGGTCACACAGTATGCAAGTAGGGGCTGTGGGATTCAAACCCAGGTCTCCAGGTTTGCAGCTCAGAGCCTTAAACTGCTGTGCTATACTGCCTCCTCTGAGTCCAGTGAAACCAAGGCAGCAGGAATCCCAGAATTCCTGGATGTGGAGAAAACATGGGAAAGCTTGCATAGTGGTCAGCCAAAGAATGGACCGGCATAAAGCCAACTTGCTAATAACCTATAAGCACAGGACATACTGCATTAATCCTGGAAGACAAGATTTTCCTGACCCTCCAGGAGGTGGTTGTTTGACCACTCTTAAGAAATCCTCCTTGGATCCAGACTGTCTAGTCAACTACCGGCATATGTCTAACCTGCCATTTGTTGGTAAGGTTATTGAAAGGTGGTTGCGTTGCAACTGGATGATCATCTTACAACTCACAATGTCTATGATACTCTCCAGTCTGATTTTTAGGAAGAAGCATAACATGGAGACTGATCTTGTCCGGGTATTGAATGACCTCTAATGGCTAGAGATCGAAAGGCACGTACCATTCTGGTACTTCTTGATCTCTCTGCTGCATTTGACACTGTAGACCATGGTGGGCTGTTGGGCGCCTGTGGCTCTTTTGTGGGCTGTCTGTATAGTCCTTAAATGGTTTCATTCATACCTCACGGGCAGGTTTCAGACAGTTGTCACTGGAATTTATTCCTCTGGTGCTCACTCCCTGCCTTGTGGGTGCCGTGGAGGCTCCATCTTAGCCCCCATGTTATTTGCAGTGTACATGCTGCCATTGGGAGATATCATCAGGTGATACAATCTGAGTTTTCAGTGCTATGCAGATGATACTCAGCTGTATATGTCTTTTCTGCCCAAACAGAATAGCGCACTCTCCGACTAAATAACTGCCTTACTGAGATCAGAACCTGGATGAGCTCCAGCTGGCTGAGACTGAATTCAGACATGACTGAAGTGCTGGTACTGGACCCAGGTCATCCAGGGGCGGGTTTTGGGGCTGGACAACCATCAGGCTTGTTACTTGGTGGTTAGTCGCTCACTCACCTCAGACCAGGTGCAGAACCTGGTAGATTTTTGATGATGGTCTGACTCTAAAATCTCAGGTGTCAGCTGTCATCAAATCCTCTTTTACTATCTGAGGAATATCACCCGGTGAAACACCTGGTTCCTCCAGATGATCTTCCAACATTGGTCCATGCCTTTGTCACTACCTGTCTTGATTACTGCAGTTCCTCTACCTAGGATTACCAGGGGTTGATATCTGCCACTTGCAGCTGGTGCAGAACAAGGTGGCCAGGCTTTTGACTGGGACTTTTAGAACCAGTCATATTACATCTGTGCCCTGCGAGCTGCAGTGGCTGCCTGTTCAGTGGTGGATCACCTTTCAGGTTGGCTTGCTAACCTTTAAAGCCCTACATGATCAGGGACCTGGTTACCTGCAAGATCTCTTGGTACCCTACTACTAGGTGTCAGTGTGGCTCAGTTGGTAGCACATCCACCTCTGGACCAGAAGGTCGTGGGTTCTGTCCCACACCGGGATTGGACTTGCACCTAAAATTTGCTGGCATCAGACTGCAGTATTGGGGTGCTGTACTGCTGGGGTGTGCCGTCCTTGGATGAGACATTAAACCGAGGTCCCTTCTGCCCTTCCTGGTGTTGTCCTGGTTGGTGTCCAGGTGGAAGTAAAGAACCAGGGCACTCTTCGCAAAGAGTAGGGAACATTCCTGGTGTCTGGCCAACATTCCCTTCCCATAAACCGGTTCATGCAATTATCCAGGCTGTGTGTGGGTGATGATGTGCGATATGGCTGCCACCACACATTCATTCACTTCACTACCAGTCTAGCATTGCTTGTAAAGCACTTTGGATGTATGAAAAGCGCTATATAAATGCTGATTCTTCTTCTTCTTCTTCTTCTACCCTCTGTCCTCTCCAATCCACTGACGAGGGATTGCTGGAGATTCCCAGGGTAATTTGAAGACATCTGTTTCTTGTGCCTTCTCTTTTCAGCTCCAACTGTGTGGAATTCTTCACTCGTCGGTTAAGAGAATGCCTGACTGTCAGTAGATTTAAAATTGAGTTAAAAACATATTTATTTAATTTAGCCTTCCCTAGTTATGGATGATCTGTTTAATGTTTCTGTTTTCATTTTATTTATATTTTATGTATTTGGTTTTATGTACAGTGCCTTGGTTTTGAAAGGTGCTATAAAAATAAAGTTGATTTAATTTTGATTTGACTTTAATATCATAATTCAAAAGTGATATAGGCTGATAACTTGCCACACTGTCTGGAAATGTTCCAGGTGAAAGCAATAGGACAATCATGGCCTTCAAGAAATGTGCTGATTGAGACACTCAAATCATATAAGGAAATGAAAAATGATGCAACAAGGGCTAGTTCTTTAGCAAAAAATTTAGGTGCCTTATCCACAGCAAAGCCTTAATGGTCACTAAAATTTCCTGTTGCGTTAAAGGTTGTAGCAGATAAGCCTGCTGACCTTCCGTTAATGTGGTAAGAGGATTTCTGCCAAACTGATGTGAAGATCTGAAGCTGGGGGGGGGTTGGACATGGGCCCATAGAGTGATTTATAAGTTTCAAATTCATGAGCAATGTCTCTTGTTGACATTTTAAAGGAGTTATCATTTTCGGATTTGATAGAGGGTATTATATGAAGCCTCTTGTCTCTAAAGGTGTAGGGCCAGGAGATGACCTGCCTTTTCCCATGATCCACATAGGTGAAGTGGTTTTTAAGATAGAATATTCAGCTTTCTTATGCAGATAATATGTGTATTTGTTACAGAAAGATAGCAACTCTTTATGGAGCACCTCAGAGACATAGGGTACAGATATTTCTCTATCTCCCTAATGTAGTTTAAAAAGAGCTGAAGCTTCTGTCTGCCTATGCTATTTCCTTTTGGACACAAGCTTATAAATGTGCCTCTAACAAAACACTTGAATGCACTCCATTCCATATCCTCTCTCTACAGATCCCATATTCTGAGAAGTGAAAACTTCTGTCTGTTCCTAATTCTGTTAATGACAAACTCTTCTGAATCCCTCTGAGTATTAGATACCAGACTAAGTTTTAGCCAAACCGAAAAATAGTCAGAGAGGACCCTTGGGACTAGCTCACAGCCCAGCACACCATGGCTTTCTGACTGATCAGGATATAGTCAATCTTGAAAGAATCCATGTGTCAGGGGTGAAAAGTATACCCCTAGCATTAAGATATAGTATACACCAAGGGTCAACACAGCCTCAAGGAGCTGACCATGTCACAAATGGCCTGCTGGGCCAGAGATAGGCCAGCATGTGATACTGATCCTGTCCAGATCTTGAGTAAAGAAATATCCCCTTCCTCTCCTCCCCATTAAAAGTGGGACTAGAAGGGATGGAGCTATAAGGGTGGTCAATTCCATACAAATGGAGGGGGTTCTACGCTGAGCCCTTAAACACAAACTAGCAGAACCTCCACATGTTGCAGTACCTTTGACAAGGATATACCTACCCTGAGGATCCTTGAGACTCTGAGTACACTGGAAAGCTAACACCCTTAGAAATTAATATAGCTACCCACCTGCTTTTAGTGCTATTACTGGCAGCAAAACTTGGACCACTGATTGTCTGCAAAAAGAATACCTTCAGAAGTTAGCAGGTGTGTTTCTTGCTGAAACGCAATACTACACTGTAATTGTTTCAAATGCTTAATGATTTGATATCGTTTAACTCTGGAACAATCCTTTTACATTCCACGAGCCATACATAATCGGATTAGACATATTTAGATCTCAAATTATACGTAACCTTGGTGTCCAACTGAGGAGAAAACATAAAACAGACCATATTAAATCTGCTTCCCGCCTCCCAGACCCACCCCTACCAGCCCTCCCATAAAAAGTAACCAAACAAACACCTTCAAAACAACATAATGCAACAATAATTATAAACGACCCCTTTTCTCTACACACTATCCTAGAAAGAATCACGTCAGTACAAACTGAAAAATCATGCAAAGGAGCACCCCTGCATCCACCAAGCTCCATCACTTGTAACTAAGTAGCCCACAACAACACCAACAACTAGCAACAAAGAAATTCCCAGTCCAGTTAACCACCCCCATAATAGTTCTGGTGCAAAGATCCCACGCTCCTGCCCCAAAAATAATCCTATAGTATATTTATATAGGATATCATCAACAGGAAATAATCAAATTGCCCATCCTATGTCCAAAACCATTATAACATGATACAATATAACACAAAGCTTTTCCTCTGTATTGGCACTCAATTTGCAATACTTTCAAACAGAACGATGGGCAGCAGTGAATGTCAAACAAACATATGAGTTCAGTTCAAAATGGCAATAAGAATATGCAGCCAACCAAGCCGAAAATGGAAAGTAAATTAACCATTCAATAAAAATATAAATCTTCATAAATTAATCTGTAAATAGTCAGTACAGTTGGACAGTAATGCAGAACTTGAATAAGCAAACAGTTTACAGGTAGAACAAAATGGCAGTAGTCAAGTGCCAAAGCGTGGCATGTATGTGATGACAAATTATAAACATTTGAGTCCACCCAAGAGAAATGAGATGACCCTCAGCATTTGTGTACCAGACAAGAGCTGAAGAACATACGAATATATGAAATTTGCCAGCAGATAAAGGCCTAGAGGTCTATCAAGTCTGTTTGAATGTGCAGCTAGCACCCCTTATCCTGCAGCTGCCCTCCCTTCCACCTTTCCCTTCATTGACCCTCCTCCTTGTCCTGTCCAATCCTCTTTTGAAGCAGTCCACTGTTCTACTGGATGCCACTTCTGCAGGTAATGCATGCCACCCAGCCACCACCCTCTCTGTAAAAAGTGTCTCCTTATCTCCTCAGAACCTTCCTCCTCCAGTCTCATATCATGGCCCTAATTGCTCTCCCTCCCTTACTTTGAACAGCCCTTCTGTACCTGACTTGTTTATTCCTTTCACGTACTTAAAGGTTTCAGTCATGTCCCCTGTCCCTCCTCTCCTCTGAGTACATCTTCAACTACCTCAGCCTCCTCTGTATGATAAGTCCCCCAGCCCCGATCATCTTTGCTGCCCTGCGCTGTGCCCCTCCAGTAACAATGTCGATCTTTAGATACGGGCACCAGTACTGCACGCAGTACTCCAGGTGCGTCTCACTAATGACCCATACAGTGGCAGAATCACCTCCTCCCTCCTCAAAGATATACCTTGCAATACAACCCAGCATTTTGTTGGCCTTGCAGCTGCCTGCCTACATTGTGCTGAGTTGTTCATTGACTCTGTAATGAGCACCCCAGATCCTTCTCCTCCTCTATCTGGGCTAGCTGTACTCCCCCCAGCTGGTAACTCCTCCTTGGGTTCTTTATCCCAAAATGCAGCACTTTGGACTTTTGGCATTAAACCCCAGTTGACAGGTGTCTGACCAGGATTCAAGCTTTGCCAGATCATCCTGCAACCCCTGTCATCCACCACCACTCCTACCTTGGTATCATCAGCAAACATACTGATCTTGCTCTTGATGTCCAATGATATGTCTGCAATGAATGTCCCAAACAACACTGGTCCCAACACCGAGCCCTGTGGAACACGCTCATCACTACCCTTGGGTGTGAGGCTCCTCACCGACCACCACCTCTGTTGCCTTCCCTGAAGCCAGTTCCCTACCCATCTCACCAGCTTTGCACCTGCCCCTGTGCCTACTAACTTACTTCCTGCCTTCCATTCAGCACCGAGTCGAATGTCTTACTGAAGTCCTGATACAGGACATCCACTGCATGGCTCTTGTCCATTTGCCTAGTTATCCAGTCATAGAACTCCACCAGGTTGGTTTGGCAGGGTCTGCCCCATAGAACCATGATGTCTGCTGTCCTGTGGTCCTTTGGCCTCTAGGAGGCCACCAGCATCTCCTTCAGGATAGTCTCCATTAGTCACCCATGATGGATGTGAGGCTCACTGGTCTTTAGTTTCCCACATGAGCCATCCTCCAGTCCTGAGGACACAACTCGAATGTAGTGAGGCATTAAATAGGTCTGCCAAAGGCCCTGCAAGGACCTCTGCCAGCTCCTTAGTACCCTGGGATGGATGCCATCTGAGCCTGGCACCTCAACCACCCTCAGTGCCTTCAAACCTCTCAGACTCTGCCCTCCATGATTTCCCATCTGTCACCTCTCCCCCATTTCTGCAATTTCTCTCCCCTTGGGTGTCTCCCCTTCTCTTTATTAAATACTGAGCAGAAGTGCTCATTTAGTGCTTCGCCTTATCGCACCCTCTTTCACCCAACCCCTCCTTCCTAATCCTTACAGTTCCTTTTTCCCTGATGTACATAAAGAAGTCCTTCTCCCCTTCTTAATGCCTTGGCTCCCTTACTGCCCCTGTCACCTCCTTCGATTCCATCAAGTACTCCTCCCTGTCCTCCCCCTCCTGTTTTCTTGTGCTTCCTAAAGCAGCTCTTTCCATGACCTCCTTGCTCAACCAGCTCAGTTTCTTAGCCTAGACTTCTTGCTCTGGGCCTTGCAGCAGAGTTTTGGTTGCCTCCACTATCTCCAGCTTTATGAGCTCCCACCTCTGGTTAGTGTCCATACTAGACTGAATTCTGGTCAGGTACCCTTTACCACTTCCCTCATCCTCCCAAAGTCAGCCCTCCTGAAGTCCAGCATTCTTGTGCCAGATTCCACCCTTCCTTGCCCATATCCAGTGTGAGCCATACTAAGTGGTAGTCACTCCCTGACAGCAGTTCTCCACTGCAAGTTCTCTCACAAAGTCCCCATTTGCCAGCACAAGGTCAAGCGTATTCCCTAACCTGGTTGGTTCACTGACCATTTGCAGCAGGAAGCTGTCCTGGAAGGCATTCAGCAGTACCTGCTCCTTCTCTTCCTGGTTATTGAGGTACTCCAGTCCACTCCTGGCATGTGGAAGTCCCCCACAATCACCACACTACCCTTCTCACAGATCCTCCTGATCTGTTCTGCTAGTTCTCTGTCTAACTCCTCCGTCTGAGATGGTGGCCTGTACACCACTCCAATTCTAAGAATCCTATTCTTGGAATCCTGGATTTGCCTCAAAGTGACTCTGTACTACCCTCCTCTCCTTTCTCCCTTACACTTCAATCCTTCCTTCACATATAGTTCCACATCCCCTCCTTTCCCAATCACCCTGTCCCTAGAATAACCTGTACCCTGGTACATACAGGTCCCCATTGTATTGGTGGCCCATGTTTCTGTAATGGCTGGAATGTCCACCTCTCCTCTGCCATGAGCACCTGTAACTCTGCAGTTTTCCTCAAGGCTCCTAGCATTAAGAGTAACCACCTTCCACCCTTTCCCCACTCTCCCATCCTCCCTCCTTTACTAGCATCACCAATAGTACTTGCCATTGGTCCTTTGTCACTGTTATGGGGGTAGCTCATATGGTTTCCCAACCTGTGGTCTGTGCATGTCTCTTGCCCAACTGCTACCTCCGCTCTAGTTTAAATTCCCAACTTCCTCTATGTACTCCTCCATCCTCTGTTTCAACACTTTCTTTCCTCCTCCACCAAGTGTAGCCTGTCCTTGGCATAGAGACTACTGTCCTCCCAGGTCCCTTCCCACCCCCAACAGACCATAACCTTTAGCAAAACACCAGGTTCTTAGCCATCCATTAAATTCCTCTATTCTCAGCTTTCTTGTTGTGCTTGCCTTGGGCACTGAGTATCTCTGAAAAAGTTACTGATCTTCTTGCCCCCTCACATAGTGCCCTAGTTCCTCGACCCTCCTCTAGACTCTCTCTACTGTCTTGACAACCAGGTCATTCGTCCCAAGATGTATAATTAAATGAGGCTTGTCCTACCCTTCTAGCATGTTTGAACAGATTGTCCCACCCTTTCTGCTGTCATTCCTGGCATGGCCTCCACCCAAATGCAACTATGCCTCTCCCATTGCTACCCCACCTGACTCCTCTTAGTATTGAGTCCCAGTACAAAGATTCCACCCCTCTTACTCCTGCTTGCTTCCATTCATCTCCCTTTCTCATTGCCAGCTCCTCTTCTTCCTCCCTGCACATTATTTCCCCTTTTGCCCCTGTTGCAATTCTCCCAGCAGAACTTCCCCGCTCTGGTTTGGTCCAGGCATTTATCAATTACTCATCTAATTTCATCATTTCCTCCTCCACCTTCTTCCTCTCTAGCAATTGCAAAACTATTTTCTGAAGACCCTTCAAATGCCCACCCTCTCTCTTCATAGTAACTGTTCTCTCCTTTCCACTCCATGACTTTTGCCACTTCTTTGCCTCTCCTTACAATTCCTATCTCCTCTCCATTTGTCTTTTGTCTCCTGACCTGGTTTCTCCAGCAACCGTTCTTCCTGGCCTGGGCCCCTTTGTCGCTGCTTCCTCTTCTGACCCTCTCCTCAACACTGTTGGCTTAAATCACCCTCCCTCATCTCCCCTTCTTCCTCCCTCTAGTATTGGACTAAACCCACTCCCAATCTGCCTTGCCTGTCTTAATTCCTTCTGCAGACCCTCAATCTCCCTTCTAAGTTTCTCTATGTGGTTGCACAGTAAACATCCTCCCACATTGCAGGCAATTTTTAGAAAGTTGGTGCACCACAGTTGTTGTAGCCTACCACCCTATCCATTGCTGTTGTTGCCCACCAGTGACCCCCACCCTTCCAGGTGCAGGATACCAAACACTCCCCAAGTCTCCCTCCCCCATCAGTGCAAAACATTATTTTCTTAATTTTTCTTACCCCGTTTGTTGTACATGTTTGATAGATTGAGCAACTGTTTTTTATATTCCTATCCACACTCAAAAGAGACATTAAGTAGCTATTGCACAACCTTCTTCAAACTCTACTCCTCCCTTTCCACAATGCAATAGCAATGCAAACAAGTAACAATGGAAGCTTCTAGATTTGCAGTTACTTCCCTTTCACTAAGATAGCAGTCACCTCTTCACTCGCTGCTGTTCCTTTCCTGGATGTCTGCTTCTGCTATGACAGGTGCATATCCTTTGCCCATTTGAGGAAGTGATGTCAGAACCCTGTTATTAAGGAAATCATGGACCAGGGGTGGTTGGGGTGAGACCAGCCCAAGTCTTCCAGAAACAATCAAGTAGCTGAGTCCCTGGTCAGACCATTAGAACCCTTCACCCACTATGCACTAAATTTTGCAGCTAGTGAAGCCAGCAAAAATTAATCACAATTCTACTAAAGCCCCCAAAATAGGTTTGCTACCAAAAGAAAAAGGTCTCCAATTTAAACAGCTTCACCAACAACACATCAAAATAGGCTTGAAATTAGAAGATATAGGTCTCAGTTCTAAGAAACAGCCCCAGTTAAATCACACCAAATAGGTTTTAAATCAGAAGAAATAGGCCTCTACAAATGCAACCTGCTACACAGTGAAACATCAAATAGATGAGCCCACTTATAGCCACCAAAACAGGTTTAAAATTCCAACAGCCCAAAAACAATACCCTGTTAGCCCCTTAGAAGTAGTAAGAAAGAAAAGAAATAACCTTTTACCAAGTAAAATCCACAAGAAACAATGTAAAAACAACAACAACAACAAGCTACTGTACTGTAACAGATCTGATCCTTTCCCTTTCCATTTCCTTCTGAGAAGCCAAAGCAACTGACACCACACCTGATTCGGCTCCACCTCCCTAGCTGAGTGAGAAGGTAAATACACCAATGGACTGCAGTGAAGCAACCAGTCAAATCCCTTAAACACATCTGGGAACAGGCACAGGCAGTCTATAACTGAGGATACACACAAATACCAAAATATGTAAACTCATTAATCCAGATCATTGATAATAAAATCATGCATCCATGTCAACTGGAAGTAGATGGAAAGGATGACAGCAGATGACAGCTTCATAGAGTTGATTGCAGAGGGTTGCAACTTGCAAATAGTTAGAGCTCCAATGTGCAATCAGAGCTAGAATGTAACAAAGAAAGGCAGTACTTGGAGGATGCTCAGATCCAAATACATTTTGTCACAGAATGGGTTCCAAAACACCATTATAGGATCAGTTACTCAAAAGCACTCTGGTCTCACAGTAAGTCAGAGCAGAAACCAGATCTAAGCAAGGGAATTACAGAGCATGTTTGAGTAGTCAACTAGTAGCAATACTATTTAAGAAAAATCTGAAGAGTAAAAAACAGTGATCCAGGGCAAATCTGTACAAAATGTTGGACACTCTTTTTTCAGCGGTCTCTGAACAGGTCAGGAAACAGTGCCTTCACCTCAGCCACTACTCTATCAGCAGAGAATCGAAAGATTTCCAGGAGCCTTCACATTGGATTTGGAGCCATGCTGGGTAGAGCATTTTAAAGTGTATCCACTGCTATTAATCTGGTTACAGTTGGGTAGTATGCAGCCCTCTTCTGCCTTACAGAACTTGGTATATCTTGTACCACCATAGCGTGCCTTCCCCAAATTACTTCCTTAAGTTCCTTAACTTTTTTTACCTTCTATTTATGAATTTTATGAACTTACAACAGTAACTTTAACTGCATAGGCAAAAGATATGAGGTGTGCAGACCTCCACACTACATGAGACAACAAGACATTTAGCAAAAACAGTCCATAACAGGAATAGTATATCCATGCAGCATAAAAGGAGCTTCACAGCAGTTTCAAGAGTAAAGTCAGAGTAAAATAATATGTAGATTCATTATACTCTCACCTAAGTCAGTTTCTTAGTATTAACTGTAACACCATATTATCTATTCCCAAGCAGAATTATAATATGTAAGGGGCTGAAATGTCTAGTAGCTGAAGTGTGAAACATGAAGAAGTCCCTTTCTCAGTTAAACTGCATTAAGAGATCTGCACATAGAGGTGTGGTATGGTACCCACCAACAGATTTTCAGGGCATATTACAGAGCTTTCTTTAAGCTTGCAAACTGAAGTAGTGCCTAAGTGCACTAACATTTGTTTCCCCATTTACTACCAGGCTTAAAACATATTCTGTTAACCGAAACAGTATAGTAGAGCAACAGTGAAAAAATCAGTGACTTTAAAAGGAATACACTTTCCCAAGTATCTAGTCAATTAAACTTTCTAAGAATGTAATACTTGCATTTTAACATATTATCTAACAACCTCCACTCCCTTCATAGAGAGCCTTCTACAGTGGGTAGGCACCACAAAGCAAAACGTTACTTGTACAAAAATCCACGCAAATGTTCAGCTGTCTTCATCCTCATCTGAAGCCATTGCAGCTGGAGGAATCTTTTGATCACTTTCTGCATACTCAGCAGCCTGTCTGAGTCCGTGAAAATGTGAGTTTTAGACTCGTAATGGATTTGTAACCTTGCAGGATATGTTAGCTTGCCATGGATTCTGTTTCTCAGGAGATCCTTTTGATAATCTGCAGCTCCTTTTTGGATCTGTGTCTGTGCAGACAAGTCAGGAAATAGGGCCAGATGATTTCCTTCCAACAATATCACCCCTGGCCTGGCTGCTTGCAGGAGGGGTATTCATGACTCTGAAGTAGCAGTCACAGAATAGGCCTTTGAGAGATATCACCTTGAGGTCGAGGCTTTTATGGATGGTGAATGCTTTCAGGATGGAGACCTCTAATTCAGATGGTAGGAGTCTTAAATCCTCAAAGATCATTTCTGATTCCTCAGGAGGTCGGCTCGTCCAGTGAGCTGAGGTGGAAAACCTACCACTCACACATTGACCTGCCTTTGGGAGTTTTCAAGAGATTTGAGTTTTCCTTTAATAAAATTAAGGTTTTGGAACAAAGGAGACATTGCATGCCACCTGCCAATTATTAGCCTCTGAGAGGTCATTGATCGCTGTTGAGTGTTCCTTGAGTGTATCATCACTTTTGGTGAGCTTGGCTTCTACAGCTGCCAACTGCTTGTTTGTTTCTTCTCCATTCTCTTGTATTTTAGTGCCATTACTTGTGCCACTGGTAGTTCTGTAGTTTGAGGCTGCTAGAAGAGTTGGTCCCAAGTCGAGTCAGTCAATGAGCCCGCTGGAGAGAAGAATGAATCCATGCCTCGAGACCCATGCTTTCCATTTCTTTTGAGTTCCATTCTTCTCTACAATGCTTCTGCTTGGTAATCCTTCAATTAGGGTGTTGTTAGATTTAGTATTTAGTCCATTATCTGATTTGAAATATGTTAAGATGTGACTGCTGTGGTGCTGCTCACAGTGCCCCCAATTTCCTTAACTTTTTGAGAGCTGTTGTCTGTCCAGATAGTTAAGAAACTTAAACAGGTCAAGGTGGAAACCTTCTGGGGGCATGGGCTGTAGAGCGGTGGGCAAACTTTATAATATAGAATGGCCCATTGGGAGATGGACCGCCAATTTAGCACATAAGCATCTGGACAAATAGTATGGATTAGAGCCATCCGTGTGTTCTAGTAGACTGATGACATTATTCCTATGGCTTCTATCCTCCAGACCCTCTAATCTGGCTTCCAGGGGGCCGTTTTGCCTAAGTGTCACCATGTCAGGATCTAACTTTGAGTGCCAATCATCTAGGAGCTCATTCTTGCCTGATTTATCACCAACCCAATGATTTAATTTATCCACCGATGCCCAGAGAGCCCTGATATCAGTGGTTATCCCTGCAAAGCCTCCTTTAATGGGATGAGTTCTAGAATGAATTGTTCCTTTGATAATAGCGTTATCACTGCCATTGAAGTAGTAGGTTAGCCTGCTGAGAGTGTCTGGGCCTTGGGCATTTAAATACTTTGTCAGGGGTAGCTATTGGCATATGCTTAGGCAGCGCCAGTTTCATTTCTGCATCCATTCTGGCTAAAACTGAGCACTGTTCCAGTAACCAGCAGTAAGGGCAACCGATAACTATGCCATTCAAGGAAGTATTGTGTCTTAAAGAAGCAATTAAATGGAATTTCAAGAGGAGAAAGGGAGCAAAACAGGAGTGCAGTTATCCTGAGCTGTGCATCCTGTGATTCCCTCACTTAACCAGTTTCAGACCCAGTTTACCACCTTGGGGTCTACTCCCAGGCTACCCAACTTTATTTAGCAACCTTGTATGTGAGACAGCATCGAAGGCCTTGCTGAAATCTAGGTAGGCCACATCCACCACCCCTCCCTGGTCTACTTCCCTTGTCACCCAGTTATAGAAATATATCAGATTTGTTTGACAAGACTTTCTACAAATAAATCAATGTTGTCTTGGATTCTGTGCTCTGCTGGATTCAAGAAATATCACAATCCTTTCCTTCAGCAGTAACTCCATTAATTTATCCACCACCGAGGTCAGCCTGACTGGCCTGTAGTTGCCAACCTCCTCCCTTTTCCCCACTTTTTGGAGGGACTACATTTGTCCTCCAGTCCCTGCAACTGCCCCATCCCTATTGATTTGTTGAATAGGGCTATTAGTGATGCTGCCATCACCTCTCTAATTTCTTTTAATATTCTGGGATGTATCCCATCCGGCCCCATAGCCTTGTCCCCTTTCAGATTTTCGAGTTCCTTTAGGACTCTTTCCTTTGTAAGTGGGCTGGTGTCCACCTCTCTCCACTGGTGCTCCTATCACCCTATAGTGGCCCTTCTTCTTCCTCCCTTCATCTGTGACTACTGAACAAAAATATTTGTTCAAGATTATTGCTTTTCTAGGTCCCTGTCCATATACCCTCCTTCCTTTTAACCGACTAATATTACCCCAGTCTTCTTTCTTCCTTAACCAATATAGGATGGTTTCAATGACTAAAGAGGTGCTATGCAGTATGGACCCTCAGTATAGTTGCAAGGCTTAAACAAGTGCAAATAAGCAGTACTGAGGACTGACAAATGGCATGAAAAGCATTCAATGACCAAAACTGTGCAAATACATGATACAAAGCAAAGCAACAATATGGGTATACCCAAATGGGGATTAAGTCAGAGTCAGCAAGAATGAGATTTCTGTATTAAATAGTACTGTTGCAGGACTTGATAGTAATTAACTGGCAGAGTAACATGAATCAGTATGCAGACTGACAATGAAAGCTCTACCAAGCAGATAGAATGACTGCAAGTGAGAACAAGTAACACAGACTAGATATGGTGAACAACGAGTGCATCTAGAAGACAGTGAGGCAACAACTGGGATTTATATAGGCTTAAGTGCTTTGAATAAGCTTGTGGTGCAGGAGATATCTGGTGGAGATGGGAGAAGACAGACTTGGTGAGCAGCTTGGCAGGCGAGCGACTGACTCACAGCTGACTCCAGGCAGACTCCTCAGTATCCTTATTGCTATGGTCCTTTGCAAGAAGGGCCACTGCATGAAAGGGCCACTAGTGATGCACAGAAGAAAGGAAGAGAAAGAGGGATGGTCCTTCCACTCACCCACCCAATTGGTGGATTGGCTGTTCTGGCAAGCTGTCATGGAGTTCCTGGTGGAAGGCAACAATGGCGGTGTGGCAGAGGGAGGAGATGGCAGATGTTGAGAGCAAGCTTCCTCCATGGCCCTAGGCTGATGAACAAAAGCACTGAAGTCCCCAGAGTAGCCCCCGTGAATGAAATCAGCACTGAGAATCAAAGAACATGACATCCTACGTGATCCACCCCTTCAACCACCCAATTGGTGGATCAGCTATTCTGGCAAACTGTCAGGGTTCCCTGATGATTGGCAGTAATGGCAGTATGGCTGGGAGAGGGAGACAGCAGATGATGAGAGCAGGTTTCCTCCAGGCCCAAGGTTTTGAACCAAGGCACTGAAATCCTGGAGCAGTCCCCATGAATATTGCCCTCTGGCCAGCTGTGCACTATCTCACATGCACTGCTAATGGTCAGCACTGAATATGAGGACTTAGGGTTTTAAACTCCAAAAGCTATGAAATGTAATTAATAAAATATGGTTGCTAGGAATAACTGATTGGTACTGTAATTTCATGTCTCTGTCTTATTGCCTGCTGTTGGTTTTGGACATTTTTGACCCAACAGTGAGCTGATCCACAAACATTTCCAGATAACTTATATACTTGGTAAAATCATCCACTGACTTTTGGTCACCATCCCAGACAATCAAGATGTCATCAATATACCTGTACCAGTGCACTCGTGGGGAAAGAAATTTATAACGAGTTTCAGAAAAAAAATCCCCATCACCCAAACATAAATTGGTATATGTAGGTGCCATGGGGGCTCACACGTCTGTACCAACTTTCTGCAAATAAAAGTATTGGCAAAATGAAAAAACTTATGTATAAAAAAAGAAATCAACCACAAAAATCAAAAGGGATGGTTATTCCATGGCCCCACTCTGCAGATTAAACAGGATAGAAAAGTGAGGGCTGCAGTTAGGTGTGATGAGACTGATTGGTGCTTGGGGCTGAGGGAGCAGGACCAGAATTGGAAAACTGTAGATAAAAAGTGACACATAGTGTACCTGATGTTTACCTACTGTTCAGAATGACAAACTCCTTGTATTTTCTTTTGTCTTTCATAGGATGGGAAAAATGAGTCCTCTGTGGGTTGAAGAGAGAATAAAATTTCATGCAGCACGTGTGCGTGACGTCGAACTACTCACTGGACTCAGCTTTTATCATGATAGAAAACAGACCATCACAGAAATACTACAGCTAAAAACTTTCTTGCCAACAGATGAACATGAAGATTGATTGCTTCACAAAGCATATAATTTCTAATAACCTATATCAGTGCTTACTGTGCATATCCGTGCAGCCAGCTAACCCATTCAAGCACATTAGTTGGAACTTGGAAAAGAGTGAGCCTTTTGACATGTATGTAACAGTGGAGAATGTAAGGTGACCTTGAGGCATATCTGTGCCACATTCTTATCTCAGGAACCTTTATTTGATCAACATTACTTGGGAAGACAGCTTTGATAACTGTTAAAACAGTACTAGCTGGTGAAATCATACTGCAGTGTATCTTATCAGCCCTGATGAAACTAATAAGTCCTGGCTGCCTTGCATAGACGCAGTACTTCCCAACCTCCCTCATCACAATGCCAGGGACAAGGCTTAAAATGATCAGGAAAAATTACAAAATCAGGGACACGCCTGAAAAATGTGTAATATTAATACCAGAAACAGTGTACAATATGCTGTTTAGTATGTACAGCATTTTCTTAATGAGAACTAAACCGTAAGACCAATGGCTGGTGTTATTTTGTGATTCAAATCCCTACTCTTCAGTGACAGAAATGTCAAATTTAGGAGGGACTCAGGACATTTCTGAGGCAAAATCAGGGACAGTTGAGAGGTATGATAAACTACTTTACCTTGTTGTATCTATGGGCATGAATTATGGCTATGCAGTGATAGAGGATTTACATTTTCCAGTCTTTAATAAGTATGGTTTAAAACCATTAAAGGCTCCATTTACAAAGTCTTTGTGGCACATCACACACAACAAAGTGCCACATAAACATTGCACAAAGCAGCACTAAGCCCTTCTGGTACACTACATGCATTATAGTCAGCTGCATTAACTGCATACCAGTGCACACAATGTGCAGCTCTCTAAGCTTGATAATACACATTGTAGTTATGCCATTTTGTTTTGATGCAATCCCTGTTTGTGTATACCAGTGTGGAGCAGCAAAACACTACTCCTGATGAAATTTCATCCCATGGAATAATTTAGAGTTTGGCCTGAGGTACTAGAGGTATTTTGCTGTGAATTTTTTTTTCATGCAGAACTTTGCCAGTTGATGCTAAATGTCATGGAAAATAACAATATTCTGCATTATCCTGAGTTTTTCTATAGAACATGTTTCTGGGCTTTAACACAAAAATATGCAGTTCATATTAAAAGCCAGTGGTTTACTTAAAAATGTAGTTCACTTGGCAGAAATGCCAGAATTCACCACCAAATTCCACCAATCTTTTTGAACCAGAATTCGATCTTGCCAGAATTCCACTGGTGGAATTCGACATGAAATAGCTCTAGCAAATACTGCTGTAGCCATTTCTCATGAAAAGAGACCTTTGCAATTTGAATTCTTAATGCTTAATTATTATTATTTGTTTACTGACCAATGAGATTCATTGGAACTCAGGTCATAATTTCTCCAAGCTGTAGTATAATTCAAAAGCAACAGTGATCCACCAATAGGATATCACTTTATTAATGCACAGCTGTATATTTATCAATAACATATTTTTTATTAGTGAGTCCAATAAATGTACTCCATAAGTACACCATTTAGGAAGCAGAACTGGCCGAATAAAAAAAATTAACCATCACAAAATAACTTGATGGAACCAAGGCCTTATCTATGTGATATAATCAGGCCTTTAGCTGGCCCCAATAACTGGATAACAAGCTACTTTACAAAGAAACAGAATAGCAATGATGGAGACTCCTCAGCATGGAAACTAAACCCACTGTAACAGAACAGGTCAAGATGCCAGCACTGACCTTACATACCTTGAAAGTAGGGGGGTTGGTGAACATGGTGGGATTAATATTTAGTTTGGGGCAGATTAGTAGTGGGACTCTGGATCAGGGCAACCTGCAAGCCCTTTTCAATAGCAGTCACCATAAATGGGGGTGAATAAAATTAATTTTCCCTTTCCAATGCCAAGGGCATACTGATTATAGAGCCCATTATTTGAGGAAGACAATAGATGGAACCCCCACCCTGGAGCACAGTATTTTGTGCCCTCACCAAGGTTGGAGGAAAAGGAATTAAAGCCCCTGTTTTGAGATCCTTGCCAGCTTCCATGAGCTACTGACAGGCAATAGGGAGAATGATGAGTGATTATTGAAATGCAGCAAGGATTATGTTGTAGACCCCTACTACACAGCTTCAAAATCCAAACCAAATACAAACCCATACTATTTGGCAAAAGTGAATCCACCCTAGACTTGACCAACTTTACACTTCAAATCAAAGCAGTTCTGTCCAAAGCAATAAGGAATCTTGACTTGAGATTTGGCATACTCAGTATTTAACTTGTAGAGATCCTGTGGTGTCTGTAGGTTAAGAACTGGTGAAACTCATGCATTTCCTCCTTTCTGAATTAGGAATAGTAGCCATAATGTATGCATCGGGGATGGGTTGCATTAAAAAATAGTAACTTGTAAGAATACAGTAATTTATCTGATGTCTTCCTGAGTGCAAATTCTGCAGTTGTGTGATGATGTATGTAATCTAAATACATAGTAATCCATGGTACATCAACATTGTCAACCCATATAAACAAAATCTAGACAGAGATATGAATAATTTGTTTTTCAGCTGTGGAAGAAGCAATATGACATTTTTCATGGCCATTCCATTTTACGGATATGAACAATTTGTTGATTGTGGAGAAGTAAGCAAGCCAAATATCCACATTTCTCTCAGTCCATCCATTTTATGGATTTAAACAGTAAATATTAAAGTATCTATAATTCAATAATATAGTATATACTGTGTGGTAGGTTATCATATGTTTGCATTATGTCAGAAATAAAATAGGAACAAGAACTTTTATATTAAAATTAATACTGTGTTTTGATGTACTGCAAGAGATATTTGTTGTTACACAAAGTATGATAAATATGTCTGAATTTAATAATGTTTTTCATTGATGTCAGTTGTCAGCACACTTTGCATAGATTTGTGTTTTCTTTTTTTTTTTTTTTCAATTTAATCTTTATTAATGCATTTCCATTATAAGGGCAGTTACAGCAAGTCAGGATGTGACATAGTACTTGAACAGTAAGAACTGCCCAGCCCACTCCTCCCACCCCATCCCCCTTACAGCAGCAACAAAATTTAATCACCCTAATGTGCAGTGTGTGATTCAATGGTACGTATGGGTAGAACCAGAATATGATATAACTTCAGGCAGGTAACAAGAGTAAGGAATGAAGGGATCCCATATCCTACTGTATGCCTCTAGTCTGCTATGAAGACTTGCAATTGCCTCCTCTGTTCGAAGGTTAGCAATGATTTCATGTAACCATTCCTGGAAGGAAGGAGCCAATTGTTCCTTCCAATGACGGAGTACAAGTTTCTTAACTGAGAGCCACCATAGAAATATGATATTTCCTAGTTTTAGCACTGACCAGAGACATATCCTCTAGAAGACACACCTCCAGAGTGAAATACTCCTATAGGAGATCAAGAGACATCTTAATTGCATTCCATAAGGAAGAAACTTTGGGACAGGACCAGAACATATGCAAGAGAGTACCCTCTTCTTGCAGGCACTTAACACATGTACTGGAATTCGAGAAGCCCCATTTTTTTTTATTTAGTTGGGGTACAATACATGTTATGTAAATGTGGTATTGCATGAGATGCAGACTATCTTGGGAAATATACTTATGACAGGATCTCCATAGGGATTGCCAGTCCAACTGGTATTGAGGGAAAAGAGAGTTCCAGAAACTAGTAGGTCCAAAGCTGTGCCCATATTTTCTATAGTACAACAACCTGTATAGTTTAGATACTATGCCTGAAGATCTGGACAATAGGAAGATTTCAGGAATCAGAGCTGATACCTTCTAGGAGGGGAAGAATTCCCAGGGCTACAGTGAGAAGGTGTCTTAACTGCATAGCTTTAAAATGAGATGAGACTGGAATAAGGAACTTGTCAATAATTCCACATGAGGACAACTAGTGCCCTTCCCGTCTACCAGGGAAAGCAGTTTTCCATCGCCTAGTTGAGGCAACCAGTTAGAAGGAATCCACTTTCCACTGAGAATGAAAGACGGGAATTCCAAATAGACTGAGCTAAATCAGTCTGAGGGTAATAGTGAAGAAATAGACATAACTGTTAAAACTCTTAAAGAGATACTTATTGTGGTACAGTCGGCCATCTTTACTTGGGACAACTTGAGGTAAAATAAGTTTGAAGGATCCAGGCATTTAGCTTTAAGACGCTCTAACTCAATCTTAAGCCACACTGGTTGTGCTGTTTCAGGGCCTGGGAGATCCATCTCAGACAATTTGCTAGATGACTAGCCCAGTAGTATAGTGCCATATGGGAATCCTAAGCTCCCCGATTTTGGGGCAGCTAGTTTATGATAGGCCAACCGAGGATGTTTATCTGCCCAGATAAATCTGGTAAATATGCTGTGAAGTTTCTTAAACCAGCGTATGGGAATAAGAGTTGAGAAGGGATAAGGGTAATAAATTCTAGGAAATACATTCATCTTGATAATGTTAATCCTGCCCCATAATGATATAGGAAGTTTAGACCATCTGTCAAGGTCATGAATAATAACATGTGAGAGAGAATCCAGATTATCTTTGACCCACATTAAGGGGTTACAGGATAACTTTATACCCAGATATTTGATTACTCTAGGACCTCACTCAACCTAAACCTAGGGGCAAATGTCATTCTTAAATACCTTGTGGTTTAATGGGAAAAATAAGGATTTACTAGCATTCAACTTGTAGTTGGATAGCACACTGAACCTGGCTATTTGTTCAGTAAGGGTGGTATTGAAGAAACTGGATGGAGATATATATCAGCAAATCATCTGTGTACGCATGATGAGTTTAATCTCATGATGCCCAACTCTGATACCATGTATAGAGATATTTTGGAGAATGTTTTGGATGAGGGTTCCAGATATAGGTTAAACAAGAGAGGTGATGGGGAAACCCTGCCTAGTACCTGAATTAAGTGAAAAGTAGTTTGAGAAGGCCCGTTAGCTGAGATTCTTGCTGTAGGGGATTTATATAATGCAGCAACCAAGAAATGAATTCTGGAGGAAATTTAAGGCACTCAATACCTTGAAGAGAAAGCTCCAATTCACCGGTCAAATGCCTTCTCGCGAGTCCAAGAGACCAAGCCTGCAGGGAAGTCAGCATCTCTGGAAGCTGAGAAGACATGGAATAACATATGCAAATGATCCGCTGAAGAGCGTCTCTTCATGAAACCTACCTGATTCATATCTATTAACTCGGGAGCACCACAGATAACCTGTTAGCTAAAATCTTTGAAAGGCTCTTGATATCCTGATTTAGGAGGGATATAGGCCTGTAGCTCTGGATGAGCTCAGGGTCTTTATCTGGCTTAGGAGGAGCACTATCAAGGCTTCAAAGAGGTGGCCATCAACCTCTGTCCCGGATAAGATGTGCTGAAATAAATTATTAAGTATTGGCAATAGAAGTTCCCGAAATGTTTATAAAAAAGGGAGAAAATCCATCAGGTCCAGGAGTTTTATCCGAGGGTAAACCCCTAATAACCTCGGACATTTCTCCCTGAGTTATGGGAGAGATCAGAGAGTCTATGTAATGTACTGGGAGGGAGGTAGATGTGAGTCCATCAGATACTTCTCCACGCTTACTGGGCTGGGAGGGTGCTCCATGTCCTCACAGAGTGATTTGTAGTATGCTGCAAACTCTTGAACTATCTCAGTGGGAGATGTTTTCAGAGACCCATCTACTGAAGCCTTGATTGAAGGGATAAATCTCGCTTATTCTTGTTGTTTGATGCCAAAAGGCGACTGCTTTCTCACCTTGGTCAGTATAACTAGCTTTGTGTGTATGATAGCTAACTCCACTTTTCCGGAGTAGTTCTAAATGTTTGTCTCTCAATCCTAGAGCTCACCTTGTCCTCATCCGAGGAGTTAACTGAGATATTGGATTCCAGAACCCAAATTTGGGATAACAAGGACAGTAATTCTCTCCCTAACTCTTTTCCTAGCCACAGAGAGGCCAATAAGAACTCCTCTCATGTAGGCTTTGAAGGCCCACCATATAATATCTGGTTTTGCACTATTTAAAGGGTTGGACAGAAAAAAGGCCTCAATCTGCTCCCTTATGGTATTGCAATACTTAGAATCTTTAAGCAGTTGACCATTAAGCTTCCATCATGTTTCTCTCTTTGACACATCCTGAATTGAGAGGAGGCACAGCACCAGAGAATGATCGGAGACAGGGCCAGGCTGTATCGATGAGGACCTAATCCCGGGCAGAAGAGTCTGAGAAATGAATATGTAGTCAATATGGGACTGTGAAACATGTGCCAAAGACCTGAATGTGAATTCCTTGGAATCAGGATTTAGGACACACCAGGCGTCACAGAGCCGCATTGATCCAATAATTCTCTAAAAGCCCTCTGACCCAGGAAGATCCCCTGATGCACCTCCCGACATGTCAAGGTTTGAATCTGCAACTTGGTTGAAGTCGCCCAGGATAATCCTTATGGGAAGGAAAGGCAGGATTAAATTTATGAGTCTCATGAAGTAAGCGGGTCATTAGCATAGAACCATGTATACTGCCCAATAGCAGAGGTATTGACCAGACAGTACCTATAACTAAAACTAACCTACCTCGGGATCCCTGATAGTGTGAGTTGGGATGAAGGGAATGCCCTGTTAATAATGATCATAACCCCACAGCTGTTTGAGGAGACTTGCGCTCATACACGTCCCCACTTGTTGTCTCTCACTTGTGAGGCTTCTGTTTCTAGTAGGTGCGATTCCTGTAGAAAAGTAACCTGAGTATGTAAAAGACTTAAGTGTTTGAGAGCCTGGTATTGCTTAGATTTTTCCTGATCCCTTGACATTCTACGTTGCAAAAGTCACCTCCTTGGCCATCTACTAAAGACTTTAAAGGTACTAGATTTGTACTTGCACTCTGGGTGTGTAACACAAATAATCTAACCCCCATTGCTGCTGTAAGGCCCTCCCACCACCCCAGCCCCACGAGGAAGCCCCAATTTTAACCCTCCTATGCACCCCACCCCCAACAAGAACAAGTAACCCTCCCCCAGCCCCCACACTGTTGCAAGCAACACTTAGCACAGCACTGGATCTTATCCTCCCCCGCCCCGAACGTATCCTGAAAATGATCATCCTCATAGCTCAAAATACAAGGCAGTCAATAAGCTGCATTAATGAGGGTTTGGTGTCAGCGAGTCTCTGGGCTTCCAGGGCCTTTGAACATCAGATGGTGAATCCACTAATGAACTAGATGCCATAAATGTGAATGTGAAAAAGCGTCACGAGTCTCGAGAGGAGTTGAAAATGTTTGTTCCCTGTAGGAACTACCTGTGAAACAGAACCAGAGTGAAAATTAACATGGAGGGGTGAGCCCATCATCGAGATAAGAACATGAAAAACAGATCCGGATGGGAGTGAAACACAATCCGGAGATGGGAAACCGTGGGAGTAATACCTAGGGTTGCAAACCCTAGCTCGAGAAGCCCTCCCTGCAAAACCAGGACAACATGATAAATGAAAGCAGTCCCTCTCGAGGCTGGATAACCAGACCTGCATTAAATGGGCAAGCCGCACCCTCTAGTGGTCATAACCTGATCCAGCCCACCAGTCAAAGGTGTCCTGAAAGCCCAGAATCGCTCAAAATCTGAATTCCCATCCTATAACGTCTAAACAGGAGGCATAACCCAAGACCTAGCCTGTGTGCTCCCCTGGAAACTAAGCAAGCAGTATTATATCAGATGCAGACCAAAGCAAGCCCTACAGCAGCCCCCACCAGGACTTTCCCTGCAACACTATTCCTACCGAACAGGCCAGGGCCTGTTAAAAGTAAAGTTGAGCCTCTATTAGTAGCCCACTTCTATTAGAGATCATAAAGTTGGGTGAAGTCCATCTTTAGAAAGAGCACTATCCACACAAAGATCCAAACAACAGTTCGCTCTGAAGTTCCCAGTGATTCCCGAAGATCAGGAGGCCCTCTCAGGTCATCCAAACAAGTCTGGCAATGCTGACTTAAGGCTTAATAATGCAGCATCAGGATCCTCGAAATTGAGCCATGAGCCATTTACAGAGACTTGTAATTTTGCTGGGTACCCCATCCTGAACTTTAATCCGCGCTATAATCTTTGATACAATCGGGTGGAAGGCTTTCCGTTTCAATCGAACTGAACCAGGATATCCTGAGCAATTCTCAGCTTCACCTTCTCCCATCTGACTTCTTGCAGGGCCTTGACTTTCTGTAGGAAATGTTGCCTTTCAGATAGTTCAGAAGCGGAAAATGATGGAGCGAGGAGGTGCATCGGGTGGGGTTTTGGTCACAAAGATTGATGGGCCCATTCTATTATATAATTTGGGACAAAGGGAGAGGGACCAGCAACTTTTCCACCAACTTCTGATAAAGACTATGGTATTCTGGCCTTCTTCCTTTGGAGAGCCGAGAATTACCACGTTATTTCTCCGACTATGGCCTTCCAGATCTTCGAGTTTTGCTTCTAGTCGAGGCAGCCTTTGTTTCATTAATAGGAGCTCAGGATCCAGTCTTTCCAATTTTCTCTCGATTGACAATATTCGGGTAGTATTGTCCGATACTGTCATGGAAACTTCTCTATCTTTCTGGAGAGGAATTTCAGGTCGATTGCCATATCTTTCATCTCTTTCTGGAATGGTTTAAATTCCTCTAAGAATCTATTAAGTGTTAGGGTTCTTGGTCCCCAGCTTGACACGCATGAGTTCGGCTTGTCTGGGCACTCGAGGGCTCGGGATTTCTTGAGGCCTTCTTAGGGTGGGGATGTTTCTGTGGGGCTTTCTTCATGTAAGCCTCATTTACCACACAGGAATCCAAACAGGAGCACGCGCTGTTCAGAAACAAGGAAAGCTCTTAGGCAGAGGAGTTAGATGAAATTTAATGATATTAAATGACGATTTTATATTCAGGAGGCAGGAACTTAGCAGAGGAGCATCTACTCAGCACTCTGCATCACGTGATCGCCCCAGATTTGTGTTTTCTCCTTTAACAAGATATTCCCAGGACTGCACTCCATTTTCTCATTGTAATATTTTTTTTCTCACAGTAATTATATAACACATTTTCAAATAAACTGGCTCCTTGAACAAAGTAAAGACAGCCTTAACCAGTAAAGGATAAACTTCACTGACTGCCAGCAAACACAAAATATAGGCAGCCTTATGACTTAGAACAAAGTAAAGACAGCCTTGACCAGTAATGGCTAAACTTCCTTGACTGCCAATGAACAAAAATATAGGCAGCCTTATCACTGCAAAAATAAGCTATAACATTTCTTTATGAGAAAACTGACCATTTCAGTCAACCAGCACTGACCGAACAGTTCAATAGTTTGTTATACAGTACCAGCATTATGTAAGTAAATGTTTTATATTCTGTTCATTGTGAAGAATAAACTACATTTTGTACATAAGTTACTTTATGGGATTTAGCAGATAAACATTTAATTTTCCATTATATCATTCAGACTCTTAACCAACCTATTAGATTGTCCATTAGCAGGTTATGTCTGAACATATGGCATGATCATTTAACAGTTGTCTAAACTACAGTAGTACTGCACTTTATTTTGTATAATTTTAATAATTCTAAGTAGAGTGGAAACCATTTAAGGAAATACCCAATAAAAGACTACTGTAGTTATTTCAAATAAACAGCTTTGCTGCTGTGTACAAAAGGCCATGCCTTTTGTGAAGGAATTGTTCTTCTAAAGGAATAAATAAACAAAATAATGATAGGAAAAGGATATACAAGTAGACATGAGAAATGAATAGATTAGCTGTGCACCATTTACTGAGAATATGTTCAGTTAGGAGAAATAACTTATACAAGAACAAAACGATTGCAAGGTTACCCATTTTACAGGTTCTCACTATATGTACGACTTCTTTCTAACAAGATTTCCTTTCATATGTCAGAACCCATTTCACTCAGCTGCTTCTGCAGGCATTATCCCATGACAAAACCTGCAATTCTTCAGACTAAGTACTGCTTAAACAGTGCCCATGATAGCCCCTCCCATTTATATATATATATAAAATTTTAGTTGCCCTGATTAGTTTAAAAAATAAAAAGTAAAGAAAAAATCAATCTACAATATTCTGGCTTCTTGTGGTTGTTCACTGTAATTTTGCTATCTAACTGACTTGCATTTTAACTTGTGCTATATGTGACACAGATGAATAAGTCATCATGTGAAGTAGCAGAACTTATGATAATGTCACCACAGACTGACAAATTCTGAACAAACAAAGCCATATCTAACTACATTTGATGCTGGGGTAAGGTGTATGCGTGTGTGTGTGTGGGGGGGCACTTTATGTTTCACTTTGTCTCATTTTCCCAAAAGAAAGAGTACAGGATCTTCAGGAATTTTCTTCTCCACAAAGTCTCACTTATGGATCTGAGACAGAAGGTGCTAGGACGGATGGGAGCTAGACCTTTGAGAGCTGGTGATGCAGGTATGCTCCTCACTCATGCCACCAGTATATGATAAGTGGTATATAGTGGCAACACCCACAACTGCCTCATTTCCTTTTCTCTACTGCTGAAGCATAGCATTTCTCTCAGCTTTCTTCTTTGGGGCAAGAACTTCTTCAGTTTGTCTACAACTAGCATTCTGTCTAATTAGTCATGTTCATACTTCCGTAAAGTACAACTAGAGTTTGTTAGTACTGAGTCAGTTTAGTTCCTTTTTCTTTTCAAGTTTCCTTACAGCCTTGCCTTTCAGCAATGGTTGACAACATAACTGGTAGGGGCCTGAACAGGCCAGTTGCTCTGGCAAGGAGTTTGCACCTAGGAGGAAGGGCAGTTTTCCTGGAGTCACCGAAAAGATGGTCCCAGCAACACTCATACTCATGATGGGTTCACTGAACCATTCAACCTCAACCTCTTCTCACAGAAAACATAAGCAGAAGAAAAGGTACTGGTTAAGGTCTTTTTCTCATCACTCTGCACATAAGTATTTGATGCCTGTAGGTCTGGAATCTCCATGGTCATCCCTGTCAATGACATTGTATTTTCAGAAGCCTGCAGTCCTAATCCCCACCCAGAGTCTCCCTCTCCTTTGCTGAGCAGTTTGGTTGTTGGGCTGCTCTTATGGAGAAATGAATTCAGTGCAGGTTAAGGGCAGTGGCGCACTGGTGGTGCTGGCTCCAAGCCTGGTGACCTGTTTGCCATTAGGGCCTATGCCAGTGCTGCTACTAGTGCATTCATCCTTGGTGGCATTGACTTTGGTGTCAAAGCCTTCATCGTCACCACTTCGGGTTCACTTATGGCTCCAGCTCTCTCCGAGCCAGCCTTGGTGCCACTGCCCTTGTTGGTGTCACCTGCAGGTCAAGTTCACTGTCAGTGCCATTGTCCATGCCACACTTAGAGCTGCTGCCATTGACACTACCATCCGTGGCTCTGGTGCTGTGTGTAGTGCCAAGGCCCACTTCTTCATTTGAACCATTGTTTTGCCTCCATTTCCTGACACAAATTACAATGAATACAATCCAGATTTAATCTTGGATAATGACAGTTGAGATGAGGGCTCCCTGACCCCTTGAAGCCTGAGCCTGCTGTAGTCAAGGTTCCCAGGGGACCTCTCATTTCAAGTACTGTTTAAAATGTATGGTATGCTGACAGCATGTCGACACTACCACAGTGAAGACCATCGCAGTGACAGAATTTGACATAAAACATCAGGTTGCTGTGATGGCCCCTGTAGACACCAGCAGTGTATCTTCCTGTGTGTCCCCTCCCCAACTCTGACTTGGAGTTGTATATTTAGAGACCACGGGTGTGTGGGGACAGAGCCCCTACATGGGGGTTCAGGGTGTAACCCCCTAAGAAAACATGTCAACATGCCCGACAGTATAATGTCAACACTTGGCATTGTGTCTGTCGCTGTCGGGATGTTGGCATAGTAGATGTTGACTCGCGATAGGTAACCCAAAATTTACACAGTAATTGCAATTTGACACAGTAGCTGTCGATCGAGCTAGGTGATTATAGTTTTAATTTTTGAATGTGCCTACTGTGCAGATGTCCCTAGTTCTGCCAGTCCAGCCTGCTGTGGAGACCCTCAAGGAGATGATCTAGAGCAGGCATGTTTCTATTCTGGCTGTGTCTAGACAGTCAGATGAGAGGTATTTGGTTCCCAGGATAAAACCGGTGAACTACACCAACCTATAGTGAATGCCAATGTCAATATGGCCAGTAATTATAGGGATGAAGCTTCAAAAATATCATTGCATAGCCTACTAGCAAGGAGTTGCACAAAGTTAACATTATGGAGAAAAGAATATTTGCTTGGGGCACATTGGGCCTGAGGATATGCAAGTTACTAGCAGACATTTCCTAGTATAAATATCACTTGTATACCAAGTTTAAATTCACTGTAGAAAGCTTGCTCACGTACTTCAAAAGACGGATGTCTGATGACTGTTATGCAAGGGATCAAGATTAATAGTCATCAGCTACAAGCTTTTATGGTTTCCTTCGATGCTGTAGCTCACTCCATAGCTGAGGGGATTTGTGATAGGAGACACTCCAGGTTGTGTACTGCTGGCTTTGCTCCTGATGTCCAGCAACAGATTATGAATGTGACATTTTATGGCACTTATCTATTTAAACAACACAGCGAGAGCGAGTCCTGAAGGATTTGAAAGACAAGAAAACAACCCTTAAAGGTGCCAGCTTGACTAAGTCCACCCTAGCAAGAGAGAGGACATAGCTTTTACCACAACAAACAGTCTATTCATGGTAAAGGCCAGGGTGCTACCTACCACAGCAGCAGTAAAAAAAAAAAAAAGAAAAAAACAGAACCTGCTCAGCAGCAGCAGAACACACCACTGTAGGAGCAGGCTCCCAAGCTACTCAGAATAACCTTCTGAGCTGCAAGCTCCATGATCACCTCAGCTGCCTGAGGTAGATCAGTACTTTCCAGTGGAGGGGCATCTAACCCACTTCCATCATCAGTACAGATCCAAGATGAGACAAGTGGATTTTAATGAATATTCACAAGTGGTACTTTACAGAATTGCTGGGAGTCCTCTGGACAATCCTAACCCTCCAGGGCAACAATTCCCACTTCCAGCCGCCCACATGTCAGAGTTGTTAACTCAGGAGATTGTCAGCTTCTTACTCAACAGGGTAGTGAAAGTAGTCGCAGAATCAGAATGGAAGAAGGGGTTCCACTCCAGCACTTTCTTGTACCCAAGGAATCTGGGGGCATGTACTCCATTCTTGACCTCAGTAAACTGAAGAGTACATTGCTCAAGAAAAATTCAAGTTGGTCTCCATGGGGATCCTGCTTCCATACTTGAAGCCCCAGGATTGGCTAGCATTGCTGGATATGCAAGATGCATACCCATGCATCCTGGTACACCCCAGACACCACACATTCTTTTGGTTCTGTGGAAGGAAGCATCACCAGTTCCAGGTCCTTCCTTCAGGCTTTCCACAGCCCTGCTTGTTTTATGGATATACTGCGACAGACTGAAAAGCACAAGCCCAGTGTCAGGAGCCCGAAACTGATTGTCCGAAACTCTGTATCCCAACACTCAGTATTTACCCACATCAAAGGAGTTTTTTCATGTTTCCCCAAACCCCTTATTTAGAATTACATACTCTGCAGCGAGCAAATCCCGGTGTCGAGATACTAAATATGTCAGGCAGTCGGTTTCAGGCTCCTGATACTGGGCTTGTGAATTCTAGTCTTCCGTAATACTCGCATTTTTACAATGTTCTTCACAGTTCTCACAACACACCTCAGAAAACGAGAGCTTATAGTCTTCCCTCATCTGGACCACTGTCTGCTAAAAGGCCATCCAGGGAGGCAAGGGAACAAGTAGTGACTTCTGCCACACAATTTCTCATTTCAATGGCAGAGCTACTGAACCCTCTCAAGTCTCAAATAGTACACTCCCAGAAACTCCTGTTCATCCAGGATACAATGGGAGACCAAGCCTTTCTCCCAGACAACAGATTGAGCTACATAGTTCACAAAGCATGCTTTACCGTGGACCACTCCTCAGTGCCAGCACATTCTACACACTGCATGTTTTGCCTCATGGCATCCTCAGTGTTCACTATACCCCAGGCAAGGGTACAAATGAGAGCAACTAAGTGGATGCTCAGCGCTGGTTGCAAGCATAGCACCATCAGAGCTACAATCATACAGGTAACTAAATCACTGGTGCCATCCTTTGTGGTCAGTAAAGAAATATCTTCACCAGGGCTTCACCTTCTCTCCTCCAAGCCAGAGGTGATTCGTACCATGGGGCCTCCTTGGTGGAGTGGGAAGCCCCTGTTAATTTCTTCAGACAAAAGAGTCTGCAGTGACTCAGAGGCAGCTTCTCACACCAATGTTCATGAGGTGCAAGCAGTACTATAGGACTTTCAGGCCTTATCAGACCTGTTTAGACAAAAGACAGTGCTCCTCCAGACAGACAACAAATGTGTCACGCACTATGTCAACAAACAGGGAAGAGCACACTCTTACCTTCTGAGACAATGAGAGTGTGGGACTGCTGTCTGAGCTGCAAGTGACCCATCTGCTCGGAGTCCAGGACACTCTAACAGATGATCTCAGCTGAACAGCAGCAGATCCAAATGACTGATCTCTAGCAGGCAGTGTTGTGCATTCTCTGTATATGAATGGGGACCTCACACATGGATCTTTTTCATCCTCCCTCAACACCAAACTGTTACAGTTCTGCTCCAGAAATCCAGAGTGCTGCACTTCTTGTCAAGATGTGCCTTCCTCTTATTCCTCTCATTCAGAGGTGCTATTCAATGTTGAGGCTTATGGGGACCAGATAATTTTGATAGCCCTCTACTGGCCAGGCAGATATGGTATCTACTTCAGACCAGTTGGCAGTCAGCAAACCAAATACTCTGCCAACCAAAATGGACTAACTGACTCAGGCTGAGGACCATCTACTCCATCCCAAACTGCTTTTTCTCCATCTTCAGGCGTGGCTCCTGAATAAACTGCATACAGATTTAATACTTGGGGTACTACTTGCTGCACAGAAGCCTTCCATCTGAAAACGTACAGAACAAAAGGGAAGCATTTTTTTCCCTTTGGTGTCCCAAAATCCCCATGGCCTTTTAACTGCTCTGCTGAAAAGATTTTAGAATTAGGTTCAGAGCTACATCTCTTATTTATTTATTGAATTTTGATTAAGACATCTGAGACTAGAAGTCCCTTTTCAGGGGTGACCTGGGGGTGGGGATACAGATGGTAACCAACTGAAACTGAACCAGATTAAGCTGTTGGTGGTAATTCTAGTGAATGGAGAAAATCTGGCCAGGACACCAAGGAAATTCCCTTACTCTTTTTGAGAAGTGCCATGGGATCTTTAATGTACACCTGAACAACCACCAGAACAGGCAAATGGGACCTCAGTTTAATGTGTTATCTAAAATACAGCACCTCAGAGTGCAGTACCCCCATACTGCACTACAGTGTCAGTATTGGGATATTAACCCAAGTGCCTGGTGTGGGATAGAACCCACAGTCTTCTAATCTCCGGCCTCAGAGGTGAGTGTGCTACCTGCTGAGCCACTGACACTGATTGATTCACAGTTGTCTATTGGCTCAGCATATTGAGTCTATGACACCCTTATACCAGCACAGTTCCTATTGTTCAAGAAATTCCTCAAGGGAATCTTATACATGAGACTCTGATATGAAACCAGTTGCTCCCTGGGATCTGAATCTTGTGCTAGACGTGCCAGTTACAAATATTTCAAAACAATTGTGACTTGTGACATGCAATTCCTTACCTGGAAAGCAGTATTTCTAGCAGCCATCACCTTTCCAGGCAGAGTGTCTACACAGAACCATAGAAACATGGAAGCTGACAGCAGATAAGGACCACAAGGTCCATCCAGTCTGCCCATTTCTTCTACCTTGTGAATGTGCCATAGGTCTTTACTCTGTCAATGGTTTATCTATTCATACTCATCTGTATTGCTCACTTATGCCTATCCCATGCCTGTTTGAAGCCCTGCACTATGTTCATATCCACCACTTCCTGAGGTAGGCCGCTCCATGCATCCACCACCCTTTCTGTGAAAAAGAACTTCCTCACAATACCCCTTAATCGGCCTCCCCAATCTCATGCTGGGTCCTCTTGTCCTGCTATTTTTACATTGAAACATGTTAGACTCTTTCACCTTTTAATGCCCTTAAGATGTTTGAATGTTTGATCATATCACCTCTCTCCTCCTTTGCTCTAGGGTATACATATTGAGCTCCGTTAATCTGTCCTTATATGTTTTTGATGCAGTCCCTGCACCATGTTGGTTGCCCTTCTCTAGACTGCCTCCATTTTGTTAATGTCCATGTTCAGTTACAGCCTCCAGTACTGCATGTAGTACTCCAGACAGAGCTAACCAATGTCTTGTAAAAGGGATTATTACTGCCCTCTTCACGACTTGCTATACCACTACTAATACACCCCAACATCCCTTTAGCCTTATCTACTGCTTTAGTCATCTGCTTGGATGATGTCAGGTCCACTGTGATGATGATGCCCAAGTCTTTTCTTCTCTTGTGATTGCCAGCAACTCCCTCCTAACCTATAGGTGGTTTCAGGGTTTCTCTTCCCTCGTGCATGATCTTGCACTTCTTTGTGTTAAACCTCTGCCACTCTTCCAACCATTTTGCCAGTTTATCAAGATCTGTTCTCATTCTGCCCACCCATGTGGATCATCTACTCTGTTGCAGATCTTGGTGTCATCTGCAAACAGACAAACCTTACCCTCCAGTCCATCTGCAATGTCACTAATGAAGATATTGAAGAGGACTGGCCCTAGACTGATCCCTGAAGTACTCCACTTGTGACTTGCATCTCTTCTGACTGTATACCATGTACCACCACTCTCTGTTTTCTGCCCACCGACCAGTTTACCACCCAGTTGACCAACTTCTGATGCACCCCAAACCTACCCAGCTTATTAATCAATCTTCTGTGTGGAACAGTATCAAAAGCTTTGCTGAAGTCAAGGTAGGTGACATCAACTGCACCCCTTGGTCCACTACTCTGGGTACCCAGTCAAAGAAAATCTATGAGATTAGTTTGACAGGACCTTCCTATTGTAAACTCATGCTGTCTTGGATCCTATGCTCCTATGGATTCTAGGTGTTGCACTATCCTTTTCTTAAGGAGTGCCTCCATAATCTTGCCCACTACTGAGGTAAGATTGACTGGTCCATAGTTCCTGCATCCTCTACTACCGCTCTTGTGGAGCGGATCACATGAGTCCTTCTTCAGTCTTCTGGGACCTCTCCTGTGCTCAGAGACTCACTCAACAGTTCTGATAATGGCTCTACTAGTTACACCCTTAGCTCCTTTAGTACCCTGGGATGTATACCATCAGATCCCATTGCCTTGCCACCCTGAGCTTAGTGAGCTCTTATAGGACCCTTTCTTTTGTGAAGGGACTAGTGCACACCTCCCCGGTTCATGGCACGGAGCTGTGGGCCCTGCCCTACCTTCTCAGTAAATACCGAGCAGAATTATCTATTTAGGATAGATGCTTTCCTTGGTCCTCCTCCACACACTCCCCCTTATCCCTTTGATCTTAGCAATACCACCTCTGGACTTTCTCCTTTCACTAATGTATCTATAGAAAGTCTTGTCCCCTTCTTTTACTGTTCATGCTAGAGTTTCCTCAGTTTAGGCTTTTGCCTGCCTTACTGCCTTCCCTGCTTCCCTTAGGAAGTTTGGTATACCTCTCTATCTTCATCGTTGCATTCTTATATTTCCTGAAGGCCAGCTTTTGGCTCTGATCTTTTCTGTTACTGTTTTGAGAACCAAAATGGTTTCTCCTCCTTTGCTGTTGCTTTTCTCTCTAACACAATGGGATGTTACTTGAAGCATTGCATCCTTAATGCTTGTCCACTTTGCCTGTACCACCTCACATGTGTTTCTTCTTGCCAGTGCTAGCTTAACTCTGTTGGCCATCTTATCAAAGTCAGCTCCTCTGAAATCCCATATTTTGCCTTGGAATGGGATGATTTAGTTCTAGTGGCCAGATTGAACCATACCATGTGATGGTCACTGGCCCCCAGGTCACCTTCCACCTGGAGATCTGTGATCCTCTCCCCATTAATCAGTACTAGATTTAGGATAGCCCTGTCTATTGTGGGTTGTTGTAACAGTTGTATGAGGTCCCCTTTCTGAGTATCCACCATGTGTCTAGTTCTGACGGATGTTCCTGCTGGTATTGACCAATCTGTATCTGGCATGTTGAAGTCTCCATTATCAGAACCTCCCTTTAGTTGTCATGTTTTGTATATCTTCTAACACTAGTGTGTCTGTCCTCCCCCTGGTCTGGAGACCTGTAGACAAACCCAGTGTGTATGGCTGTCCCATTTCCTGTTTCCAGGGTGACCCACAGTTCTTCTGGCTCCTTATATGTATTCTGAATTTCTGTAGCTTTGATATTTTCATTGACATAAGGGCCAATCCACCCCCCTTTTTTGCAGCTCGGTCTCTTCTGAACAGTACATGGCAGTACTGAAGTCTCCCAAGTGTGATTACTGGTGAACCATGTCTCGCTAATAGCTACTATGTCTAGTTTAGCCTCTGTCATTTTGCCTGCAGCTCTGGGATCTTGTTTCCCACTGCGGCATTTGTGTACATGATTTTCCATTGGCCAGATTTTGGCATGTTAGTTGTTGGGCGAGGTCTGGCATTTCACCTGCTCATCGATGGGGAGATGGACCTTTCCTTACCTGGTGATGAAATGAACTACAAACATGCTGAACTCCTGTTTGATCACTAGCTGAGGTGGGAGGGGTGTTCTTCCCATTCGATGTATTGGGTACTGCACCCCTCACTAGCTGAGGTGGGAAGTGTGTTCTTCCCATTCGATATATTGTGTGCTACACTCCCCATTTACTACTTTAAATATTCTGCAAAGATGTCAAACGTCTGCCCCAATACACTGACTCCCTCCTTAGTCAGATGCAGTCCATCAAATCTGAAGAACTTTCACTCCCAGAACTGTTGCTAGTTACCTACAAATTTGTGTCCTTTTTCCTGGCACCAGCCCTTAAGCCACATGTTTAGCTCCCCTACTCTGACCTTCCGTCCATCTGCCCATCTCTCCTAGACTGGAAGGAGATGCTGAATGAAATGAATGACAGTTTGTCTCCCAGCCTGGTCAGGGGTTCCTTGGTCTCCACAACCGACCAGCTGGCGAGATCATTAGTCCCTATGTGTGCCAGGACATCAATGTTTTCTCCTGCTTCCTGCACAGTGTTAGCAATGCAGACAGTGTCTCTCCACACTGATGTACCTGGGAGACATCTGACAATTACCCCCAGCTGGAGATATGTATCAACTCCCGAATCATGGAGTCTCCTATGATCAGAAGTGTTTGGGATTTCCTTTTTGTTTTGGCCCCTGTTTGTGCGAGTTTTGTTGTGCTAGCTCCTGTGCTGCAGTGTCCTGCTCTGCAGTGTCCTCTGCCCTTTGTTTGATTTTGGAGACTGAGGCAGATACCTGTTTGTAGTTTTTATCACGGTTTATGGGTGACACATTGGAGAGCATTTAGTGATGGGGCACATGATTTGCCTCCACCAACCACCTGCCAACCTCCCAGACCAACTATCCTCTGTGGCCGAGGTGCTTCAGTTGGATGTTGGGGACATGGTGGGTGGTTCTTATAATATATTTCCTCCTGAATATGCGATTTGAGGTACACAATCTCTGCCCATGCTGCCTGGAACTGAGCCCTTAGATCTCCAATGGTCCAGTATGTAGGACAGCATCCTATATCCTGTATAACTGACCCTTTGAAAAGTGTCCTCAGTACGTGCAGTTAATGATATCCATTCCAGATGGGTTACTGGGTTTATAACCTGGTCTGAGTAATTAGAAGGAGGAAAATGAAAGCAAAAGTTTGATTTTTGTTTTGTTTGTTTTTGTATAACTTGTTATAACAAGTTACATTTCTTTGCCCTGTAAGTAGGTCACTGTGGATACCCTCTGATCCTCCCACTGAAATCCATGCTCTAGTTACAGATCCTCCTATACCATATACTGTCTTTCATAAGGAAAAAGTAGTCCTGCATACATACCCCAAGTTTTACATATGGTTCTAAGTTCCACTTGAACCAGTCCTTGTTCTGCTACATATTTTTCCAACCTTCAGAATGAAGGGTAAAGAATGCTGCATTCCTAGATATCAAGAGAGTCCTTAGGTTCTACCTTGATAGAACAAAGGACTAAAACAGGCAAAACAGCTGTTCAACTCTTTTGATCTTAATTAAAAGGACATCCCTGTCACTATCAAATGCCTGTCTCAGATTGTGAATCACCTCTGCCACTGCTACACCATGTTGGGGACAAAGTTAGAGGGCTTTATCCATGCACATTCCAGAAGACCAGTAGCCACTTCACTAGCTGTGCTGTGGTCACTGACCATTACAGAGATCTGCAGGGCCACCATTTGGAGCACTGTGCATACCTTTTGATGCCTTATGCTCTGGATTCCCATTCAAGACAAGAGTCCAATTCTAGAAGGGATACACCTGGCGTAACGGCTTGCACAAAGACATGGTGCAAGTAGCAAGTTATGCCAGCAGTTGCGACATTTGCTATTCTGCAAAGCAGCCTGCAACATGCAGCAGACTGCTTGTGCCAAAGTGAATGTACACCACCAGATACACCCTAAACCCCCTGTGACATAGTGCTGGTGGGTTTACGGCAGTTTTGCACTCTATTCTGGAAGGGCAGCATCAAAGTCCCTAATAGTGCAATTCTACAAGACCCCCTGGTGGACATCTGACAATGACAAGCTACACCAGCAAATAGCTGGTGTAACATGCATCTATCGGTAAGTGCACCATCTGCCCAAATCACCTGCATGTACCCCCGCACCACAATATGTTATTGCCTGCATTGTATATTTGTTGTAACCATGCACCCAGGGCCTCCTTGTGAATGAGCTTGCTCAATGGAGCTTTCCTGCAATAAACTTGAACTTGAATCCTGGAACACGCACCCTGCAGGCTATAGGAACCCCTGCAACCTGTTGTGGTGTCACCCTTGTCCCCAGTACTCCAATACCCATGTTGAGGTATGCCCCACAGGATGCAGTGACCTCAGCCCTGATCCCCCAGACTGCAAGTGCCCCACAGGGCAGCTGTGCCCCCCACCCCAATCTTCCAAACTGTCAGTGCCCCACAGGAAGCTTTGTCCCCAGGACCCATCCCGACTCCCAAGTCCCTGTAGTGCCGTGCCATGTACAAAGTCAGAACACCACACAATCCCTGCTAGTCTAGTGGCCCCACCCAGCAGTGCCAGTCCACCATGCACTTCCTGACCCATCCCAGTCGGTGACTGGCACAGCCCACCTCTCACTACCATGGCCCAGCCTGACTGCACTCCATGGGGTGCGCACTGTATATACACACTCTATGAATGAATGTTCATTGAGCATGTATATACAATACGCACTCTACAAGTGATTGATGACTGACCATGGTGGTGAGAGGTGGGCTGTGCCAGTCACTGGCTGGGGATGGGTCGGAGTGCCTGGTGAACTGGCACTGCTGGGTGTTGGGTGGGAACCACTAGACTACCAGATGTTGTGGGGTGTTCAACTCATCATGGCACAGCACTTCAGGGACCTGGGGGTTGGGGTCAGGGTATGGGTCCTGGCAGGGACAGGGCTGCCCTGTGGGGCATTGCCAGTTTGAGGGACCGGGGTAAGGAGGACACAGCTGTCCTGAGGGGCACTTGCAGTTGGAGATGGGCTGGGGTGTCACTGCAGCCTCAGCGGCATTTGCAGATGGGGGTTGGGGCTGGGGTGGAGTGGACAGTCCCGTGTGGCTTTCCAGGTGTGGGGGCACCTGTGCCAGACTGCTGGTAGGTGTGACTTGCGACATGCCCCTCGGTTATAACCCTTCATTTGGCATAGCTGTCTGCATGTTGCAAGTCACAGGACTTAGCTGCGGGGACCCTGCCCTTCTAGAATCAGGCACAGGGTTCTTGTCGCAACTGAGTTTGGTGCAACTCACCTTGGCAGCGACTTGTGCCACTTTTAGAATCCCACCCAACATGCCTACTTTGGCAGGACTATACTGAATGACTTGCTTTCCTAAGTGAGTCCTAGACTTGAACCTCCCAAGACTAGGAAACTGCTTTCTGAAACTTGGTACTCTAACTCATAAGTAGGGCTCTACAGAGAAGACTGATTCTTGGAAAATAGAAAAGTTAGGTATTCACCTTAACTGAATATCTTCCTGAGTATCTTCTCCAGAGTACCACAACCCACCTTCCGTCACCTGGACTCACCATTTTGGACAGGTAAGGGTTGTGAAGACACTGTTTTATAGTTGAAATTGTTAGCCCTTCTTATAGGGACTAACAAGGCTAGCATATGCCCTTAAATAGTGGTTAAGTTGCTTGTATGTTTGATTTTCATTCTACTTTCCTAGGTAATAAAGGTGCTGAAGTGATTGGGAGTAGGAACCACTGTATACCAGTGGGCATGGAGAAGTTGCATGCATGTGAGGCATATTTGCACCAACAGCCCCCAAAGGTTCTGGTTCCTGCAGGATCCTAGTACCTTCCGACTCTGACCCATAAGTGGTGCTCTATGGAGGACATATTCAAGAAGATCTTCAGTTATAGTAAGTATGCAACTTTTATATTGTGACTATGCATGTATGCCTCAAGTAATCTCAGAGCTCTGTACACTAAAACTATGCTGTAACCAAAAATTGTTACTCATCAGTAATGCCTATTGTCATGAATATGTTGGCCTTTGGAAGTTTAGAAGTTGATCAGTATTTACCAAACTGAATAATTCCAAAAGGTCTGGGTTAACCAATTTTCCCTTTGCCTCTTTGCTGAGTATTTGTACTGTCTACATGTTCATGTGTAAGCTATAGTTACCAAGTGCCTTCCAGTCAACCAGCTGTGTTTATTGTCCTCAGGTTTATGTAATGGCAGTGTTTTCACTGCATACTGCTACACAATAAAATAAAAGCAAGTTGTATACATCTGAGAGTTGTGTCTTCAGTAATCATTTCACAGTATTTACAGTAGGTAACTGTTAGTCTGCAAGCATTACTCACCTAATTTTCCTACCTTCATGAATGGCAGCTTTTAAGTAGCTTATGATTTTTAATGAATCTCCCTGAATACCAGGGGCCCAGTTCTAAGAAAGTGTGATTTGTGACTTTCTTTCCTTACTCCAATATTCTCTGTGACTTTGTGATCATGTTTTCAAAATGGCTGGGGTTCGGTCAGGAAGAGAAGGATTGGGCGCCCGATGGCTGCTCTCCTTCTCTGGGAGGACAACCTGCAAGCTTCCACCACAATACCGCCACCTGGGGAGCGGGTGGTAGGTGCAGTAGAGGAGGTAGCAGCATGGGAACAGGACAGACATCGGCAGAGGGAAGAGCAGGAAGTGCGTCTCACAATGCCTCCTTGCTCATTGGCCCTCATTTCACGCTGATGCTGGGGAAAGAATACAAGGAAAACACCCTCCATCTCGCCTGAGGTGGCGACTCCTCACTGCACGTCCTCGGATCATAGGGCAGACTCGGCTGTACAGGGTCCACAATCAATGGTTGAGGGAGTTGGGGCTCTCCCACCCACACGGGGTAATCCAGCCATCAAGGGACTAGGTGGGACCAGGTGCTCTAGGGGCAGACTCTGGTGTGAAGAAGGACAGTGCAGCAGGCGAAGTCTGAATGAGTGGTAAGAGGGGGCAGTAGGAGGGATAAATACTAAGCCAAAAAAAATGTTTTCAAAGGGCATTTGCTCCCATAAATACTACTCAAATTGTGTAGTAAATGGCACATTTCAAAAATATGTTTAACAGAATAAAATTATAAAAGGAAAGCACACAATGCTAAACTCTCTATGTTGGGGTACCAAGTACAGTACATCACCATCCCCAACTTTTGCTTGGTAGAGTACAACACCTTTTTCTCCTTTGGGGCAGTCATCCCATCCTTAATGTCAGTGTTATGCCTGTCCCAGTCCATGGGCAGAATCAGTAGTACACACACAAAGTGATTCTTATCGACCAATTTCCCTATTAAATTGAGATAAAATATTTAGCAAAATATTAGCTAAAAGATTTGAGCAGGTTCTTCTGGTTATTGTTAATAAGGATCAGATGGGTTTCATAAAGGCTAGGAAAGGCTCAAACAACATACAGAATGCTATTAACATTCTAACAAATTCACATTACAACTACAGAAAACTCAATTATTCTGTCTTGGGATGCAGAAAAGGCATTTGACAGGGTGGAGTGGAAATAACTTTTCTGTGTTTTAAAAATCAGATTTAGGAAATAATTTAATTACTTGGGTTACATTGATCTAGTCAAAGCCTATGGCTAAGTAATAACTAATGAGATTATCTCAGCAAAATTTAATCTATACAGGGGCATGAGGCAGGGCTGCCCTCTGTCACCTCTATTGTTCGAAATAGCTCTCAAGCCCTTAGTGAATATAATCAGAAATATTCACAATCTTAAGGCTTTACAATTCTCAGGATTACCTGAATATTTCATTATATGCTGATGACATCTTAGATATATCAAATCCAGATAGAATTTTGGATCACATTATTGCCAGAGTTCAATCTTAACATTGTTTTACTAGCCCTGAACCTAGTGCACATTGTCCAGGGCTAGTGCAGCTAACCCTCTACTTGTCCGTCTTGACTAGTGCAGTTTTTTCATAGCTGTTAATGAAGTTGAAAAGTCCCTACTTTAGCAGGCTTTAGTCCTCATGCTACTCTCCCTCAGTGTTCCAGGTGGTCTGGTGTGATTAACAGCTCATTAAGAGCTACAATTATCTGGCAGTTCAAGAGGGGATCCAACAATAGACTCAGTGTGAGTCCTTATCACTCAGTTGTTAGGACATTTAGCTAGTGTACATGCTGTGATCAAGGGTAGAGTGTTAAGTCACTAGCTTCCAGTTTGCTGAACTTGTCTTTGACTTGTCCCACAACATTAAGACAAGTGTGCCTCATTTCCCAACCTTTTAGTGTCTGTATCCAACACTGCAGTGACAGAATGCTATGATGTATACACGGTCTGCCCAGCCAGGTGGTCTGTCAACTCTATACTTTCCCTTGACACCACTGTAGACTAGACTCTGAAGTGGCCATCCATAAACCCATAGCTGCCATTACTGACTGGTGTAGGGTTTGCAGCTCCTCTTAATGGATTACACCTGTCAATGCCATCCATGCAGTCCCACCCTTATACCACCTAGCATGTCATTTCATTCTAAAAACAATGCTTTGGAGCATGTATGGTACAAAGAACCCTAGTAAAATATATAATTTGAAAGGTTAAAATAGGTATTCCTGGTGTGTACAGATCATCCTATATAGAAAGAGGTAGTACAGCATCATGCCTGTATACTTCTCTATTTGACTGATGAAAGGACACTGTTATGAAAAATCTGTTTTGTTAGGGCAGAGCATGTTAAATCAATATTCTTGTGCCTGGTATATATTTTATTTATTTAGTTTTTGTTGACTGGGTAAGTGCACTAGACAAATTCTGCCTATTTTCAGGCACAACCCAGGGATGGGGATACAGATGAATGCCAACTGACTTTGAACCAGACTAAGCTGTTGGTGGTATTTTTAGTGAATGAGGAAATTTGGCCAGGGTACTGGGAAATTCCCCTACTCTTTTCGAGAAGTGCCATGGGATCTTTATCATCCACCTGAACTACCACCAGAACAGGCAGATGGGACTTCAGTTTAACATCTCATCTGAAAGATGGCACTTCAGGAGTGCAGCACCCCCTCATGCTACACTGCAGTGTCAGTATTGGGATATTAACCCAAGTGCTTGGTGTGGGACTAGAACCCACAGCTTTCTGATATCTCAGCCTCAGAGGCGGTGTGCTACCTGTTGAGCCACTGACATTTTATATATATATATATATAATATACATACATATATAAACATATATGTCAAAGTTTCTTACATCCCAAGCCCCTGTGTTTGCTCAACTATCCAAAGAAATCCTAGAACTTCCCTGGCTCACTTCACAGCATAAGAAAACTTCCAGAAGTGCAGTGCCGGTTAATCACAGGGTGGGGATGAGAGTGTCTTTCTCTGCCTGATTCTGTACATTGCCCTGCACATCAGGGTGGGACTGTAGTGATGTGCATGATGATGCTAGCTATTGTGTGTGCAGAGCTAGAACTGCCTAATTGAACATTTGCTATTATGGTAGTCTCTGGGTCAGCAGGGAGGGTGAAGAAAAGAGGAAGCAAGGGGCCATGGTAAAAAACATAGGAGGTACATCATGTGTGATTGGACTGCAGGCTTTTTTTTTGCTGGGGCAGGAAGCAATGTGGGAGCAGGATAAATATGCAATAATCAGAGTATTTTGACTTGCATTTTCCTGTATAACTGATCAAAATTGACCATTATTACTGTGGGCTAGTGCAACCATCTGTGGGATAGTGCAATTTTAATCAACTTGTCCAGCTGGCTAGTGCAAAAAAAGTTGAGGTTGACCCCTGATTATGACCAGTATTCTAGAATACGACACATATCTGGCTACAAAATAAACTGAAGTAAATACATATTCATGCAAATAAACATGAATAACCCACCTCAAAATACAGATACATATCCTTTTAAAATAGAAAATAGAAATTTAAGTACTTGGGTATATATCTAGCCAGAAATAGGAAATGACTTACAGAATATAATTTAGACCCCATGCTGAAAACAATTGAAGACCTATTAAATGCCTGAGAAGACCTTCCTTTGACCCAGGGAGGTTGTGTGCAGGCAATTAAGATATGTTTCTTAACAAAATTCTATATTCCAATCTTTGCCCATAAGGTTAATGTAGCTTGGTTCAAAAAATTTACAGACTGATACAAAAATTTCTATGGAAACATAAGAAACCAAGAATTAGCTTAAATAAACTAAAATCCCCAAAAGAAAGGAGGTGAATCTCCCAGACTTTAAATAAGAGAATACTACATAGAGAATGTTCCATGGTGGGTCCTCTATGAGAACCTGGATATTGAACAAAAAGAAAAACTATTTAGACTTTATTTTCCAATATGGGCAAAGATGAAAGAGGAAAATTAAAAACATGTTTTTGAATTACACTTTAGATTTCTGGACAGAAGACCACAAGTTATAGAAAATCTAAGGATTAATATATCAACCCCTATATACAAGAACAGCAATCATATCCCATCTAATGGCAAAGTATATAAAAGATGGGTGGACAACGGTATTCATGTCTTGGTAAGAAAGAAATATCAAATATAGCCCCAGGACTTTTTGTATTTCTACAGCCCAGATCACACTACTATAGGAACTGGGGCAAAACTGGATAAACATTCAATGACCAGGATACAATCTTGTCTACAAAAGGGAAAACTAAATCAATCTCTTACACATATAGAAATTTTGGAGTTAATCAATTCTTCTATATTAAAACTAAAAAGAGATGGGAGAAAGAACTTATAGTTAATATTTCAGAACATAAATGGGTAGAAATAATAGCAGCAATAAATACTTCACTTAACTCTTGACTCACACAGATTCAAGTTAATATTTTCCATAGACGTTATTATACTCCATACATTCTCAACAAAATGAACGATACTATATTGCCTAACAGTAATTGATGTGAAAACATTATTGAGACCCTAAAACATGTGATGTAACTTGCCCAAAAATAAGACCATTCTGGGATGAACTTTTCAAGTGTTAAACAATATTCCAAGACTGAATCAGTAGAAAACTGGAATATTATATGATAAACATGAGTTCCACACAAATTTACCATGGGGCGAGTTAGCTACATTTTGAACATGGCATTAATAAATGCAAAACTTTACATTGCCAGAAAATAGGGAAGAAAGATCCCTTCCTATACAATGTGGTAAAGCTATTGCTAGACTGCATGAACCTAGAATGGTTGCACTACCATAATAAAGAACAGTCCCAGAAATTTAGACTAATATGGGAACCCATAGACAATTTATTAAGAACTAATCTGATTTAAGGGCAAACATCTAGTAGTGGACCATAGGCCATAACTCAATATTTAAGGTAACATCTTTAATATAATCACGTATAGTGTGCATGTGAAATGTCCCTCTTATGTTGTAAGAGATTATATCAGAATGGGATGGAGGGTAATTTGGGGAGAGGAGTATATTTATTTTCTTTTTTTTCCCTAATGGCAAGTTTTCAGTATACAGGAAGTATAACAAGAACTTTGCTGTTCAAAATGAAAATTTAAAACAAGAGGGTGGGTTAAGTAATAGAACAGATAGTTTAGGATAATGTAATTTAGGAGGATCATTTGGGTTATGATGAAGATATCTACCAATAGTGGTTTTTGCCTCTGGGTGGTGCCCTTCCTAAGATGGAATGAGTCTCTGAAAGCCGACTGAAGTTGCATAGATATATCTGACCCCCAAAAAAATATTTGTACTGCCCTGTGGTAGAATTTGAACCATGGACCCTGCATCACAAAGTGAAGAAAGACCTCTACCAATTAGCTAAAGAAGAAATCTCTATTAACAAGATGTCTAGTAGACTTACTTATGTTCTCTGTGCCAATATGCTTATGCAGTAGATCTGTTGAAATTATGTACCTGTGTACCCACTGCTTTGTTTTAGTAGTTTTTTTCTTTACTTGATTCTCTAAATCATATTCAGTCTGTTACATTACCTCATCATATCCTGGGTCATACTATAGATCTAATTATATTTGCCTTCCAAACTCCACTCTATCTATCTATCTATCTATCTATCTATCTATCTATCTATCTATCTATCTATCTATCTCTATCTATCTATCTAATAATTAATCGGCAAGGGTGATATACAAGGATGTCTATCTATCAAGGGGGCTAATTAGAGCTTTATTGCTCTAATTAGCCCACAAGATAGGTATACTCTGAGTTTCCACCTTACCCATTGTTTGTTGAATATAATACATTAGGATGGTTATTGTTATGGAGACTGCATGTTCAATCATGTTAGAGCACCTGAAGGTCTCTTGCAGCAAGGAGAGAATGGTGTGTGGTGAGTGCAGGTAAGAGTTTGGAGGGTTTTATGTAAATATTTTTCCAGGTTCTTTTATAGATTGTTAATTGGTTTGGCTAGCTTCCTAATGCAATGTTAACTGTGTTATTATTGGTATACCGTAAGGTTTTAATGTAGTGCAGCTAGACTTTTTATTAGTGCAGGTGTATACTTTTGTTTGATTAGTGTGGGTATACAGCTTTAATTAGTGTACATATATAGCTGTAATTGATAGATTAGTCACAGGTATACGGGAAATAAGTGATGGCCTTTTCAATAGGAAATTTCCATCCATGTATACATATATAAAATATATACATACATATACACATTCTGTATATGCTCTGAATTTAACACTTATTTCACCTCCTGTGCCTCTTCACTTCTCTCTACCCTCCTTTCTTCCTCATTACCCCTCTACCCCTATGCTCTTTTACTCAGCCCACCCCTCATCTTCCTCTTTCTTCTTCTTCTTCTTTGTCCCATATTTTCAGCAGATGCCCTTAAAAGTCTTCTTACCCTCAACCCCCAAAGGTAAGTACCCTCTGGTCTTGACTCTAAAATTCTATACCTTTCTGCCCTACTATTGCTTCTGCCATTGTTTCTCTTTTAAATCTCGTTTACTCTTGTTTCCATCCCATCTGGCTGGAAACATGCCACTGTAATCCTTGCAAAGGTGGTGTCCCCTCCTCACTGGGTAACTACTGGCCTATCTTTTGCTCCTCATCCTTGCCAAGCTGCAGGGCGCTTGATGATATCCCACCTCCTATCTTGACTCCTCCTCTTTATTCACACCATACCAGTCTGATTTCTGGAAATATCACTCCATACCTCCTCCCTCCTTGGGCTTACTGACTCCATACTCACGGGTATAGACCAGGGTCTCATCATCTCTGCCATCTTTGTCAACCTTGCCAAGGCTTTTGGACGCAGTCTCCCACACCTCCTGCTTGACAAACTTTCAGCTGCAGGGCTCTCAAGTGCAGCTACCAGTTGGTTCCATTCTTACCTCGTGGTTAGATCATAATCCATTCGGATTATTGATACAATTCCTCCCTTCCCATCAACACTGGAGTTCTGCAGGGGTTCTGTATTGGGCTCATTGCTCTTCTCCATTTTCTTAAATGTCCTCCCCTCTGCCTGTCCTTTCACCTCCATCCACATGTATGCGGATGATACTGTCCTGTTTACTTCTGGACCCTCCCCACTGATGTAGCATCCAGACTTCAGCAAGACTTTGATAAGGTCCAGCTCTGGTTTCACTCGAACCAGTTATTTTTGAACACCAAGAACACAGTCTCCATGACCTTCAACATGAGTCAGAGACTCTTTCTGCTCCCTCTCTCCTCTTTCCTCACCTTAGGCGGACTTTACTTGAGGACAGCTCCTCCTTTAGGTACCTTGGGATCTGGCTTGACCTGAACCTCACCTTCTCCGACACATAGATGCCATCCACAAAAAAACTGCACCCCAAACTGGGTGCCCTACATGACATTGTGGATGTATTCCTCTGCTGGCTCACTGCACTTTTGTCCAGAAGATGATCCTACTTATTTTGACTACGGGATGTAGTCTACAGTGCTGCTCCCAAATCTTCCCTAACCATGATGGACTCTGTTTTCCACTCCTTCTGCCATTTCTCTCTTGACTACCATCCCCATACCCATCACTGCATCCTATACCAATCTCTCCCTTCCCTCCCTTTCTGACAGATGCTGTATCCACTGCATGAACTTTTGATAAATTCTAGTTTCACTTTCTCTCCCCTCATCTCTCCTCCTCTATTTCCCCCAAACCTTGTTTCTCTCTCTCTCTCTCTCAGAAATCTTGATCACTGTACCTTAACCATCCTCCCAGGTCCATCTCAACAGGTCAGGCAGCTTTCCTCACCACTTCCCAAAATTATGGAACTCCTTTCGCCAGTCTGCCACGCTACCTCCTCGGTGTCCTCTCCTCCCTCCTAAAGGACCATTTCTTCCCTTACTGTAATTCTGCTTAACTTCCACCCTTTATATAGTTATTGCAACCTGCTCAATACTCATGTTGGCACTTAATCTATTTCTGAAGTTGACAGTTTAAATTAATGCAGTTCTGTCACACTGCTGTTGTTGAAATGTATGAAATGTCTGTTATTCGGTTTGTCATCCTGAAGCTTGACTGTATCTCTTATCCGTATATTATATTTGTTTATGTCTTTTGACGTTGTACTTACTGTTTATCCTGCCCCTCTCCCCAGGGCACATCTGGAAATGAGCATTTCACTGCTCAATATGCCTTTCCTGGTGAACGTTTTAAATACATAAACAAATAATATATTAAAGGGTGTGGTCGTGCCCCTGTACTTAGGGTTGAGTAGGTACTTCAGTGTTAAACTCAAAATGTTGCACTGTAATACCTTTGCAACCATTCAATGGATTGCATGCACCATCACCCATGGAAGATCTGTGGATGTGGCAAGTTATGTTCCAGTTAGATGTGTGGCTTCCGAGTTCTAGAGAGGTGAAAAAAGCATTTTTCACTCATTGACTTTGCTGGGATTTTTCTTTGAACTTCCTACAGCCCAGAAGGTTTGGAATTTGGTCTGAAATTTTCAGGGCAAAAGGACTAACCCACAAATGTGCCTTTAGCTAGTCTGGTGAAAAAAAAATAAGCCTGTTGTAAGTTATTGCGTTTAAAAATTTTAAAATAATTTCTGATCATGCTCAGTAAGCAATAAAAGACAGCTAGCTGTATGAAATGAAAAAGGAATCCTGTTTCATATGGTAAAATTCCTTTTTAGTTTGCTGCCATCTGTTTCCATTTAAAAAAATGTCAAAACCTACAGAAGTGTCATTCTTGAGAGAGACCAACACCATTTATCTGGGTAATCAGGACCCCCATAGCTGTAATCTGCACTTCACTGCTGTAGAAATGTCCTTGAAATAATATTTTTTAAATATGAAAGAGCTGGTGACACGTTCAGGAGAACTTTAGAAAACATAACATTTAGACCCAGTCCAGTTTGTATTCCTCATTAGTTCTGTATTCCTCCTCCCCATTATTTATTACTTAGGTTATTTGCATGAAAACAGGATCTTTGCTCCTGAAGAGGTCATCTATTCCTGCTGTTTTCTCCCTACCTGAAGTCATAGAGCAGCGCTTGTGACCTCACAGTTACTCCCACAGCAACAGATTGTGATGTCACAACAGAGAGTTTTGACTTGAGTAGGAGTAAGCTATAGAGACAGATGAATTCTAAAGGAACTCTAAAGGGTAAAGATCACATATTCATGCACATTTTCTCAGTAATAAATTATGGGAGAAGAAATATATAAAATATAAATTGAATGCAATCAGAATTGTATCTAATTATTATGATTTTTAAAGTTTCTTTGAGGTGTCAGTAGCTCTTTAAAATATTTTGTGACTACATGATATGAAAAATATATATTTTTGTATCATGAGTCATAAAAAGATCCTTTTCATTAAGGAAACTCAACAATAAAGTGTTTAATTTGTACTGTAAATTAAATGCAGTTAGTGCATGTCATATGATTGCTGCATTTGTGATGGCATTCTGGACTGCCCAGCATAACTGATAACATGGATGCTCCTGCAGTGCAAATGACTTGATGTGTACTGAGCCTTCAAGGTTTGTTGACATGAATTTGGCATAAGACACCGAAGAGTAAGAAATCTATTTCAAAGGATATAGAGTAAATGTGGCAACATTTTCATAAGCCACATTACACATGTTTTGCACACACCTCAACAAATCACCCTATTAACAAAGTCAGCAAGGGGCAGGCAATCTCATAAACCAGAGTCCTCCACTTGAAAAGGAAAGTACTGCACTTCCCACGAAATTCATAGCTGTAAATACTTTGTTGCATGCTGGAGTGACTCCATAGAAACATAGAAACAGAGAACATAGAAACATAGAATTTGATGGCAGATAAGGACGCTTGGCCCACCTAGTCTGCCCATTTCCCTACCGATAGATAAGCTGCAGATTCTAGTTAATCAACAGCTTACTTCCTCCTACTCCCACTAGAATTTCCTTGTCTGTCCCATGCATTCTTAAATTCTCCCACTGTTCCTGCCTTCACAACCTCATCAGGAAGGCCGTTTCATGCATCTACAACCCTCTCTGTGAAAAAAATACTTTCTAACATTACCTCTGAGCCATCCCCTCTGTCTTCAAATTGTGCCCCTTGTTCTTGTACATCTCTTCTTCTGAAAGGTACTATTCTCTTGTGCTTTGTTAATTCCTTGAGATACTTGAAGTTTCTATCTATCCCCCTCTCCCTCCTTTCTTCAAGGGTATACATATTAAGCTGCTTTAGTCTCTCCTCGTACAGTATGTCTTCTGGTGCAGAGCCAGCACCATTTTGGTTGCCCTCCTCTGAACAGCCTCCACTCTGTCTATGTCTTTGTGGAGATGGGGGTCTCCAGAATTGCATGCAGTACTCCAGATAGGGGTCCCACTAACTGTATAGAGGATAACAACTTCCTGTTTTCTACTGTTGGTGCCTCTCCTATGCATCCCAGTATCCCCTTCCTTACTGCCTTCTCCATTGCTTGCCCACCATTAGGTCATCTGATATAATTACTCCTAGGTCTCTTTCGATTTTGTTGTTATTAACTCACCCCCCACTGTACTCTTTCCCTGGGTTTTGTTTCCCAGATGCATTACCTTGCACTTCTTTGCATTGAATCTGAGCTGCCACATATTTGACCATTCCTCCAACCTTGCCAAGTCCCTTTTCATTCTTTCCACCCCACCTTGTGTATCAACCCTGTTGCAGATCTTTGTGTCATCTGCAAAGACACACCTTTCCTTCCAGGTGCTCTCCAATGTCACTTATAAAGACATTAAAAGGACCAGTCATGATACCAGACCCTGTGGTACCCTGCTAGTCACCCTCCTTTCTTCACTGTGGACTCTGTTTACTGTTACCCTTTGCATCCTGTTGTCCAGCCAGTTTTCTACCCAGGCTATCACATTGGAACCCACCCCAAGGCTGGCTAACTTGTATATTAATCTTTTGTGTAAGACTGTGTCAAATGCCTTGCTAAAATCTAGGTAGGCCATATCCACAGCCCCTCCCTGGTCTACTACTTTGGCCACCCAGTGAAAGAAATCTATTAGGTTAATCTGACATGACCTTCCTGCTGTGAAACCATGCTGACTTGGGTCCTGTGCCCCACTGGCCTCTAGGTACTCAACAAGTCTTTCCTTCAGAAGTGATTCCATCATTTTCCCTACCACTGAAGTCAAACTAACTGGTCTGTAATTTCCTGCCTCTGCCCTGCTCCTACTTTTGTGAAGTGGAATCACATTTGCCCTCCTCCAGTCCTCAGGTACCACCCCATCCTCCCATGATTTGTTAAAGAGAGTAGTCAGTGGTGTTACTAGTTCTACCCTTAGTTCTTTTAAATTCTTGGATGAATCCATCAGGCCCCATTGCTTTGTCCACCCTCAGTTTCAAGAGTTCTTTTAAAAGCATTTCTTCTGTGAATGGACTGGTACTGATCCCCTATTCAGAGTTTCTCTCTTGTTTGGTTTAGGTACCTCCCCTCCTCTTCTGTTGTGAATACTGAGCAGAAATATTCATTCAGTATCCCTGCTTTTCACTGTCACCCTCTGCCCACATTCCCTCCTCTTTATTAAGTCTCTGTATCCCTCCCTTGGTCTTTCTTCACTCCCTGATGTACCTATAAAAGGCTTTATCCCCTTCTTAACAGATTTGGTGATCTTTTCCTCAGTTTGTGCCTTTACTATTCTGACTGCCTTCCCTGCCTCCTTCTGCTTTAACTGATAAAATTCTCTGTCCTGCTCCTTCTGTTTTCCTTATATTTGCTAAATGCTATCCTTTTCTCCTTATCCATCCCTGCCACTGCTTTTGAGAACTATAGTGTTTTTCCCTTCATTTTGTTTTGTTGATTTGCTTCACCAAAGACTTGTTGCCTCTGTGATGGCTGTTTTGATTATTCCCATTGTTCCTCCACCCTTCTTTCTTGCCCATTTGCTAGTGCTTTTCTGAGGCACTCTCCTTTTCCCAAAGTTAACCTTCCTGAAGTCCAATACTCTTGTTTTTGTATGGCTTTGACTCTATGCTGTGTTTGTGGTGAACCCCACTGTTTGTTGGTCACTTGTTCCCAGATGGCTACCCACTTCTAAATCTGAGATCCTTTCTTCTTCCCATTTGAGAGTACTAGGTCTAAAATTGCTCCCTCCTGAGTGGGTTACAACACTAGCTGTCTGAGGCATGCCCCTGTAGGTCATCAAGAATGATCCTGCTCTTGGATGTGCCTGCAGCAAAGGTACTCCAGTTAACATCTGGCATATTCAGGTCCCATGTCAACAATATCTCCCCTTTTCTGTCATTTTAAAGATGCTTTCTATCATTTCCTTGTCCATTTCCTCCCCTGAGATGGGGGTCTGTACACAACCCCCATGTGGATTGTGGTGCCATTCCTGTCTCCAAGGTGACCCATAGTGGCTCATCAACTTCCTGTTTACTCTTTAGTTCTGTTGCTTTAATCCCTTCCCTTATATAGAGAGCTACACCTCCTCCTCTTTACCCACCCTGTCCCTCCTTTAGACTGTGTATCCTGGTATGTTAACATCCCAGTCACGGTTCTGTGTGTACCATGTTTCAGTGACTGCCACAATATCCAGGCTCCCCTCTTCCATCAAGGCCACTAGTTCAGGGAGCTTATTGCACAGATTGTTGGCATTGGTACTCATCACCTTCCATTTATTTTATGGCCTTACCCTTTTAGCCCCATTCCTGTCCTTACTGCCTTTTTCTGCATGTATCCCTGTCCTGCTCCCTACTGACTTCTCTACCTTGGTGTTTACCTCTCTAACTACTGTGTTTTGTTGGGGATGCTGGGATTTCCCTGCTCCTTTTCAGTGCCTCCCCTTGACTAGTTTAAATGCTTTCCAATGAAACATTTAAACCTGTCACTGGACCCTGGCTCCCCCTGGACAGATGCAGACCATCGCGCCAGTATAAGCCTGCATCCTCCAGGTGGCTCCCCAGTCCCCAATGAAGCCAAAATTCTGAGCTCCCACCAGTTTTTCAACCATTCATTGAATCCCATGGTGTGGAATACCCTAACATCATCCTTGCCATAGACAGGCAGCACCTCCGAGAAGGTTACCATACATGCTACTTGTCTAAGGCCCTTCCCAACTCCACAAACTCCTCTTGCACCACTCTGATCCCATTCACAGCCAGGTCATTTGTCCTTAGGTGGACAATGACATCCAGCTCCTCCTCGTGCAGCTGCTCTGCAATCCTGAGGATTCACTTCCTGTCCCTCTGAGCCATGGTTCCAGGCAGGCACCTTACCTCCCAACCCCTTCTTCCCCACTTCTACCCCCTAATGATAGAGTCCCCACCAGAGTTGTTTCCTTCCCTTTGGGGTCTCGTGCCACCCTTTGTAGGTCTCCTTTGTGGAGGTTCCCAACATCCTCCTTGGTCTCCACCACAGGTGCCTCCATAGAGGAAACACTCTGCCAGAACATCATATGAATTGTGAGGAGGTACAACTGGAGGGATGCACCCTGTTCTACCACCCTCTCAGCCCTAGGCCCACCTTGGTCCAGCCCTCCTCTTTCTTGGCAACCTCTGGGGGTAATGGTGGTGGCCCTGGTGGTCCTTGATGAGGGAAGAGGTTTCATCAATCCTAGCAAGGTCAGCCTGGATACAGGCAACCTCCTCCCTCAGACCAGAGAGGTGCATGCAAACAGGGCAGCATCACAGCCTCCAGATTGTCTCCCGGAACACTATTACCCCATAGCCATTGCACTGCACTACTCACATCTTGACTTATTTTTGTGTCCCTCTCCTGTTGCTTTGTATGCTTGCTGTCTCTGCCCTCTAGGTATTTTTACATTTACTTTCCTACTGCCTATGTGCCTTTGCAACTCTCACTCTTCCTGTTCTGGGACTGGAACTTCCTGTCGTCTTCAGTAGTCTCCTTCTTCCGTGCTTGGATTCAGTACCTCCAGCAGCCGGGGCGGAGTGTTATTTTTAGGTTCCTTCAAGGTTGATGAAACTAATGTGTCTCAGTGATCCTTCCTACTGCCAAACAGGAAGTTCCTGTTGTCAGTCAAATCCAGTGCCTATAAAACTAGAACTGGCTTTGGGTGGGAAGGAGGGCAATTAGTAAAAAATCTGTAGTTCTAGACTGCTGTTTCTTGCTCTGAAACCAAAGTTATCCTCTGTCAAAGACTGCAGGAAGCTGTAATTGGAGACACCTGCTTTTGTACTCCTAAGCTGCTAAGCCATACCCTCAATTAGATTCACCCTCTGCTCTGACTCAGTAAATTAAGCTGATACAGCCCCATTCCTCAGAGAAACACACAGTGACTTTCTTCTTTTTACTTACATGAAACCCCTTCTTCTAATAAAGCATCTGTTTGCTTAGTCCAAACAGGTACTGACTCCTGCTGAGATAGAAGTGATTTATCAGTAAAAATCTGTAGTTCTAGACTGCTGTTTCTTGCTCTGAAACCAAACTTATTCTCTGTCAAAGACAGCAGACATGTATGCAATAAAGCATTTAAACATTTGAATTTCATGTGAAACACAGTGCTTTCCTTTTGAGTACAGGACTCTGGTTTTGTCTTGTCTTGCTGGGCTATTCTCCCATTCTCTGCACCAGCCCTGCACTGAGGATTTGCGGGTTACCTTCTACAGTTAAAATCACATATCATATACAGTATACAGATGTACACAGAAGCCAAAGTGTGGTTGTGAAATCAGCCAAAATATTCATGAAAAACAAATGAAATCAACGGTCAACACACCTTAAGTTACATGCCATGAAAAGAACAGTCCTATGAAGTTTCATGACACCATTTTTTCTATAAAGCTGTATTTCATTTGGTGGGGCAGGTGGGAGTAGAATGTTACCCCAGTGTTTCAACCTCAACAAAATGTTGTTTGCTTTAACTATCACCAGAGTTTCACCTTCAGAACATGAGTTGGGAGGAGGGATAATAAAGATGAAGAATAAACAGTCCTGTGCTGTTGTATGAACTTGCAGAAGAGAGTATCATTTTGATGGTATCTAACCTGTCACTAATTCATCTAGTAAAATGCACATCACCTAAAACACAGATTGAACTTACCATGGGCTATGTCTGAGACCAAAGATCACAACAGTACAAATAACTTTCTTTTTGTGTCTGAGAAACAAATGAAATCCATTTGTTTATATTTGCCTCAAATGGGATGAAATGCAATGAAACTTTCTCTGAAGCTGTATTACTACATACAAAACCATGCAACACTTAGGCATTTGTAATTATGGACAAAATATTACACTGACAGCTAAGAAAACACATGCAAGTGGAACATTACAAAACTGACCATGTGGGTTCAAAGTATGATCTTTTTATTTTCTTTTAATTTAATAATTCATATTAAAAAAAAAAAGCATATTTTCTCTTGATCGACTGCTCCAAATCATGCTGGTTGGGAGATGAATGGAAAGCACTCTGGGTGGGGTAGGAGTAGGAAGATAAACTTAATTAAGCGATCTGCTCATGACTGACAGGCGTTTCAGTGTGGGAGTAAACAAATATGCTTAAGGTGTTATATTTAATGGTGCTGAGGGTTCAGATTATTGATTTTGAGTGTACTAGTCTGCATCAATAGTATTCTGTATATGAAGTCAAGGGAGGGAATGAGTGAATTGCTTAAATGTAAAATAATTGCGCCATTTGCATGTATGTGGATATGCTGCTCAATGTACTTGGTCATTTGTTTAGAAATAATATTTACAATATCAATATTAGGTATTCTGATGTAATGCCAAGTCCTATGTAAAATACAAAGTTTAAACAGATTTGTGTGTGGAGGGCAGCTAATTACTAAGAGCAGAACTAAAGAAGAAAGTGATTGTTTAATGGGTTCTGGATTGGTCTAATAGTGTTGGGGCCAGAGATGATTACTAGAAGAATGTGGTAAAATATATGATTTATAAAGCTTATAGATGTGCCAGAGCAGTTGATAAAAGTGGAAATTAAAGTTATTAAATGTTGAGGTGACTGTTTATAAAACATCAGTGATTTATTTTCAGTGGTCAGAGATCTGTTGAGAAGAATATTATATAGTGTATGGTTACCCTTTGTTATGTATAAAAATCAGCCTGCTCAAAATCCTTATTAAGCACATTCTAAACCATTATGCGCATTCTAAAAGCGTTGTTATGTGCATTCCGAACAGTTGTTATGCACAGTTCAAAGATCATACGATTTTAAATTTCTCGTTTTTCTACACTTAGCTACTTACTAACTATCCAGTGCTCAAAGTTACACCTTTTACCTTTGAAAAGTCTGAAATTTGATTTTGATTTGTGAGTAGAACAAAGAAATGGCAAGATTCTTTGTTTTCACTTCAGTGAGGTCTGTCACTCTAGTGTAAAAAGCCATATACTAAAAATAAAATATGGTCAACCAGACACAACTCAGCATGTGTTTCCATCTCGGGGTGGAGATGACAGCATGGACCTCGAGGCGAAGTGCTGTCATCTCAACCCCTTGATGGAAAACAGCCTTGTTGTCTATGGTTGCCCATACATTGTTCTCTATAATTATAAACCTAGCTGCTTGCTGGAATGATAACTATACTTTCCAAATTCCTCCAACCATAAATCGAAAGAATGCATTTCATAGTGGGACACACATACATGTTCTATGCTGTGATTGCTGTTTATGCTCTACGTTTTCAATCTGCCACCTTCCAAGCATTGCTATAATTCATTAACAGTAATAGAACTTGCTTTAAATTCAGATACCACTTATCAGTGAGGGAAAAACTATTGTCTCAGACCAGTTTAGACAGAATAAAGTACTGTACCATATTTAAATTAAAACTGAGATTCTAGTTTTTATTTCTCCCTGCTGGTATGGACATTATTAGCTGTCACACTGACATCACATCTGCAAATGTTCACGAGTTTAGTGCGAACTGTCAATGTGCATTTGGTAACTGACACTGACTGCTGGAGATAGAGATGAAGGTATGCTGTTCTATCAGCTGTGCAGCAACAGTTGAGTTATTTATCCTCTTTGGTTGTCAACACCATTTGTCCATACTTGCATACAAAAATAAACTTCTTTGATGAGCTCAAATCATTGAACATATAATATCCCCTTTGGTGCATGTTCCCATTTAGAAATATAGAAACATGGACTTTGATGGCAGATAAGGACCACTTGACCCACCTAGTCTGCCCATTTCCATTACTAATGGATAAGCTGCAGATCCTAGTTAACCAACAGCCTACTTCTTCCTACCCCCACAAAATTGCCTTATGTCTGTCCATGCATTCTTGAATTTCCCCACTGTTTTGGACCCCACAACCTCCTATGGAAGGCCATTCCATGTGTCTACCACCCTCTCTGTGAAAAAATACTTCCTCACATTGCCCTGAGCCATCCCACTTATCTTCATATTGTGTCCCTTGTTCTTGCACATCTCTTTTCTGAAAGATGCTACCCTCTTGGACTTTGTTGATTCCCTTGAGGTACTTAAAATATTCTATCATGTCCCCCTCTCCCTCCTTTCCTCAAGAGTATACATATTAAGCTCCTTTAGTCTCTCTTTGTATGGCTTCTGTTGCAGACCCTGCACAGTTTTAGTTGCCCTCCTCTGGACTGCCTCCATCCTGTCTATGTCCTTGCAGAGATGGGGTCTCCAAGATGCATGCAGTACTCAGATGGGGTCTCACCAGCTGTCTGTACAGAGGGATAACAACTTCCTGTTTTCTACAGGTGATGCCTCCCCTATACATCCCAGTATCCCCCAGCCATCCCTATTGCCTTCTCACATTGTTTGTTAACCTTTAGATGATCTGCTATGACTACCCCAGGTCGCTTTCCATTTTGTTGTTGTTACTACTCTCCCCCCCATTGTGTACTCTTCCCATGGTTTTGTTTCCCAGGTACATTACTTTTGCACTTCTTTGCATTGAATCTAAGCTGCCATACTTCTGACCATTCATCCAGTCTTGCTAAGTCCCTTCTCATCCTTTCCATCCCCTTTGTGTATCAACCCTGTTGCAGATCTTTGTGTCATCTGCAAGAGGCATTTAACAGTGTTTGCTTATCTGGGTCTACCAAGAGCACCTTTATTTAGTTATTGTTAATTACTATTTTTTTAGATTTATTTAGGTGACCAGAATGTCTACAACTGGCTTTTGCAACAAAATGGGCAAATGTTGCCTCATCCTGTATGCAGTCCTGGTTGGGGGTTCTGAGTGTTTTGTAGTTCCTCCTGCTTTCAGTGGCAGGACAGACTGCTGTTGTGCGGTAAGTGCTATCAGGGTTCTACCAACAGCACCTTTATTTAATCATTGTTAATTTTTTACATTTATTTAGGTGAGCAGGATGTCCACAATTGTCTTTTGCAAAAAAAAAAAAAATAAAATAAAATAAATAGGCAAAGATGCCTTCGGTGTATGCAGTCTTGCAGGGTGGGGTATGGAACAGCAGTTTCTCTGTGCTATCAAGTGACAGATCAAACTGCTACTGTGCAGATTTTGGGTCTTTATGTACAGTTATCATAATGTTATGTGCAGTAGTTATTTGAGGTGTGTGCTTGACAATGATATGCCACTAACTGAAATTCCCACTCATGTTCCATGAGGGCTCCCAGTGTGCCGACTGCCAACTGATGAATATTGTAGTCTCACTCTGAGATCGGTGCCCCAGCACTGAATGCTCAGATCATACCACACCAGTACAAGTCAGTTTGTTGCTCTGCTACCCCTTCCTGAAAACAGCCAGCAATGCAGAGTCAAAGTAAGCACTTGTCTTTATTACTACTGTCTCTGTTGGGTAAGGTTGGGGAGGAGTCAAGATTGCAGTTTTTTTTTGCATAATTTTTGATAGTACATGGTTAGGGCTTATTGTGATGGAAATCAGTGGCTCTCAAAATGTTGAGCACATTTTAAAAGTTGTGTACATTCTAAATGTTGTGCCCATTCTAAAGTTGTTGTGCATATTCTAGCATCATGTGCACCTGTGTCCTTGTTTGAGTTGACTGTCTAGCACTCACTGTGATTTCTGCAGGTCATGCCTTTGCGACCACACTAGTAATATCGCATGTCTGTCCACAGCGGGTCTGAGGATTTCCCTGAGCATGATAGTGCTTACTATGCTGAGACACTCCTTAGCTCACACTCTCTCTCTCTGTTGCTGGACTGCTACATCAAGTTTGTACGTGCTGGGCTTTGATAAAGATAGGAGAAAACAATGTTCCTCATTTGTTCGTTTTTGATACAGTATAAGCAGTAGCGACAATACATACTGATAGTGCTAACTCCAGCAGAGCTGCTCCTCAGATTTCACACTTTCTCACTCCTTGCTAGTTCCTGTACAGAACCATATACTACAAAATAAAATATGGGTGACCATACACAACTCGCATTGTGTTTCAATCTTGGGTTGAGATAACAGCATGGACTTCTTGAGCTTGATCTCGAGGTCCACATGCTGTTATCTCAACCCTCGATGAACACAGATCACCCATACAGTATTCCTTCTATTGTTTTCAAAATAGTGCATTACAGATATTAGACTACAATAGTACAGAGTTTAACACAAGAAAAACAAAACTCGAACAATAACACATACTACATCTTGGTCTGCATGTAGTTATAGAGTGCAGGCCTACTCATCGCCATGCAAATACTGTATGACACTCACTCTGAAATGGGAATGATAGGGGTAGGTGATAGGGACAGTACTCATGGTTGAGTCTGCCTACTTACAGAGCATAGAGCCTTTCTTAAAATGAGACTGTGTGTATCATGTGGGAAGTGAAACTTGTACTACTTTCCCAACTCTAACAAGTTGGGACCAGGGAATGGGAAGTCTACTGCTCGGATTTCTTCCATGTATTCAAGGCCTCCTGTGAGAACATAGCTTTGGTAGGTGAGGTCCAGGTCCTGGAACATCTGGAGGACTGCTACCTTCTGAAACAGAACAACATATACATTAGAATTCCTTGTCCTATACAAGGCTGAATTATGTACTACACTACAATTAACAGTTGTATTAGAATAGCAATGGTTTTGGGGACTGGTGTATGTCCCATCTGTTTGAAGGTCAGCTTGGAGGGTGAGGGGTGTTAAGCATCCTTAGAGTTACACAAGGGAACCTGCAAAGGGGCATCACTGGGTGTGTGGACAGGGGATATACAGATCTCCTTCTAGTCCTAGGATTGCTAGCCTATACCTGTTGTTGGATTGGCATAGGTCATGTACAGACCCCAGCATAAGTTAAATTTCATCATTTGATAGTTCTGCAGGTGAGATATCCTATCTAGTACGGCAAGATGCCAGGGAGGCCAGAATCTCCCCAAAGCTGGGCACTTGAGGAGAGCGCCATTTGCTGAGGATAGCTCTTTAGTCTGTATAGCTACGAGGGCCAGCCACGTGAGCTCCTGGGGTTTAAGGTTCAGGATGCCAACTTTGATTCCTAGCAAAACAGAAGGGGCTGATGTGGGGATAGGGGTATGTAGGACCTGTTGACCTGTTTGAACATTTGCCTCTAGAGTTCAGCAGCTTGGGGCAGGAACATAGTGTATGGTACAGATTGCCCCCTCTTTGTCTGACATCTCCACCACCTATCATTATTCAGGAGTTTGGCCTTGTGGAGTACAGCTGAGGTCCTGTACCAGGCATGAGAAATCTTGTTCTGTATCAGCCTAGGCGCATATCTTTGTACCAGTTGTGGGTGTCCTTACGACCATTGTGCCTCTATAATCTTACCATCCAGTAGTTTCTCCCACCTACGCCTGGACTCATCTGATTGTGAGGGAGGCATCCCTTAGTCTTGCATATATCTTGCCTGCTAAGCCCTAGGGCACAGCAGCCATGCACCTAGTTCACTGGGGGTGTGGGTCTTGGGGTAACTTTCAGGAGGGTGGACTGCTTCCATTATTTGCAGGTACCTCCACAAATCCCTCTGTGGAGCCCCCATCAATTCCATAGTGTATGGAAAGTGGCTACACTTTGATTGGGGAATTCCATTATGTCCTGGATTTTTGTATTCCTCTGGTCCACCCTTGGGGCCAGGAGATAGCTTTGTCTGTTGTGATGTGTGGATTCTGCCATAGTGGCATGTGTTGAAGTGTGAGCATGACCATGCCTAATCTTCTGTGTGTGTGGTGCCAGTACATCCTTGAAACATCAATGGTTGGGTGTGGCTCTCCTGGGTTAATCACAGGCTGGAGTAACAGTGCAGATGAATCCAACACCTGAGCCTGTGCCATTTTCATGTTCACCCCTCTTGGAGAGGGCTGCACAAATTCTGAGTCAGTGCACAGTCTGGGCTGTTTGGAAGGCCCATTGTAGCTCTCCATCCCCTGCTGACCAGCGTACTCTCAATTTGTTTGCTGAAGAGAGGTTGGACCCTCCCAAAGGAAATCTCCCATTAATCTGGCAATGGCTGGGTACCACTTTTTAGGTAGGCTAGAGGATGTGGGCTAACATAAAAAAGAACCTAGGAGCTGTGATCATTTTTATTGCAGCAATCTTACCCGCCAGCATAAGGCAAAGCAGCTCCATCTGTCAAATTCAGCTTTAGTGAGAGTATCTGGGGCTGGAGGATTAGTTGTCTATATGTCCTTTATCTTAGCGGTGACCTTAATGCCTAGATATGTTATTCCATGTGGAGCCCACAGAAGGCCCGAGCTGGTAGCCATACACTGGATACAGCACTGATTAAGCGGCATTATCTAGGTTTTTGACTGGTTCAAATGAAGGCCAGAGTACTGAGCGATCGCTTCAAGAAACACAAGGAGGGGTGGTAATGATCTGTGGGCATCCTCAAGCGGAATAAGTAGGTCATCAGCTTGCATAACGGTGGCATACTTGATGGTGCCAATCTCCAACCCCTTGATCTCTTGATGTTGCTGAATTGCAGCCTCTAAGGGCTCTACCATCTGAATGAAGAGGTAGGAGTGGGGCATCCTTGGCAGGTCCCTTTCTCAAGGGGAAGGGCAGAGTGAAGGTGGTTTGTAGTCACCGTGGCCTTTGGGTCAGCATAAATGGCCTGTACTAGGGTCCTGTACCTTTCACTCATTCCTAGGTGGGCCAAAACCATTTGCAGGTAGTCGCATTCTAGGGAATCAAATGCCTTATCAAAGTCTATCTCAATGGCTGTGGCCAGAGTTCAGAGGCATTTTGCAGAGTGCATTAGATTCACCAGTAATCCTATGTGGTTTGTGCTATGCCTACCTGGGATAAAGCCCACCTGGGATGGATGGTTAAGGTCAGTAGGTAGAGGCTCAGACTGGTGGAAGTACCTTGGCATAGATCTTACTATCTATATTTATTAATGAGATGGGTCTGTAACTTCCTGCCAGGGTAGGGTCCTTCCCTTTCTTGGGAATAACCATGATAGCTGCCTCTCTAGGGTTAGTTGTAGGTACCCGTGTGATTCAGCCTTGATGTACATCTTGGTCAGAAGGAGGGCAGTCTGAAAGACTAAGGCCTGGAAAAGGTCTACGATAAATCCATCCCTTCCAGGGGACTTCCTGATTGTAGGGACCTTATGGCATTCTTGACTTTCTCTTCCTCAATACCGACATCTAGGCCTTGGGTTTTGCAGTGTTAGTTTGGGAGGTTCAAATTGTCCAAGAAGGATTGTGCCCCAGTAGAAGGGTGGAATGGGTGGTGGTATACAACTCAGAGTAGAAAGAGGCCATTACCTTATTGATGTTCTGTGAGCTCATGACCACTTTCCCTGTTTATTCCTAAGCCCCAGTATGCCTGTCCACCTGTTTCTTACGCAGTTGGTGGGCTAGCACCTCACTACCCTTATCCCACCCTCCCAAAATTTGTGTCAAATTCTGAGAATGGCAACCTCTGCCTTTCTGTTAAGGAGTTGGTTGATTTCTAACTGGAGTCTTAAGATTTGTCAGCCTATTAGTGAGTGTGGGGATGGGAGTCATAGCTTTGTATTGTGCTTCCAGCTGCTATAGTTTCAGCTCAAGTTAGTTAGCCATCTTTACCAATCCCTACGCTTTGCTGCAGCATATTCCAATATTCTCCCCTCATGGTGGCTTTGAATGCCTCCAAAGTGTTTCCTGCCAATGTATCAGATATGGGGTTGCACTCCATGAAGCAAGAGGCCTCAGTTCTTGCTCAAGGGATAAACTGTGGGTCCCTCATAAGGAGTGGATCTAGCCTCCAATTACCAGCCGGTGGTGGGACTGGTCACCATGTGAATATCAGTTGGACTGGTGCATGATCTGAGATTACCCTGGGGAGGATGGCTGTGTCAATTGTGTTCTGCAGCAGGAAATGGGATGCCAGCCAGTAGTGAAGCTTACTGTATGAGGCATGGACTTCTGAGTGGAAGCTGTAATCCCTGGTATGAGGATGGAACAGGCGTCATCGTCAGTTAGTCAAGGTAAGTCATTAGCTGTTGCAAAGTCCTCCCCTTGAATGCGAGTTTCCTGCCAGTATCACTACTATCTAGCTGGGGACCAGGGTGAGATCGAGGTCACCGCCTGTCAGGAGGGGGCAGATTAGGTCATGAAGCCACTGAGGGCTCCTGCTAGCCCATGGAAGAACTGAGAATCATCATGGTTGGGGCATAGACATTCCCTAGGGCAATGGTACCTGTCCAGGGTATCAAATCTAGCCAGCACCAATCTACCCTCTGCATACATTGGTGGGATATGTGAATAAGAATAGCTACCCCTCATTTCCTGGTTGGTCCCCTGCATACACTTTCTGTCCCAACCAGCCTCTAACCAGTGAAGTATGGTCATTTCGTTAGCTTGATCTCTTGAAGAAAGGCCACCTGTGACCTCAGCTGCTTTAGATGAGAAAGGACCTTTTTTTTTTTTTACAGAGGAATTTAGTCCTCGGACATTCCAAGTGTGTAGAACAATCTCACCCATGGTCAGTCAGGGAAGACATATTATCTGATGTGATATGAAACAGGTGGTCGCAGCTAAGGTGAGGCAGACCCTGTCCATGACAACAGTTCTCCCTTTGGAGTAGACTTCCTTCCCTGAACATCATCCCTATTTGCACCCCATATACCTTAAACAATTGTTCAACCAACAGCATTGCCGACTCTCTGCTAGTAAACATAGAGGAAAGTTGTGACCAGCACCAACAATATAGGATAGTGCATAGGAACAGTTGACAACAGGGCTATTCTTTCACCTCATTGGCACTGTGATGACGGATTACCTCTCAGCTGTGCTCCAGAGGTAATCCGTTATCATAGTGCCAACCGAGGTGAAAGATGCCCTGTTGTCAAACACTCCCCATGCACTTTCTTTATAGTGTATGGTGGAATGTCATTTTTTCAGAAAAATCACTACAGCATGTTTCTGCTTCCAAATATTTTCCTGGGTTACTAGAAGGAAAAAAGAACTTTACATTTTGAGCGTGTTCATGCTGACATTTTAACTGTTTCCAAACTTTATATTTTGAGCGTTTTAACGCTAAACATTAGTACTGCCCCCGACATTGCTGCTTTCGCTATGTGTCCTTTCTATGGAGTGAGCCCTAACTGTCAAATGCTATTCGAGGACACAGTGTGTGGCGTTCGCAGTGCAGTAGAAAAAATCCTTCTGCTGCACTGCAAGCGTCACTAGTAGTGTGACTACAAGGTTTGACAACGATGGATTTTGGTGGAGAACGGCGTTCCACCATACACTATAAAACAATAAAACATGTAACAACCTAAAATCCAACCATTAAGTAAAACTTTTGTAACCCAAAACATTTTAGGAAATCAGACTGACCTATAACCAGCTGCATCTGCCCAGTGACTAGTCAGGGTGACCCTGAAGTGGGGTGGCAGGACAAATAAGTAGGTCTGATTGGGCACCATGGTGGTGCTGCCTGCCTGAACTCCTTAGACCCAATAGACTACTATTGGGCTGTGGATTAGGCCACTGCAGGGTATCTACCAGGGCCACTGCTTATCCTTTAGACCTGAAGTACAGTAGCTAGTGAGTCCTGTGGGAGCCTTCCCAGTTCAGAATCTGGATGCTTAGCTGCTACATAAGTTGCCTGCAGCTGTTGTTCATGGGGATGAGGCTATGGGGGTGGCTAGTATCTCATTTAGGAGGTCTGGGTGGGGGATGCAGTTTTGCAAGGGTGTGTAACATCCTTATGCAGGATCTGATTTGGCTAAACCCTCCCTGACCCCTCCTACCTGGAACCCCTCTTTCTAGGCTATATGCAAGGCTACTATGTAAGTCTATCCTCAGTCCTCCTCGGCTCTGCCAGAAGAGCACTCGAGGAAAAGGGTACTATTTTGTGCATAGTCTTGGCACTTAAGGAGGATGGGAGAGGGCAAGTCCATACTGCTTCACCCAGTGAGTCCCAGCTAAACTCAGATAGTGTTTGTAGTGGCCTGTGTGTGTGTGTGTGTGGGGGGCAGGTGGACCCTGTACTCCCTTGGGTTGTGCACTGGATAACTCCCCATTCACAACACAGCTTGAGGTGAACATATATACATATACAGAACATTAGCACTGGAGCCATTTGCTGCGAGTTTGAGCTGGAGGGGTGCAAGGCAGACCAGAGTAACCTGCCATCCTCGAGGTAGATGGTGATTATTTTATTTATTTATTTGTATCTAGGATTACAATACACCTTTCAGCCAAGGCTCTTTTACAAATGTTCCACAACTGAAACAGTACAATACAGAAAATAAGGAAGCATAACAGGTTAATAATGGAAGAAGAACAATGCAGTAGACAGGATAAGCTGTACTAGTGTGAGATACCATAGAAGAAGACAGGGTAAAATGCAGGATTGGAGAGAGAGGAGAGGTGGGATAAGGGGACAATAAAGGGAGGAGGGTACACAAGGGAGGTAGGAGCAGCCAGAGGCATTGTCAACAACACAGAGCAGAAAGTGTCATAGTTAAACATAACAGGGAAGTGCTTGTGGAGGGAAGGAGGGGAAGGCAGGAAGCAGGATAAAGGGAGAAGGGATAATTTAGGGAGGAGAAGCACAGTGAGTGGGCAGGGGTGATTATAGTAACAGTCACATGTGCTAGAGGCAGTGAGATGAAGGTGGAGCTTGGATTTGAATGAGCCAAGTGTGTGAGTGGAGGAGATGTCAGGGCTGAGGCCATTTAGCCAGCTAGGTCCCCTATGGGCAAAATATCTTTGACCCTGGGAGGTGCAACAGCGGGGATCTGGAGGAGCTGAGATTCAGAACCCTGGTGTTTCAAGGATTCAGGCATGGATGCAGTAATGCTTGGACTCCAAGAGGGTGAGGCCATGGCAACTTTCTTTGCCATGGTGCAAGTTGGATACTTAATGCAGTTGGAGAGTTGAAGCCATCCAGATTGAGCATACAGGTCACACATATGTGTGAAACGGTGAGCACCAGAGAAGAGTCAACAGGCCTTATTGAGGGATGTCGATATTCGCCTGAGGGCAGTAGCAGATGCAGAGCTATAGATGATTAGTCCAAAATCAATGATGAAGACCACAGAGCTCTGGATGGCGATCTTCAACTCTTCTGATGTAAGACGTCGTCTGTGCCAGTATAGTAGGCCTAGATGTGTGTTAGCAGCTTTGGCAACACCATCAATGTGGGACCCATAGGATACATTTGAGTCCAGAGATATCCCAAGGTAATTAAATGACTGCACCTGCTTGAGGGTGTTTCCAAGGCTAGTTGACATAGTGGGGGTGAAGCCTATACTTGTTGTGAGGGCTGTTAAAAGCATTGCCTTGGTGAGTTATGGGGAGGGGTATGCTAAGTGCATGCCCAACATAGCAAGTGCAACTTCAAGCAGCTCCACCAATCCCTCTTAAACAATTATCCTTTCCACATCCCTAATTCCCTCACAAACTCTCCCCAAATGGCACTATACTTATCTGAGCTGAATAAATCAGCTGTCACTTAGGCAGCATGTTGTATATGGTCTGCTGGTGTAACTCTTTCTCTCTTCCTAGGCCTATCTCGTCACATCTTGGCATGGGCCTATAGTGTTGTTTGGGAACTCCGGCTCAGGTAGGAGTTCCTCTTCAACCATGGTGGCCCAAGATTGTAGCATGGGGCTGACGTCCTTGTCATCTGGTGGAGGAAAGAAGGCTCCATCTCCAGATCATTGTAGCTCTCCCACCTTGGTGAGGCCCTGCTGGAGTGGGGCAAATGGTTCTAGGAGAAATAGGGCCTAGTAGTCTCTGAGTCCTGATTCTCCTCTCTACTTCCAAGCTGGTGTTAGGCTCTCCTTTTCACTCTCTGTCCTGGGTGGTCCCTTCTTGTATTCCTAGCTTGCTGGGGCCTTTTGTGATTCCTGGCTGGTAGGGACCAGAACTCCTGGGTTTATTCATTCTGCTGGTTCCAGTTGCTGGGACTCTGCTGTGATTCTCTTCTCCTGGTGATGGGTGCAGGCCCTGGCTTCTTGGTGAAGTGTTCCTGTGGCCTGATGTAGGGCTAACATTCTGCCTTGTCTGCTGGGGCCAGTTCTTGTTAAAGAACTTCATGATCACCTCCGGGTGCTGAATCAAGTGTGTTGCCATTATGGGAGAGTTTCAGCACTGCTGGGTATCTTAAAGCAAATGGGATCCTTAATTCATGCAGGCATTTCTAGAATCTATGAATATCTTTCTTTTGTGGGCCAGATCCCTGGAATAATATTGAAAAATTAGTACTTTGTGCCCATTCCATTCCGGGGACCTAGCTCTCTTGCTATTGCCTGAATGGCCTCCTTTTCAGCAAAGTTGAGGATTCAAGCTGTAATTGGCCTGGGTCTTTTCTCATCCATGGCCTGGGTTGCAGTGAGTGGTGGGTCTGCTCGATTGTCGAGACAGGTACGACCAGGTAGATGCAGAATCCCGGGAGGTTTTCTGTAAAAGTCCACTGTTCTTCCTTGCTCACAGCCCTCTGGAAAGCCCAGGAGCCACAAGTTATTGCAGCAGCTCCTGTTTTCTAAATCATCAAGTTTCTCCTGTAGGGCCCTGATTTGGTGGCCCTGCTCCTTGAGGGTGATGCAGTGATTGTCAAGAGTCTATTCATGAACTGCTATTTTTGTTTGATTTGGCCTATCCGAAGGTCCAGATGGTGCAAGGTGAGGGTGGTGTTATTTGATGCGAGGGATACTTCTTCCATCCTCTGCATCAAAGAGACAAACATGTCCCATATGGAGGGTTCCGGGTGCGCCTGTTACCAGCACTATAGGACGCCATGCGGCTTTTCTCCAATCTAGAGGGTGTCGGTGTGGAATGTCAGCTGGACTCAGAACAAAGCAAAGAAAAAATCACTGCAGCAGCAGAACAGGTTTGTAATGGCTCCGGTTCAGTTTTACTATAATCCACTTGGGTATCTTCTGTAGATGAAGGATTTAAGGCTCTGGGTAGCACCCCGAGATAAACTAAGCTGCCATCTTATTTGATGCCTAATCCACACCCCAAGACTGCAGTTTTTAATAACGTGGTCAACTATTAGATAAAAATTCTGCTGTCATATCTGACTTCAACCCTCAGGAGACATTTCCAAGTGCAGACTTTAGCCCTTAGCCCCCTTTATGTCCACCAAACAGTCATTACTTGTATCCCTCCATCACACAACAGATGCCATCTCTGAAGTGATGAAATCAGTCTTGAATACCTGTAAAATTGTTGAAGATGCCCATTAGTAGTAACAGCTTGACTGGCTGGCCACCATGGGCAATCAGGTGTTACTACTAGTCGGTCATTTTAATCATTCATTGTTATGAATGAGCCTGTAATTAGCAGAGGGAGGTTGCCACTGTGAGACAATTTTGTTTTGTGCTGGTACTTCCAGACTGATTTTATCCTCGAGAGACAATATTTTTGAGTGATATATGGTGTGGTGGTGGTGGTGGTGGTGGGAGGTGTTAATCACTTTTGGAAGAGGACAAGGGTAGTGGTGGGAAGAGTAACATATTAAGTGATCAGCTCATGACTGACATACAATGTTTCAGGGTGCACGGTAAACAGTTAGCTGAAGGTTTATATTTAATAATGGTGAGGATGAAATTATTAATTTTGAATGTAGTAGTTTGCAGCAGTGGTGTTCCATTAATGTTCTCAAGGGAGATGGGAGTGAACAAGTTGCATTATATGCAAATAATTATACCATCTGCATGCCTGTGAACATACTGTTCAAAGTGCTCATGAATGTGTTCTGAAACAATATTTATCAATTAGATATTGTCAAGTCCAATGTAAACACAGAAGTTTAAACAGATGTAGTCAGTAAAGTCTCATACCTACTAATCCTTAGAGATGCTGGAGACTGGAATCCCCCATAAACAATAAATTAAAAAATGATTGTTATTACACGCTGGAGTCCTGGAGCTGTCAGCAGCTGTAATGGTTTGTTACCTTGATGACTGATCTTGCATTTTGATCTTGGTTGGCTGATGTTGTTCAGTGCCAGTTTATTTCCAACTGCTACTGTCAATATTTGCCAGACAGGGAAGGAACATGGATATTGCACGATGTGGCTCTGCTGCTCAATGTTGTCCCCTGCCTGCCACATGCAGCCATTGCACCCTGTGCCCTGTTGTCTCACTGCTGCCTCCTGCCACTCCAAGAACACCACTGCACCTTAGCATCTTACTGCTGCCACCCCTCCACCCACCACATGCTGCCAAAGCACCTTCTGCATTCTGCTCTTCCCCAGCTGGGATGATGGGCTCAGTTCGCTCCACTCCATGCTCCCATTTACCAACTGACTGCCTACCAGTAACATCACCAGCCAGCACCACTGAACATGTAATACTTGACCAATAGTACGTGGGCTGACATTGGGCTGCTTCATACCCCTGCTGCTCAGCCCAAGTCACAAACATCAGTGGCCCCTATTATATTTTTTTCCTGCATTGGGCACATGGTGTGCCTGGGTGCCTGTTGCCTGGCCAGGACTCCCACACCTGTCTTGGATCCAGACCTCTGACCTTTCCCCAGCTTGAGTTAATGTCAAATTGTGTGGTTATTGGGATCTGAGCCAATCGCAGTTTTAATGTACTTTTAGGGTACAGAAGTGATGTGTTTATGTGTATAACAACAGAGGAAAAAAACACATCAGAGCAATCCATAATATCTATTTACAGCCAAAAACATCTGATAGACAAACAAATGCTTTCAACAGTTGAAGAGAAACAATTTTGATAACCTTACACTGTATATTCAGTGTCTGTTGCATGTTTGCATTCTATGTTTCAGACCCCACCTTGGAAGTAAAGGGATGAAAATCATGAGGTGTACGGGACTGTGCTGCATTCAACAAAATGTACAGTATATGAAGGCTTTACTCACTAGCTGTAAACATAGCAGTATTGGGAACTGGAGTAGAAAGAGAACAGAGTCCACAGCAGCATTGTATGGGGAGGGAGTAGTTAGTGATTTGGGACACTGAGTATTGGAATCAGAGGCATAGGACAATGGGATTTGGAATGGGATTAAAGAGTAACGCACATATCTATATTGGGTTAGGTGGTAGCTAGATTGGGGGCATATCGGCATTGTGCACAGGGGTGGTTAGACATAAATTTGCCAATCAGCAGTTGGAACTGGGGTGGCTGGGGAATCAAACCCACAGCAGCAGCATTGTGTACTGGGGTAATTAGAGACTGGGACACACTTGAACATTGGCAATGGGGTTGTTGCAGTTTGTTGCAATGCCACTCTCCCTCATGCTCTCACTTATCTCCCAATTTCTGCCCTTGGTTCTTATTTCATTGCTGATAGTTGGTGCACTCCTACTTAGTTAATTGCTTCAACTTGAATATTTATTTTTTTATTAGAGCTTCAGTTACAATCTTTTCATATGCCACTGTGTTTAAAATGCTGAGAGGAACAATACATCTGAATCTGTGTAGCTGAGACTAGCACATTGCTGTCATTTATTGTACTAAAGTGCTATTACCTAAATATATGCAGAGTAGTACATTGCAAAGAATTGCAACTTATGTAAAACTGTATTACCCATGTCGATGATATAGGGTAAAGTGTCTTGCAGAAGCTTAAATTGCAAAAGCAGGGTACAGCAGTTCCAGACCAACAAGGGTCAACTGGCTGAGTTATAGTCAAGGAATGGCACCATCAAAAATAGTTGAGATGATCTTGACAATCAATATAAGGCTAAAGTACATTCGGAAGAAGACAGGACTGTCAGTGTGTCTTCATTATCCAATGATTGGTATATATAGAACAGAGATATGGTGTTGTGTAGCAAAAGATTCTAATTCTGTATCAATTTACTGCCAATAAGTCCAGAAATAAATGCTATTACCTGATGTAGTGTTTCGGGGGTCATTTATATCACTTTCTTCCAGTTTATACACACTCATTTGCTGGTGATTTAGTCCTATAAAAAATGTCTTAGTCAAATTTTAGTACAAAAGACTGTATAAACTGGAACAGAATGATGATATAAATACCTCCACACACAAACACACAGCTGGTAAGAACATTTATTTTTGAACTTACAGGCAGTAAATGTGTACAGACTGAGTGTCTTTTTCTACACAGCACCATAGATCTATTTTATATATACCAGTCATCTGACAGTGAAGACTAATAGTCCTGCCTACTTTTGAATGTACTCCAGGTTTATATGGATTATCAAACTCATCTCAGCTATTTTTGGATTGTGCCTTCTGTGATTGCAACTCAGCCATGTTCCACCAGAGGTGCAAAGCACAATAGTTCCCTATTGGTATGAACCACTGGCTCATCAAAGAGTTTTACATGGCATATCAGAATCTGAAACTATGATGAACCAATGGTTCATACAAATAGGGAATAACTGGGCCTGTACTAAAATGTTTTATGAAGCCTTCCTCTCCTTGGACATGTCATCACCCCCGATAAGGGCTAAATCACCAACAAAAGATTATAAAGTGGAACAAAATGATACATATAAATGACCCCACTCTACAAACACACAGCCGACAAGAAATTTTATTTCTGAACTTATAAGCAGTAAATTGGGTACAGACTGAATGTCTTTTCTACCTCAAACCATAGATCTATTTTTATGTATACCAGTCATGGGCAGTGCAGAGACACTGACAGTCCTGTCTTCTTCCAAATGTATGCTAGGCTTATATTTGTAAGGCTAATCTCAGCTATTTTCTGATGATGCCCTACCATGATTGTTTGATGCTGCCTCTTTCCTGGTGCTCCCGCTCATAAAATCGCCATTGGAAATAGTACAGTCTTGAATAGTGATGAGAAGACATGGTTATATGGAAGGCTTACTGACATGACACAGTAAGAAATTGAAAGTGGCTTTTAATTTACATAGAGCAGTTTCACAATGGAAGTATATATTGGGCCCTATTCATGATGGGGCATAGAGTACGTGCAAAAGGCATGCACCCCACCTGAGGGGCTGCGACCCACGGACAGGTGCACTGGTACCGCATTCACAAATGCTAGCCACCTGTCAGCACCCCCATATCATGCAAGTCCATGCAGGGTGGGCGCAGGCGGAGTCACAGACCAGCCAGGCATCCAGTCAGATGCCCAGCATGGGTCTGCCAGTGATCCCTTGGGGCATGCCTGCCAACAGGGAGTGGTAGGACACATTCTCTGGTAGTGGGGAGGGGTGATGGCATGTGGTGCTGCTCGATGGGTGGTTGGCAGCTGTGTCCTGGTGCCCTGTGAGGGGTAAAGGTGTTGTGGGTGTTGGAGGGTGCGCATCACACACCACTGCATGCAGGGGTGGGTGGGTGGCATCAGGTGGCCATGGCCTGTGGCCCTGGTGCTTTGGTGGGCTGCTCACCCAGTCCTGCAGGTGTGCACAGGCTGCATAAGAGGTTTACAGCTGGGTCTCCCTTGTGTACCTTGTGTCCCCTATGCACCCCATGGCCAGCATTACATGCCTTAGTGCGTGCTGCATAGTGCGGCCTGCCCTTGCCTGCCCCAGTCGTTGCTCATCGTGTGGCCAGTCGAGTTGGGCACATATGTACTACATGCCCCTTCATACATCCCACATGGAGGTGCAGTTGGTGTGGGGTGGCTACTCACCCCAGATATTGCGTAACTACTCTGCACCATTCATGCATAGGGCTCCATTATTTTTAGGTAAACTGACAGCCTAATTCTGACATACACAACATATGACCACAATCTTTAAGAACCTATTGGTTTGTAGACTTCCAATACAAATGGGCTGTAACACACAGAATCAGTTGACCCAATGCTAAATGCTATCAGTACTAACTACCCTTACATGAAATACATCAATGCACATGTCTAGAAAACTTGACAATGTTTAAAATGTTGTTTCTTTCTCCACCTCTTCATCAGGACACATGCCCACTCTTCACAATGTTTATATATATTTTTTGTAATTATAGGGTGCTGTCTTGGAATCTCTGTCTGAACTCTTCAGTGCAGAAAGGGACTAGCCCTCAGATGTGCTTTTTCTTAGACTGGTGAAAAATAAAAATCCATTCTAAAGTTATTTAATTTTATAATTTTGAAAAAATGGTTTCTGAGCATGCTCAGTAAGCACTTCAGGATAGCTGTATGAAATGAAAAAGGAATCCTGTTCCTATTGGAATATTGCTTTTCATTTGCCACCATCTTGTTTCTGTTTTTCAACAACAAAAAACTACAAAATGGACCCCACTGAGAGACACCAACACATCTATCTGGGTGATTGGGACCATCTTAGGTGTAATCTGCACTTCACAGTTGCAGGCATGCCCTAGAATTATTTTTTTACTATTATGAATCATTTTTCGTGACTATGTGATATGAAAAGAGTCCTTTGTATCACAAGTCACAAAAGGATCCTTTTCATGACTTGAGAATCCATGCTTGTCATTGTGATTGCTGTCTCTGGAACTGTAATGTATTTTCCTAGTGTCAAGTTGCACCCCACCCTCAGATCACCATACATCTGGTGTGCAGTGGCACCCCGCCCTCCGATCTCCATCCATTTTTGTTGGTGTCTAGTGGCACCCCATCCACCATCATCCCCTTACAAAAAAAGAAATAGGTCCCTGGTGTCTAGTCGCACTCCCCCACCTGCCGCATCACTGTTCCCTTGTATATAATTATATTCACTGGTGTCTAGTGGCACCCCCACCTGCCGATCACTGTCCCCTTGTATGATATCCCTGGTGGCTAGTGGTATCTCCGCACAAGTCAATTCTGCCACAGCACCTGAAATAAAGAAAACTGTCCTCGTTCTTTTTTTTTTTTTAGCATACAATGGTCTCTCTACTGATCGCCCCACCACCACCACACTCACTCAGCACCAACCACACACACACACCCCTAGTACATCCCCACACACCCTCACTCACCTGAACAGGTCACAGGTTCAAAATCCACTCTGATCAATGACATGTCTTGCTGCTGGAACTGGTGACTGCAATATGAGAAACTAAGTGTAACACCCTTGTTCCCAGGGTTACTAGAATCCAGTTAGAATCAGTGGTAGGCAGGTAAGGCAGCTAGTGAAATGCCAGTTAAATGGATTTCACTCTGTCTCTCTGTTCTCAGTCTCAGCTGAGCTCTGGAGGCATGATGTCATTTAGAACTGTCGCAGCAGCATGAGCCACACTGGCCAGCTGCTAGGGAACTAACTTTAGAATGTTAGTCAGTAGTCTGTAGTTGGAGTTCCAGGAGGAGGCTGCAGTTAGGCAGCTCTTCATTACAGCTCTGTCAGAGAGCTACCTGTTTGTTTTGTTGGAGGTTCTCACCCTAGTGAATGACAACTGGTTCAGTTTGAAGTGGTGAAGATCTTGTCCTATGGGTTTCCTGTGCCCCATCCATGAGGGATGGGGTGAACTCAGGATTCAGGAGTAGTCCCTGATCAGCCTGGACTCTTGAAAGCGGCCTTGTGACAACTGCTCTGTGAGTACTTGCTGGTTTTCTGTGCAAACGTGGGAGTACCTGAAATTTCTAAAGGGCGAATTTCTCTGACAAAGGGACCCTGTCACCTGAGATGTTTCTCTGTAAAAGTGCCTGCCTACATTTGGAGTCCAGTATGTGACTGTCCATGTATAGAACTTTTAATTCTGACACATGAGGGTGTTTTGTAGTATGTTAAGTTTGATATACATTTAAGACAACATCTACAGTTTTCTACAGTTGTGTGGTGTTATTAACCAGATGAATGGCTAAGTATAAGCTTGGAAACAAAAGTGGAGACCCCCATTTGGAGTAACCAGTTTACCTCTACGGGTTATGAAGGGCACCGTTCTTTTCTTCAGTGCAATTGGCCAATGCCTGAGAAGAGTGTTTACCCTTGGATGTGGGTTGTTTCAATTCAGTTTACCCCAGTATAGAGTTCTGAAAGTTCTGAGCCTGTATGTGCTCTTTTGTGGTTGTGTGTACCACCTTTACTCCTATGAAATATGGGAAATGTACCAGTATCTGAATGGATGTGCCAATTTCCAGTTGGAACCAGTGTGTTCACCAGTGTGTGTTTTCTTCAGCCTATGCCTAATGGGAATTCAGGAATGTCTGTATCTCAGTATCTGCATTACCAGTGTGTAGCCTATGGGGTTCCATCTTTGCTTTGTGATTATTCCTACTTTGTTAAGTGAATGAAAGCCACACTCTAGAATCCCAGCCTGGTTTGGACAGTAATGTTATTGTTTCCTTGTGCCTGGAGTTAGTTGGGTGACCCTGTCCAGAAGTGCAAACCTAGCATAGTCCTGAGCAAGCGTTTTCTCCCAGGGACCGGGTTGTGGCCATGGCAATTGGTCCCTACCAGGTGTGTGCCAGGTAGTTGCCACACTTGGTTGTCTGTTTTGAATAACAGGCTAGTCCACCTTGTATATGGTGGCCTTGTGGTGGTTTCTCTTTAAAACCTTTCTTTACATGTAAACCCCACCCTATCTTTAACCCCTAGATGATGTGCTGAGAGGAGAAGCCCTGCTAGTTATACAAGGGGACCGTGGGGGTTCCATAAGGTAAATGCGGTTCATTTCATTTTCATTTCATTTCATTCTTTATTTTAAAAGGCACTTTCTCATAACCAAAGTGCCTGTACAATACATAAAACAATGAATAAACCAAATTTAAAACTAACATAAATCATTAAAAGCTATACTAAAAGATGTGTCTTCAAAGCTCCTTTAAAGCTTAGGACAGTCGGACAATTTCGCACCTGACAAGGTAGAGAATTCCACAGGGTCGGGGCCATAACTAAAATGATCTAGCCCTGAAGTTTTAAATGAACCTGGGAATCTCTAGCAATCCTAGTCAGTGGATCGGAGGGGCAGGGAGGACAGTAGGGCACAGGAGCTCTTTCAGGTAAGTAGGTCCCTGATCATGTGGGCTTTATGGGTCAGCAAACTGACCTTGAAGGTGATTCATGGAACACTGGCAGCCAATACAGTCCATGGAGCACAGGCATTATATGGCTGGATCTAGAAGATCCAGTCAACAACCTAGCCACTGCATTTTGCACTAGCTGCAGATGGCGAAGTTCAACCCGATAGCCCCAGGTAAAGGAGTTGCAATAGTCAAGGCGGGAGGTAATGAAAGCGTGGATCAACGTTGGAAGATCCTCTGAAGAAACCAGGTGCTTCACCCTGGTGATGTTCCTCAGATGGAAAAGGAAGTTTTGACCACCGCTGACACCTGAGATTTAAACGTCAGCGGTCATCAAATATTCGCCCAGATTCCGCGCACCCTGGTCTGAGGTCGTCAGTTGGAAGCCCCAAAGGCCATAAGCGAGGCGATCCATCCGCAAACCTGCCTCACAGCCACCCCTTTGTCCATGACCAACACCTCAGTTTTCTCCGGTTTAACCTCAGCCAGCTCCCATTCATCCAGTCTTGGATCTCGGCAAGGCAGTTATTAAATACCGAAAAGGCAGCATCCTGGCCAGGCACAAAAGACATATACAGCTGGGTATCATCTGCATAACAGTGAAACCAAAACTGTATCATCTAATAATCACTCCTAACGGCAGCATATACACCGCAAACAACATGGGCACTAGAATAGAACCCTCACGGTACCCCAGAGGATAGGGAGACTGATGCCGAGGAAGAAGTTCCAGACACCACCCTCTGAGTCCCACCCTCGAGGTAAGATCGAAACCACCTGAGGACCATATCAGACAATCCACAGATGGACCGCAGATGCTCTAACAGCACACCATGATCAACAGTGTCAAATGCTGCAGAGAGATCGAGAAGTACCAAGATAGAACAGGTCCTCACGATCTCTCGCTATTAGAGGTCATTTAGTACCCGAACAAGTGCTGTCTCGGTACTATGCCTTTTCCTAAATCCGTACTGGAAGAATCGTAGACATTGTTGTTGGTCAGATGACCATCCAGCTGCACTGCAACAACCTTCTCAATAACTTTACCCACGAAGGGTGGTTAGAGATGGGTCTGTAATTTGCTAGACAATCTGGGTCTAAGGAGGACTTCTTCAATAGAGGCTTAACTATAGCCTCCTTAAGAGGATCTGGAAAGATCCCCTCTCCAAAGACCTCCAGACTATCGAAGGCAGGACTAGGCCGATTTTATCCACACAATCTACTAAGAGATGTGTGGAGCCAGGGTCCAAATCACAGTTGGTCGGTGATCGTCGGATGATCATCACAATGTCATCGATTGTGGGGAGGCTGAAGTCAGACCATGCAAACTGGGTGTTCGATATCTCCTGCCGACCATCACTACTCCCATTGGAGGGAAGAACGGATATCCAATCTGATTTTGGCAACCTTACCTGCAAAGAAGAGAGCAAACTCCTCACACCGTTCTGGAGAAAAAGCTCTTCTGGGCTGAAGACAGACTGGATTGCACAGTCTGTCCACAGTCTGAAAGAGCTGAGCTGGTCTATTCTGTGCAGCCGCTATCTCTCTGGACAGGAATTCTGCCTTCTTATGAGAGATTGCAGATTTATAGGCCATATAATGGTCCATCAAACTAAGTTTGTCATCATCCAAACCGGACTTCCGCCACCTCTCCAGCCTTCGTCCAACCCTCCTCAACTCCCTCACGGTCTCCATCGAACCAAGGAGACCTGGGACGAAGTGAGGAGGATGAACACGAACAGGTGCAGTGGAATCCAGGGCCCTGTCACGCCTTATAAGCACGTACCAGGTCCCTGGATCCGAGCAATCTATCGGTAGGCCGATAGGTCCAGCACTGCCATCAGGTCATTCGGGACACACCTCTTAAAGGGTGGTACCAGACCATCTCCGAAGGGCTGACCTAATAGGGTGGCCTCAAAACTGAACCTAATGGAGTGATGGTCGGACCATCTGACTGGTTCCAACACCAAGTCAGATATCCCCATCCCCAGAAGGAACACCAGGTCCAATGAATGTCCACCAATATGGGTCGAGGAGGAAATAACCTGTGTGAAGCCCAGTGATATCATTAACTGGAGGAAGTCTTGACCAAAGCGTGAGAGTTCATCGTCGACCCAGGCATTGAAGTCCCCAGAACCAACCATCTGGGGACCACAATGTCAGGTCGACAATGCAGTCTGCGACTTCCTGCAGGAAAACATTCTCGTCACCTGGTGGATGGTATACTCAGGAAGTATCCTGCACCCCACACCCTCACCCGAGATACACTCAAAGGATCTGGTGACTCCCAATCGTGTACCTCCACCAGGCACAGTTCTGATTTAAACATATGGCAACACCCCCGCCCCTACGATCCTGCCTTGGGTGGTGTATCACTGAGTAACCAGCTGGAACTGCTACGCCAAGACTGGCACAGCATTTTCATCCAGCCAAGTCTTGGTGATGCACGCCAGGTCAGATGACCCGACAAAATCAGCTATAATAGCCGTTTTGTTTTTAATAGACCTGGCGTTGCACAACACTGCCGAGTAGGATGAACCTCCGGAGATGACCGCCTTACCTGCTGATCATAATCAGAACCCTTGGGTGTGGGCACCAAACAGGAGATCCCTTTCCTGTGCCCATTTTGCCCCAGGGTGTCTCCTTGATCCCACTATCTCTATCTGCCCGCTCCTTTTCATCCCCCAGGCCCAGCATCAGCCCTCCTCCTCCTCATAATCTCCAGAGCCCTACATCTTCTTTAGACCCCAGGTGACGGGGGCAGGAGAAAGGAAGAAGGTCCCTGAGCCTAGAGGGGAATAATACCCGACTGTCCTATTATCATTCCAGCACATAATTAACTCCACAGAGAATCAACAATTATAAACCCCACTCAAACTTATATAAATAACTACTCTACAAAATTTACCAACAATTTTAAATAAATCTAATAAACACAACACTCAAATATCAAAATATAAATACAACATCTATTAACAAAATATACCCTATCAATGTGTGTCAAAATTGTGCTATTAAGTTATCAAAACGCTTTATTTTCTGCCCCCACCCACAGTACTCTCACCACTGCAGAGGAAAGGAGCTTTCCACACTATACAAACCCCTAACATAAAATTTGGCCCATAACTTAAAAAGTCCCTTAGCCTAAAGCCAATACCACTATTTCCTTAAAATAAAAATAAAACAAGAGTTCCAAGGTCTTTTGTGTCCACAAGTATGTGCTCTCACCACTTCAGTATGGTCCAAACTTTTGTCAGTCTCCTCTCACGAGGCTGAAACAGTCACAGTTGAACTCGGTTTTAAATTTCCCAATGTCTAACACACACTGGCCAGAAACAGAGAAAATTCAAAGATACATCACCAAATCAAGCGGTCCACACAGTTCCAACTTGCTTCAACGTTTAGGTTTCTTAGTCACAAGAATCCTGCAGGATGGAGAACAGACAGATACCATGTATATTTCCATTGCAAATTCTGTTGCAGATTCCGGTTCAATGGGGTTTTCAATGTTGATGCATAACTTAGCCATTTTGGACACTTTGACACCAAATGTTTACATAGCCTTTTGGGGACCCGCCTCATGAACACTGTGACTGTCATTATGGAACTCACTTTGTGAAATTCACCTTTCAAGTGGGATTTGAAAATGTGTCCTGCCCTTATTAATGTGGGCGGAGTCATAAAAGGCGATATTGAAAATTTGTGGTTAAAATATGTAAAATTGCAAAGTTATGACCATTCATTACAATTTTAGCTATGCATGCTCATAACTTTGGAAATTTTAAAGAGTTTGACCACAAATGTTTAATATAGACTTCTTATTACGCATCTCAGGTAAGTCACAGCTGTCATTTTGAAATCCTAGTCAAAATAGGTTTTGCATCTGTGGCACAGAATGATGTTGCAGTTGCTCAAAATTACATTTTGGTGGGATTCAAAATTTTCTGTACCAGGTACAGGAGGTGGGGTAATAAGATGGCTATGCTGGCAATTTGGTCACTGTGGTCCTATAAATGGGCCTGGAGGCCCTTCCACAGTGACATACATATATGCATCTATGGGGAATGGGAGTGCAGGGCCTGAAGGGCCCTGCACCCCACAGACTAATTAGGATATGATTACTCTTATCTCAAAACTATAGATAGGTGGGGAGTGCAGGACCCAGAGGGCCCTGTGCTTCCACAGCCAAATAAGGCTACGATTACATGATCTCAAAAAGAGAAATTCTTTGCAAAGCTACATTAATGCATCAGTTAGGTTTATATCAAACCATAAAAGGAGGGAAATGTGACTTTAGGGTTTCCAATTCTAACACCCCACCCCACCTATACACTAACAGGTGTTAGGGGCATGTAGGGGTCATCAACCCTATTGCTCACCTCATTCTCCTGTACTGTAACCATCTCAGCTTATTTACTCATGGAATGGGTCAGCGTTATTGCAGATTATCCCAAGACATGCCCTGATGCCTGTTGCTGTGTGCAGGAGGGGTGGGATGTTAGGTCAGAAACCATAATGTTGTAGTTCCCTCCTTTTAGGTCTTATAACAACCCTCACTGATGCATTAACATAGTTATATTGTATGTATGTATGTATGTGTGTGTGTGTGTATATATATATATATAATATATATATATATGTATAGATATACTGTATATATAGCCTTCTATGATCATTATGTTATCTCCTTTGACGTCCGATCTCTATCATTTCTACATCAAAATTATCTCTTACTAACCTGTTAAAAATCTTGATCTAAATGCTTCACCTGGTTTTATTTTTAACTGACCATTCTTTCTGATTAAATTCTTCTGACTTTGGGCTGGCCGCTGGTGCAGCAGTAGTGCTACTGTCATGCATTTCAGTGACCCATGTTCAGGGCAACAGGTTACTGAGGGCCAGCAAGGAGGAGAGGGATCAGTGCCCACTGGTCCGCTTCTTCTCCGGGGATGGTGGGCTGCAGACATCACTGCAATACTGCCACCTGGGGAACTCAGGTGGAAGGTGCAGTTGGAGGCAGCAGAAGTGTTGGGAGGGGTGGATGTCAGCCGAGGGCCAGCGCATAGGCACGTCTCACCATGCCTTTGTCTCATTGGCCCTTCTAGTGTGCTGATGTCCACGGGAAGAAAACCAAGAAAAACACCCCTCAGTGACGCCAGTAGATGCTGTCATAACTCTCCATATTAAAAATATATTTTCACTTGATCCTGTGTTTCTCATCATCATCTGAGTTCTAACATTTGGCTTTTGACTACTGTAAGCCACTTGAAAAAGGAGTTTATCATCATCTCTGATTACTCGTGGCAAAAATAATGTCCTTGATCATTGTCAGTCTGATTATAAAATCTTTTAACAGCACTGAGACTTCCTTCTTAGAGTAGGCAATGACAGCCTTCTTTCATTGGACCACAGGTCTTGCTCCCTCCTAGTCCTCTTCTACTGTAGTGCAACTTTTGACAATCTACAGTATTTTAACTACCTTGAAACCACAGGTGGCATATGTTGTGCTTTGTCTTTGTTCAAATCTTCATTGTCAAATCATTCCATTTTCAGAGGCTGTGGCATCATAGCCCATCATTCACAGTCATCTGTGAGTTTTCCCAAAAGGAGACCTGAGAAGAACTATTCAACACTGGCCTAGGTTTAATATGGAAATGGAACATTTGCAAACTGCTGCTTCTGTCAGAAGCTTCCAGAAGATGTTGCTTGTTGTTTCCAGCCCACATCATGGAAATCCACTTGGAAAAGAGCCTTGGTTAAAGAAGAAGAGGAGGAGGAGGAGGAGGCTCTGCCCACAATGGCTCTGATTGGCTGGCTGTGTTGGTTGGACATGGCCCACTGAAAACTTATGGTTGGGCATGGAAGAAGCGAGGAAGCATCCAGCAGGGGTGTTGTTTGGTACCAATACCACCCCACAATGCTTCTTTACACAAGGAAATGATGATGTCTGGAAGACACTACCTGAGGATGTTATTGATTGTGACAGTAAGACAGCTTTCAAAAATAGAACTGACACGTTTAGTTATGTCATCTAATAAGGTAGCATTACCACTGAGTCAGTGGGAGAGACTATATAGATGTCATGGATCTTTCTGTCAACCAGAACCTGAGTAAACAGAGTAAAAATACAGTTAAACAGATGTACACTGTGATTGAACTGTTTCTATGTAAAACCTTGTAGACACTGTCTTCCTATGGCCCGACATTGCTACACATCTTTTTAATCGAAGAACAATAAATAAACTTGCCTACAAAGGAAGTGTCCTACCCTCAGGAGGCAGGTAGCTTTTACTTATTCCCCACTCCTCTGCCCCAGTGTGTTGACTAGCAGTGCCATGCTTAGTAACCCCACTTCTTGATAACCAGCTGCACAATTCAGTCTCAGCTGTGTTAAGCACACCACTACTTTTTTTTTTTTTTGTTTGACATTTAAAAATTGGACCCAACAGTATTTGTTGACCGGTAAGTGACTAGACAAATCCTGCCAATTTCAAGCACGACCTGGGGAGGGATACAGATGAATGCCAACTGACCTTGAACCAGATTAAACTGTTGGTGGTATTTTTCTCTTTTGATAAGTTGCCATGGGATCTTTAACAGCCACCTGAACTACCACCAATCCAGGCAGATGGAACCTCGGTTTAACGACTCATCCGAAAGACGGAATATTGACTTGAGGTGAGGAAAATAATGGGAAAATATTGACCTTGACTGATAATCTATTATCTGACAGTAGATATAGTGCCAGAAGCTTAACGCTGAGGGCAATATGACCTATAAAGTTCATGCTAAGGGTTCTGCATTTTCCCACTATGTTCTGATACAACACTGGCCAATATCTGTTTTATTAAACCTTTCCCAAGTCATGAGAATTAGAATGGGCAACAGTCAACAAAAAGAAAAAACACTATTGCAGAATTCTAATGAAGTATTGCTTGGCTCTAACAAACATCTGACTAGTTGTAACAAACTATTGCCTAGTTCTTTGTTTTCAACTGGGTAATAATTCAAAAACTGGGTATGTCATGTAACTGACTGGTTCAATCAAAGACTAAGATTTTTCATAGGTTTATTACTTTCAACTAGATAATTTGTCACAGCTAATGTCCAATAACTGGACATGTAGCAGGAACCACCTTAGTAAAGGGTGATTCAGTCAGGAGGCAGAGCTTGCCAGCCAAAATGAAAGGAGCTTAATTGTACCTCAGCAGTGCCAGGACCTCTTATCTTCTAGCATCTATCAATAGCAGGCACATTCTAATAAACCAGACCTCCATCATTGGGTGCAGCTCATGAAGGTGAACATTTTGATATCACAATTATTAGCTTGGACACAGTTGGGAAGATAAAGGACTAAGTTAAAATGTCATCAGTTTAATCATGCCTGTGGCCTGCTGCGCTTCTAGAGTCTTGTATTTTCCCTCTGCAGCAGCTGTATGTAATCACCAGAGAGGAGCACAAGTAATTTACAAAACATGACCCTGCTGCAACTCTCTAATTTAGAAGCGGAAGTGTCAAAATAACTTTGTTGTTAATTAAAGTCCTGCAAGACACTTTGGAGTTAAAATCCACCACTACCAGTACTAAGAAAGAGATGGAAAAACTCAGCACTAGAGTTACCTCCATGGAGTCTATGGTGAAGCGACAGGCAGAAAACATGCACTCCCACACCTGCCAGATTAGAGAACATCACAGCAAACTGCAATACCTGCTTGACAAGGTTGATGACCTGGAAAATAGAGTGAGAAGAAAAATATCAGGATTATCGGTATTCCAGAGGGAGCGGAGGGCAGGGACATGATGACCTTTCTATGGATCGCATTGTCTACCATACTGAAAGTGAATGTGGTGCCCCACTGAGCTGGAGAGAGCCCACCGCTTCTGGCTCCTAGACCTCACCAGGTGAAAGACCATGTCTCATCCTATGTAAATTTGCCTCGCTACCCAGAGAAAAAATTCTATTTACAGGCAGCCAGTGAGAACAATAACTTGATGTGAGATGTCTGTTGGGTGAAATTTTATCAGGATTTTTCCATTGAGCTATCCAAAAAGGTGGACATATGGCCCAGTTAAGAAAAGACTGTATCGGCTCAATATCTCCGTTGCTAAGGTACTCTGCCCTTCTTAGAATCCACTATAAATTGGAATATATCACATTCAACTCATCCCTTGAAGTGGAGTAATTCCCAGAAGATATCAAGGGCAAGGGTCTTACCCAGGCCACCATAGATCTTCCCTTAGTGGTGAGGCCCTCCATGACATGGATACTTCAGAGGGTCCCACGAGGCAATTCCAGCAGCTGACTCAGCCCACCTCCTCCAAATCCAACAGCCAGCAGTGGCACCAGGTCCAATGGGGAGACAAAGGAACGAGCAAACAGGGGCACCACAGTACGCTCTCCCTCCCCCACAAGGCAATGTCCAGAAGTCACCAGCACTGGCAATGAGTTTCCGCAGCAACAATACCTCCCCGGAGACATGCCAGTGAAAATAAGCAACCACTTGAGGCCCTCAGGAACTGATGCCAGTGGCCCTAGACCTCACAAACTCTGTAACTGTGCACTCCTCTGCAGGGTAGGTCTCGCATCCTGAGGATCCCATCACAGACTTGGCCCCAGTCTACAAGGAGCAGGCTTGACTGTATTACTGAGTCCCTGAGGAGCTGTCAGCCTGCTCGCAACCAAAGCCACCCAAAAGTTGCACTGAAGGATGAGATGTCCGATGTTTCTGCTGAAGATGCTTGCTACCTAACTCATGGCTGACTTTGATCTGTGAGTAGCACTATAAAATGGTTCATTAAGGTTATTTTATTCATTCTAGTTCAAAGCACTTTTTAGGATTTGCAATGCCGCAACTGCCATGTGTTTAAATGTCGAGTGCATGGTAGGCGCTTCTAGACTAGCTTACAGAGCTTAGATGTTATAATAAGCTCTTGGAAGGGTCTCTTAGGTTAATGCTTTAGCCATTTATGCATCCAGGCTTGCTAGGAGAGGGGGCAATATGGTTTGATGTTACACTTCCTCAGTCTCCCCGTTGTTCATGCATCTGTGACTGCTGCCCGAGTTTGGTAAGGCAGGTGCTATGTATGGAGGGCCTCGCCACCCCGAGTAAACATCAATTAGGTTTAAAGTATGAAGGTTGGCATGAGGGAGTATCTCTCCCTCCTACAATGAGCCCTTCAGTCCCACTCCACAGCCCCTCAGCAGTCCCTACATAAGGGTAGGGCACTACAAGATGAGCACCCTCAAACCAGAAGGATATTGAAGTAATGTGATGTAATGTTGTGCTTCTCTGCTGCACTGGGGATTGATGCATAACCAGGCTGCATCCACTGGTACTAAGCCAAGACCCTGAAAGTTAATGACAGGCCAACAATATGGCAGGGCTTAATGTATGGGGATACTGCTGACCATGTAATGACTGGATGATCGCCTGCAGGGTCCACCTTCAAGTACCTGGTCCCCTTCAACACATCTTCCTGGTTCCGATTTACTTTAGCTCAAACTGCTATCAGGTATTGCGATGCAGTGACAGCAATGTGGCTCAAGACTGAACTTGTAGTGTAGCGCTCTGCAGTCCCTACATGGAGGTTAGATGTTCTAATGAGCTTCTGAAAGGGTCTTCCATGTTATGATTTCCACAGTTTTTCTTTGTGATCATGGTGACTGTAGGATGGGGGGTATTATGGTTTGATTTTATGTGTTCTGCTCCCCGCTGATCATGTGGCAGCGGCTGTTGCCTGATTTTGATAAGGTACTGCAGGATAAATGTAGCTTCCAACCATCCTTGAATAAACATCAGGTTGTTTAAAAATATGGTTCAAGTGATGGCTCAGGAGTAGCGCCCCACCATCCTACAGTGAGCCCTTAGTCCCACTCCTTGGTCCTTCTGCAGATCTTACAAAAGTAAAATAACCATCCACATTCCCCTCTCCTCCAGCTTCAACTCAACTATATTGCCCTTTTAGTGATAACCACCTGGAGTTTGTAGTGATACTCAACCCCACATTTATACAAGCTGCTCACCTCTACTGGTGGCATGGAGTCCTGGCCTGCTGGATCCAACCCCAGTAGGTATTTGGTAATATGGATACTGGGAGTAGCCCAGCCCTTAAAGAAGACCCTCCTCCTCGGAGTGAGTTTTTGGGCCATTGGTGAACTGATGGACAATCGGCTCCCCAGGCCTTATCAGTTAACTCATACTCTATTAGTTCTCTTATTGTTTCTAACGTTGTTGTTTGCTATTATCATTGTTAATGCAAAAGATGTGCTATTTTTCAATTTCACTAAATGCAGCAGTTGGCATGTTTATGGAGCACAGAAATAAAGTGGTTTTGCACTTCAGTAATGCAGCAGTGACAGAAAGCAGCTATGCAACAGTTTATAAGGTACATTTAAGAATCTACAGTAGCTTTGTGCAGTGCAGGCATACCAGGCAAATGATAAATGTGGTTACATTGTTCCTCAGTAGGTGGATTATGGTGCCCACCCCTAATATCCTATTATGTTCTCTTACTGGATCTTCCTTAGTCATGGCTAGTACTCCAGATGTAGTAGCTAAGTCTTGGAATGTCAAGGGCCAAACTCCCCTATTAAATGGAAAAAAATGCTGGCTCAACAAAAATTAAAACCCAAATAGCATTTCTTCAGGAGACCAAACTCAGTAAGACAGAAGCCCAAAAATTATAAAGGAACTGGGTGGGTGGGAAGCCCATAGTGTCTCTGGGTCATCCAAGTGGGGTATCAATCCTGTTTCATAAAATCTGCAGTAACTTCCTAAGGAAGTACAAATAGATAAGGAAGGTTGCTGGGTACTGGTGAGGGCTGACTCCCCATGGGACCTGTTCTACTAGTAAATATCTATGCCCCAACACAGACTCATCTGAGTTCTTTAATATAATCTCTCAAAGAATTTTAGACTTATCCTATGACAACCTGAAACTTATTATAGGGATGATTTCAATCTTATAATGGATTTTTTTAGACAGGTCCAGTGCAAAGCCAGAGCCTCACACCCAGGCCCTCTGCACCCAAAAAGACCTACTTTCTGTACACCAGCTCTCAGCCATTGGGAGGCTCACCCACCCCATTGATCGTTACTACCCCTTTTCCTCCAAACCCAAAGTGATGGCTAGCTGGCTGAACTATTGGTTCACATCATCTACTATAACTTCAGCTACGATTGACATCTCAGTTGCCCTCTATATGTGTCAGACCATGCCCCCTGGTTCTAAGCCTCCTTACAGTACCTCAGGAACACAGATCTCTGCTATGGAGGCTGGACCCTCTGCTACCACAGGAAAACAAGTTCACTAAGTGGCTACAAAATGAATCTGAGCTATACTTCCAAGACACTTCTAGGGGGTCCACCTCAGCATTCGGGGCATGGGAGGTTTACAAAGCCACTATAAGAGGGGGTATTCTAAGCTATGCCACCCACAGACACAAGCAGCATGAGAAGGAAGCCACATGATTAGAAAAGCAACTTGACCAATTAGAAAAACAATATAAAAAGATCCCCGGTCCTGAACAATTCAGCTAAGCTTATCAGAACTAATGGCTCTGAGACTTCAGCTCAACACCCTAACTACTAGGAAAGCCAAACTCCAGATCCTGAGAACTCAGCACAAATACTGGGTCATGGGGGAAAAGGCCTGCAAATTACTAGCATACAGGTTAGAGCAAAACAGGCAGAAAGGCACATTCCTCACCTTAAAAGCAAAACTGGGAGTCCCACCTCTTATCCGAAGAAATAAACAGGATAGTGGCAGAATTCTACAAAGATCTTTACCCTTCCCAGGCTAAATGGGACGCCAACAGGTATAATGAATTTATAGCCAACCTCCTCCTCCCCAAGCTGTCCCCCAAGTAAGAGAAGAACTAGAAGCCCTGATCTTGACAGTGAGGTCTCCACTGTCATCCAACTAATGGCACCTCATAAAGCACCAGGAGGGATGGATTCCCAGGAGACTTCTATTAATTAACAAGATAACTAATTGCCCTCACACTTACCCATATGTCACAGACAGCCCATACAATAGGAGAGCTCCCAAGCACATTAAAAGAAGCCACAATTACTGTGCTTCTGAAAGGCAGCAAGGATCCATCGCTTCCATTGGCTACAAACCTATATCGTTAATAAGCGCTTCATCCCAAGGTCCTAGTCAAAGTGCTGGCTATGAGACTTGAAAAATCCTCCCACAAATTATCCACCCATCACAGGCTGGCTTTTGTTAAGGGAGGGCCAGATCGAACCATCTTTGTACCCTACTTCTGATAATGCAAACCACTGCTGCTATCCCACTCCAGCCGCAGCAGTGACTATCGACTTTGAAAAGGCTTTTGACTTGGTGGAGTGGAATACCTGTACGCGGTCATGAACAGCTATAACTTTAGCTCATACTTTACTACCTGGATCAGTATCATGTATAACAAGCCTAGAACTAGGGTCCTCATGAATGGTACTATGTCTGACCCCTTTCCCTATACAGGGAATGAGACAGGCTGCCCACACTCCCTCTGCTGTTAGTGCTTGCAATGGAACCTCTGCCACTGCGATTAAGGCCCACTCAGGAATTGCGGGAATAAGAGTAGAGAGGCTTAATTCCACATGAAACTATATGCCAATGACTGTTTGATTTTAACAAGTGATATAACGCAGAGCCTACCTCACATTCTATGCACACTGGACTCATTTGGGGCATTCTTAGGTTTAAAATTAAACATATCCAAATCAGAGTTTCTCCTTAAATAGCCACACCTCACCAGCTGCCTTGAGTACTTTAGGACTCCTATGGGCTCTGCAGGGATAAAATATCTAGGAATCAAGCTCACCCCAATCTAAATGCCCTGATGGATGATAACTTCAGTCCACTATTGGCTAAGTTACAACAGGATGTAGACAGATGGGAACATCTCCACCTCTCCATGGCGGAAAATCGCTGCCATCAAGATGATGATGGCTGCTAAGGCTTATCATCTATTATCCCATCTGCCAATTATAATTTCCCGACAAAGTGGGCCCCAGAAATTGGACGCCTTATGAGCAAATTAATTTGGGTATCACCCCCAGTACAGTACAGTAAAATAAAACTGAGGGCACACTGGACAAGATGGGGATGGAACCTTTCTGACTTCACCTGCTACTCATGCCTTCATCTCAGTCAAAATCTCAAGTGGTATGGGAAACATGACAATGCCCCTGCTTGGCTGGGATAGAACAATCTCTCTCCAAGGAGCCCCACTATCAGCTTTCCTAGGCTTCTTGCTCCCTAAGAAGTATCACTCTCGATTACAATACAGGCCACACATCGAGCCTGGCACATAATGGGGCCAAAAGCAAACCTTTGTTTGAACCCAGGACTAGATGTCCCAATATGGAATAATCCAAATCTGTGTATTGACCATGAACCAATAATCTGGACAGGGTGGGAAAACAAAGATATTACCTCATTTCATGATATACAGACTCTGGGGGCGGTGGACTCATTCCAATCACTGAAAGACAGGTACAGTATATGTCCCCAAGGTAATTTTTGGAGATGTCTGCAAATCAGAAGCCTTTGGCACAAAAAACATTGCAGCTGCTCTACATGTGACAAGGCTAAATTCAAGCCTTGGGAGAGGGTCCGATTCAAAGCTGGATCTCAAAACCAAACGATCTGGCAGGGGTTATCCAAAGGCTTATGAAGGATAGTGGCCTAGACCCATCATTACCTGCCCAAACCAAGTTGCACCATAAACTGGGCACCATGATCTCCGACCACCAGTGGGCGAGGGGTGGGTTATGGCACGCCAAGTGTGTGTGTCCAAAGAAACCTTCTGATCCAAAATAAAATATTACATCTCTGGTACCGGAACACCTATGCAGCTAAGAGCAATGGTGTATATATTACACAGGATAACTGCTGGAGATGCTCTGTACTGAAAGCAGAACTGTTACATATCCTGTGGGAATGTACTTCCTATAATCCTTTGGGTTCAGGTCTTTGTTTAGTGCAAGCACCCTAGGAGTCCCTCACCCCCGATCCCCTACTCTGGATACTGGGAATTTTCCCAGCAGCCCTTAAACTTAGCAAGTCTCGAGGGCTATGACTGATTCAGGCCTCAGTGGAAGCCAAATGACTGATTCTGAAGCATTGAGGACAACCATCATACCAACACATAGACAGTGGTTAACAGTTTGAGTCCCAGGTCTCTTAATAGAATCTCCTGCTATAATAATAGATGTATGCAAAAGTTTCAAGATACCTGGGTCACCTACCTGGAATATATTGCAGCCAATCATTCACTGGACGTGGGAGGTACTTCAAGAATCTACTTAGGCCCCATGATTTTCTCTCCTACCCCCACCTGGTAATTCGGTTTTGGTTTATACTCTGTCAATGCACTAAGGCATATGAATAAAAGATATACAATCACTTTTTCTGGTAACCTCACAAGAAGTGTATGATGGGCCTGCCCTTGATGTTTAAGAACAAATAATGCACGCTGTACAGTATGTATCACTCAAAATTACTGAAATGCCCTATGCTTTTTCACCTAGTGTCTGCATGCATATTGCCATGTTGCTCTCTGTAGCTCTAACAACTGATGTTTGATTCCCTCCTAAATGATAACTGCATACTGCATAACCATACTGTTTATTGCACCTGTATAAAAATCTGAAAATTGCTGTATAAAATGATTAACTGAAAAAATGTGATGATTCAGTCCACATCTGGGCCACCAAGTTGGGAGCGAAGGATTGACAGATGGAGTAGTGGGGGGGGGGCAAGAAAGAAACCAGAGTGAACACTCCCAAACTTGCTCTACTGTGTGAGTATGTTAGAATATCCTATCTGTAAACAGTACCTCATTAGCAGCTAGTCCAGCCCCAGCTCCAGCAAGAGTCTCCTTGCCATGTGGCTCTGGAAATCCTGACCTGTTTAGTTCCAGCAACTTTGCAGTTGTATCCCTCCAGTGGCCTTTTACATATGTGAGGGTGGTCAGCTGAGGCTTTAGTAGGCTACCCGATTAATAACTAGCTTACCCTCCTCATTCTCAAGGCCCAGGATATAGAGGGTTATTAGACATACAAGTGCTGGGGACCTGCCAGCAGTCACAGCAGTCTCTAGGCACCTGCTGCATTTTTCCAAATTTCAGTTGGTGAGCTGGACCTGGGAACTCCTGATAATGCTAAAGTGCCTCCTTACCCTGGCTTATAAGTTGTGCTGGCTCCTTTGAATGACACAGAGTGATGTTAAGAGAAACATGAACTGCCTCTATTGGTGCCCATCCCAGCCATTCCCAGGAGTACCCTCACTGCTTTACCTGACTCTCAACACTTCACAATGATTGGTGCTGTGTACCTGTTGTACCACCTGCAAATTAAGGTTTCAGTCCATTCATGCACATTAACCCCCATTAATTCTGCCCCACAGCACCTGCAATAGATCATCCAATATATTTTCCACTGGATCGCTGGGATCCCATTGAGGCATATTCCTCCAGAGTCATGGTGTGAAAGTTTAAATAGAGATATGCAAGTCTGGCAGAGGGGTAGTGGAGACGTGTCCATTATAGTTTCAGCAATGATGTCAGCCCAGTTCATATTCTCAGATGCATGTCCCCAGCTCTTGAGGGAGCCAAGGACTTTCTGGTCTCTCTGTAGTTCCATCTGAAGAGATGGAACTTGGTTCTTCACTGGAGTTGCCATTGATTTACCTGTGCCTCCAGAAGCCAAACTGGGAGAAAAGCTCAATTAAGACAACGAGGAAGATACTGGTGTTGGCACTCGTGAGCCATGGCTGCAGCTTTTGCTTCTTCTATGGTGAGGTGATCAGGGAACCTTGTGGTTTGATCTTTTCCCTGGTTCGAGCCTTTTTAGTCTTGACTACCTGGCAGCTATTGGCTTAGTAGGTTGTGTTATTGTCTTTCTGTGGAGGAGCAGACCATGCTAGCCATGACCATTAAGTACGGCTCCAGAGCTTGGGTTTTATCCCTCACCTCTGATTACTGCTGAGGGGGGTGGTCAGCCCAGGTCAGCAGCTAAGAATAAAGTTACATGCTTCTTCTGGGTAAACAAAAGCATGCCAAACCCGTTTTAAAAGTTGCTGTTTGGCCAGGTATTTAAGGCCTAAATGGACACCCAGTTCTATCAAATTTTTTCACTGGGCTGCACTCACTTTTCTACCAGTTCCAGCAAATAAATCTTGAAATAAATTTTATGGCTATACTGTGTTAAGTTCTTTTGCTCATTTTCTTACATCCCACAGAAATGGCATTGCATAGGTTCTTGAGATTTTCCTCTGCTTCAGGTGTCACCGGCAGCTGGTACTTTATTACATATTGAAAAGACACCAAGATAGTGGAAAGTCTATTTTCACTTAGAATAAATGGATTTTCCTAATTCTTTGTTGTTTCAAAAACTTTATTTTACTAATAAATAAGTTATAGTGCAAACCAGAACCTCAGCACTTCTATTTTAGGCTTCTCATAAATATCATTCCACAGCTTTATCAAAACTAGATAGGTTTCAAAATTGGCAGTCTTGTTAGGAAATGGTATTAGAAAATAGTTAGATCAAGGGTTTCACCAGCTTGTAGATCTTGCAGCTCAATTGCTTAAATCCATTTCATTGCAGCCATTTGTTTTTTCCAGCTATGTTTACTACTGCCTTTGTCTGTATTGAAAAATATGGTACTGGTGACTCCGTCAGTGGGACACATTACCACATCTTTGGGATTCTCCAAAGTTGCTGGTCTATTGGACCTTAATTAATAAAGTTATTTAAAAATCATACACTACATTTCCTAAATCATTCTTCTCATTGGTCTTGGGGATCCTTCAGGTTGCCCATAAATAACAGTCTCAGTCAATTATATCACATCCTGTTTACTCATGGAGGCCAAAAGTGTTACATTCTGTTGGTTGTCCGATTGCCCCAGCTATTTATAAGGACAGAGACAGTTAAGATTATTCAAGATGTAGAGAGAATAACCACAGCAATACAACTGAGACAGGAGGCCTTTATTGTTTTTGCCAGCCCTGGGACAGCTATATTCTGGGCCTGTCTTCCTTGTCTCAGTAATCTGGGGCCCCTATTTGGAATTGTTCACTTTTCTTTGCTTATTTTCTGGAGGTTCTATGATCAAATTGACCTTTCCACAGATACTTCTAGTTTTGAAATGCATTCAGCTGATCAGAGCAACCAATTAGTTTTTATGTTTCCTGTACATTGACACTGCTACAGTATTTGTTGTTAGATATTTGTAAGTCATTGTTCTTACTGTGCTTACCATAAAGAAGAGTATTGTTCACCTTTGGATTAAGTTATGTGAGGAGAATCAAGTCATCATATTTCAGTGTATCCATTTATGATTCACTACATGTACTGATATTTTCTGTCTCTGTAATGGCTTCAATAAAACAGAGTTGTTAAATAAAAAGAAAACAGGTCACAGCAGTCTTTCCCACCAGCTCAGGGAATCTCATGATATGGAGGTTGTTATGGCGATCTTCTAGAGGTAGTTAAATTTAATTTAGCCCAAATAATCTGCATCTGATCTTCCTTGAATCAATATTCTCAATAGAATCCCACTATTGGTTCTAAGACAGAGGCACTGAGACCCCACAGAAGCATATGTTTTGGCAGGGGGCTGAGAACAGATGCTGGGTCAGGGAAACGGTGTGACCCTGTGTTGTGACGCATGCCAGTCAATAACCATTGTCTACTTCAGTTTTGCTTTCCTGATGTCAAGTGCTCAATGTGGGACTGATGACATCACCTTGGTTTGCCTCTTCATCGCCATTTTTTCTTTGATTATTATTTTCAGAATGCCTACATCATCACGAAGAATGGCGGAAAAGCTCCTCCCTTTCATTTTTATGCTTGTAGTAAGAATATCAGAAATGATGACTAGCTTTTAGTCTGTTTCTTCTGTCTAGGGCCTTGCCATGACATGGACTCCTGTCGAACACACAGAGTCTGTTGCCTGAATATGGGCTGTTGTGTCCCATCATTTGGAGGTAGGAGTCAATGCAGGAGATCTCAAGACAGGACTTTGAAGCATTCTTCCAGGTCCACTTGCCTCTCTTCAGAGACAGCTGAATCACAGAGATCTTCTTCCACCCACTGTACAGGAGGTGTGCTGGAGTCTTCTGTGGTAATGTTGTGTGAGCCATCTGCTTATCTGAGTGTCCAGTGGAGGACTTGCCATGGCCCATTCACCACTGATGATGGGCCACCCTGAAGTCAGGGTCATGGCCTCTCACCTTGTTCACCATTTTGATGATGTCAATGCTGACCCGTCAGTGTCACCATGCCTATTATCAGTTAAGATGATGGTATCAAGGATGACACTGATGCTGGCACTGACTCTAGATCTGATACAGTTTGTTTGGCTATGATGTTTGTGGTGAGTTGCCTGGCTGCTGGCCCTTATTTGTAGATAGTATCATGTTGTATATATGTTTTTATGTAATTATATGTACATGCCAGCATCAGCACAATGGCACATATGGAAAAGACTAGTTTTTTTAAAAGGCTTGACCTTCTTTTGACCTGATGGCAGCTGTTTGGCAGGAACTGAAATTGCATTCCTAGTTTTTTTGACAGAGATATGCCAAATTCCATTTGTATGTCATAAAACCATGCACTCAGGAGTGGGATGTTTTGATCTAAGGAAGTTGTTTTAATATACTACATTTTATGAGGTAACAGGAGAGAAACATGTTTCCTGTAGAACCTGTGTGAATTTTATCTTATGGGTGCCAGTGGTCTACAGGGGACTTCAAAGGGCTTAACTCTGAAATGTCATATCCATGCTAATTATAGGTCTCAGAATCTGATTCTTAATATGCTTGGAAATTTTGAAACAGCACAACAGTGCCATCTCTTGGCTTAAAAGAGACATCACCTAGCCAAATGGAGTAGTTGCTCTGAACTGGGAATTAGTGACAATGCAAGATTACAAAGGGGTATTTAAACCCCCAGCTCAGGTCATTTGGACACACTTTCTCATCTGACTCCACCTGACACACACAAGCAATTCTGTTTGGAGTCTTTCTCCTGACCACAAGACCTACAGAAAGACTGCAATATTTTGCAACCCAGGGATTCTCTAGACTTTGAAATCTTTGTACCCAAAGTAGACTTAGCTAACATGTTTTAATACATTTTCTGTATGATTTTCCAATTCTGTCTCTTATACTGTAACCTAAATTAGTATATGTTCTCTTTACTTGTAACTGCAGTTATTTAAGTATTTTAGTAAAAACATGTGTTTGTCTAAAGAAATTCTGCCTGAGTGAGACTTTCTCTATTTGTGTTTGAATTGTGAAAACAGTATTAATAATCCATGAAAACTGTATTGCCAAAAGGGGCCACACCATAAGCAACCAACTTGAAAAGGGTCTGTATGGGACATCTCAAAGGATAGGGAGAATACCAGAGTCTACAAAGATTCTGAACCATGTTGTTGCATGTCCTATAGGGAAAAGGCCAAATCAGGTGTTACCCTGCTGCCCCAAAGAGATTGTGATGCCTGGGTCTTCCTCCTTTGTGTAATAGCCAAGGAAATGTTCATATTTGGTCACAAGACTTGAGACTGGTATTGTGCCCTTATCCAGAGCTAGAGGGATGCCCAGGATCCTCATGGCAGAGGTGCAGTTGTGACCTCAGTGAGCATTCTAAAGGATGAGGAGGGTATCCCTGTTCTCCTGTCATGGTTTTGCAATTAAGGGTGGCACTGTGAGCTTGGTGGGCCTTACCCCAGGAGTGGGTTCATGACAGATCTGTTGCACAGTATTGGGATCTGAGAGATTTGGTGGCATACTGTTGCAATTTGAGATATTGGTGGCACAGGCATAACAGTGGATCTGAGCCAGAGTATCAGATTGATAAACTGTAAACAGTCAATGCAAAGATTTAAAAAATATATATCATTTGGTTACAGTATAAAGCTCCCTACCTCTTTTTGTTTTTTTTTTTTTTGTGCAAGCTAGTGTAGCAGTAGTTAGGAAGAAGATGGCTTCCATCTACAGCAAATACACTGCAGACTACATGAAGCAGTTGTGTCAGGAAAGAAGAGTCCAGTGCTGGGGTAAACCAAAAGCACCTTGTGGAGGCTCTTGTGGCAGCCAATGAGCAAAAAACTGCCCAGGACTTTTAATCACAGTCAGTGACTGAAAGAGACCAGACCTTGGGCATGGGGGTGCCAAGGGACATCACAGAGTCCAGTCCCAGGGAGGAGGACAGCGAGACCATAGAGCACCCAGAGCCACAGCACCAGGGAAGGTCACCACAATGCTGGAGCCAGAAGGATCAGGCTGCAGCTAGAGTTTAGAGACTGGAGCTGGAATTCAAGCAGAGGAAGTTCCAGAAGGAGCTGGAGATGCAGGAAAAGAAAACCAGTGTCGGAGAGAGCCGCGAGAGGGAAAAAAACAGCGCCAGAGAGAGGACAAGGAAAAAGAAACCAGCATTGGAGAGAGGCAGAGGAAAAGAAAGGCAGCTTCGAGAGAGAGACGAGAGAGGAAAAGAGCCCCAGAAGGAATTCAAACTGGTGAAGCTAAGACTCCAACATACAGCCAGAGGAAGAAAGTAACAGGGTGAACCTGAACTACAGAACAGGGGTATAAATTAAATTCCAAATTAATGGCTGAAGTTAAAGAGGGAAGGATATGGATGCATTTTAAATTCACTTGAAAAGATCTGTATCCAGGGTAAAATACCCTAGGAGCACTGGATCTTTCTGCTATCTCCGCTGTTTACTGGGAAAAGATATGAGGCGTTAAGCCAAATAAACATTCAAGACAGCAGTAATTATGAGAAATCCTTATTGATTCCCTCAGATACTTGAATGTCTCTATCATGTCCCCCATCCCTTCAATCCTCCAGGGTGTACATATTCAGGTCTCTCAGCCTGCTGTCATAGTCTGTCCTTCCATTCAACATATCTTCTTTGTTGCCTCCTCTGCACCCCTCCAGTAGCCTGGTATCACACTTTAGGTATGGCCCCCAAAACTGCACACAGTACTCTAAGTGCGGCCTTACCAGTGAGACCTGTAGAGGGCAAGAGCACCTCTTTGCCTGGATGAAACCCTCACTATGCACCCCATCATTTTGTTCGCTTTGCAGCTGCTCTCCTGCACTGGACAGTGTCGCCCATGGTCCCTGTTATCATTACCACAGGTCCTTCTCCTCCTCCTCAGTGATCCCCAGCTTAACCCCTCCAAGCCAGTATTCTCCTTAGGTTCTTCACCCCAAAGTGCATAACCTTACACTTCTTTGCATTGAACCCCAGCTGCCACTCTCTAAACACTCCTCTAGCTTGCTTAGGTCCCTCTGTAGCTGCTTTCATCCCTCCTCTCCATTCACCACTGCTCCGATTTTGGTGTCATTAGACTAACAGACTTGTCTTGCTCACCATCCATGTGCAATGTCTGATATGAAAAGCCCAAACATAACTGGCCCCAACACAGATCCCTGTGGCACCCACTCATCACCGGCCTTGAGATGAGAGCTCCCTCTAACCACCATTCATTGTAGCCTCCTACTCAGCCAGCTTGTAATCCAATTCATCATTTTGCCCCTACCCTCCACCAGTTAGCTTCCTCCAAGCTGCATATGAGGCACAGAATCAAAGGCCTTGCTGAAGTCCAAGTAAAGAACATTCACCGCATGACCCTATCCAGCTCACCTGTCACCCAGTCATAATATTGTATCAGGTTGGTTTGACAAGATTTCTGAAACAAACCCATGTTGTTCAAATCCTGGAGGCCATTGTCCTCCAGGTACGACACCAGTCTTTCCTTTAGTATTGTCTCCATGAGTTTGCACACTATGGAGGTGAGACTTACTGGGCAATAATTACCCTGTTCATCCCTTGGATCTCATCTCTTGTGTAATGGTACTACATGTGCCATCCTCCAGTCCAGTGGCACACATCCCATTCCAGTGAGGTGCTGTACAGATCTGCCAGCAGTTCCGCCAACACCTCTGCCATCTCCCTCAGCACCCTGGGGTGGATGCCATCTGGCCCGGTGCCTTGTCTACCTTCAGTGCCCCCAGTTCCTCTAGGACTCTACTTGCCTCACCCTTCCATCTGTTGCCTCCTCTCCCCTGTCCCCACCCTCTCAGCCCATGGTGGTAGCGGTCCCCACTTTTCTTCCATGAACACTGAGCAAAGGTAGTCATTCAGTGCTTCTGCCTGCTCCTCACCCTTTTCTGTCCACTCCCAATCCCTTTTATCCTCACTATTGTCAGCTTGCACTTCCTTTCTGCCTGATGTATCTGAAAAGTCTTTCTCCCGGTTAATTCCCTCGCGCTAATCTCAGCTCCCTCTGGGCCTTGGCTTCTCTCACTTTTCTGGTCACCTCCCTAGACCATCTTGCATACTCCTTCCCTGTCCTTCTATACCTCTGGTGCACCTCTCATTTTGCTCTCACCACCTCCACTACCTCGCTGTTCAACCAGCATGGTTTTCTTGCTCTGTTCCTCTTACTTTGTGTCTTGCTGCAGGCTTCTGTTCCTTCTGTAATCCTCTTTTAACAATATCCCATTTCTGCTCTGCATCCATCTCCTGCCTTATGCCCTCTAGTTTCCTTTCAGTACTTACTGCATCCTCCCAAAGTCTGCCCCTGAAGTTTACTACCTGAGTAACTGATTTCTCTGACTCCCTGCACATCGTGAATTTTTTTTTTTTCACATTTATTTAAGAGGACGCCAATCTCGAAGGCTCTGGGTGCCATACAAAACTTAACAGAATTTCATACCGTATAATCTTAAAATTTACAACAGTTTAAAAACATATAAATAAACAACATAAACAAAATTACATCCCAAAAGCTTGCATAAATAGGAAGGTCTTCAGGCGAACCTTGAAGGCAGTTAAAGTGGCGGCCTCCTAACTACTGCTGGCAAAGAGTTCCAAAAGTGGGAGCTGCGACACTAAAGGCTCGGTCGCCAGCAGATTCTAACCTCACTCTTGGAACATTTAGGAGGCCACCACTTGAAGAGCGGAGATTTTGGGAAGAGGAAGAAGGTACCAGGAGATCTGACAGATAGCCAGGGCCCTGGCCATGTAGGGCCTTATAGGTGAGAAAACTCATCTTGAAGAGCACTCTCCACCTGACAGGCAGCCAGTGCATTCAAGCAACACAGGGGTAATATGACAAAAATTTACCTTGCCCAGACAAAGTCGGCAGCAGTGTTTTGCACTAGCTGCAGTCTGTGGAGAGAGCCCCCAGAGACCCCGAGATGGAGACCATTACAGTAGTCAAGCCTTGAAGTGACCAAGGCATGTATCAAGGTAGGGAGGTCCAGAGACGGAACAAGGGCTTAATCCTGGCAATGTTTCTAAGATGGAAAAACAGGAACGTACACAGAAGAAATCTGAATCTCCATGGACAAATTCCTGTCAAGAATCACACCAAGATTTCGCACCCAAGGAGTCCATCAATGACGCAGCTCCTAGCACAAGTCCAGTTGCTGAGTCAGAGGCCATCCCATCATAGACTCTGTTCGACTCCACTACCAGTACCTCAGTCTTGTCGGGTTCAGTCATAGCCAACTGGTGGCCATCCAGTCGCTAATCTCAGCCAGACAGATATTTAACACATCCACTACATTTGATGTTCCTGGGGCAAAGGACAAGTATAGCTGAGTATCATCAGCATAGCAATGAAAACTCAAACCATACTTCCTAATGATCCCCAGGGCAGCATGTATACTGCAAACAACATTGGGGCTAGTATCGAACCCTGAGGAACCCCACATAATAAGGAGGGGATGTAGATGAGAAATTTCCATCACAACCGCTGTCTCCTATTGGTGAAAGGACTCAAACCACTTGATAACATTACCGTGAGTCCACACAACTCTCTCAGGTGAAGAAGCAACACACAATGGTCCACAGTATCAATGTTGACGAGATCGAGGAGAACAAGAATTGACTTGTCCCTCGGTCTCTAGCCCTGAGGAGGTCATTTTGCACTCCGAATTAACGCAGTTTTGGTGCTATGTCTGGCCCAAAAGCTGATTGGAAAGGATCATATAACTCGTGAGTCATGAGGTGTTCCTCCAACTGAAGTGATACCACCTTCTCAACAATCTTCCCAAAAGTGGGAGATTGGAGATAGATGATTTGCCCTGACCTCCGGGTCCAAAGAAGATTTCTTAAAAGGGGTCTCACCCAGAGCCTCCTTCAAGGCATCCAGAAAGACACCCTGACTCAAGGAACACCGGACAATCAGGGCAAACACCGGGCCAACAGAGTCAATGCATCTCATTAAGAAACATGTTGGCACTGGATCCAGCTCTCAAAGGTATGTTCAAGTTGACTGCCACCTCAATAACCTCACAGACCTCCACTGGCCTAAACTCTCCCAAAAACATTCAATAGAGCTTCTTTATACAGAAAAGATGGTGTCCATCTAAACTATGCTGGAGTCAGGATTTTGGGTAAAAGGTTCAGGAGGTTGTAAACTTTCATTAAACTGGACAGAATGGGGGTACTAAAATAAAAACTTGAATGTAAACCCATCTTCATCTGATGACACTATGGGGTGGAATGCTATATTGATAAATGCACGAGTTTACAAAACAAATATGATGAGCTAACAATAATACTACGTAGTAATAAAGTACACATAGCCTTGATCACCAAACATGGTGGGATGAAAATGATGAATGGGACAAGGAAATTGTGGGTATAAACTCTTTTCCTATTGTAGAAAGTATAGAAAGGAGGAGGATTGGCAATTTATATTCACAATGATATTGTCTCGAAAAATTAAAATGGATGTAGGTCAAACTGAACTCCTTTGGGTTCAATTATCACCGATAAACAGACCTAAAATCATATTAGGCTACTTTATAGGCCACCATCTATGTCACGTGATGACGATAAAATTTTACTGAATATATTTGAGAAACTGGACACAAACACAAGACTCTTGATAACCGGTGATTTTAATTTACCAGATATAAACTGGGTAAAAGGTACGGGCAATTGTCCCTTGAAAGGCAATATATTGATATAATGGACCACAGGGCCTTGTCCAACTAGTACACAAAGCTATCAAGGGCAATAATACTCTCGACTTAATTTTTACTAATATGGGAGATACAGTAAATTCCGTGGCAGTTAGAGCCCCATTAGGTAACAGTGACCATAATATTGTATCATTTAATATAAAAGAAATTGAAACTAACAAACCCACAGGAGCTACTTTAAACTAAATATGGGGAAAGCTGATTTCCATAATATGAGAATTAAGTTGAGCTATTGGGATTGGATTTCTGAATTTAACAATAAATCTATACAAAGCATGTGGGATTCTCTCAAAATAAATTGGACTAATTGATGGCTGAATTCATCCCTGTAATAACCAAATACCACAAAGATAGAGCTATAAGACCTGCCTGGCTCAACATAAAATTAAAAGGCTAATAAACAAAAATAGATTATTTAAGAAGCTAAAAGCCCACAAAACAGTTAAGCCATATACAGAGTATAAGGAATGCCAAAAAAAATTATAATCAATATTAGGAAAGCTAAAACTACATACAAGTATAACCTTGCTAAGAAAGTACAGGATAATAAAAAGCTTTTTTCTTATATTAATAATCAGAAGAAGACATCAAACAGTATAGGACCTTTCACTATTGATTATGGATCCCCAGCTTCTAACCTACAAATGGCAAATATTCAACATAAATACTTCTGTTCGGTTTTAATTCTAAAGATAATGATACATATAACACAAAACAATCTTTGACCAAGAAACTATAAGTATAAACCCAGAAAACATATTTAAACAGTTAGTTGGACTTAACCCAAATAAATCTCCGGCCCAGATGGTTTGCATCCTAGAGTTCTAAAGGAATTGGCAAGTGAATTGACCTATCCTTTGATACATATATTCCAAACTTCTATTAATACTGGATCTGTCCCTCACGACTGGAAATTAGCAAATATTGTACCCATTCAAAAAGGGACCTAGTACTCATCCAGAAAACTTTCGCCCATAAGTTTGACATCAATTCTGGGAAAACTCATGGAGAGCATAATTAAAGATATACTAACAGAACATATTGAGGTACAAGACATGAGGGATCCTATACAGCATGGGTTTGTGAAGAACAGATCATGCCAGACAAATTTACTGTCCTTCTATGAAAGAGTTAACAAAGAATTGGACAGTGGGAACCCTGTGGATGTGGTGTTTCGATTTCAAAAGGCCTTTGATAAAGTGCCACATAAGGAATTGCTGTCAGTGTTGGAAACAAAAACTACCCAATAACATATGCAGATGAATCTCTGATTGGCTGCGGGCTAGAAAGCAGAGGGTGGTCATAAATGGGGAATATTCTGACTGCACGCTGGTGACCAGTGGTGTGCCTCAGGGATCGGTGTTGGGCCCCATTTTGTTTAATGTATACATTTATCTTTAAAGATTAGAATAATAATATATGGATGCAAAAATTTGCGACGATTGCAGATTGGGTGTGGTCACAAATAAAGATGAACATATAATAGCATTACAACATACACTGGACTTAATATATGAATGGACAATTAGCAATAAGTTAGGCCTAAATAAAGCTAAATGTAAAGTCATGCATATGGGGAAAAATAACATAGAAGCAACTTAACTAAATAGATAATACTACACTTGGGGTAGTATCTGAAGAAAAGACCTGGGAATTATAGTTACCAAAGATCTGAGGTTCAGAGTGCAATGTAGAAACCAACTTAGGAAGGCTAACCAGATTCTAAATTGTATACTTAAGCATATAACGAGTAGAGATAGGAATGTGTTGATGCCTCTGTATGTTGCATTGGTCAGGCCACATTTGGAGTACTGCGTAAGGGTTTGGTCACCATATAACAAAGAAGACATACTAAATATAGAGGAGTCCAGAGAAGATTTACAAAAAAATTAAAGGATTAGAAAATAAAACATATTACAACAGACTGGTCAGCCTAAATCTTTATTCTCTACAGTATCGAGAATAAGAGGAGATCTATGTTTCCTATACAAGAGTATGGAGGACTACTAAATTAATAAATGAACTGGGGTTCACATATAAACTTGGGAGAACTAGTTCAAGAAATCATAATAAATAGTTGTACCAACAAATTTAGGAACATAACTTTCGAAAGCACTGGTACAGTTTAAGAGTTGTGGGAACTTGGAATAAACTATCAAAGGAAACTGTAAACAGTACAACAATGAATCAATTCAAGAATGGGATAGATCTATTTTTTGGAGAAAATAAATTCATGTGTCAATAAAATTGAAGGCGAGCCTTATAGGATGATATTCTATCCTCGGCTTGAATCAACCTATGAACCTATGAACTAGGCAGAGCGCACTTAGCACATAACTGGCACCACTGTCAGCAATGGTATTGCTGGCTGAAGAAATCTCCCACCAGATCAAAGACACTCTGTCTGAGAAAACCAGAAAATCCTCACAATCCTCATTTGAGGAGATTCTTCAGGGCTGGAGACAAACAGCGGAGAAGTCTGTCAACAGTCCGGAAAAGTGAGACTGGTCGGTTTCTCCCAGCAGCAATCTCCCGAGACAAAATGCTCTTCTTTCGTTGATTGCCTCCTGATATGCGCAATAATGCGCGCGCAGGACCAGTTTGTCCGTCTCCAGATGGGACTTCCTCCAGCAGTGCTTTAATCTCCACCCATCTTTCATTTCCTGAGATCTCCGCATACCACGGAGACCTCAGGTACGAAGTTTTGGGTCATACACGGATAGGTGAGAGGGAGTTTATGGTGTCAGTTAACACCTTATTATAGGTGTCCACTCTGACAACAACAGCCCCACGCATACACCACTCATCATAGATAAGTCAACTGCCGCCATAAAACCCTCAGGGTAAGATCACGTAAAGGGCGGCAGCGAATCATCTCAGCAGGGGAAGGACTTATGGCGGAAGCCCCAAGCATGAACTTCACTGTGCAGTGATCAGACCAAAAACCTGATCAAGCGTAAGATCGATAATCTCAATTCCAAGTGAGAAAACCAGATCCAGTGTGTGGTCCTCTCGGTGAGTGGGTGCACCAACAAACTGCATCAGCCTTAGTAGGGACATACTTTGCAGAAATTCGCGGTGCACCTTTGAGCTTTATCCTCAGCCCAGACATTGAAGTTCCCAGAAAAACTCATATGGAGGAATCCAACGCCCGCCGGCAACAAACTCAGCCAAATTCCTGCAGGAAACCCCCATCGGGCCAGGAGGGCGATAGATGAGGAGAATCCTGCAGCCAATGCTGAGTCCACCATGAACGCCACACACTCATAGGAATCTGGGGTTCCACTGGATGCACGGTGAAGGACAGGCTAGATCTAAAAAAATAGCTACACTGCCACCCCTGCGATTTTCTCTGGGGCAGTGCACAATGGTATATCCTGGGGGATTGCAGCTACAAAACAGGGCCAGCATCGCCTCCCACCCAGGTCTCTGTATGCAAGCCAGGTCAACCAAGAAATCAAGGAAGCAATAATTGCTGACTTGTTTCCTATTGACCTGGCATTGCACAGCACTGCCGTCAGAGATGTAGAGGGTGGTGTAGCCTCTCTGGCTACCTGACCACCTCGGTCTGGTGGTCTTCCTGAAATGGGCACCAACCACGCCTGGCTTCAGCCTAGATACCTAAAAATCCAGGGCATCTCCTGGACCTAAGTACCTCTATCCTTCCATCAACCTGCTCCTGGTCACCCCATAGCCCACAAGCAGAGCAATCCTTTCAATTCCCACCTCCTGCAACGCCTGATAGTAATATCAGATACAGGGGAGGGTAAAGGGCCAGAGCATGCAGCAATGAGTTTCCATGGCTGATTCTAGCCCCACAGGTCACCCTACGGACCTCCTACACATTTCTAAATTTAAACAAACTTTCAAACTACCATACAGACATTAAATAATAAAACTCAAAATAATAAAACACTCCTATCTAAATAACCTAACAAACCCAGTTTAAAACCCTTATACACAAAACAACCCTCCTCCTAACTCATATAAAGGAATTTCAGCACCGAGTGGCGCTTGCACCTCTGACAACGCCGAGCTTGCAAGCGGTGCTTTTACTTATAGGGAAACCTCCGCCCACTCCACATTAACTGTGTCTCCCAAATCACTCCACCAGCTCCAGCTGGGATCAGCAGAAATTAGCATGGCCTCTCACGCCATGCACATCAGCCAGTTCCAGGAGGGTCAGCCAAATAGAGAGGCAGTAGACAAAAGTAATGCAAGTCCCGCACAAACATCCAAACAAAACTTCAGCCACTAACGGCGTGTCCCACACAGCAGAGGTAGGGTCCAGTACACAAAACTTAATATTAAACCACACCATTTGACGATCGTTGTTGGCTAGTGGGTCCTCCACCTTTATTTCCCTTACTGCCTCTCCATTCAACAACACCAGATCTATAGTGTCTTTAGCCTAGTAGGTACACTAACCAACTGTATCAGGAGACCTCCTGGATTGCATCCAGGAGCACTTGCTCTCAGCAGTGGAGGTGACTGGAATGCTCCAGTCAACCCCGAAAGTTGAAATCCACCATGACCACCTTCCTTTCTATATACCTTTCTGATTTGTCCTGCTAATTCCCTGTCAAGCTTCTCAGACTAGGACTGTGGCCTGTATACCACTCCAAACCTTAGTTTCCTACCCCTTGAGTCTAGGAGCTGCAGCCAGATTGCCTCTGTTCTCCTTTCTTCCCCTCATCCCTTGTGCATTTGATTCCGTCCCTCACATACACTGCCACCCCACCACCCCTCCCATACTTATGGTCCTTCCTGTATACTTTGTATCCTGCGATTGCCAGATCACAGTCCCGTGCTCAGTTGCCCACATTTCTGTGACAGCTGCAATATCCACCCTGCACACTAGTAAGAGTGCCTGTAGCTCAGCAGATCTGTTCTCTAAGCTTCTACATTCAGTGAGACCACCCTCCATCCTTCCCTTCGTTGGACTCCATTTCCTTCCTTCTACTCCCTCCTTTTCGGCCACCCCAGTCCTCCCCTGCTAGCCTGAGGGGCAGGCTGTGACTCCACCTCGATCAGATCCCTGCCTACCTGCTGTCCACTTGTCACCTCCCAATCTAGTTTAAATTCACCTTTGTCGCAATATACCTCCCCAGTCTTTGCTTTAATACCTCCTTCCTCCCCACTCTGGTGCAGCCTATCCCTTGCAAACAGATTGTTATTATCCCAGGTACTGCCCAGCTACCCACAACCCCATATCCCTTTAGTTTGACACCATTCTACCAACCATGTGTTCAACTCCTAATCCTCTCCTTTCTCACTGTGCTTGTGCAGTGTACTGGGAGCACTTCGAGAATGCCACAGACTCCTCACACAACCTTTCCACTTCCTCAATCCTCTCCTTTGTTACCTCCACCATTTCCCACTAGATCATTTGTCCCCATATGTACCACAATGCGTGGTTTCCTCCTACCCTCTTTATGCACCTTTGGATTGCCTGTCCTGCCTTGTCTGCCTTTAATCCTGGTATGGACTCCACTCATATCTGACTGTACCTCTCCCCTTGCTGCCCCATCTAATCCCTTGAGTATGGAGTCTCCCAATACTAGTACACCTCCCTCCTCTTTCCTTGTGCCCGCCACCACCTCCCCACCCAGGTTTCCATTTCTGGGGCCACTCAAGATGGTGCTGTTACAGTGTGTCCCAGTTTCTTCCCCTGCCCTTCTCAGTTGAGACTCCTCCCTCCTCATGTTTGACTGCCAACCTTCCACTCCCTCCTCACCTTTCTGAGTATTATCTCTCCGCCATGCCATACTCAGTCTCTACACTAGTAATGCCCCTCTATCCTTCTCTTTGTGAGTACTATCCCTTGTGCAATCTCCTCCTATGTCCTCTTTTCCATGTGTTGCTAGTACAGCAAACATGTTCCTCCTCCTTTGCCTTTTGGTGTGTTTTCTTCCCTCCTGCCTACTGCTGCTCCTCTTTTCTAGGTCCTACTAGATTCCACCTTCATCAACTGGCTTCCTGTCTACTGTGCCTCCTCCCCTGACCACTCCCTTGCCCCACTGTTCCTTCTCTGTGGTGCCCCACAATACCTCAGATGTCAGCCTCCCACCACACAATCCTCCCTCCTCCCTCAACCTCCCCAGCTCCCTGCCAAGCCACGGAACCTCTTCCTCAAGCCTTCTTAGCCTGTGGCATATTGGGCACCATCCCAGCCTCCACAGTATGATCATCTGCATTGCTGCCTCACAACCATTGCACCCTACAATCCTACTCATGGTCCACACTACCTGTATATCCTATCCACACCACTCTCCCTACAGCAAGTAGAATTAACTAATCCTAGCCCAGCCTCTAACAGAAATTGTTATCCTAAATGCCCTTGTATGCAGTATAAGACAGCCAACTACAGTACTAACTGGAAACCACAATCCTACTCATAAGTACTATAGATCTACTTGCACGCTTTTGTATATTTATATGTCCTTAAGACTTAGCTCATATGGCTGTTCCTTGTTTCCTCCTTCCTGGCCTGTTCTGAGGGCTCAGATCAGTCTACAGCTCCCCAAGCTCCTCCTCACAGCCTTCAAACCCAACCCCAGTGGTATTTCAGTATTTAAGAAAGGCTGATGGAAAGGGTGAGTGGGAGGGCTTTTACAGTCACTCCAGCCACATAATCCTTTAAGCTAAATTCTACTTTAAGCTAAATTAAAAAGAAAATAAAACAAACTTACAAAAATCCTCTGTACATAAACTCCCTCAACAGCAAGTAGAATTAACTAATCCTTCCCTCCTGTAGTTTAAAAACAATAGCAAAACTTACAGAAATCTTTTCCACAGCCAGCAAGCAGCCTTAACCAATCCTTCTATTGCTAGACAGTGTCCTAAAAGGCACAGAGCAGAGCAGACAGAGTGATGCTCAAACAGAGTTGGGTGCACTGAGTATCCCTGAAAGCATGCTTATAAATATGAGGGAGCACATACACCCGGTTACTGTAAATGTTGTGCAGACCTGTGGGTTAAGGGACATGGGGGCATCTCTTACCTTAGTAAAAGGTGATCTGGTTGAGCCTGAACAACTTATACCTAATCTGTTTGTAACAGTAAGGGATTTCTGCCCAACAGCCTCAGTGACCACTCCCCTGTGAAGTGTACATGGTCTAACAATTTCCCCAAGAGTTCACCCAAGGTGTGCAAAACCACTGCCTGAGGCCTGGACTACTTGAACATTTCAAGCTGTTCATGACACAACTGGATTGGTCCTCGCTGGCTGGGGATATAGATGGTAATGAGGCACTTGATACTTCATTATGGTTTTCAACCATGCTTGTGATATTTTGCATCATACAAAATTAAAACAATTAAGGAATTTCCAATCCCTGGCTTTCCAACTCACTTATTGGACTTAAGAAGAACAGAGACAATTTTTGGTATATAGCAAAAGCAGTTGGTACACCCAAGATTTAATACCTATAAGGCAGCTGGAAACACCTGCGCCAGACTAATCTGACAGGCTAAAGCTTCCTACTGTAAGGTTTCTACTAACCAAAACCTGGGGTTCTGGAAGAGACTTCTGGTGCTCTCTTTAACCTTAATGGGCAAAGCCCCTAGGACCCCTCTGATCTACTATTGACTGCAAAGGCCCCTACAGGAACCCATCAAAATTGCCAATGAGCTCAACAATGCATTCACTGACCTTTCAAGTGTACTCCCTGGTGACTACTTCAAAGATATGCATATTCAGCAATGCCCAACTGCCCCTCAAGATCCCCCAAGGAAAGGTGTACCACCCTTTACTTTAGACTTGTCACCAAAGCAGAAACCATCAAACATATTAAAAGGTTACTTGGCAAGACCCGATGGGGCAGATCTGCTTGACATGAAGCTGGTTGGTCTACTCCTTCATGAACTTGCTGGTCCTCTTACCATGATGTTTAATGCCTCTCTAAAATCAGGAGTATTTCCAAATGCATGGAAGTCAGCTAACATAATGCCTGTCTTTAAAGCAGGGAATAAAACCCAAATATCCAACTACAGACCTATATCCATCCTTCCTATCCTTTCGAAAGTACTAGAAGAATGGTCTCAGAGCAGCTTACTGAATACCTTGATAACCATAACCTACTCTGCCTGCAACAGCACGGCTTCCTTAAAAAGCACTCCACACTAACTACTCTAGTTGATTATTCATCCCAACTATATAACGCCTTGAATAGTGGTCAGGCAGTTGGATCAGTCTTTATCAACCTTACAAAGGCTTTCACTCTGTTAATCACAACCTCCTCCTAAGTTGCCTTCTCTCTACAGGTCTATCCCCAGATACGGTACTATGGTTTGGCAGCTACCTCTTACAGATCACAATGAGTCAAAATTGGTGATACCCTATCTGTAGCTAAGGAGGTGCACCTTGGGGTTCCACAGGGGTCAATCCTCAGTCCTCTACTCTTTAGCCTTTTCATCAACTCTTGCCCCAATGGCTTGCACAGCAAGCACAGTTCTCTATGTTGATGATGCAGTGATCTCACTTGCTGGTAAAACCAACAATCCATCACAACTGAACTCCAAAGCAGCTTCCATAAACTTGAATCTTGGTTTACGGAAAACAAGCTAAAATTAAATGTCAAAAACAAAGAGTATGCTCTTCACCATCTCCCAAAGCAAAAAGAAATACCTGCCCTGCATATTCTTAACGAAAAGGGTGATATTCTAGAACAAGTATCTAACTTCAAATATCTCAGCATTACCTTTGATGACATGCTCACCTTCTCAAACCACATTCACTCTGTCATTAAGACTGAAAATATAAAACTTAGTGTACTTTATCATCACAGACATTCAAGGACACTGGAGGCACTCAGACTAGCCACCAGTAGCTCAATACTGTCTACCATTGACTATAGGTTGCCTATATATGGGACGGAACAAAACTGCTCTTAACAGGATCAACACACTCCTCAATAAGGCCTGTCATCTTACTTTGGGGCTACTCTTGACACCCACACCTGCTCACTGTACACTGAAACTGGGTGGTTCCCACTCCATCTTAGAGGGCAATACCAAACCTGCCTGCTTCTAAAAAGTACTACTTAGACTGACATCCCCTACACTGGGTGGACACTTTAAGCTGACCATTCCAATGAAATCTACCCGGCGTGCAGTCGCTGACAAGATGATGATTCCTTCAAAAGACAAAACTTGCTCTAGAACTCCATCCTGTATCAAGGACCGAAATGGTACAATGAACTACCTGCTGACCTCACTGATACTACCAAGATTAATACTATTAAAGCTGGGATCAAATCTCTCCTTGCCTCTAAAATGAGTTGTACCTGCCTGTGCTGTGATAGTACATTGCCCCAGTTTTCCATTTACCTACCACCCTCTACATCCTTCTGCTATATACCACATTTTCTTTACCCGCCCCCTACCCCAATTACTTGACGATGGCCTCACTTGGTTGAAAGCTCCACCTCTCTCCCACTTCTGATGATGCCACCTCCGGCTGACCCCCAACCCCTCTTATCTAATCAGTTTATCTGTTAATATGTACTAATTTGATATTTATATATTCAAATTTTACTATTACTGTCTGTGTATATGCTTCAATGTTTTTCTTTTTTCTCTGTAAACCTTGTATTTTTGTAATGTTTGTTCAACACTGATGTGAACCTTTGAAAATGAGTCCTTGACTCAAAGGTATTAATCCCAAATGGACATAAATAAATACAAATTCACTGGGGAGGAAAAACTCTGCAACTAGCTAGTGTTCTCCTGGACTGGGGTGATACAGGAGAGAGGGTGCAAAAAGTGGCTGTGGCAGACAATCTCACCCTGGATGTGATAATAGGAACAATCTCCAGAAGGGGGTGGTTTATGGGGTTACCCACAATCAGATGGCAAAGGTCAATTATAGTTCCCTGGACCCCACCCGCAATCAGATGGCAAAGGTCAATTATAGTTCCCTGGACCCCATAGAAATCCTGTAGAGAACAATGGGAGTCTGGTTCCCCAGCCTGTGTCTCCTGAAATGGAAGGTAGTCAAAGGGGCAGGACTTCCCACTTAGCAGTTCACAAAACAGCTACAGAAGATTACTCTGAGGAAGGAGGGGTAAACAGTGGTTAGAAGGTTAGGGATGGTAGTGACCCTGAATACCCTGATGCTAGAGCTATGGACCCAAGTTTAGAACTGAAGGGACATGTCTCATGTCTTAGGGGAAAATGTGAAGAATTTGCAGCTACTCAGAGGACTGATCCTAGTTTGAGAGGCTGAAGGCTTGTGCAGAATCTGACATGACACAGGGAGGTGATGGGAGGCATAGAGTATATTGGGACAATAGTCTATTGTATAGACTGGACATGAGGACAGAGTGAGGGGTGATGGGCAGGCAGATGTCGAACCCCAGGGGTACCGTGAGCAGTTGCTCAAGATTGCTCTTGATATCCCCTGTCTGGTCATTTGGGAATCACACACAACACAAGTGATTGGCCCAGAATTTCTATTTGCCCAACTTCACCCAACAGGTGAAGAAATATTGCAGGTCTTGTCACCAATGCCAAGAAATAGGGATGGCAGGCAGTAAAACCAAAGCTGCCCTAGTTCCCTTGCCCATTGTGGAGGAGTCATTCCAGAGGATAGGAATGGAGATTGTGGGACCTTTGAGTACCCCAAGCTCCTCTGGGAAGAAGTTTATTCTGACGGTGGTGGATTATGCCACCCTATACCCAGAGATGGTCATCCTTTCCTCACTTAGGACAAAATGGCAGACCTTTGCTAGGGATTTTCTCCCATGTCTGATTTCAACTCGAAGTTATCACTGATTGAGGGGGTAGCTTCATGTTGGATCTGATGAAGTGTCTGTGGGAGAAGTGTGGGTGGTGCAGAGATGCACAACACTCTTATCACCCACAAGCCAATGGGCTTGTGGACAGGTTTAATGGTACCCTAAAATCGATGCTCCAAGTGTTTGCTGAACAGCATGGCAGGGACTGGGAGAAATACCTTCCCACTTGTTTTTGCATACAGGAGGTGCCCCAAAGTCAACAGGGTTTTCCCCTTCTAACTCATATGGATGTAGGGTGCGTGAGACCCTAGGCTTGATCTGAGAAGACTGGGAGGCAAGCACGCCACTCAGGGAATTCCCATAATGGAGTATGTCCTAAAGTATAGGGAAAGGCTGAAGGAGCTTATGGGAATAGCCCAGAGTAACCTGTCAGCCACCCAGCAGAAGAAAAGGTCTGGTATGACTGCAGAGCCAGAGCTCACTCATATAGTGTAGGTCAGGAAGTCATGGTCCTAATCCCAGTCTGGAAGGACAAGCTGCAGGTCGAGTGGGCAGGACCATACAAGGTAGCCCAACAGGTTAATGATGTGAACTATATTGTAGAACTGCCTGGCAGGAGACATACCCATAGAATGTACCATATCAACAAGATGAAGCCATATGTAAATAGGGAGACATGGTATTTGCAGTGTGTAGTCCTGGGAGAGGACTGATGAAGAAGACCACCTACTGGACTTGCTACAGGAAATCAAGTGGCAGTCCTCTGTGGAGGCAATCAAACTGTCTCCCCAGATAACCCTGGAAGAGACCCAGGAAGTGAGGGAGGTTTTAGCAGACTTTATCCCATTGTTTACGGCCAAGCCTGGACTAACCCCTTAGCAACACATGATGTAGACAAGGGACACAATCACCCATATGGCAGACAGCCTACTGGTGTCTTGGGCTGTCCTAGGAGACATTAGGAGGGAGGTGGAGGAGATGCTGGATTTAGGGATAATCCAGAAATCCCATAGCCCAAGGACCTCACTCATAGTCCTTGTTGCCAAGCAGGATGGCTCTACTGGCCTTAATCATTCTGGGCCCCTGTGCAGCCCCTGTTGGGCCCCACCACTCCATTCCTGTGGGACCACATCCAGCATTTACACCTAACTAACCCTCCTGTCCTGTATTAACCCTTCACACATGAATTAAATAGAAACCAATGCAAAGTGACCCACAAGGGTGGAGCATAGGTGTTAATAAAGCAGTACCAGGTCTACTAGTTTAACCAGGATCTTTTAATTAGTACCATTGACTGCACTGAATTATTTGACTTCACTGTTGGAAATGAATCTAACTGAGCGTGGAGCAAGAACTTAAGTAAGCGCTGTACTACTACTGTATTCATTTCTGTAAGGACAGGAAAATTCATCACTGGACACTCACACTGCCGATAATCCAATTTGCAAACAAGTTAAACAATTGAACTTATCTGGAGGTGAGAGTGAGAGAACATAGATGATTATCATGGGGCACCAGTAAGGCTGTCACCTGTCAGGCTTTTACCTGGTGATCATGTTTACAGGGTCCCTATCAGGAAATCTGGTTTTGCTCTGTGTTAGTCTAGTTTTTGAGCCATTTTGAGTGTTCATATACTTTTGAAACAGATTTTGTCATATCATTCATTGTTTCAGCTACATGTCCAGGTTACAAACAAGTTGTCTTGTCAATATAGCCCTTTGTTTGTGAAAGCAGTCAACCTGGAAGGTGTAAAGTATGGCCATTAACACCATTAGCATTTACTTAACTCTAATCTTTCCACTGCCTCTTTATTTATTTAATTTTGTTATTTATTTTATTCTTAGTTAACTGGTAGGACACTAGGCACAAGTGCCTGTTTTCATGGGTGACCTGGGAGAACTGGGAAGTTAAGTAACTTGTTCAGAGTCACACAGTATGCAAGTGGAGGTTGTGAATCAAACCCGGTCTGTCTGCTGGATGCATCAAGCTCATTCACAACTCATTACTCTACTCTCTCTAGGCTATACTGCCAGCCCCTCTTTAACTGGCATAGCAGCAAAGCTGCTTCCACCTTTTGTAACAGTAACAGAGCCACTTGTCTTCCACTTTCATTTGCTGATAAACATTTTAATCTCTAACAGAATTTAGGCATTTTAAATGTTTAAAATAATTTTTTCTTCAAGAGAAAGTATGGGCCCCAAGGTGCAGGGGAACAGCTTGCACCTAGCTAAGGCCGGCCCTGGCTCTTCTCACTTTGTGTGGACTATAGTGGACTCAAGGCAGTCATGAAATCTGATGCCCACCCAGTGCCATGGACTGAAGAACTACTGGACAAGTTGGGAGGGCTATACACTTACTACAATTGACTTGGCAAAAGGCTATTGGCAAGTGGAGTTAACTGCCAGAACTAGGGAGAGGTCGGCTTTCATCATTCCAATAGGAATATTCAAGTTCAAGGTAATGCCTTTTGGAATGAAGAAAGCTCCTGCCACCTTCCAAAGGTAGGTCACCCAGGTGTTACATGGTAATGAAAATACGAGTGGTGTATCTGGATGATATTGCTATCTTCAGTGCCAGTTGAAAGGAACACCTGTCCCACCTGAAGGAAGTGTTGGGCAGGATACAGAGGACAAGGCTCACTGTCAAGGCTGAAAAGTGCCAGGTGGCCATGGTGGAGGTGGCATACCTAGGACTTGTAGTAGGCCTGGGACAGCTTCATCCCAACAAGCCAAGACTGAGGCACAGAGGTGTGGCCCAGGCCTGAAACTTCCAAGCAGGTTTGGAGTTTTCTGGGGACATGAGGTACTATCAAGTTTGTACCAAATTACAGTACCCTGGCAGCTCCCTCTCTGGCCTGCATAAAGAAAGAACGCCCAAACAGGTAAAATGTGAGCCAGCCTGTGAAAGAGCCTTCACACGACTAAAGGAGGAACTGTGCAGTGCCCTGTGTTGGCCAATCCAGATTACAGAAAGCCATTTGTAGTCCATACAGATGCCTCAGATGTGGGGATTGGAGCAGTCCTTAGTCAGACCTATAACCAAGGAAAGATCACCCAGTAGTGTACCTTAGCAAAAGTTACTTCCCCAGGAGTAGCCCTATTCCCCATTTGAAAAGGAATGCCTTGCACTGGTATGGGCCCTGAAGAAATTAGAGTCATACGTGTATGGAAGGCACTTTGAGGTACAGACTGATCATAACCCCCTGCTATGGATAACACAGATGAAAACAAATGGTCATCTCCTAAGGTGCAGCATTGCCTTACAGGGCTATGATATGACCATTACTTACAGGGCCAGATTGGCCAATGCCAACACAGCTGGGCTATCTCACCAGTTAGAGAAGTGAACAGAATTTGTGAAAATCACACCATGCCTAGGGATGGATTCCCACAAATTCAATCTAAGAGGGAGGTGTGTGACAAACTGGCTGGCTGCTACCCTTATTTGTAGATATTTATGTTGTATATATGTTTTTTATGTAATTATATATACATGCCAGTGTCATCACAATGGCATGTATGGAAAAGACTAGTTTTTTTTTTTAAGAAAAGGCTTGACCTTCTTTTGACCTGAAGGCAGCTGTTTGCTAGGAACTGAAATTGCATTCCCAGTGTTTTCCTTTTAACAGAGATATGCCAAAATCCATTTGTATGTCATAAAACACCATGCACTCAGGAGAAGAATGCTTTGATCTAAGGAAGCTGTTATAATATGCTACATTTCATGAGGTAGCAAGAGAGGAACATGCTTCCTATAGAACCTGTGTGAATTTTTATCTTATAGGTGCTAATGGTCTATGGGGTACTTTAAAGGGCTTAACTCTGAAATGTCATATCCATGCTAATTATAGGTCTCAGAATCTGATTCTTAATATGCTTGCAAATTTTGGAAACAGTGCCATCTTCTGGCCTAAAAGAGACATCTTTGGCCAAATGGAGTAGTTGCTCTGAACTGGGAATTTTAACACTGCAAGATTACGGAAGGGTATTTAAACCCCCAACTCAGGGCATTTGGACACACTTTGCTCATCTGGATTCCACCTGAGACACAGAAGCCATTCTGTTTGGAGTTTTCTCCTGACCACAGGGCTGCAAGAGAAAGACTGCAATATTTTGCAAACCAACTATTCTCTGGACTTTGAACTCTTCATACCCAAGGTGGACTTATTTAACATGTTTTAATGCACTTTTCTGTATATTTTCCCATTCTGTTTCTTATACTAGAATCTAAGTTAGTATATTTCTCTTTTACTTGTAACTGCAGTTATTTACGTATTTTAGTAAAAACTTGTGTTTGTCTAAAGAAATTCTGCCTGAGTGAGGCTTTCTCTATTTGTGTGTGAATTATGAAAACAGTATTAATAATCTGTGAAAACTGTTCTTGCTAAAAGGGTCACACCATAAGCAACCAAATTGAAAAATGGTCTGTAAGGGACATCTGAAAGAATAGGAGAATACCAGAATCTACCTAGATTTTGAACCAGGCTGTTGCATGTCCTGTAAGGAAAAGGCCAAATCAGGTGTTACACTGCTACCCAGAAGACAGTGTTAAACCTGAGTCTTCTTCCTTTGTGTAATAGCCAAGGGAAAAGTTCATATTTGGCCACAAGACTCTAGACTGGTATTGTACCCTTATCCAGAGCTAGAGGAACACCCAGAATCCTCGTGGCAGAGGTACAGTCGTGACCTCGGTGAACATTCTAAAGGACAAGGAGGGTATCCTGTTCTCCCCTGTCATGATTTGCACTTATGGGTGGGCACTGTGAGAGCTCAATGGGCCTGACCCCCAGGAGTGGGATCATGACAATATTGACCTTGGAGTCAATGGCTGTAGTGGTACCAAGGAAGAGGTCCATGTCAAGCATGATACTGATGTTGATGCGGAGACGGTGCCAGTGCTGGTACCAGGGACAAACTTTGTGCTGGGACTGTTGATGCTTTGATAATGGTAACTCTGGAGGGTTGACTCAGAAAGTGATGACAGTTTTGAGGCAGAGTTCTTTGGTTTCTCTAGCATTTCTTTGGTGCTGAGTTGGGGACCTTGTCAGTTAAGCAGTGGCCTTCTTTTCTCAAAACGTGTACTAAAGTATTTAAAAATGCATGCAAAACCTGCTCTATTATAACCTATGGAGTGCACACCCATGCCATTCTAGGATTGACATCAGAAAGCGTGCCAGCGTGGGGGCATACCTCAATGTAGGAAGTCAGGGCATTTTGGTTTGTGGTCCTGGGATCTATTTTACGAGTGTTTTCTCTGTAAATCTACAAATAAAAAAATTGCTGCTCACAGAAGAATACATAAAATGAGGGTTAAGCTATCAAAAAGTTAAGAGGGAGACAGATTAGTTAACTAAAAACCTGCCCTTAAACTTACTCAGGCATTGTGAAAAAAATTAAAAAGATCAGAGTCAGACTACTTATGTGACATTTCTGGAGGAGGGATGTACTGCTGCTCAGTTCAGTCAGGAGGTGAACAGACAGAATGGGCATACACACACATACCACACATGTTGATCATTGCTGGAGGAGACAGATGGAGCAAGGAACATTATTTTATGCAGTGCCACCACGCTTTGCCACAATGACTGATGCCACTGTGCCCAGTGCCACTGCCAGAACTGATCACATGTCCCCATTGTCCAGTGTTGTCCACCCAGGAAAGGCCCAGCCAAAGAATAGTAGCCTGTCTCAGAGGAGCTCTACTGGATTGCAAAAAATGGAGGAGGTCAGGTAAAGTCAGGGGTTTAAACCATTATGGTGAAACTTTAAAGTGAACTAAAGGTGCTGCACCAAATGCCAGATGTAGAACTGATTAGAATTCTGATTCAGAAATCTAGCTCTAATTTACAGGTTTCAAAATTAGGATTTTGAAGCCAAATATCCAAACATTTTAATTCTGGATTTTGGACCAGAATCCAATTAAATCCATTATGGATTCTTGAAATCTGATCATCAATAACTCAGCCTCTTAGGACCAAGAAGAATCCACTCCTCTGAGTTTTTCACCATGCAAAGGGCTGAGGTATATTGACTTCAGGGTAAGCAGTGCTTCTAAATGTATTATATCAAAATTTAGAGCAAACAAAACAAAGACTATATATTTATTTAATTAGCTTGTGCATTTTTAGCAATATGTTTTCAATAGTAAAATGTATTAGAAAATAAATACTGATGTTTTAGTTGAGAGGCATATTCTTAATTAAGCTACATTGATGCGGCAGTGAAATGCTGAAATAACACATCTTGTTCAGTAAGCTGATAAAATAAACTACATACTATGAATTTTGGTGAGTAGTACCTATTTATGCAGTTCTGCTGAAACTGTAGTCTGCCCTGGTCACAATATAGATGCCTACCAGTTTTGTTTTTTTTTATACCTTTACGGTGAGATTCAGCTGCCTGAGTGAACAGTCTTCTCCTCACTGAAGGGAAGTTTGATACCCTGAACCAAGATTGGGAGTCTGTGGAAAATAGAACTGTGTGGAATGAGAAAATTCCAGATTCACAGAATTTGATGGATTCAATGACATTCTGTGAAATTTCACAGAATGTCATCAGAATTTTGTGGAATTTTTGAAATGTATTAATTTGGTCATAACTCAGCTGTCAATTGAGCTAGCTAGAGATCTAACATTGGGCACACTAACATGCTTATAGATGCTCTAAGGGTGTACCAAATATCTTGACATTAGGGCACATTGTCTAAAAATTATAGGTGCTCAAAGTATGTCATGTTAGTTTTGTGGGACATTTCATGAACATTTTTATCTGTATGTAACTCAGGCACCTTTGGAGCTAGAAATCTGAAACTAGATAGACATATAAATGTACTAATGACCATTATACCTGCAAAATGTTGTAACATATTGATGAATGCTTTCAAAATTATACTAAAATAACTAAAATTTTAGTTTTGTCAAAATGTTGGCTAACTATACCACAACCCTTTAAAACTTGGTACTTAAAACTTGGTGCACATACCCATGTTGCAGTTATCTCTAAATCCTGATATTATGAAGAAAGATGGATAAGACTTGTTAAATTAGATGGAAATAACTGAAAAATAAATTTTGAATAAACATTTGACTACCCACAAAGCCGCTTTCAGTCTAGTACTTTGACATTTGGTGTACTTATTAATGCTAGTTGTACCTGTATGTCTGCAAATGAGGAATCATTTGGATACATACTTTGAAAACTAGACCAAAATAACTGAACTTTAAAATTTGATGAAATTGTGAATTTTGAATGTGTTAATTTGATCGTATTCTCAGCCTTCTGTTAAGATATAGATCTCAGTTTTGTCATGATTACTTGTTTGTGGTAGTTCGAATGAAGCACCAAATATCGTTAAATGATAGATGCTCAAATTCTGTCATTTTATTATGTTAGGACATTTCATAAACATTTTTATCTGCATATAACTCAGGCACTTTTGGAGCTAGAAATCTGAAACTGGGTATGTTTCTAAATGTCTTACTATCCCATATAATCCCCAATTTAATAACATGTTGATGAATGCTTTCCAAATTATACTAAACTAAAATCTAAATGTTGAAAATATTTTGCTTACCTGTAGCACAACCCCTTTAAAGCTTGATAATTAAAAGTTAGTGCACATAACCATGTTAAATGTTTCTCTAAATACTGAAACTGTGGACAAATGTGGAGGAGAAATTTTAAATTTAGATGGAAAACAACTGAAAATTAAATTTGATTAAATCTTTGGCTACCTGTAACTCAGCTCCTTTTAATCTAGGACTGTGGAATTTGGTACAAATATGCACTCCAGCATTATCTGTACAACTTCAGGTGTGGTGTCATTTATATGTGTACTTTAAAAACTAGACTACAATAATCTGAAATTTAAAATTTGGCAAAATCCTGCTGAATTTTCTTGCAAATTTTGCAAAATTTCATGGAATTGGTATGGTAATTCTATGGGCATTTCACCAGTTGAATTTCATATTCCACAGAACTCTAATGTAAAAGATTTTTTAATTAAGATAGAAAAGTTATGTATTTACTGTAACTGAAGATCTTTTCTGAATATCTTCTTCATATAGTACCACTTACCTTCCCACTATCAACCACTCTGTACAGGGCCAGATCTAATGGAAAGCAATAACCTCCTGATTCTTCCCATGCACCATCCATGCATAGGAAGCAGTATAGCATAGTGGTTAAGGGTGCTGAGCTGCAAACCTGGGGACCCGGTTTAAATCCCATCAGCCCCCACTTGCAAACTGTGTAACCCTGAGCAAGTCACTTAGCTTCTTGCTCTCCCAGGTCACACCTGGAAACAAGTTCTGACTTAATGTGCCTTTCCTGGTTAAACAATTTCCCTTCCTTTCCTTAACAGTGTCCAGAAATCTGTATCTAATAGAATAATTACTGAATCATAAAATAGTGAAATCACAACCTCTCAAAATCTCCTCACTTGGTTTGCTCATCCCCAAACTGAATCTTATGTACTTCTATTCCTTGCTAACACGCATCGGTAAGTATTTTGCCAGCAGCTGTCATGCTTTATAAAATAACTAAAGATGTACACTTACCATTGATTGGAATAAACCTGGTGGGAACCTAGTCTCCATTTTGAGATGCTGCCTTGGTACTGCTTTATTTATTGATTTAAATCTTTGTTTACTGGGTAAGCGCACTGATCCAAGGACCATTTTCAGGCACGAATTGGGATACAACAATGGCATAGATCAAGATGTTCCATGAAATATTATACAGACTGGTTTCTTGCTAAAGACCATTGATTTCCTTAGACAGCTATTCTGTGCTATTTTAATCTACAGTTTTTAAGGGCCACATTCCTAAAACATGTATAATTGTTAATTTAGACTTTATTTGAAATTTGAGTTAAGGTTAGAAATGAATTCCTACAACTTTTCATGCAAATCTGAGGATAGCATTGACTGTACATTCTACTGAAATTTTGGAATAATTTATGAGTGAGTTTCAATTCACAGCTGCTTTTATGACACCTAAATAGATCAGACTTTCTACAGTTTCAACTATCTCCTAATAATTTTCTAGTTGTTTCTAGATTGACCATCAAATACAAAACACTTTGATTTAGAGGGATTGATATACATCCCATTCTGTAGCCTTTACCTTTGTAAACCTGCCTTGAGTATTTGTTCTGCAGACTCTTACCTTTATACCCAATGTTAACACCAGTGTTGTACTGACACAAGATCCTGTAGCTAAACTCTTTCATATCCTCATCCAGGGCACTTTACTCTATTTTTGCTCCTGACTCTACTCTTCTATCTCAGGAGGAATCCTCCTCTGAAAACTACTTTGACCATACCTCTGCAGTGTCACCCTGCCTTCTTCCTTTGCTTACAGAGGTGCCCACCAGAATGCAACACAATACTGCAAAATTCTGCATCAGAGTTACTGCTGGAAATGAGGCAGATCCAAAGGCAGGTAATTTGTTTCATCATGCAGGAATCTGTGAACATGTGTTGCATTCTGGTGGGCTCCACTGTACCTTTTTGCTTCCACTACAGCTTGCCTCCCATGGTAGACCATCAGTGGGGTTCCTCAAGCTCATCCAGGAACTAAATACTCCAGCTAACAGGGAGACTGTGCCTGAGTTGGTGGGTGTAGGGTCTGCAGGTGGATTTGAGTCTCTTATCTTGCATGAGCAGGGATTTACCACCTTTCATTGCTCCCATCCCTAAGGACACTGCTACTAGGACATCACCGGATGCACATGCATGATGTGCATGTATGCACATCGATGTCAGTGACTTCCTCCCATCTCCCTGTCTCAACTGAACCTCCAGCTCTGGTAATGCAGGCACAGTGTGGCAGTGGCCTCGCACACTCCTCCCAGGATACTCAACCTTCCTTCCCAGTTGGCACACTGATGATCTGAGACATTCCCTGACTCCAGATCACCAGCATCAAGAGAGGCAGTCCTGCCACTACACTGGTTGGCTGCCTTCCCAGAGCTGTAGTATTTCTACCCCAAACAGTTCAGTAGGAAGTACTGCAGTACAACCTTAATATACACAAAAGGAGGTAATTATGCACTTCAACCACACATTGAAAATTGCAGCCCACAGAACTGCAGCAATACATCTAATTACCTAAATTCCTCAATTCTCAACCAATCATTGTAGTGTATTTGCTGGTTTGACATAGAACTTGCATAAAATTGAGACAAAGACACTGAGGCTGGAGCAACAACTCTGTATTTTTTCAACTGCAACCAGGAAGTAAACATAGCAACAATAACAGAACAGCAGATTTAATATAGATACTTTAGCTGCATGAGGATTATACTTGCAGAATCACATTAGCAGATTCACTACTTTGATTCAATATATTCCATGCAATATGCCACATCTACCCTCCCTAAGACTACATGTATATAACATTAAAAATAGCCCTGGTTTACTTACAACACCCTCTTATGAGCAGTTAAGAGGAACAATCAATAAGTCCAGTTGCAAATCAAGTCTCTCAGGTGGCCTGTATTTCCTTGCTGGATAGCGCCTGCCAGTCTCTTGAACACTGCCCTGAGGAGGTGGTGTGTCCACAACACTGTCAAGTTTGGGAACCACCTCAGAGGGTGCAGGTTGATCTCTGTGTAACAGGACTGGTTACTGTCTCAGGCAGGGGACTGGTGCCTGTACAACTGGAGGTTCCAAAGACTTTGCTTCTTGGGTTAGAAATGTGGTTACACCTGACTCCTGCAACTGGTCAATGGTGGCACCAGAAGATATCAGATGGCACTAGTGCTGTGTAGGACAGAGAAACTGTTTGTCCACTTTACCGCTGCTGGTAGCCATGCATTGGTTCTGCTGTAATCACATGCCAACACTGTTTGGCCCACCTGTAGCTGACATGATGCTCCGATCCCTCCATCATAGCTTGCCTTGTTTGATGATTCCTGACCTGTAGACTTATGTCTGGCCTTAATAAGTCCAAACATGACCTGAGACTTCAGCCCAGGAACAACATTGCAGGAGCCTAATTTGTCATAGCATGTCTGGTATTTCGATATGCAAGCAAAAATGTGCCTTCTGCTGCAATGACCTCTTTTCATTTGCCATGGGTGCAGGGCTTGTTTGAAAGTCTATATAATACTCTTTGGTGAACCCATTTGTGACTGGGTGGTAGGGTGCTAAGGTAGGATGCTGAGGTAATATGTCTGATGACATTTTCATTCATAAACTCCTGAAACTCTTCTGAGGTAAACTGCATACCATTGTCACTCACAACTTGTTCTGGTAGCCCACTTCTTGCAAACAAACTCTGCAGTTTTTCTATAGTCTGTGTAGTTGTAGTAGATTTCATGCAAAAATTCTGGCCACTTGGAATGAGCATCCACCACCACCAGGAACATCATTCTCAAAATGGTTCTGCAATGTCAACATGTACATGTTGCCACAGGGTTGATGACTCCTAGGGTGTAATGGTACTGGCTTAGGCATGTGCTATACCTTTGACATCCCACACATTCTTTAGCAAGCTGTTCTACTTGCTGATCTATGCCTGGTCACCATATAAAACCTCTGGCAAGTGCTTTCATTTTAACCACCCCTAGGTGTCCCGTGAGTTCTTCCAAGATTCTTGAGTTTACTAGATAGTACAACACAGATTCCCCAGATCACACATCCTTCATGTATAGTGAATTCATCTTTACATGCGAAAAGGTGACAGTCCAAGACTCTCAGTATATTTCTAGTCGTTGCTTTAGTCAGAACTTGAGTTAGTCTGGGCCCTTCTGGTTTTCTGCTAGATTAGTTTACTTGTCACTGGAAAGCACTCTATTTAGAATAAATTGACAAATTTAATAGATTCTGTCTCTGTTGCCAGGTGGGCTTCCCACTGGTACTGGCAGCCATGGTAACCCATCTGCATTTGTGTGTGCTGCTATCCATTTAAATTCAATGTCATAATCATGACAAAATAAGAACAGAGCCAACACTGCATGCATGCTGCAGTTGTCACAGATATCTCTTCTTGGCTGAAGGAGTGCTACTAGGAGTTGGTGATCAGTGACTAGGGTGAATTTTCTTCCATATAAGTACTGTTTGAATTTCCTCATGCCATATAACAGACTTAAGGCCTCTTTTGTCTATTTGCTCCTAGTTACATTCTGCTGCTCTCAGCGATCTGAGGCAAATGCAATGGGTCTCATTGTGGTCCAGCATGACATAAGATATGACTACCCCAATTCCATACAATGATGTATCACATGCTAATTTGATAGGCAGGATGGGTTAAAATGTAAGCACATTGTCAGAAGTGATCAGTTTCTTTGCTTCCTGAAAAGCTTCTTCACACTCATGTGATCATACCCATATTTGGCCAGTCTGTAGCAAACAGTTCAGTGGGTGCAATACAATTGCTAGATTGGGTACAAATTGACCATAATAGTTAACAAACCTAGGAATATTTTTTTTTCAGTTCAATTAAATTTATTTTTAAAAGGCGCTATTCCAAATGATCATTGTGCCTGTACATTAAAGGTCAATAAATAAATATTCAGTCATAATCTAAACTAAGATCTAAGTTACAGCACATCCTTTGACCTTTGAGCTGCCAACACTGCTTGAATCATTTTGGGGATTTGCACAGGCCTGTGCATCGATAATGTGTCAGCAGTAGTTATTGAGTCCTTGCAAAATTCACATTTTGCATGATTGGCTCATAGCCCATATTCCTCTGGGTGTTCTAGTAATGTTCAGGGTTTACAGGTGTTCTGTATCACTTGTTATTGTTGCAATAATGTCATTCAAATAGCACTGTGTTCATGGAATATCTTACACTTGGTCCATTGCCCATTTCCATATAGCTGGGGCAGAGGCAATGCCAAACACTAGCCTGCTGTACTGGTACAGACCTTTATTGTATTGATTGCTAGGTATGCCTTGAAGTTTTCCTTGACCGCCATCTGTAGGTAGGTTTGTGACAGATCAATTTCTTCAGAACTGTTGTCATCCTGCTAATGTGGCAAAAATGTCTTCAATCCATGGCAGGGGATATTTTTCAACTTTCAACAGTGGATTTATGGTGACTTTAAACTCTCCACACACTCTTACAGCACCACATTTCTTTACAGTAGGAATGATGGGGTCCCAGTTCACTCCAGCTCACTTTTGAAAGTATGCCTCTCTCACCTGGCATTCTAACTCTGTGCCTACCTTTGGGTGAATACTGTAAGGGAAAAGTTGGGCTTTATAGAACTTGGGTGTTGCATTCTTGACTAGAGTTGTTTTAGCCTTCATGTGTTTTAAGATTCCTATGCCCTGTTTGAACACCTCTGATGTCTGATTTAGTATACTTTCCAACTGCTGCTCAACTATACCAGTAGAGCCTGGTGTGGGCGACTGCAGCATTTTAATAGATCTTCAGTCCAGGGGAATCTTATACAGCCATTCATGTCCCACAGCTGGGCTGACCTTCTCAATGACATACAAGTCCAACAAACATTGCTTATTGTTGAACTCCACATTCATTTGCAGCACTCCCAAAGGCACTATGTTTTCCAGTATACATTTTTAATAGCACAGATTTCTCCCTCAGTCTGATATTTAATTTTTTTTTTCATATTCTGCACATGAAATGATGGACACTGCAGACCCTGTATTCAATTCCATCTTAAGTGTTTTTCCTGCCACCTGGGGTGTCAACCAAACTGCAGACCTGTCCTTGTTGTTCAAACTATATATTTCCGCTGGCACTCCTCTCTCACAGTCTGTGTCACTACTGTCTCTGCCCACAGAATGTACATCGGTATTCCTTTTCTATGTCCTGACTTGGTCCTTTCTCTGTCTCCTGGTGCAGTAAACCATTTTGATATGTCCCTTTATTACAACTTCTACAGCATATGTCTTTAAACCGCAATCAGAAGGGGTGAGGGATCCTTTTCCACACCAATAACATGGGTCTGTCTGCTGAGTAGACTGCCCCTTGTCTTGTGCTGTCAATATTTTATGCATTCATGTTACAGATTTAGCTCTGGTTTGCAGTTCAACTGCATCTCTTACTGCTGTCTCAATTGTGACTCCAATTTCAACAGCACATTTGAAAATGAGATTTTCTTCAGTTAAGTCTTGTTTTTTGTATGCCTTCATTAAGCAATCCATACACAAATCTGTCTCTTAGGGCATCATTAAGTTCATCTTTGAAATTACAGTGTTTTAATAGTCTTTTAACTTGACTGCAAAGGAGGTGATAGATTCATCTTCGAGCAGATTCTGCTTGTGAAACCTGAATCTTTCTGCAATAATCAGTGGTTTGAGTGCCAAATGCTCTTGGACAATTTGCACTATTTCTTTAAAAGTTTTACTAGCTGATTTCTCTGGAGTGGTCAAACTGTACTAAACTGTATGTTTTCCTCCCATTGCACTCCATAATACAGCCACATGTTTATCTGGGGAATCTCATTTACTTCAAAATACTGGTCCAGCCTCTCTAGATATGTAAGACAGTCTTCCACAGCACAATCAAAGACCTCTAGTTTTCCAATGTAGCCTGCCATTGTACACTGTTCTGATTAATTTTGCAATTTATCGTACTTACAGTTGCAGCAGACTCTCCCTGTAGGATTCTTGAAATCCTCGTCACCAATGTAGCGACTTGCTGATTTGACATAGAACTTGCATAAAATAGAGACACAGACACTGAGGCTGGAGCAACAACTCTGACTGTGTATTCTTTTCAACTGCAAGCAGGAAGTAAACACAGCATCAATAACAGAATGGCAGATTCAAATAGATAGCTACATGAGGATTATACTTGCAGATTCACATTAGCAGATGTACTACTTTGATTCAATACATTCAATGCAATATACCACAATCATTTATAACAGGAATGGTGCCTTTCTTATGGACAATTGATACTCCAGTTCATGAAGGTGGGCCTAAGTGTGAGTAAAGTATCTACAGACCTTTACCAGTCTTATCCATTTCTTGCAAAGCTACAAGAAAAAATAATATCTAAACAACCTGAACAAATTCCTGCAGCACAGAAGCCTGGTCTTTAGTGATCAGTTCAGTTTCATGAAAAGTCACAGCACAACATTAGCCTCCCCATTGAACTCAGCACAATCAAGCAAACCAAATGTAGAGGTAAGGGGGATTAGGGGAAATGTTAGAAAATAGTATGTGCCAATGCTAGTCTGGGCAACAGAATGCTAGAATGTCAGACACTGGTCAAGGAGAGGGACATGATCTGGGGAACAAGAACAGAGACATGGGCAACCTTGAACCATAACTGGGACATGACCATTCCAGATTACACAATATTCATAAATGATAGGGAAAGTTCCGGGGAGGGTAGCACTGTATGTTAAGGAAGGATAGAAAAATAAAATAGAAAGTCTAAGGAGGACAAGTGAATTGGAAACCCTATGGTAACAGGAATGGGGAAGGGAAACAAATCTGGTTTGGGGTAGTCACTGAGCCAGGGTCAAGGGTCAGACATGCAACTGGGAGAGAAACTTAAGAAGGTATACAATATAGGGGAAGTGGTGGTAGCTGGAATTTCAGCATGCTAGACATGAACTGGAAAGTCATTATCATGGCTAGTACTAGGAACCAGATTCTGGTGGATGCCTGCCAGGAGACTTTCCTAGAACAATTAGTACAGGGATCAGCAAGAAAGGAAGGTCTCTGGATTTGGTTATTGCCAACAGTGAGAGGATTCAGAACATAACAGTCCAGGAACTATTACATTCCAGTGACCACAGGACAGTTGCACTGGAGGTCCAAGTTGGGATAGGCAAGGGGCAAAAGGAATAAAGCTATGGGACTTCAAAAAGTGGACTTCAGCAAATGAGGACTAAATTGAGATATGCATGAAGGGTACAGTCAAGGTAGGGGTGAAGAAGAAAGTGGGAAGCATATAAAAAGGCAATGATAGTAGTGGCAGATAGCTCAATTATGAAGGTATCCAAGGGAAAAAGGGCTAAGGAAATGTTGTGGTTTATAGCTGATGTAAGGCAGTCATAAGAACCAGAAGGAGGGCATTCCAGTATAAGGGATGAAGACAGGGTGAAGTACTTGAAACAACAAGAGAAACCACCAGGAAAGTGAGGGAGGCCAAAGCAAGGACAGAGTTCCAGTTGGCAACAGGGATGAAGAATGAGGATAAGGCCTTCTCCCATACATCAGAGAGAAGCACAAAGTCAATAGGGGTATAGTGAGACTTAAGAACAGGGAAATGTGGGAGGAGGGGACAAGGGAAGGCAGAGATACTGAACAAATATTTTGCTCTGCATTTACTAAGGAGAAGGATTGGCCACTGCCAGATTATAGAGTTAGGAAGGGAAGGGGAGCACAGCCACTGGTGGAAAGTCTTGATAATAGAGAAGGGGCTGCTGGAAAAGCTAGCAGGATTGAAAGTAGATAAATCTATTGATCTTGATGACTACCCTCAATGATGTTACATGGGGTAGCAGAGGTTATAGCAGGACCCCTAGCTGACATTTTCAATTGCTCTATAAACACGGGGTGGTCGCTAGCAACTCAAGGACAGAAGATGTGTACTACTCTACAAGAGTGGAGAGAGGGATGAGCCAGGGAACTATAGGACAGTCAGCTTGACAACTATAATAATAATAATAATAATTTTATTTATATAGCGCCTTTCACTATATCAAGGTGCTGAACAAATTAATTAAAACTTCAACATTCAATACAAAGCATCAAAACCACAAACATTATAAAATATATCATAAAACATAATAAATTACAATAAAATTTCAAACATTTTACAGTACACATTAACTTTCCAAGAAGGCCATTCTCCATAAATGTGTTTTCAATTCCTTCTAAATATCTCCACGGAGGTACATTCCCTGAATCGGCATGGTACAGAATTCAAAGAGTGGGTGCAGCATGAGAAAATGCTCTGCTGCCAGAGGATTTCAAACTCACTCTTGGAATCTCATCATCTCATGTCGTCGAAAGCACAGTGATCGGGTCAGCAGTATGAACCAGTAGGTCTTCAGATAGGACAGACCCTGATCACGAAGGGTTTTAAAGTCAATAAAATGACTTTAAGGTGATCCGCCACCGTGTTAGGGCCAGTGCAGTTCGCGCAGCACGGGAGTAATATGACAGACTCTCACTTGTCCCAGTCAAACCCAGGCTGCCGCTGCTTCTGCACAAGCTGTAGGCGGCGGATTTCAACCCCAGAGAGCCCAGTAAAGGGCGCGCCAGTAGTCTAGGCACAAGGACACAAAGGCATGGACCAATGTTGACAAGGGAGTCAGACGGAACAAGGTGCTTAAGCCGGGCAATATTTCTAAGATGGTAAAGGAAGTCCTGATGACGGCTGACACCTGAGATTGAAAAGTCAGCCTATCATCAAGAATCACCCAAGTTACGCACCCGCTCAGAGGCCGGTAGTGACACGCCGCCAAGAAAATTCCAGAAGCGCGCAGCACACAACCTCTCAATCTGATCACTCGGGTCCACGGCCAAAACCTCAGTTTTTCCGAGTTCAACTTTAACCAACTAGAATCCATCCAGTCTTGGATTTCCCCAGACAGTTATTAAACACCGAGAGAGCTCCATCCTAGTCAGGTGCAAAAGACAGGTATAGTGGAGAACATCATGGAGTCTATGCTGAGGGAAGACCTGGTGGACTTCCTACAAGGGAATGGGCTGTAGGACCCCAGACAGCAGAGGTTCACAAAGCAAAGGTCTTGCCAGACTAACCTGGTTGAGTTCTTCAGCTGGGTGACCACTGCAGCAGACAAGGAACAGGAAATTGATATATCCAGATCTCAGCATGGCCTTTGACTCAGTCCTCCACAGGAGGCTAATAAAAAGATAAGGGACCTAAGAGTAAAGAAAAGGATGGCAAATTGTGTAGAGATCTGATTGGAGAGTAGAACATAGAAAGTGGTACTCAATGGGGAGTCTTCAGAGGTGAGGGAAGTCACTAGTAGAGTACCTCAGGGTTGGTGCTCAAACCAATCCTCTTTAATATTTTCATCTATTACATTGGTGAAGATATCAAGGGTAGCTTAGGCACTTTCTAGATAATACGAAGGATCTGTGCAAGGGTAGACAAGGAGGAAAGGGAGAAGAGAACTAAGGGAGGATCTGGGAAGCTGGAGAGCTGGTTCACTGTTTAGTAGCTAAACTTTATTGCTGCAAATGTAATGTAATGCACACTGGGAGAAGGACCCCAAGGTCACAATATGTGATGGTGGGGGATGGAAGTGGTGCTTGATAGTACTGTGGAAGAAAAGGATTTAAGGGTGAATATCAGAGACCATGAAAACATTCACACACTGCAATAGGACAATGAGTAAAGCAAGCGAAATGCTGAGTTGCATAGGGAGGGGGATAAGCAGTAGAGGTAAAGGTGATCCTGCCAATGTACAGGTCACTAGTGTGGCCACACCTGGAATACTGCACAAGGTGCTGGAGCACGTGCTCAGGACAGACTGCAGCAAGGTGGAGGCAGCACAGCACAGGGTAGCTAAGATGGTCCATGGCCCTGAGGATAGTGAGGAGAATCTGTAGGACCTAAACATGTACTCCTTTGAGAAAAGGAGAAAAGAGGTGATGTGATTGAGACATACAAATACCTGAATGGGATGAATAGGCTAAACACCAAGAAATCATTTTCCCTGAGTTCAAACACAGAACGAGAGAGAATTCACTGAAGCTGCCGGGGATTTAAAAGGATGTGAATAAGAACTTTTCACTGAAAGGGTGGTGTATAAGCTAGCTGAAGAAGTCCTACAGGCCAAAATGATCAGCACCTTCAAGCAGGGATGGGTCAGGTTGGAGGGTTTAGTTAGAAAAGCAGGACAGTAGGAAAAGGTAAGATTGGTGCAAGGCTAGGGCAGAAGAGTTAGGTAGGGTGGGCAAACTGGATGGGCCAAGAGCCTTTTCTGCTATCAACTTCTAGGTGTCTTGGTAACTAGGCAACAATGGCTTTAGCGAGATTCATAAATGATGCACTAACAGCCATGGACAGATGGCTGTAACAGGGCCTGTTTTTCTGGATCTCAATACTTCATAGTTAACCATGGTTTTCTAATTAGTAACTGCACAACTGTGTGCAAGTAACCTGCCATGATCCTGATTTAAAAACTACACTGAGGACTGCTTTCAGATGGTGAGAACATTATCATGCCTGTCAGCCTAAGCACAGATAAAAATGGTTGTACCCCAGTTTAATGACTTCTCTTCATCTTGACAGGGGAAGGGGTACATTTTCTGTAACCTGAATGACAGGTCTGAGAGAATAGAAATGAGAATGAAAAGTGTGACCCACTGGGAATTGAACCCAGACCCCTGGTAATACTGTTCAGTGTCTACCAACCATTAAGCTGTGGGCTCACATGAGTTTAGCAGTCTTAAGGCTTCCTTAGATACAAAACGTTGACCCACTAGGAATTGAATCCAGACCACTGGCAAAGTGTATATCTAAGGGAAAGCCTTAAAGGCCTGCTAACCATGGAGCCCGTGAATCTCTAATGGTTAGAGCACTGGACCAGACCAGAGCTCAAGCATGAGCTGTGTGGATACTGTTGGTAGTGAAAATGGGCAGACTAGGTGGGCCAAGCTGTCCTTATCTGCCAGCAAATTCTATGTCTCTATGTTTCTGTTATTCAGGCTGTAATGAGCTCAAGCAACCAATCAATCATCTCTTTATTTTTGAGCACTATTCCAAAAGATCATAGCGCTGTACAAAAGTCAAACAATAAAATCAGCAAATATAAAATTTTAAAATTACAGTCCTAAAATGAGAGTAAAATATGGCAGTAGACTAACCAATATTTGCATCAGGAATGCTAATGAAAATAAATAGGTTTTAGGGAAGATTAAACACGCAATGGTCAGGCCCTCCTGATCTGACGAGGTAGAGAATTCCACTGAGTCGGGCCACAAAACAGCGAGCCCCAGAGGTCTTCTGATGAACCCTGGAAAACTCTAGCAATCCCTTGTCAACAAAACAAAGATAGCAGGGGGCAGTATGGATGGAGAAGATCTTACAAGTAACACGTCCCTGCCCTTGTAGGGCTTTATATAGGTAACCCAACGTTGAAGGTGATCCGCCAATGCACAGGCAACCAATGCAGTTCACGGAGCACAGAAGTAACATGGCTAGATCTCAATAAACCAGTTAACAACCTGGCTGCCATGTTCTGCACAAGTTGTAATCAGTGGATATCAACCCCGGTAGCCCTAGGTATAGTGCATTGCTGTAATCAAGGTGCAAGGTTATTTATTTATTTATTAGTTTTGTTGACCAGGTAGGTGCACTAGAAAAACCTGCCTATTTTCAGGTACAACCTGGGGGAGGGGATACAGATGAATGCCAACTGACCTTGAGCCAGATTAAGCTGTTGGTGGGTTTTTTAGTGAATGAGGGAAATTTGGTCAGGACACCGGGGAAATTCTCAACTCTTTTTGATAAGTGCCATGGGATCTTTAACATCCACCTGAACTACCACCAATCCAGGCAGATGGGACCTCGGTTTACGTCTCATCCGAAAGACGACATCTCAGAAGTGCAGCACCCCTCTCATGCTGCACTGCAGTGTCAGTACTGGGATATTAACCCAAGTGCCAGATGTGGAAACTGAACCCACTGCCCTCTGATCTCCTGGCCTCAGAGGAAAGTGTGTACCTACTGAGCCACTGACACTGGCAAGGTTACAAAGGCATGAATCAACATGGAAGTTCATCAGGTGAGACCAGGCGCCCTATCAGTTGGTCTGACCATCACACCATAGGTTCAGTTTCACAGCTCCCCAATGGGCCTGCCCCTGTGGAGATGATCCGGTACCACCCTTTGAGAGGGTGACCACAGAGGCCTAATGGCGGTGCTAGACCTATCGGGCTTGTTGAGTGAATGCATGGATCCAGGGATCTTGTGCTCTCCTATAATAGGGCGGTAACAGATGCCCTGGATTCCATTGCTCCTGTTAGATTTGACCACTCACCTCTTCGCCCAAGGTCCCCATGGTTTGATGGGACCTTGAAGGAGTTAAGGAGAGTGAGTCAAGGTCAGAAAGGGTTTGGTGGAAGTCCAGCCTGGAGGCTGACAGGCTTAGATTGATGGATCATTATGCTGTCTATCAATCGACAATTACCTAAGAAGGCAGAATTTCTGTCCAGGAGATTGCCGCCATGCAAAATCGACCAGCTCAGCTCTTCAAACTGTAAACAGATTGTGCAATCCAACCTGTCTGCAGTCTAGTGGAGCCTTGTCACAAGAAAGATGTGATGTGTTTGCTCAATTTTTCACAGATAAGGTTATCACCATCAGGTCCAGTATCCATCCAGCCCTCCCTGTGGGTGTGGTGGAGATCGGCAGGAGGTTGCAAGTGCCCAGTTTGTCTGGTCTGACTTTGGCCAACTGGACATCATGGACATTGTGAAGATCATTTAGACTCTGCGGCCAACTAGCTGTAGTTTGGACCCAGGCCCAATGCGTCTTCTTGTGGGATGCATTGAGGAAATCTGCCCAGTCCTGGCTGAGACAGTCTGGCAATCATTGGAGAGGGATCTTTCAGATCCCCTAAAGGAGGTGGTGTGTATGACCACTCCTAAAAACCCTCCCTTGATCCAGATAATCTTGCCAACTACACACCGGTTCTAACCTGCCCTTTTTGGGTAAGGTTATTGACAAGGTGGTTGTGCTGCAGCTGGATGATCATTTGTCCATCCACAATGTCTACGATTCTCTCCAGTCCAGATTTAGGAAGAGGCATAGCACTGAGATGGCCCTTATTTGGGTGCTTAATGATCTCCTAATAGAGAGAGATCAGAGGACTCGTTCCATCTTGGTCTTCCTTGATCTCTCAGTGGCATTTGACACTGTGGACCATGGTGTGCTGTTGGAGCACCTGTGGTTCATCTGTGGATTGTTGGGTAATGTCCTCAGGTGGTTTCGATCTTATCTTGAGGATAGGACACAGAGTGGTCTCAGGAATTTATTCCTTTGATCCTCTCCCTATCCTGTTGGGTTCTGCAGGGCTCCATTTTGGCACCCCTTTTTGTTCGTGAGAGTATATGCTGCCATTGGGGGCATCATTAGATGATACAGTCTGGAGTTTTCACTGCTATGCAGATGATACTCAGCTGTACATGTCCTTTGTACTTGAGCAGGGAGATGTTCTCTCAGTGTTTAACAACTGGCTGAGGTTGAACCCAGATAAAACTGAGGTGTTGGTTGTGGACCCAGATCATCGGAAGGTGGTGTGTTGGCAGAACAACCCTCTGGTCTTTGGCTCAGGGATGTACAGCTTACCACCTCAGACCCAGTATGAAACCTGGGTGTTATTTTTGATGATGGTCTGACCCTAAAGTCACAGGTGTCAGACGTTGTCCAGACCTCCTTCTACCATCTGAGGAATATCACCCAGGTGAAACACCTGGTCCTTCTGATTGTCTTCCTACACTGGTCCACGCCTTGACCACTCGCCTTGACTACTGCAATGCCCTGTAGCTAGGGCTACTGAGGGTTGATATTCATTGCTTGCAGCCGTGCAGAATGTGGCTGCCAGGATTTTGATTGGTATGTCTAGGACCTCATATTATGCCTCTGTGCTCCACAGACTGCACTGGCTTCCAGTGTGATGGCGATTGACTTCAAGGTCGGTTTGTTGACCCACAAAGCCCTACATGATCAGGGACCCCGTTACTTGCAAGATCTCCTCTCGCTACTGGCCCTCCCAACCACTCTGATCAACCAATGAGGATTGCTAGTGATTCTCAGGGTGCAATCTTCAAACATCTGGGGTACATTCTTTGCATTTATGGCCCATACCCTGTGGAATTCTCTACCTTGTCAGATAAGGTTTTCTCTGACCGTGCAAAGTTTTTAAACGGAACTTAAGACATACCTCTTCAGCCTGACTTTTTAGAAGAAGTTTGATGTTAGGTAGATTTTCATCTGTTTATGGATTCAACTGTTAATTTTATGGTTTTAGTGTATTAAATGTTGATGGTTTATTAATTTATGTATAGGTGCATTGATCGCTGGAAAGGCGCTTTCTAACAAATAAAGTTTGATTTGATTTGATTATCCGAGCGATGTTCCTCAGATGGTAGAAAGAGGTTTTAATGACAACAGACACCTGAGATTTTAGTGTCAGGTCAGCTGTCAGACAAAATGCCCAGATTTTGCGCCTGGTCAGAGGTAAGCAGCTGGTTACTCCCGAGCCAGAGCCCAGAAGATAGGCTTGCCGACAACCTCACACCATGGTGACCTGGGTCCACCACCAGCACCTTGGTTTTGCCTGAATTCAACTTCAGCAAGTTGGTACTCATCCAACTCTGGATCTCGAGAAGCAGCTGTTAAAACCGAGACTGCACCACCTGTTCGGGCACAAAGGACAAGTAGAGCTGAGTATCATCTGCATAGCAGTGAAAACTCAGCCCATACCACCTTATAATGTCTCCTAATGGCAGCATATACACTGCAAACAACATGGGAACAGCTCAGAGCTCTGTGTAACCCCCACATGACATGGGTAGAGGGGCAGAGGAATAAATTCCGACACCATTTTCTGATTCCTGCAAGTGAGAAGTGATCAAAACCATCTGAGGACAGTACCAGACAGTCCACAGGTGTTCTCAGGTGCTCCAAGAGCACCCCATGGTCCATAGTGTCAAATACTGCAGAGAGGCAGAGGAAAACCAAGATGGAATGGCTCCTCTGATCCCTCACTATAAGGAGATCATTAAGTACCTGAACCACGGCAGTCTCAGTGCTATGCCTCTTCCTAAACCCAGATTGGAGAGGATCGTAGGCATTGTAAGATGTTAAATGGTTATCCAGCTGCACTGTAACCACCTTCTTGATAACCTTACCCATGAAGGGCAGGTTAGAGACAGGTTTGTAGTTAGCTAAGCAGTCTGGGTCGAGGCAAGCTTTCTTCAGGAGGGTGTTACTACTGCCTCCTTCAGGGGTCCGGAAACACCCTGAATCCAATGAGCACTAGACAATCTCAGCAAGGACCGGTGATGACTTCAATACACCCTACTAGGAGGTAATTTTGGGCCCAGGTGTCCAACCACAGTAGGTTGGGTGCGCACTCTGGCCAACGACACAATGTCCATGATCACCAACTGGTCCGTTAATCAGGCAGGCCAAAGGCCTGCAACCTCTTGCTAATCACTGTAACACCTATTTGAGGGCACTCGAGTGGATCTCTGACATGATAATGACAATTTATTGGTGAAGAATTGAGCAAACTCATAACATTTAGCTTGCAAAATGCTCCCCATGGCTGAAGACAAGCTGGATTGCACAATCCATCGACAGTTCAGGAGAGCTGAGCAGGTCGATTCTTTGCCACGGCAATCTCTTTGGACAGGAATTCTGCCTTCTTTACAAGAAATTGCCGATTGATAGTCCTGATAGTGAGCTATCAATTTAAGTTTATCAGCAACCAGGCTGGATTTCTGCCAGCACCACTCCAACCTTGACTTCTATGCCTCAACTCTTTCAAAGTCCCATCGAACCAAGGGACTTCAGGCAAAGAGTGAGGGGTTAAACACGGACAGGAGCCAGGAGTGAGGGCATCTGTCACTGCCGTGATTATAGGCTTGTACCAGCTCCTCGGCTTCCCGCTTACACTCGCATACCTGATAGGTTCAGCACCACCATAAGACAATCTGGAGTCAGACCCTTAAACAGTGGTACAAGACCATCTCCGTAGGAACAAGTCTATTGGGGCCTCAAATTTGAACCTTGTAGTGTGATGGTCCGACTGCCCAACTGGTTCCACCACCAAATCGGTGATCTCCTTCCCTAGAAGGAAGACCAGATCCAGTGAGTGTCCGTGACTGGGTAGCAGAAGTAACTACCTGTGTCAGGCCCAACAAACTCATCAATTAGAGGAGGTCTTGTTCAAGTGCAAGAGTTCATCATCAACTCCAGGCATTGCAATCCCCCAGAATTATCAAACTAGGTGATTCCAAAACCAGGTTGACAATGAAGTCTGCTACTTCCTGCAGGAATTCCTTCCCATCACCGGGTGGATGATAGATGAGAAGTATCCTGCAACCTGCACCCATGATACACTCAAAGGATCTGGTTGTTCCCACAGGGATGCTTACAAGGCCCAGATCCAATTTAAAACAAATGGCTACCCCCCACCCCTACAATCCTCCCTCGGTGGTGTATCACTCAGTACCCAGCTGGAATTGCTGATTCCAATATTGGATCAACATTTTCATCCAGCCAGGTCTTGGTGATGTAAGCCAGGTCAGCTGAACTGACAAGATCAGCAATAATTGCTGTTTTATTTGTTGATTGACCTGGCATTGCATAACACCTCCTGAGTAGGATAGATCACCAAGGTAGACCGAGCAACTTGCCCACTCAATGTGTGGCCCTTGGGTATGGGAACCAGACAGGAGGTCCCCTTTCCCTGGACCGATTTTACCCCATGGCATTTTCTCATTCTTACCACCCCAATCCGTCCACTCAGTTCCACTATCCCACCAGGCTCAGGCCCAGTTTCTCACCATTTCCTCCCTCCTAGCTATCCTCAATGTCTGGACAATGCCTGCACACCTCTGTAGGCAGAGGGGACAGTCAAAAGGGCAGAGGTCCCTGAGCCTGATGGGAGAATAGTGACTGATCACTGGCAGCTCCTGCCAACACATAGTAATCCTGAGCTGGCTAACAGCAAACAGCAATAAATTAATATTAACAACAAGACAACAAACACATACAATACATACACACTCATACCCGCATCACTTATACCACCCAATAATGCTAAAACAAAATCATGTAAAATATACCCCAAACACTATACTTAACCAAAATAAAAATTACAAAACCCCTCCTACAAACAATCACTCACTCTTCAATTACACAAATCATACACACCACACAAAACATACACAAATAATCAGCTATACACTAATCCAAGGTTAAGAGATTAGTATCATATAAAATAAACCAATATCTATAAATTAAATCGAATTTCAAATGGAAAGTCCAATCCAAAAAGTGTGTATAATAGATTAGTCCATAGGGCTCTCACTACCTAGGATCAGAAGTTGACTCTCCAAGCCTTCAAATGCCCACTTCCAAAGTTGAGAGAATTAAAATTGAAATTAATTAAACCAATGCACCCAGGAGCTCACACCTTCTAGGAACCAGAGTGTCACTATTCATTTTTTCATGGGCTCTCACAACCATGTGGAACCAAAATAGTCAGTAACACTGTCCCAATTTTTAAAGAATAGTCTCAAATCCAGAGAACAATTTAGACTCAAAACACTGCAGTTAGAGAGAAATTAGGATGACTCACACCAGTGATCATGGCCTTCATCCTGGCCAGTTTTCCTTCTACAGGGCTGACTCTTCTCCTCAGTTGCACAGTCCAAAAGAGAACCAAGCTAAGGATCTAGTGACGACACGGTCCCACTTAACCAGGGACTCCAGAGACAGTTCTTACACAAGCTGGAGATAGGAGCAATGGATGCCAATTCAGGCCATGATGTTTACCAGCACTTGAGGGGCCCCACCTGGACCCTGAACCTCTCACTGGACCTTATGCTGCTATGGCCACCCAACACCCACCATGCAGTGGAACAGAAGTGCTGCAGGTGCAGCCACCCACCAGCAACAGCACTGAGGCACACCACCAGGTCAAGTCAGGGACCAGGACAGAGCTCCCTTGATGCTCCACCAACATCTACTGCCAGATAACTGGCACTCCTCTCCTTGCTGTTCCTCCATGCTGTGCCCCAGATCGGGAATAGTCCAAACTCTGCTTCTCCTTTGTTAGACTCCTCACACTGCTCCTTCAGCTACCAGCACTGGACCTGTACCGGTATTTCTTTAACTCAACTGCAGGTTATGAATCTTAGTAATAGTAGAATTAAAAGAATTTGAGACACTGTTGTAAACAGACGCCTATGTTACTAAGCATGTCCTGCTCTCAGTTTTCGCCCTGACTGCAACTAAAAGTCCAAATACACAAATTGAACTGAAATGCGAAAACAAGACTAATAACAAAATTTAAAACAAAATAAAAGAATGAAACTGCAAAATTAAATAAAATCAATCTCTTCTCCCACGCTGTTAACTTGATAGTCAGCCCAGCATGGCCACCATCTTCGTATTTCTTTGTGTGCAGTCTTGACTAACAACATGAGATAACCCTTTGCATGGTTCACTTATTGATTCAGTATGAACCGAATCATTTTATTTCTATTTTCTGATGCTTTCACAGGCAAAGTCTGTAAAATGAGGAAGAACTGGTACTGCCAGGAGGGAGGGAGACTGGAATGTTCATCACATAATTTAAGGCATATGATAAATGTTTATAGGCAATAGTTATATAGGTACTAATTACATTATGGGGACTAATGCCAAAATTCAGAAAAATTGCAAAAATTATTTTTTAATTTTCTTTAAAACCATCTTGAAATTGTCCATGTTGATAAAAATATATCAATATATTTTATCATTATGGGAAAAAGTATACCAATAACATTTATTTTATAAAAACCCACCTCCATCATTATGTAAATATATATATATACACACACACACACACACACACAATGGGTGGTTGTATTCATTGACAATAAATTCATGTATTTTCACCCCAGTGAGAGAAATGGTTGATGACATAACTACTGTGGAAATATTAACATTTACACATATAGTAGCTATGTCATCAGCGATATTCTTACTCCAGATCCAAGTACCCAATGAAAGCTGGAACTTGTTTTAAATCTGAAAGTGAAATGTTTCAGGTACCTAATTAACCAGCTGGTGGGAATTCTTCATTCTGTGGTTGCAGTTTCAAAATGCCAGAAGCTCGCAACAGCACACTACTGTCTGCACCTAACAGTAAGAAACAACAAGCATTTGTCAATGCCAATGTTTGCTTACTGGCATTGTCATTGGTAGTGTAGAGTTACAGAGCTGCATAATAGGAATGGCAGTGAAGTATTGAACCGAAGCCAATCCCACCACCACCATGCAGAGACGGCAGGCATTAGGGTGTGCTTTGGGTCATCAGGCATAGCTAGCCATGCCATTTCACCACACCCTACCCAGCAGACACCGACAAGTGTCACGGTGTCTTGGAATCTTTGGCCTTTATGCACACCCCATTCTATCAGAAAATATGGTGAGATGGTGCAGTATAGGAGAATGGGGTGAACTTTGGGGCCAAAGAGTCCAAGGCACACCTCGATGCCTCTCACTGGCTGCAGGGTGTGGAATGGTATGAGCATTACAGGCGAGAATCCCAAGTCACACCCCTGATGCCTGTCATTCTCTACAGGGTGAGGCATTATGGTCAGAAACCCTAAAGCCTCAGGCATTCATTGGTATTTTCACTCCAAATTTCCAACATTTTTTGTGACTCCACCTCATGAACAGTGACAATATCAGTTTGTTAGCCAAAAGCTGCTTTTGCACAGCGACTATGGCATTTAGCACCACAGGTGCAAAACACATTCGAACAGGATGTGAAAATGACAGCTGTACTGTTCATGGGGAGGTGTAAAAATGGCAATGTTGAAAATCTGCAGTGAAATATTAAAAAAACTGGTGAAGTCACGAGCTATGAGAAACTGTGCAACCTACACCCATAATGTAATTAGTTTGGGATTTTACAGCAGATTGTCAACACAGGCATTTTGGGGCCTCTGATCATGAACAGTGTCACTGTGATTTTCTTTATCTGTCCCAAACAATGGTTTCCCACAGCGACCATGCATTTCTGCACTGAAAGTGTAAATACACATCTTGGCCATGTTGTGAAAAATGACAGCTGTACTGTTCATAAGGAAGTGTGGAAAATGCCACTGGTGAAAATCTGACATAAAATATTACAAATTCATGAACTTATGTGGGTTCGTGGAAATGGCAATGCTCACTTGTAACACAGTCATTTTATGAACTTTTGTCGCTAAATTTTCAACATAGCTATTTTTAAGACCTCTGCTCATGAACAGTGTCACTGTGATTTTCTTAATCTGTCCCAAACATTGATTGGCGCACACCCCATCATGCCCATTGTGCAATTAAGCATGCAGGGAAACACATTTTGGTGACATGTGAAAATGACAGCTGTACTGCTCATAAGGAGGTGTGGCAAATGGCAATGTTGAAAATCTGGAGTACATATTAAAAATTCGCATATAAAAATATGAGCATGCTAGGAACTGCAGTAACACACCCTTGTAAAACAGTCATTTGTAGGAATTTTTCACCACATGTGCAACATAGGCTTTTGAGAGCCCTCCTTATGAACACTGGCACTGTCATTTCGCTTTATCGGTCCCGAAGGTGATTTACGCAGTGACTGGCAAATCACCCTTTGGGCCTGATTAACGCTATGACAGTTCAAGAATTCATGAGGAGGGGTCCTAAAACCCCATGTTGAAAATTTGGTGCCAAAAATTCAAAATGCCTGAGATATGCTTTTAAGCTGAAAAACCCTATTTATTGCATTATACAGCTTACCGCATTTCTTCAGTTCATGGTCGGCTTTGAAGAGTGCAGCCGTGTTCCCGTCCATCAAGATTGTCGCACCAAGCTCCAGAGGTAAGTATGGGGTGAGGGGTGGAGAGGCAGGGTGCAGTGGTGGGTGCGGGTGGGCAGGGAGACTACCAAGGGAACTTTTTTGTTTACAGGTTTTTTTTGTTTTTTTAGGAAGACAACACTGACGCTTGCCACGCTTGGGTGGGATCCCAGCGTGGCAGCTGGAAGGCTGTTTGGGAGGCCTGAGCCGACAGGGATTGGGCACCCCTGTCGGGCCATAACATTTTTGCCATGTTGGGGTGGGCTCCCAGCGTGGCACCTGGAAAGCTTTTTTGAGGGGGGGTATGGAACCGATGGGAGATTGGGCACCCCTGTCAGCCATACAGTATGTGTGTGGGGAGGGTGCATGAGCATGAAATATGCGCGGCGTGCATGCGCAGGGAGGGGGGAGCGCTGCTCACTGGAAGTGGAGCTCTCCCTTTCAACTGTGCCAGCACTGTATTTTCAACTGCTGTCATAGACAGCTGCAGCATTCATTGAGAATGCGGCCGTGCCTCAAACACACTGAATGAATTGGAAGACGGCTACCACCTCCGAAACTTGATGATGGCACTGTGTTTCTTGCACATGCGAAAGCAAACATAAAAAAACAGTAGTTGTAAAAGTACCTTAGCTTATCATAATGACCTAGTCTAAATTCATTCCTAATGCTTCAGAAAGCACACCAATCAATACAATGAGCAGTCTAGCACATCCAGAGGACCTTTGTACAAATCCACATCATTTCAACCAACTGAAGAACATCCACAGAATATCTGCACATTGCCACAAGGAATCTCAGCATGCTTCAGCAATCCCAGTATTTCTGCAAGACACGTAACTTTTAGTATAATACAAGTGTGCAGCTTACAATTTTTTTCTTTACATGTGTAACTGTATTATAGTAGTCAGAAAAATAAATACAAAATATTTCCTTTACTCTGCAGGTCGTTCTTGCAAAGTCCATCTAAAAGAGGCCAAAGCAACTGTGCAGCGATTCAGACTCCGAGTAAACAGAAATAATCCTGAAAACACCATGTACTTGCTTTCTCTCAGTGTGTCACTCTTCAGCCACGGTTCCACCATCCTAATGTGTATCTCTCCTTTCAACTCTTAGAGTTCACAAGTGTGACATGAACGTAACACTGAAATATTGTTACACCAAGCACTACCCCCAACATCAAATAAACATTAAATACAAAAAAAATGTTAATTGCCAAATAAAAGCAAAATTAAAAATCCACAGTTTCACATGAAGCACAGCGATTCCACACTGTAACCAGGAAGCTGCCACAACACAGATACCCCATCCACAAATACCAATAAACCAATCAAAGAATGCTCTGCCCTCACAAACAGCTACACACACCAATCACAATACTTTGCAGATTTCTCTCTGAACCACAACCCACAGATGACTACACAGTATTTCAAGCAATAGCATAACAGTAAAAAATGAAACCCCAATCACTGGCAGACACTCCAAAGAGTGACACACTCACATTAAGCTGCCAAATCACAGTGCAAGCGCCCACCTACAAAATAAACCAGACAAAATGTTACAGTGTACCAAATGAAAACACAGAACTAGCAAAACACACTCCTGCCTTATTGTATAAATTGCACACATGATGGGCATCAAGGGGTTACTAAGGCCCACAAAAGGGTTAGAATTCTCACCCCAAAAAGACAGCAGGTAGGTAGGCAACACTTCCTTTACATGGCACCCACACTCTGGAACACTGTGCCCAACCACCTCAGACTGGCAGACAAACCCATCAGTATAGGCAAACTCCGACAATGACACCTGGAACACTCCAACAGGCCATGTCCCTGCTGCTCATCCCCACAGTAAGACACAACACCCCTGCTCCAAGCATTACCACACCCTCCTCCCATTATCGTGAACCATGCCTGTGAACACAGTGGAACGTTGAATTGTCCTTTGATTTATCTGCACAACCTACTTATTTGCTATAACCTGTTTAACCTTACCAAGAGCACTGTATAAGACCTCAATGGAAATACTGTAAATGCTGTAACTCGCTGCCTATGCATATTGTAAGCATTGCCTATGCATGTTCTTTTCCATTGGTAAAATTGTATCATGAGCATCTAAGCCAGGAACTCATTGAAAATGAGTTCTGCTCAACTGAGTATCTCATTCATATGTTGATGATGAATAAAATATTGATTGATTCATTCATTAATTCATTCATTGATAGGCTGGAAAGGAGGGACCCAGGTGCAGAAAGAGCATGGGAGAGTGGCCTAGGGAGTGACAGGAACATGGTGACAGTGTGAGGGTGCTGAGGTAGCACCCTGTGTGGGTGCCATGCAAGTGCAGAGAGCCAATCAGCCTGAGTACAGGGGTTTGGCTGAACAGACCAGGACTTGGCCTCAGGTGGACAGAGCCCAGGCACATGCCCCATAGGTACCATCCATCACTGTAGGTGGGCAGCAGTGGCTGTAGGTTGCAGGGTGTAAGTGGTGGAGGGAACAGTCCTCTGGTACCGCAACAGTCCCCTGGTTCTTGATCCCCACGTGAGGCACGCTGCTGCCTGTCTACAGTGGTGGGGCCAGTGGAACCTGTGAGGCATGTGCCAGGGCTCTGTCCACCTGAGGTCAGGTCCCAGTCTGTTCCTGCCAACTCCTCCAGACTCCAGGACGATAGGCTCTCTGCACTTGTGCATGGCACCTCACAGGGTGCTACCTCAGTATCCTCACATTGCTGCCATGCCCCTGTCACTTCCTAGGCCACCTCCATGCTCATTGTGCCCCAGGTCCCTCCTTGTAGATGACCCCAATTACCACCCTGCCCAACAGTGGTGCATGGCCCTTAGACCACCTTCTGGCCAGTCTAAACTGAGCCTCCTGTTGCAACCATGGTAGGGCTTCTAAAATTCCCCAAAATGGGATGGTGCAGCCCCACCATGGCAGAAGCCTTCATGCGACCTGGAGCATAGGCACTTCTTACATAAGGTGGCCCAGGTGGCTTTGGCCAGAACCATAGGAAGGATGAGGAGAGGGCAGTCATCATGGGTGCAAGCCTCTGGGAGGCACACGCAAAGTAGTACCAAATCCCAAATAACAATGATAATACTACTGCAGGATATTAACAGCCAGTATTGCATTGCACTTTGTGATGCAGCCAGGCTGGTCATGCAAATTAATCTGGTAGGTGTATCACAAAAAATGCAATCAATTTTAAACTGCCTCTGAGTGTCCCCGCCATGGTTGCAATCTCTCATGGGCATATGCTGGCTAGTGCTGCTATCAATCTTGGAAAAATAGGTGTTGCTTTAATCTTGTTGGTTGGTGTGTCCTGAAGCTCTGCTCATCTGAAAAATGTAATGACTGGCCACATCCTACGCACCTGTATGAGATAGTGTAAGAGAGAAGCTGAAAGACTGACACTAACAGGACTGTGCATTGAAGACAGGTGTATCAAGTACAAGTTTCTATCGAGTTTGGTACAGCATCCCAATTTTGATCCAGCCTGTAGTTCGAAAATTGGGAATGCTGCAGACTTGGATGCAAGGTACTGCATTTGCGCTATAACTGTTTGGAGCAGGCATCTTGCATTGACGTTCCCTTTTAACAACATATTATGTCAACATGTATTTGCAGGTAGCAACACAGAACTGTATTTGTTAGGGTCTATACATGTTGATGAGAATTCAAACTTCATTTAAAAGAAATTGACTTTTTTTAATTACTTTTTAATTACTGGTCATCACTTTTTATTACCAGGTAACCATAGTTTTATTCCATGTTACAACTGCCTGGTTGATATTTTGCATTGTAACTGGGCATTTATAATCAGTGCCTGTCAATCAAACTCTGTCCCAGAAACCTCATTGGAGCTTAATCCGTGTGTGGGTGTCGAAGATTTCAACTAACATGGCGGCCCAGTTCCTCCATGACCGAGCACCCACAATCATCCCTTGCCTTACACTATCAAGACAGGTAATTTTAAATACTTTTAAATATCTCTTTCATCCCTCCTTCATAATGTCCAAAATCAATCTGGTTGATCCTGCTGTTTGTACCCCTTGATTGTGGCTTCCGCACACCAGCTGCACTGGCAACAGACCACAACCAGTATACCTTACTTACAACGGACTACAACTTAACACCTAACTTAAAGTATTGTTTTTCACTGTAAGCACAAACATCAAGAAAAAGGGATACCTGAACTGCAAGGGAGTGACAGACAGTGTGTGTGTGTGTGTGTGTGTGTGTGTGTCTTGACAGAACTGCTGCACTAACAAGCTCAAGTGTGTTAAAAGAAAAATAATGATGACCAGTAGTAAAGAAAATGTGGGTGGGTGTAAAGCCAGAATTTTACACACACCCTTAGTGTAGGATGCATTTATAAACCCTTCGGCTTTGTCTTTTGGCGTTTAGGTAGCATCCCATACCTCGGTGTGTGTAGAATTCTGTTACATCCACCCGCCCATATATCCTATGTATTATTATATATGTTATTAACAGTTCAAATGTTACAGCTTTCAAAATGTAGTTTCAAGCAATATAAAATATTACATATTATTATTATTTTGGAACTGGTCAGAAGATACTAGTGATTGCTTTAAGAATGAACATATTCTTTTCTAGTTTTTTTTGCTTTCAATTTTCTACAGGCAGGAGTCAATCAGTGGTTTCAGTGTATATCCCCCAGTTTATGGTGTGGCTCCTTCTTAAACAGTAAGTGCTGGACCTCGGATTGAACCTTATATCCCTGGGCTCAGAGGCAACAGTTCTAACCATTCTTCTTAAGCAAAATGAACATTAACTGGGCTTTTGACTGAAATCTAGTTGTTTGTATGTTGCAGTCTCAACTTTCACCACCAGATGACACTCTAGACCCATTTTACAAGGTGGACACTGGGTTTGAGTCAACCAGCGTCCCACTGCAAGTTTGACACAACTGCGCCAAAGCCCCTCAGACACAGTTCGATCCAATTTTAGAAGGGCTGGCACAGTTATGACACTTTCCCACTTTACGGCATTCTGTACCAAAGGTTTGGGACATGTGACATGATCTCAGACTCAAAGTTAGACCAGGAGAACCTTGTCTACCTCCTGCATCCCATGTTCTGGACTTGCGATGGGCGTTTGCAGCACACTTCTTTTAAAACTGTGCTTGCCGACGTTTGATGCATGTCACAACTGCATCAAAGACCCTCGACAAGTCCACTGTAACATATCTCTTTGTAAAATCAGGCCCTCTGCATTGTCTGATTACTGATTATGGATGCACTACACCCAGTGCCCTGGAAAAGAAGCATTGTGAATATTAAATTTACCGCACCTGCATAGCTGAGTCAAAATCGAGAATATTGCATTACTGATAGAGGGGCAAAGTAGCTGACTTTGCCTTAGATACACATGGTGAATTTAGTTTTAATTTTTTACTATTGTATTTAGAAAAACACCCTGAGAGGCATAAAACCACCCTGTTCTACACCATCAGTTTAAAAACATTATCCCAGGGGGCGTGGCTTAGCTCTGAGCCAGAATGGCAGCTTAATTTGTGAGCTCCTCAGACACTGAGACAATCCGCAGCATCCTACAATTTAGAGGTCTCTTTTGGTGCTAAGTGGAGCCTCACTACAGCAAAACTCTACCTGCATCTGAATATTGAGAAATTGGCATTTGATTTCCTACCTGGAGTCCAGTTTCTAGCTGTACACCTAGGAGCTCCTCAGAACCTGCAATATGGCCTCCTCCATCTCCATGGCTGCAGACTCTACTAAAACAGAGCAGATGTTCACCCAACTACTACAAAAATGACTCAGATGACTTTGGCGCTGAACAATAACACCCAAACTGTCCAATCTATCGAGGGCAGACTATTTCAACGGAGAGCAGGATCAGCTCCCATGAAGTAGCAGTTCAGCAAATGACCGCAACTATTTTGGAACAGGCCTGGGCCATCAACTTCCTACAAGAGAAGTGCACGATTTAAAAATAGAATCGAAGAACAACTTTAATTTTGTCGGCTTCGGAGGGTGCAGAACAAATAGACTCTATTCGATTACTTCAATCTACCTCCCCAGCTGCTGGATCTCCCTGCCAGTACTTCTCTTCAAATAGAGCGGGCACATCACACAGTCGCACCCCTCCTAAACCTGGAGAAAGGCCCCGACCAATTTTGTCCGCTTCTTGATTTCAAACAAAAGGATGACATCTCCATGGCTGCAAGAAACAAGGGTCAGCTTATGTGGAAGGGCCATAAGATACAGATCTACCAGGATTACTCCTGGGAGTTATCGGAGCACCACAAGGCATACACAGAGGGATGCAAGCTTCTTCATCAGCTGAACATACCATTCTCCCTTAGGTATCCAGCCACGATGTGACTCATATATAATGGATCCCTTGCTGTTTGCCCACTGACAATCTTATGGACTTTCTCCAAAATGTACCCAGCGGAGTTTAGAGCACAGGGAGCCCAGGATGGGTGGGTGCACCTCACCACAAGACACAACCCAGACTGGAGGCTTTATTTTTACCCCACACCAGCCAGAAGCTGCAGCAGTGCAAGTCTTTGAGGGGCCTACCCTCCAAGTTAAAGAATTGACACACCACCCACAGACATGAGAGGAGGAACCACCCTGCTGAGAGAACCCGAGCGGACAGTCTGGAAAGTGGATCACTACTACCAAAGAGGAGACCCCAGCCCTGCAAGCCTTGTTCTCAGCTAACAGATTTGTTGCTCTCCAAAGTCACATTATAGCCGCAATGAGCCCATCGATGTGGATGCTGTGCCCAAAACACCTGGAGACTCACCTCCACCAGAACGCACCAAATCCTGGGCCAAAATCCAGCTGCCAGCCTCACAGTGCTGGATGGTCCCGCTGAGCATCCTCCCCTGTGGCATCTCACTCTGACCTAGATAGTGGGACTCAGTTTTCAGAAGATCCCAGGCTGTCAGTGGCAGCTAGCCTGATCTGACTAACTGTCTGATAAGTACTGTGTTTTGATATTTTGTGGGACTTAGAGGTGGGGCTGATCTGGGGTGAGGATTGGGAGTGGGAAGATCTTTAATGAGGCCATGTTTTCTGGCCTGGAAGTGTCTTCCTCCAGACCCCCCCTTGTTACCCAGCGTACTATGAGCTGGGCTGGGCATTCCTATGCCCCATAACAACTACACGCTCTCTACTGTTGCGATGGCTGTGCTGGACATTTATTCAAATACGGAGCCTGCATACAGGTATCATGGGACACTCAACCGAGGTTTCTGTAAATGGACTTATGGACAAATGTTTCGAGGGTTTGCTACAACATTACGGGTCCCTAGATAGAGGGCACCATTCAACTTACACCCCATTGTTTAAACTTACGCTATATGCTTGCTTGTATATGATTTCTTGGGGTTTCACAGTGCAGGCCCCTTGCCTCTCCTCACACATCGCATGCAGAGAGCTAGGCCTGTGGCACTTAATCATTTAACATGGTGATAAGACCGCAAGAGCCAGGCTCTTGTACTGCCTCCCCAGGCTTTGAGTCTGATAGCATTATAACTGCTAGGATCCATCATCTCCCCAGGTAGATGGATATTACAGTCGCTATACGCTACCCAGGCAGAAAAGCATTCTACACCCGGCTGGTGTCATCCAGGTGATTGCCCTTTCCATTGGAGGTGACAGGTATTGGAAAGTAGGGAGCTTGCCCCCATTTGCACTTCTAGTGTCAGTTGCCTCGCTTTGTTCCACGTCACTGTCTGACTGGTCTTCCACAGGTTACACGAAGTGGTTGATTTCCTCTGATCTTCTTAAGAGGATTTCTTTCACCCTCATGAGAGAGGGAGGTGACCCTGGCAGCTTCTTAGCCAGTCCTTTCCTCCCAGCCCTCCCGGGCTTTGAGTCAGATAGCATTATTACTGGTGGGATCCATCATCTCCCCAGGTAGCTGGGATATTACAGTCACTATCATGTGACCCAGGCAGAAAGCATTCTACACTCGGCTGGTGTCATCCAGTTGGTTACCCTTTCCGTTGGAGGTGACAGGGATCGGAGGGTAGGGAGCTTGCCCCCCATTTGCATTCCTAGTGTCAGTTGCCTCGTTTGTTCCATGTCACTGCCTGAGGGGTCTTCCACAGGTTACACCGAAGTGGTTGATTTCCTCTGATTTTCTTAAGAGATTTCTTTCCACCCCCATGAGAGAGGGAGGTGACTTGATGCTTCTTCACCAGTCCTTTTCCTCCTGGCTCATCAGGTTGTTTGGCTTTAGCCATGCTGTTGAATAGTTTTATTATTATTAGTAGACAGTTAGTTTGGCTGTGTTTCCTGTTTGTTTAAATAACACTGAAAAGAACCATGCAAGCATGCATATAATGGTACTGTGTGTGCTCAGATTGCACTTGTATTTTTCACTGGATCTGTGTGGTAGGGACAGTGAGAATGGGCTGCCAAGGTGGATCACAGTCTTTGGGATTTTAGATCATGTGCTCCTTCAGCTGGCAGTACATCCCCACCTGGATAATGGGTGACCTACATGCCTACACCCGAACGCACGGGGCCTCAACACCCTGGTAAATGTAAACAGGTGTTATCGACTTGAAATGATTGTGAACCACCTTGGCATTCCTTCAAGAAACAAAACTCACCAAACAGGATCATGACAAGCTTGCTAGGGACTGAGTGGGGCAGGTATTTTCCTCCTCCACCTCTTCCAAGAAATGCGGGTGGCTATTCTCCTGCACAAAACTGAAGTGGACACCGTCCAGACTAAGCATGATGCACAGGGAGGTGGGTTCTGGTCTTACTGGATACACTGGAAGGCCCACTCCTTCTAGACAATATTTATGGACCAAATGAGGATGCCCCAGGGATCTTTCATGAAGTGGCTCAAGCTACTGTATAGGTGCTAGTGGCCCATCCCTCTACTCCACTAGTTGTTAGTGGAGATTTCAGCCCACTGGATCCCTGATAGATCGTAGCTCAGCCACCAGGACTACCACACCAAAGAATGGCTGGCAGTGTGACAAACCATGTCAAACCTAGGCCTGCAGGACATCTGGAGGGTCTCATCTCTATGAGAGAGACTGCACTTTCTTCTCACCGTGCATGACACCCACAACTGATTAGATCACTAGTTGGTTTTGGCCTCCATAGCACAGGCCACAATTGGCTCTAATATTGCGCAGATGGTCATCTCAGATCACTCTCCAGTCCATCTGCGTATCCTCTGGGATCCCAGACCCATCCTTGTACCTTCTCCTCAGGGATCCCGACTTAAGCAGTGGTTTACATGGGAGGTTTCCACTTTTGGCCAAAATCCGCCTACTGACACCTCACCTGGCACCACCTGGAAGGCCCTGAAAGTTACTCTCTGGGGTGCCATCATGGGCTATGTGGCTAATCAGTGTAAGCAAAGGGAGCAGCTTTAGTTAATTAGAAGAACAACTTCTGGTAAGACAGCTGGAAGCAAAACAATTCCCTTGTTTTAACCAGCATTCCCAGTTAGGCCGAGAAATTGTTCATCTCAAATCAGAAATAAATGACTTGCTGGCTCACAAAGCCAAGATAGCAGTCCTACACCTAAAACATAAATTCTGGGAAGGGGAGAAAAGGCTGTGGAAACAGCAGGCCAAACAGCACATCCCTGGACTGAGATATTGCACTGGGGAAACCAGCACAGCAGCTGTTCAAATCAGTAGCATTATGCAGCAGTACTATGCTGACCTATACGCATCCTCCAGATCTGTGGATCAGGAAGCAGTGTGGAATTTCCTAGCTTCATTAACTCTCCCAAAACTATTCCCCTAACACATTGCTCAATTAGAGGCCCCCATTTCCCCAGCAGAAGTAGAAATGGTAATTAAATCTATGAACTCGGGAAGGCTCCTGGAGGGATGGATATCCTGTTGAGGCATGGCACCTGGTCCACTCCCAAATCACTCTCTCTCAGTGAGGTAGTCAATGAGGCCCTAGAAAAAGGGGTTTTCACCTCTACCCTCCGAGAGAGGTATCATTACTGTCTTTCCCAAGAAGGGAAAGACCGCCCCTGACCAATCATCCCAAATCTCTTATCAATGCCGACAGTAGAATCTTTGCTAAAATCCTTGTGGCTAGACTAAACTCCATCCTTCCTTCCCTTGTTCATCCATCACAAGAGGGTTTTGTGCCTGGTCATTACAGTAGAGACCATGTCTGTTCCCTGCTGAACCTGCTCCACCATGCTAAATCTATGCTCACTCCAGTGGCCGAGTGGCCATAGAGTTCGAGAAAGCTTTTGATTCCTGGAGTGGGACTATCTGGCATTGGTACTGCAGCACTTAGGCCTTGGAGAATGGTTCAGAGGCTGGGTTTTAGTGCTGTATCACAGGCCACTGGCAAAGATTCTTACCAACTCAGCCCTGTTGGGCCCTTCCCTCGGACAGAGGCATCACAGGGCTTCCCTCCCTTTGCTATTTGTTCTAGCAGTGGAGCCCTTGCAGGGCCATATGGCAGAACCCTGGCATACAGGACATCACCATTGGGAATTCCTCATACACTAATGTCACGTATGCAATGATCTGCCGGTTCCTTGGAAACACCTCAGCCTCCATCCCCGCCTCTGCTCTCGCTCTCTTCTGACAGACTTTGTGACTCACTCCAGTATAAAATGAACCAGTCTAAGACTTAAGTCCTCCTTAAATCCTTTTGTATCCCCGCCCTCATGGCTCCTTTTGGTCTTCACTGGTCCCCTGAAGACTTACTGTACCTTGGCATTCATGTTGTCCCTGATCTCACTAAGATGTGGGTCCTCAATTTATGGCTGCTGGTGGCAGAGCTCAGGACTGAGTTGGAGAGATGGCAGTCACTGCACAGCAACCAAGCTCATGTATGTCATCTCTCATATTCCTTTAGAGCTCCCGACCAGATGATTCAACACCATGGATGCCTTCTTGGCAAATTTATTTGGGACAATAAGACACTGTGCTATAGTAGGAATAAGCTGAGGTCTTATTGGCATATGGGTGGATGGTGCCTGCCATGGCTGGAAGGGTACAAATGGACCTACTCCACTGCCCAGATGCTGAAATTGTTCATCCCTATAGGGCCAAATTCTCACAGTGGTTATCCATGGAGAAGACAACCATCCAGGTCTCCAGCTTACCACTCTTGATCTATAATTCTGTATCTAAGAAGCTGATGGACCACCCGACAATAGCCCTGTCAGTCAAGATATGAAAAAGGTGCATGCAAACTTTGGGCGGACCCACTCCCTCTCCACCTGGACCCCTTTGGTACAATGAACAGCTCCTGATTGAACATAAACCTTTCCACTGGGCTCACTGGGAGGAAAGAGGTTTCACCACTCTGGGAGGTGTTATGATAGGAGATGGACTGAGCCTTAAGTCATTTCAGGAACTAATCCAAGAGGCTGGGCTGGGCAGAGCTGATTTCTGGAGATATCTGCAACTCTGTAGCTCTATCACAGCTTTCTGAAAACTTCTCAGATTTGTCTCCCTTATCTGTTAACTCAGTGGCTCTCCTTCCAAGGAACAAGCTAGCAAAATCTATGCCGAACTCCGAGAGTTGCTCCCTTCCCAGTCTCAGAGTGCTAAAGGTAAATGGGAAACTGCACTGCATATCCACATAACAGATGCCCACTGAAATTCTTTTGGCAGGCCCATTTCGCTTACCCAGACATAAGGAGTAAATTAATCCAAAATAAAATTCTTCACCACTGGTACAGGACCCCAACGGTACTTCATAGATGTAAACTCCTGGATAATAACATCTGCTGGAGGTGCCAGACTCAAGTGGGGACCTGTTCTACAGTATATTCTCTGGTCATATCACCTGATCCCTTTCTGGACTTTAGTAACTGAGTTAGCATCCCAAATTATAGGCTCCAAGATGGGGCTAGACCTCCTCTTTTGGATTCTAGGCATCCCAACTCAGCAGGTGAGCTCTCTCAAGCACAGAGGCACTGGCTTGCCCTCCTCAGCATTCAATCAAAGCAGCTGATTTTAGGCATGTGGAGAACTGATGATATTCCCCCATGCCTGAACTCCTTAACTCCTTTACTAAGCTGGCATCCTTAGATCATATGACTCATGGTATCACCAATTCACTCCCTAAATTCCACTCTTGTTGGGCCCCTTCTTAACATATCTGAAACCAAGAACTGACATAGGTTGAAAGCCCCGTCCACTCTCACCGGCTAATAATTCTTGTTTCCTAAAGCTGTGTTGAAGGTTGGTTCTATTTTGACAACAGGTTGTGCCTATCATATCTGAGGACTGGAATAATAACTGAATTGCAGTAGTTAGCTGCCTGGTCCACTATGTATATGCGCTAGCTTATATATGTTTACAGATGAAGAGAATGTGCCACAGGAAGTGTGGTATGCTGCATACATGATCCGTGCAGGCTGCAGAACTTCACTCCTGTTAGGTACCAATCCTTTACCCTTTCACTTTTCATCGGGAACTGATATGTATGACTGTATAATATGACTTTTTCTCCTTCTGTTAATGTGATGCTCTGTGAATGGCTTATGTTGTACCCTGAAATTGGTGATATATTTTAGGAAAATTAATAAAAGCATTAACTATTAAAAGAAAATGTTGGGGCATGGTTTAGCCACCCACATGACGGCAGCTTAATGTGCAAGCTCTCTCCTGCCTGAGTTTTATCTAAGCTTGGCTGTCATGATCCTGTGAGTTTTTCCCAAATGTAATTTAATACATAGGCAAAGCCTTGCCCACCAGGTGGCCCTTCCTTGTGAACAATCTTGATGTTATAAGGCATATGGTAGTACTGGTTCTTGCTGTGCTTGTGGCCTAGTTAGGCCGCACAGGCCGCTCCTGCAACCTACAGCTACCTCTGACTGCTACCTAGTCCTCAGCCTGAACGTCGAGTAACCATGGACATAGAGTGGGCTCCAAGCAACCCCGACCTCTGCATCGATAGGTCCACCGACAATATGCTAGTTGTTAAGCCTGCTGGTCCTACTGATTCAGGAATACCACAACGGTCCTCGTTAGGCGTAATCTCTACAGTATATAACTAAGATGTTGGAAACAGTCCTTCTATGCATAGATGATATTAACTTAACTCTATCAGGCACTGTCACTGTGGTTCACCACCTTTAAGATCATATGAACATCTCTGAACAAAGAATAGAAACATGCAAGCTTCAGCAACAACAAATGTGGCAATGCCTGCACCAACAGGAAGACCGCCTGGCAGCTCTTTGGGACAGAGCTGAAGACCAGGAAAACAGATGCCATGTAACAATTTAAGAATCATTGGTTTTCCTGAAGGGCTGGGGGCAATCAATGGAAAAATTCCTTAATGATAATCTCACCTTTTGCTAGGGGACCGCTGTAGGGCCCTATAGTTGTAGAAGTGTGCACCGTGTGTCCATATGGCCCAACAAGTCTGTGAGCTCACCTAAGACCAGTGGTCGCCTACCTGCTCCATTATTCCATGAAAGAACAGATTATTCAAGCAGCCAGAGATGTTGGGGTATTTCGCTGGCAAGGAGCCCCAACTTTCAATATATCAGGACTTTGCCAGAAACTGCAGCAAAGTGAAGAGCCTTTGGTTCTCTGAAACGCTTTCTGTATTGGCACAATTTCAAGTTTAAATTCAAGAACCTTACCAAGCTACAAGTTTCCAAGGAGGGAGAGAAGTGACTGTGGACCACACAAAGGAGTTGGAATGCTGACTTGCAAGGTTTTGACCTTCACTACCACTCCCTACTACATTTCCCAGAAGGCTATGGGAACCTCTGTTGCTGGCGCATCTAGTAGGAACAGTTCTCCTCATGCAGAGACTCCGAGGACTGCTTTACCTGATGGACTAGTTAATCCAGTCCCACCTCATTCTGGTCCCCCACCACTAATGGGTTCTCCAAGGCTGTCTAACCCAGTGACAACATCGAGACCAGAGCAGTCTCCGCTAGCATCTCTCCCTCAGTGAGATACCTGTAATTTCACCAGATCTTGCCAATGGGCCAGAAGTGGACCGCAGAATTTGCCCAGCAAGTGTCCTGCAGCTCCTCCTGCAAAATAAGTAGAAAAGGCCCTTTATCTGCCCTGACATCGGGGACGTTGATTTGCAGGACATGGATACCATGCACTCAGTAGATTGGGCGGACCTCCTGGATGCCTCATTAATCGAAGTGCTGGACGGAAACACACAAATCAAACCTGGGCTGATAACTTATGATGCAGCTGTTGCAAACACTATCCCCAACTCTAGAGGCCTCACTCAGGTTAATTCTGAGCAGGCTGAAGGACTACTTACCTGATAGACTTTGTATCTCTCCCTGTAGGGTTATCCTTACAATCTGCAATGTTTTCCTGTTTATGTACTTTTAGACCAGCTTTGGGCACCCCCTCCCATTGCTAATGTATTTATCCGCCCCCGCTCAGCTGAATGTCTGTAGAAGGTTGTTCTTTTCACAGGCCTTCTTTGCTTTTTAGCTGGAATCTCCTCCCCTTTGTTCCTAATGCTACGACAGGGTGATTACCCATGCAGTGCTCTTTTGCTTAGGTCAAGAGTGATACAGGGCCTGTTGCCTCATTGTTGTGTTAGATTAGTACTGGTAGGTGGGTGAGACCACCAACCCTCCCACCTTCTGTCCTTAACTCCCTCCTGTTTCCTCACCTATCCCCCCCCTCCCGGTTCAAGAAGCCTGACCTTGGAGGCTCTCAGTGTAGGAGGACTTCCTCGATTGAACTTCACATTATACCCCAACTTGAGTGTTGGATTGAGCATAGCTGTGGGGCAGCTCCTCTACCTCTCTTTGCTTTGACCTCCACACTCATAGCATATTTGCTGTTGAAACTGTTGGTTGGACGATAAGTCCCAAATATACACTAACTGTTTTTCTTTTTCCTTGTGTTTATATAGTTTGTTTGGATTCTCAGACAGTGTATGCCTATTGATTCAGTAATGCTTACACCTCCTCATTAGCAGGTCTACTGGATCAGTAGTGGTATTGTGGTTTGGGTATTGTTGTTCCATGACATCCTGGGTGAGTTCTTCTCTTCCTCCTCATTGACTCACAGTAAGTACACCTTTTATTCCCCATTTGGGAATATGGCAGCAGAGCTCGTACCAAGTGTGGCTCACTGGGTGTCCTGGAATGCAAAAGGATTGAATCATCCATTTAAGCACATGAAAGTACTGCAGCACCTGCATTCCCTTCATGCAGATATCGCACTATTACAAGAAACACATCTCCTGCCCCACGTCATTTCATGGCTTAAGAAATCCTGGTAGGGGAAGTAGTGGCTAGTTCTGCAGTAAAAAGACTAAAGGGTAGCTATTCTTTTTGGTGTGCTTCCCGCGGAAGGTGGAGAGTGTCAAGAAAGATACCCAGGGACGATGGGTACTGGCTAAGCTCTCCTCCCAGGGAACACTATGTTGCTAGGAAATATATATGCCCCAAATCTTGACCATATTGAGTTTTTCCCAGAAATCAGTCATGCTCTCGCTGATCTAAACCCTGATGGGACACCTATTCCCATAGTGCTTGGTGGGGACTTCAATATGGTCAATGATATTTTCTTGACATATCCTACCCCACCTCATGTTACACCCAAAGGTAGACAGTCATTGTAGGACATGATGGAGCAATGGGCTCTCATTGATATTTGGCTTAAGAATCATCCCACAGGCCAGGATTATACTTTCTACTCCACACCCTACGGTTCCCACAGTTGTTTTGATTTCTGGCTAGTAATGATTTGGCAGCTCAGAGTATATCAGATTTGTCTATTGGTTCAATCCTTATCTCAGATCATGCAACCACCCAAATCTCCTGTTCCCCCCAATAGCGTCCCTGGCAGTTGAGATGGCGTTGTAACCACCTCTTCTTCCACCCTGTGCTTATACAAGCAACAAAAGACTACTTCACCTTACATTCTGAGGGTGGAATTGCCCACAAAACAGTGTGGGAGGCATTTAAGGCTGTGATTTGGGGACATATCATCTCTTTTCAACAGCCCGAGATAAGGCCAGTAAGATCACAATTAGGTAAGTTGCAAACAGATTTACATATGTTAGAACAACGTTTTAAAAGAGCCACACTGGCTACAGGAGACAATACCCTGTATTACACTCAGACAGCTGGTTCTGATTAATCCATGATTTTGTAATATAAAAATGTGTTATTGAGTGTCTCTCCTGAGACATGCTGAAACAGCCTGTGGAATGACACCCCACTCCCCAAGGTTTTAGCTACACAGTGTTACCTGGAAAGCCAGGAGATAATTACAGGCTAGAGAGGCTTAAATTAAGCATCTCCTGTTTGTCCAGCTTATTTGTAGCTTGTCAGCTGCTAGGATGGAAATCCTAAACTTTTGTAACAGTTGGAGGAAGAGAGCAGGTTATGATGCTTTAGTGCGAAGTCATAGAAGATTCTTTGATGTGTCCTGGAAGAAGAGCTACATGAGATCAAAGAGGGATGTTATTTAAAGAAAGTCATATGGGGACATGAGTTTTGCTAAGGACACCTTTATTAATTTACCTCCTGCTGGATAGATATCCTGATTGTATAATTTTAATAAACAGAGGAGGAGCTGGGTGACATCATGGAGAAGGCAGGCTGTAACAGGCCTTTACTAACACACATTTGGACTCTCTTGACAACAACATCTGTCTATCAACACTATTAGAAGAGATACATTATATATATAAGTCTAATTCTCTGGTGGTTGGAATTTTGCTTTTTCTAACCCTTGTTCTTTTAAATGATTGTATGCTTTTGTGATATATGGTTCTGTATTTACATTTTACATTTTTTATCTATATTTAAGTAAACTCTACTTTAGAGACTACTTGGTGTGCCTTTGAAATTATTTTTCTTGACAAGTGAAGCATACATGGTTAAAGCTGACACTGTACAAAGCTTACTGGTTTTACCAAACTGGGAAAAGGTAAGAATTTATTCTGAGGTCTTTAATAGAGTTTTAAGGGTTCATTTTGTATGCCTGGTTAGGTGCCGTAGGCAAAGATATCTGCCCCCTGAAGAGCAGAATTATCTGAGCCTGTACATTGGGTACGCTTAAAAGAGGTTTACAGTTTGAATCCTCCAAGAATTGACACCAAGGTTGATTTGAACCCACAAAACAGACAGAAGGGTTACCCTGTTTCTGTTTCCTGTTCACAAGACTGCACTGGAGGATGGAACTGTGGGAGCAGAGGGTCTGACTTGCTGAGTGGGTTTGTGTCACCTTGCAATGACAAATTATAGGGCTAAAATATCAGATCAACATTATTTTTCATCAGAAAGCAGAATGGCGCCTACTTCAGTCCAAACACGCTGCACTGGGACAGTGGAGAGAAAACTGGCAAACTCCTTGCCTTTCAGCTCTCGTCAACAATGGGCTGCAACCAAAATTCACTCCCTTAGCTCTCCCTCTGGTGCTACTGTCTTGAGCTCACAGAGCATAAGTGATGTCATGAAAATGTTTTATGAAACCCTATACCAATCTGAGATGGTTACAACAGGTGCTCAGCTTTCCCAAGGCATCTCCACCTTCGTACAATGAACCCTCACTGGCTCTTACCTCAGACTAGGAGCCCTCCTTGATGTTCTCTCATTTGTGAGGAGCTTCACATAGCACTCTCCAATATGGCCTGTGGGAAAGCCCCAGGACCAGATGGAATGTCCATGAAACTCTACCAAGCCATGGGACCTGATATTTTGCAGCCCTTAAACTGGCCTTGCAAGCCTCCCACGCTGCTGGATCTCCCAGCCTCAATGGGATGCACAACCCTACTTCCAAAAATCGCTTGATCCTCAGATTGTGTTAACTATAGGCCGATATCTTTGTTATCAGTTGATAATAAAATCTTAGCCAAAGCATTGGCCACACGAATGACGCCCATCCTCCCATCTGTTATTCACTCCGCAGAAGCAGGTTTTATGCAAGGTAGTTGGGAACTAACAATACTAGACTTTACTCAACCTTAAATGGTTTGCATCCAGGTCAGTACTCCCATGGCAACCATGGCCATAGAGTCCTCAAAAGCATTTTACTCTTTAGAATGGCCATGTCTCCATGAAGTATTCAATATTTATGGTTTTGGGGCCCAGTTTCGCAATGGATCTGGACACTGTACTGTTCCCCTACAGCACATATTTAACTAATAGTGACATACTCCCCCCCACTTCTCACTTAATAGAGGTATGAGGCAGGGCTGTCCCTCTCTCCTCCTTTTCTTAATAGCCTTGGATCCTTTGGTCCGGTCTTGATATCATCCCCAGATCCATGGTATTCAGATTGCAGGGTGCTCATATCTAGTGGCAGCATATGTGGATGACCTCCTCTTAACCCCTGTCCAACCCCACCCAGTTGGTCCCTGCCACCCTTAAAGTGCTGCAGGACTTCGCTGTTCTATCAGGCCTAAAGGTCAATCATAAGAAAACAATGGTAGACCCTCTTAATTTGGGGTGTACAAATGCTTGTCTGTAAGTTACTAACCTTGCATGGACAGCACAAGGCTTTACCTATCTTGGTATCTGACTCTCCACCAACTGCTCTGCACTCAATCTGCCAATTTTTCTCCCTTACTCACTCAACTCACAACAGAGATAGAGAGATGGTGTAACTGCAACTTTCTCTCCCAGGTCGGGTGGCTGCTATTCATATGCTCCTGTTCCTCATCTCTCTATTTCTTCAACAATCTCGTCATTTCATTTTCTTAAACTGTTTGCTTTAATATTATGCCAGATCTCAGCTTTTCTGTGGGACAACAAACCCCCAGATGGAGCAAACAAAAATGAGAGCACATTGATCACATGGAGGCCTAAATGTTCCTTGGTTTTTGGCTATCATCTTGTTTGTATGGCAGCACATGCAACCAAATGGTTTACACCCAACCAAATGGGCCTTCCAACCTGGTACAATTGGAATCAGACATGGCAGGAGGTGTTTTTCTCTTTTCTTCTCATATTTAAATCTCCCTGCCACATTCCTTACCTCCCACGATTAGCAGCAACATTAAAGCATGGAAAACACTCAAACTCAAAACAAATCGTTGAGACAGGCTTGGCCACTCGCTTAGATATGCCCCACTTTGGCATAATACCCTATTCCAAATCGAGGGAACCCCGCTCCACTGGCCTACCTGGCAGAGTGCGGAATATGAACTAGTTCAGGATATATGTTCACAGGGGTGCGGCACTTGCTGTCCTTTGCACAATTTCAAACCAAATTTTCTCCCACAAAAGATTTTTGAGATATCTCCAAATTCGTAGCATCCTACAACCTTCTCCTTAATAACCAATGCCCAGCTGCACCCTGGCAATGGTTGAACACCCTTGCATAAACACTCCACATCTAAAGGCCTGCTTGGGTGCTTTTATGCAACTTGGAGAGATGCACAGCCATCTGCTACACTGACATACAAACAATGCTGGGATGCTTATCTGATGCCCTATCTCACAGAGTCAATGGATCTATACCTCAAAGATGCTCATCAGGTATACAGGGACACAAAAGTCTATTTCTTCAACTAAAATTTTACTACTCTGGCACTGCACTCCAGTGGCTTTACAGGCCCGAGGCTTACTTAACCATACAATTGTTGGAGATGTTAACAATCCAATGCCCACCTCTTGCACATCCTTTGGACATGCCCCCACCTTATACACTTCTGGAACATGATTGCCTCAGATCTCTCTAAAATGCTTAAGATGCCAGTGGCCCTTAATGACCTAAACTACTACTGGGAGATGCTACCTCTCTGTCACATTTCCTAAAGCTCTCCAAAACTGGATTTTTCAGCCTCTTAGAGACTAAATGCTTGCTACTGCTGCATTGGTGTCAGATGGTCTTACCTACACAGAAGACATGGCATGCAGCTCTGGCAAGACTGTCTATCTTTGAACGTTATTATACATACAAGGAGAAAATCTATCTTATTATTACTCCAAATGGAAAACCTATCTGCTTTCTGATCTTTGTAAACTCCCTGCCTCACCTGCATACCCCTCCCCTTTAGTTTTCGCCTATAGAAGGTGTAAGCATCTGACTGTCCAGATATGACTATTATTGTATACTGAATATATTGTTTCTACAGTAATGCTAGCCAAAATCAGATCTGAGTAATCATAGCTATTATATTAAGGTACAATATCTATGCATACCTTTGTTTGAAGTTGGATGTATACTATTTGCTGTGTGCTGTACAAAATAAAACTTAATAAAATCTTCTGCAAAAAAAGAAAATGTTACCCCACTCCTTCACCCTCATAACACCTACAACCTCCTCTCCACAGTTTCCTAGTAACATTTCTGTAATAAATAATCAAATGCTATACTAGTAACAAAAGCCTTCACCTAACCCCAATGCAGTCATAATTTAAATCCCCCACTGGCTCCATTCAAACATACTGAATACCCCACCACCCACGGGCACCCATCATCCACTCAGTCCCTCATCACTCAAATAAGGATACAGGTAGGTAAGACTGCAATCTGTAAAACAGAAAATTGTCACCTGTAGTGGCAACTAGCTGTACATCATCACTAATTAATTAACAATGAATGATTTAGTGATGATGTGGCAGTAATAATTAACAATTTATCCTCAGGTGTGGGTACACTGGAGGATTTACCACGGCTGGTGTGATTCGCCGCGAGGCAGCCGAGTGACAAAACCACACCAGTCGCGTAAAGTCCCTCCAGTGTACCCACACCCTGGAGGGATAAATTTATATTATACAATGGCAAATGTTGTTTCTTTAATGTTTTTTAACTATTTTCTAACTCACTGAGGTCCTACACTCGAAGAGGATGTCATTTTGTAAACAATTTACCGTAGTGTTTTAGCAAAGCTGACAGAACAAATCGTGGCAGATTCATTTGAAGTGAAAGCAACCGGATTAGACTTATATAAGGTTGGCTGGCACTTTTTCCAGTGGGTACACTGGAGGATTTATCACGGTGGTAATTGTGCCAGCCAACCAATCAGGATGCAGTATTTGGGACATTGGATTTACCCCATTGTATAATAGCTGATTAGTCAGTGTGGTCAGTCAGTTAGCTGTTACTACTAGCAGGTCTTCAGTAATTTATCATTGTGAATGAATCAGTGAGGATGGACAGCTGGACACCACTACAGGCGACTCAGCCAATCAGCTGTTACTACTTGCACATCATCACTAATTAATTCATTGTGAATGAACCAGTGATGATGGATGGCTGGTCATTGCTACAAGGGATGCATTGTTTCAGGTAGGCAGCACTAACTGAAGTGGCAGTTTGACTAACGAATGCTACAATGAGTAGCATCTGCCTGACAAAGTGCCCACCTCACCAAACAAAGAAGTACATAAAGCATCACTTTGCACTATGAGCAGTCAGTCTACATCCTGAAGCACTACATGTGATGTAATAAAATCACAGTATGCACATCTACTCAGGAAATGAGCATCTTCAGTTCTAAGTGTTTGTGATTGCCTTCCCCAAGAATGCCTTGGCAAGTCTCACAACTTTACACAGATGATACAATAATGAATTGCAGTGGAGCACCACTATGTCATGTGCAGCACGTGATTCAACTTGGATGCATTAAACTATACCATGGGCAGCAATTCAACAAGCCCCTACTAAAATAGAAAGAAAGACCTGCCTAATGGCATTCAGTATAACTCTGCTGCAACTGCTTACAGTTATTTCCTGAATGGTACAGAGTTAGAGCATGGGTGCAACCAGGGCTAAAATATTGGGGTGTCATGGATCTACTGAGCCTTTCACACTGATATTACTGTGTTTGGCCATTTTGCAGGTCCTAAAAGTTGACAGGGACTGTACCCACTCATCCTCTGGCGGTTGTGCCCATTGGCCAGTGAATGTACAACACTGTAAATATCTGGGTGCTACTTTTGAAACTCACATCTCACAAAATATGAATGAAATTAACCAAAACATCATGCCCTATCCTGCATATGCAACAATCTGACCATAGAGAAAAATGGATTATTAACCATCCATGTCCTACTCCCATTGTAGAATATGGTAATATTCTTTTAAATGTCCCCTAATCTGTATCTGTAGGTTTGTCCTACCACTGTCTAGATCGTCCAACCACTGTCTCCTTCACTATGTCATCTGATTTTGTCCATTGTGTAACTGACCTCCCTTGTTCTCTCTCCCAGGTCATACCTGTAAATAGACAATTAACTGTCTAGTGTACTACCTGGTTAACAAAAACATATGTAAATATACTGAAGGTGTGCTGTGCCCACTGTCAGAAGGAGCATTCAGTGGAGAGTCCCACTGTTCAGCTGTGAAAGAAATAGCATCCATAGGCCCTAGGTGAGCAACCTGGTGCTCACAAAATACTCTTTCCCACAGATCTATATCAGCAAAATGGTTCTTTGTCTGACTAGATGAAAAACACACGCTCAGGGCTAAGAGCCTTCTCAACCTGGGCTCTAAGATTTGTAACTTCCTCCCTTTACATTGAGGCAGATCCAGATTAGGGACTGGATTTCAGCCAGTTCCGCACGATTCGGTCGCACTGTGACAAAACTGTTAGACCACAGAAAATGTCATGTAATGTCATGTCACAAATGCTGCAAGGCGTTTATCAAAATGAAACATGCATCAAAACTATGACACATGGGTCATTTTTTGCTGTAAAGTGTTACAAAGGGGCAAAATACAATATTTGAAAATAGCCTGCAAACATTCTGATGCATTTGCAGTGATGCAGCTGTGGCGAACAACTGACACTAGCCATGCATCCAAACCTTTGAAAATACATGCCTGTATCTGACTTTGAGTATGAATTCAGAGTAATACATCAAGATCTGAATAAATGCCACTGAAGTCTAGCCTTATTACTACTCCTTCTACACTACCTTTATAAATCAATTATATATTCTCAATACTACAGCACTGCTGCTGCCAAGGATTTATAAATGCTAGTATTATACAGTTTTATTTAATAAGAAGATACTGTTTGTACTGCATCTTTTCTGCTATATTATTTTGTAAATGGTAAAGCCAATTGTATCTTATAGTATATGTTAAGTGTTGTTATCAGTGAAAGTCTCATCAGCAGAATAATGTTGCACTATTGTTCTGATGTAACTATGCTGTTGTACAGTTGTTCTGACATCACACCAATGAAGCAACAGCATCCCTAAAACAGTCTTGAGCAGTACTTTGAAACTATCACTTGTTTTCTTTTGTCTGATGCCAGAGATTGTATTTAATACAAAATTAGCCCTTTAAAAAATTGAAAACAGCCATTGTTCTTTAAAGTTCATATAAAAAATCAGAAAATCAAATAACGTTTTGGAATTTTGATTGTGAAGGATAGAATTTGTGAAAAGCCAGGGTGAGGAACTATGAACTATAAAACATAACAAATAGAAAACGCCACACATAAGAAGTCTGTGATCCCATCTTGGAATTCTGGTGCCATCTTAGAATCACTTGAGCTTTGATAGGAACACAGGCATGTTAGGCATGATCTATTATTCTATTGTTTTATTTGTATTTATTTATCTGACATTTCTTTACCAGCTAAGGGCACTGGACCAAGCTGTGACAGGCTAGGCAGGATGGAGTGCAGCCATTATCCCCACACACACTGTAACTACTTGCTTCCTGTTGCTGCACTTCACTTTGTTGAAGAAGTCTGATTTACTGATTGTACAAAAGTTTATATTCAAAACTATAGATTACACTTGTATTTTCTGTCAGAAGTGTAATCAAAAACATAATAGACAATATAAGGAATTAAAACATTAAAAATTGCATATCACCCAGCACCCCATTGTAGAATTCTGGACCCGCCACTGGGGTCAATGTCCTTTTCAGGCTCAATCTGGCTAAAGACACAAAAATAGACAATACAGTACAAATATTGAAAAGCAACATTTCGGTACAATCACAACTTGATTTTTCCAGCAGCTATCTAGGATATATAACACTTAGCAACATATTGTGCAACATTTTGCCCCTAGAGTATTTAACAGATGATTTACATAATCACTGGTTGTTCCTTATTGCTTAAATGTCAGGCATGCTACTTTCATTTGTAATATATAGAATAGTGTATGGTAGCCCATACACAACAATGCTATTCTTACAGTAGTGGCTACATGATGACATAGACCTCATGAGCGAAGCTTGAGAGGTCCCATTGTCTTCCTGGTAACCACAGGACTAAGAAGAGCATCATTCTAGTTAGGTTACCATACACTATTTTATATAGTGTATGGTAAAAAGCAAATAGATTGCTTTTGTGCTTGTTACAGTCAGTTTACATCAGCTGTCCCCACTTCATCACTGGCCAGTTCACACACGTACGCTTCAACCACTGGCTGTCTCATGAGCAGTGCTGATGGGGTCTCTTGCATTGTAATATATCTACTAAAGCAGAATGAAAAATTGTTCTGCTTTAGTATTGACGTTACTTCTGTAGCAGAACAACTTTAAAAGTGTATGGTTCTCTGTTTACAAATGTGTTCCACTATGCACTATAAAAATATATTTCTTTACTAAACATTTGCTTTTGAATCTTCAGAAAATGTGAATGTAAAAATATATCTGTCATAAGAAGATTTTATTTATTTGTATTTATTTATTTGTAATTTCTGACCAGGAAAGGCATACTAAGTGTTGGTAACTTGTTTCCAGGTGTGTCCTGGGGAGTGGTTGCATGGACCTGTTTTATTTACAGGAGAATGTTAACTATTACACTGGTAACATTTCCTACTCTGGCAGAGGGTGCTGTCGGGTCACTTCCAGAGTGGAGGACCTGAGACAGCAGAGGAAGGAGCACTACAGCAGGCTGGGGAACAGTCCTCCTACCCAGCTGGTGTATTCGGAGGAGGATGGTGCTGCATCCATTATGTCAGAGGAATCTAAAGAAGAAATGGAAGACAAAGTTATACCAGAGGACATTGAGGTTAGAGGAGACACATCTGTATTTACCACCATAACCGACACTGAAGCAGCTGCTACATAGGTGGAACGGGAATTAGAAGATAGACACAGATTGCTTTAATATGTTGGTGGAGTATGAGGAACAGCACAACAAATGAAAAGCTGTATTAAAAACAAATGTCTGATCTTCCCCTAAAGCTACAACATCAGCTGTTTCAGCTGGAGGGCCGATTAAAATGAAAAAGCAGCTACTGCAGGGAGAATCAGCTGGGAGGCCGACACTGACACTGACAATCAGCTGAAAGGAGAACATCAAAAGATGTCAACGTCAGTAAGTGAAAGAATTGAGGCTGCTTTTGACTGCAAAGTGTTCCTGGGGATACTGCAGGATAGTCACCAGCACAAGCACTCAGAGCTGCTGGATGGATAGTAACCAAAGATGGCAAATGGATTCTGCACCACGAGTGGATCCAACACAGAGCTTGCAACCTGAATTTGGGATATCCCCAGAGCCTTGGCAGCAAATAACTGAGAACTTCATGACGCGAGTATTGCAACCCAAAACTAATTGACAATGCAGCAGGTAAATTCTTTTAATTCTGCAAAAGAGGAGCTCGGACCAGCTACTATTAGAAAAACAAGTGCACTTTTAAACATCGGTAGAACAGGGAAGCTTAAATAATAATAAGCCTATGGATGATATTTCAAAAATGGTGCTAAAATCCCCAGCTGTTACAAATACAGTACCTCCAGCACATCGTAAATAGGAAAGTGTCTAAAACTATTAAAACCAGCCACATCTAATGTACTGACTAACATTAATGTACAGACCCCAAATATGTTACCACAGGAATACCACACTGAGCAATCTATTAATTTACGCTCTGAGGTTACTGCCTCACAAATCAAGGGACTAGATACAGGATTGAATAAAACCCCTGAACAGACAAAATCTCAAGACGAGGGGACACATGATAGTGACTCAGACTGTCAAAGCCTGCTCCCCAAACAGGAATTGCGGAACGCTGACCTTTTAATAGATCTGAGCTGGCACTCAGATGAAATGCGTAAGGTTAAGATACAAAGGAGATATGGATCCTTGACTCACCATATTTTTGTGGGAAAACTTTGTTAAAGATGGCATGAAATTTATTGCTTCTGAAAATCTGCGCGCTAATTCATATTTCGGTAGGACAACTTTGATGTAAGCTTCAGATCCTCGCAAGGTCTAGACTGATTCTGGATGAAGTACAACCAGATTAAATTCTCCCCATGTGGACTCCATTTATAGCCATACCACTTACAAAACCTATGATCAAAACCGTACTGTTATGTTAAGAAATGAAGGAGTACATGTAGGTGACATAATGCACGGCTTCAACAACGATGCAAAGTCCTTAGTGCCCTGAAGCAATAGTTGACTCTATCTGGACTTGGGATGGCAGTTTAAGGAAACTTAGGCACATTTAAGAAGGTATATTTCATCTCTAATAGTTTCTTCTTGGGTTGGGATAGAGGATTCTGTTTCTATTCCCAGTCTAAGGCTTGTTACAAATGTGGGGCATGAACACACTTATCCAACATTCGTGATAAACGTCTATGCAATCTTTTGGATAATTTGACATCAGTCTACAATGTGCTAATCATTCAAAATGCAACTTGTGTGAAGAACATGGCCACGTTTCAGGGCTCACTTTGGGCTTCCCACAATAAAACATGTGAAATCAATCCAGATGACCTCATCAAAAAGTGCAGCAAAGAAAAATTGGTCCCTGAATTTGAAATGAAATGGCAGTGTTTCAGCCACATGAACACTTGAATGATATGATTCCACAAACATCAGCTACTGCTTCAACTAGTAAGGAGAATACCACACAAGTGGTACCCCGGTGGAAACAGTAAACACAGTAGAGCCATTATTGGAAGACACTGCCTCATGTGCCCTTCAGCCTCCACCTGTAAATGACATGGCTCCAGAAGAAGAGGAAGGGTAGAGTCTTTATAGCTGCCCTCCTAGAATTGGTCAGTACCCAGTACTAGAAGGCACAGTTCTAGGCAACCTAAAGCAGTAGCCACTAAGCAGGGAGTTGAGACTGGTAACCAGTTTTAAATTCTAGTCATGAAACTGGGGAGATTCTGAAGCTGAAGATTTGGTTTTGGATGCTTCTTTTCACATTCAGGAGCTCTGGAACCTATGAGCAGCAGCTGGAAGGGAAGAAGAGGGAAAAACAAAGAAAAGAGTATGACCTTCTTTTTCTAAATGGAGCAGTTCTCCTTGGCCTCTTTAAATATTTGCAGTGTAAGGAATGGCAAAGAGAGATAATCTGTATTAGCATTGCTCCATGATCTGAATTTGTGCATAATATTTTGCACAAAGCTTGATGAATTCTTATTTTCCATGCAGCAGGCACAAAATTATTGGTATGGGGACCATCATGCTAGTCTTTAGTATAGACAGAGCAGATGGAATTGGCTTTTTCTTTAAAGGTCAAAAGTACAAATTACAAAAATTAATAGATTTAATTCGGGAGGGTGCTAATTTTAGACAGGATATGGCAGAATGTGCCAGGCAGATTTATTAATGTATATGCTCCTCAAAAAGTAGAACAGGTACAAATGTTTGCATTAATTCAGCCTTATTTAGCAACTACAAAGAATGTTTTTCTGGGAGGGATTTTAACTGTACTTTGGAGATGGTCACCTGGTATTCCTAGGGTAAAAAGCATATTACGATTCAATAGCATTTAAAAATGTGTAGCAATGGCAGAATTGATGGACTGTTTTAAAAATGCAAAACCTGACATCAGGTATACATAGTCCGTAGCTCACTGACTACCAAAATCGGTTATATCTGTGTCTCAAAACAGCTAGAGGTGAACAGTACAATGGTGTTTCCAGCTGTGGTTATAGATAGTTTATTAGATAAAGCTATACTTAGTATAAATAGTAATAAGACTATTCCCCAGAGCAGGTGGAAATTGAATACTGCCTTTAACTGAACCTGAAATCAAGCTAGGCATTACATCTTTATTGACAGCCAGAGTGTCTCTCCTCAGCTTATATGATGATGTTGGGCAGTGGTGGAAGGATACTAAATTAGACATACTGTATGAGAATGGTTCCAAACATTTGGTAAATCTCAGGTTAAAATACATTTCTTAAATACCTAGAGCTGAGAACCCAGTTATACAAACTTTTCATTGTCACCTATCAAGCAGGACAGGATCTTACTGACCAAATCACAAATATAAAATCAGAAATGAAAAAAAACAATAGAACAGATCTCTCTTTACATGAAGAAGTGAATTTTGGCACACAAAAATAAAAATTTCAGACCCAGGTGAGGCTCAGTAAGAGAGGAGAAATATATCTAGTAATACTAGTTTACTGAATATTCAAAGGAACTTAGTTCTACTACAGATCAGATCAGAAATATTGTAGAAGATTATTTGGATATATTTACAGCTGTGCCTCAGGGCATAGACCATTATCTAGAAGATTTACAAATAGATCCTATAAGTGATTCACAATGTAAGGAGTTAACTGAACCTATCTTGGAACAAGAAATTTTAGAAGTTATAAATACATTAAAGCAAGGTATCACCAGGAAGGATGGGACACCTAATGAATTTTATAAGGCTTTTGAAGAACTCCTAGCTGCATGTTCGTCAAAAGTATTTTTATTTCTTCACCCAGAATCACATCCCACGAGTTTTCTAGAGGCTTAATAATATTTCTTCATAAGTCACAAGATAAACCCTAATACAGAATTGAAGACAAATTTGTTAATTGAATGCAGACTTTAAAATATTAACTTCAATTCTACAAAAAAAATTATGAATAGTAGCGAAGGATTTAATATATTCAGTTGAGATATGCATGCTTCCAGACAGGAAGATTTGGGAGAATTTATTTATCATCTGGTATACATCTGAGTATTGTCAGTAGAAAGGGATTATTGGGTATCTACTTTCTTTGGTATCATGCTATATGAGTGAGTATTATTGAATGGCTCAACATGAATGACTTAATAATACTGCTCGCAATGAAAGCGGTGGTAAAAACATCAATATATCTGTAGAGCGAGTATAGCAGGCAGCTACACTCACTACAATAGGATATAGAATGTTGTTTGGCCAAGCCCTGCTGAGCTGGCTATTTAGTGTAGTGGTGTAAGCCACTGTGTACCATGCCAGCAAACCCAGGTTCGAGTCTGGTTCCAAGGGAAAAATGTTTTTTCATTTTTAAAATAGTAACTTTCCCTGGGTCTGCACCTCCTGTGTAATTGATTATTTAAGTTTGGGGTGTGGGGGCTTGCCCCCTGCAAAGGTGGGCACTGTGGGCTTAGGCCCCCACATAAAAATACTTATTTTGGTAGTTTTGTACTTTGAATGCAGCTACCATCGCTTCTTTGTGATGGTCATTGTAATATCTATCGCCCTTTGACGACGGGCTCTTTAGATTTGTTTTTATGATCTGTGATGTTTCAGACACAACATTGTCACATAAAACCACTTTCTTTGGATCAATATAAAGCTTTTTATAATGTCAGTCATACATTTTGTTTCATGTACTAAGAAAATATGGTGTTCCTTACACCTTCGTGCAGTGGCTACAATTATTATATAAATCAGTGGAAATTACTCCATTAATAGCAGATCAAGAGGGGCATAGGATTAAAGTAAATACTGGGGATAGACAAGTGTGCTCCTTAGCCCATTACTGTATGTTTTTGCCATTGGCTCTTATATTAGGAAAATCACTGTAAATAGAAACATAGAAGGAATCACACGCTTGCAACAGGATGATATAGCAAAACTGGTCACATATGCTGATGATTTATGTATTTTATTAGAAATTAACAGACCGTGCTTAGTTTACTCCAGGATGTGGAGGATTATTCTAAAGTGTCAGGAGTTTGACTTAATATGGGCAAAAGTAGAAGATTAAGGTTAGGACCACATACAACTAAGACAACTTGTTTCGCTTGTTTTAAAAGTGTTGGAGGAACCTCTCCAAAGTTTGGGTGTTAAGTTAGGGAAGGAAATATGGCTCATGTTAACTGGGAGGAAGCCTTAAAACCTGCAAAGTAAAGGTAGCAGATGGAAAAGCTGGAGAATGTACAAAACAAAAAGAGTGTTTGTTATTAAACAATTTTAATCCTGTCTAGAGTATGCCAGTATGGTGTTAACCTTACTTTTAAATCTTGAGACAAAGCTACTTAGTATTTTTTTCAAATGTTGTGGGAAGCAGGTTAATCCCATAAAAGAGACTTCACTTATTTACCACAAGGAAAAGGAGGGTGAATATGATAACTCTGGTGATATTTTTTCATAAGTTGTTTTGATCAGGGTCCTGAAAGATAGCTGTACAGGAGAATTCAACACTGACACAGAAATTGATTAATAATAATTTAAAAGATGATCTAATGAAATGGGAGGAGTATCCTAAAAATATCACAACATAATGAATATACAGTACCAGGATATTTTAGACCAACTTTACAGAAGCTTTTTAAATAGAAGATTAGGAAACAACACATAATGCAGGACTCTAGGAAAATTTGTATAACTTGGTATTTAGTACTGAAGGTCCAACTGAACCTGAATTTAAAAACTGTAGGCTGGCCAAGAACTGTCTGGTCTTTAAGCAACTTATGAACAATAGGATATCTCAAAGGATAGGGATGTTTTATGTCTGTGCTCTCATGGGAGGTTAACTGTGAGGGGTAATAAAAGCACAATGCCGAGAAGAAAGAATGTGTCCTTACCTGAATGCATATTACAAATAGAGACCTGGAGGATTTCTTACTAGAATGTACTTTTCTAAGCAATTATGGCTATATGTAGCTAGGAGATGGAGGCTTCATTGCTTAAAAACCATAGAAAATAGACTTTGATGGCAGATAAGGACCGCTTGGCCCACCTAGTCTGCCCATTTCCCTACCTACAGGATAGGCCGTAGATCCTAGTTAACCAACATCCTATTTCTTCCTACCCCCACAAGAACTGCCTATGTCTGTCCCATGCATTCTTGAATTCTCCCACAGTTTTAGACCCCACAACCTCTCAGGAAGGCTGTTCCATGAATCCACTACCTCTCTGTGAAAAATACTTCCTCACATTGCCCCGAACCGCCTCTATCTTTAAATTATGTCCCTTATTCTTGCATGTCTCTTTTCTGAAAGATTCTACCCTCTGGACTTTGTTGATTCCACTGAGATACTTAAAAGTTTCTATCATGTCCCCCCTCTCCCTTTTTTCCTCAAGGGTATACATATTAAGCTCCTTTAGTCTCTTCTCGTGGCATTCTCTTGCAGACCCTGCACCATTTTAGTTGCCCTCCTCTGGACTGCCTCTATCCTGTCTATGTCCTTGCGGAGATGGGGTCTCCATAACTGGATGCAGTACTCCAGATGGGGTCTCACCAACTGTCTGTACAGAAGGATAACAACTTCCTGTTTTCTGCTGGTGATGCCTCTCCTTATGCATCCCAGTATACACCCAGTCCTCCCTACTGCCTTCTCACATTGCTTGCTAACCTTAAGGTCATCTGATATGATTACCCCCAGGTCGCTTTCCTTTTTGTTGTTGTTACTACCTCCCCCATTGTGTAATCTTCCCTGGGTTCTTGTTTCCCAGGTGCATTATTTTGCACTTCTTGCATTGAATCCTAGCTGCCATACTTCTGACCACTCCTACAACCTTGTCAAGTCCTTCTCATCCTTTCCACGCCTCCCTGTGTATCAACCCTGTTGCAGATCTTTGTGTCATCTGCAAAGAGGCATACTTTTCCTTCCAGTCCTCTGCAATGTCACTTATAAAGACATTAAAAGGACTGGACCCAGTACTGAACCCTGCAGTACCCCACTAGTAACCCCTCTTTCTTCAGAGTGGACTCCATTTACAATTACCTTTCTTATAAGAACTTTGTGCTGCAGATTTTCCAAAGCTGCTTCAAAAGTATGACTGCAGTACTATGACCATGATTTTGTCTGTCTGAAATACTTTTGTGCAGGCAAGAAGTCAATTTGTGCTTGCCCTCCAATCACCAGTTCACTGAAACAAAGTGCAATGTCCAAAAAGACATGGATGCCCATACACTATACAGAATAGTGGATGGTCAACTCTATACAACCAGTCTGTTGTGCCACCTAGAGATCTGTTCCCATGGACCTCTAGCTTCACTCTCGAGGTCACAGGTAATCAGAACCCCTCGTGACACAGCACACTGGTTGCATAGTTGGCTATCCACTATCCTATATATTATGTGTTATTTTTCCTTGCTTTCTTGTTTGTTTGTTTTGAGGGATGATTATGTTGTTATTTGAAATTTACTTGTTTGTGTTACGATGATATGATGTGATATTTTTTTTTTTAATACAAATTCCCCATCTCTCATCAGTAGGGGAACCTTTGTCATCATCCAAGATGGCTGACCCTGGAAGAGAAGGAGAAGTAGCTGTGGCAGAAAACCTGACCTCCATCCTGCCAATGAATCTAGTGAGGTCAAATGCTGATGGATACAGAGTTGAATAAAAGCATAGAAAAATGGAAACAGACCTGAGTGACAGAGATACTGCCCTAGTAGATGAGCAACTGTGCCAGGAGGAAAATAAATGACATGCTGCTTTGGAAGTGAAAAGGCAAAAACAATAATGGCTATGGTAGTAGAAGAAGAGGTCAGGTATGGCAAAGAGGAGACCATCTTTGTCAGCTGCAAAAGATCAAAAGAGTTACTAACATGTCAGCTGGTGAGCTGACAGGTGCAGAATTGCCAGCAGCAGCTGTGCAAGCTGAAAAGAGGACAGAGAAAAAATTCTGGGTATTTGAAAAGTAGTAGCAAAACAAAAACAGTACCTGAAACAAAAGAAGAAAACAGTTCCATGGTCACCAGAAAGAGCTGTAGAGGATGCTAGGTGGATTTTAAATACAGAAGGGAATGAGTACCAAACAGAAGAGATCACCAAGTGCAGCGATATTTAAAAGAGTTGCAGCAACAACTGCAATTGGACTTGAAGAGAGAACAAAATGGCACAGCATTTGAGGAAAGACTGTGGCTGGATGAAACAATAAGCAGGACTGATATGCAACACTTTGTGGAGGTGCCTGAGCAGGAACAGGTACTTGAAACACAGCAAGCAACTGATTTACTGACCTCAGAGGAACACTCAGAGCGGAACTGTACAACAAGGCAGCAGAGAAGTATCCCAGCTCCAGGTGAGAATGAAAATGTTGGGAAAATGAAAGAAAGGGAAAGGAAAATAGTGTTTCTGTAAATACAAATGCACCAGAGACTTTCTCAGAATGAATGTCACCAGTACCTGTCTTATACAGAGGTACAGCAAGTTTTGAGAGCAATAACTGATACATTTGAAAATACTGCAAACAACCCTCTCTCCCCTGTTTCTTACCCTGTGGCAGGTCCTTCTAGACTGACTGTCCCTAGCATGAACTCCCAGTGTTCTGATTCAGGATACCAGAACCAGTGCAAGGGGAGCAACATAAGGAACAGACCCTTCAAGAAAACATGCAAATCTATTTTCTACCACAGGTGAACATGCACCTCGCAAGAACACTGTGTGGCTAATCTAAAAATGGGGATGGAAACTCTCCGGATGGGGTATATGTGGCAAGAACTTTGCTTAAAGATTCTTTAAAGTATTTAGCATAAGTGACATGCACTGTGATTCACCTTGTTAAGTCAGATTATATTAGTTTTGAACAAATTGCTGCCTAGATAAATTTTAGGTGCAGTATCAGAAATTGAAAATACCCTTTGTGGCTGCCATTTGTAGCTTTCTCTGACTCAACAGCATTAAGAACTATAATGGTTTTGTGAAAATGAAGGGTAAATATCTCAGACATTGTCTTCTGGCTGAGGCAGCATTGATGGGTTATGGATAAACCTCAGCCTATAATTGACTCTCTGCAAATATGGCCTGGGAGGTGGAAAATGAAGGTTTAAATCTTCCAGAGCAACTCAGGAGTATTGCATCTACCAAGTAGTTTTTCTTAGCAGAAGACAGAGACACTCTGTTTTATCAGAGCTAGCCTAAATCCTGTCATAAGTGTGACTCTCATACGCAATTCAATAATGCTAGTGATAGCTCATGCTGCTGTCACTGCCTAGAGGGTGGCCACATGGTAAAATATTGTAAAGAAACTTTCAGTGTAATCTGTGTGAAAGGTGAGGGCACTCATATACCAGATGCCCTTAGGCCTCCCACAATCGGGAGGCTGGCTTGCCCCAGAAATACAGTACATGGTGAACCAAGCACAACAAAAGATACAGGAAAAGCCTAGAGCAGAGACTTTCATCTACATGCTCTGCTGAGAAAGAAAGTAATATTGCACCCCCCCAATTTCAATATCTGACTCCCACAATGTAATCTGCTAGTCCCCATGGAGGCAGAAGATACTTCAGAACTAGTGCCAGGAAATCTGTGGAAGGATTTTGAGTCCCATACTGGTAGTGAAAGATTCAGCTATTGTTGCTTCAGCAGAATCACACTCAGAGGTGACTGAAGTCAATCCCTGGATGAAGTACTGTAGATATCCCAGTGGAAAGTACTTGGCTCATCCTGCTCTGGTCCAAATGCACCCCCAAGAGAAGTATGAAGTAGTATCTTGAAAGGGAAAAATAAAAGGCCCAGAAATGGGAGTAAAACCAACCAGACTAGGGGAAAGAAAGGCATCCCCGCACACAAAACAAATATAGTGCTCTGGCCTTGGAGAAAGGATGGGGTAATTCAGAAGAAGAGGATGGGGACTCTGAAGATTCGTCCTTTGCTTTTTCCCTAAAAGATCTGTCATCAGACCAGGAGGACTTCCAATCAAAGACCTCAGCCTCCAAAAAGAATGAAATGGAAAATTAGGTCTTAGAAAAATTGACGAATATGCTGAGTGTACAGTATCTTTTTCCTTTATATTTCTGGATACTTTAAACATTGCAACATAAAATGTTAATCATATAAAGGGATTTAGAAAGTGTATTTCCACCTTTTCTGCTTTGTAGACCTATAGTAGTCAGATCATTTTACTACAAGACACAAGATTAAAAACCAAAAATGAGATTGTGCAAGCTGCTAAAATGTGGAATAAAGGCCCATCCTTTGGTTAATTGATACAGAATGATGTGTTGTGGTAGGGAGCCTTGTAAATGACCCTCCCTTAAAATAACATGTTTGGTGGATATACACACAGGAAGAGTCATGTCCCCGGATGTTTCATACCAGCAGGCACACTTGAGGATAATTGTAACATATGCCACCCAGACTAAGACTTCTGAGTGGCACTGTTTAGTGAGACTTCATGCTTTTGCACACTTACCCTGCAGTGATCTGGGGAGGAGATTTCAAGTGTCTATTAACAAAATCAGATAGAGATCTGCAAAGTTACAAAATATTTAGTGATTCTAACTGCTTGAAATCTCTTATATCGTATGGAGAATGTTGTTCTTGTTTGGTTTTATCTGTGTGAAAAGCTGTTCAGCACAGGTAAAAAGTTTATAGAATGCTGTTCTGCCATAGTGCAGGACAGCATTCTACTGTTTCAAAGTTTGAAAATTACTGCGCACTTTGCACATTTGAAAAACCAAGGCAATAGTTCGGGCAGCAGGCAACACAGGATCAACCAGATAGAACACCTGTGTGGCAAATAAGTTTACAAAATGCAGGATCAACAAGATATGTTCTAGGTTTGAAGTACTCACGCTGAAGTTTCTTTCTAATGTTAGTTTTTTTCTTACTTAGCAAGACGTTCACCGCCATGTGTTTTCATTGGAAATCCTCCCACACTAGACTGCCAACCAATGGGAGTGTGCACTGCTAATGTAGGGATGCCTAGTCCCTAGCAACCACACAACATACCATAACAATAAGCTGCCACCCAGAGCCAAAGGTTTCTTTTACTAATGAAAACATTCAACATTTAACAAAATTCAAATAATTTGTAGGGCACCATACACTATAAAAAGTAGTAGATAGGCTACTTAGGCAGAATAGTTTGTTCTGTTACCTCAGGTCTGATTCTCATGGACCTCTCAAGCTTTGCTTTGAGGTCACAGGACATCAGACCTCTGTGGCAGAACACACTGGTTCTGCATGGTTGTGCCTAGTATTCTCTGTGTCAGTAGGGTAAGTCTTAAGAATGCATATACAAGTAAACATTCTACAGGTGTTAATACCTATTTTAGAGGTACATATTCAAAGAGGATTGACTACCTTTTGTATCATGTAGTGTTTCAGATTTAGAAGCAAAACATGCCAAGAAGTATCGGATCATAAAATAGTACAATACACAATGAAATGAGTTGGGGGGCTCCACCACATGGAAAGGGCCTGTGGAAACCAAATAATAAGATACTACAAAAATCCAGTTTTAAAGAAAAAAGGAAACACTCTGGAGAGCTAGACTTTCAGTATTGTGTATGTATGACAATACTGCCCTCTGGTGGATGAAAGTAAAATATTTTGGTACACTTTTTCAGAAACATACGGAAAACATGGAATAATTAGCACATAAATTTGCATTTAGGGCACAACTCAAAAATTAATCTCAATATCTGAACTGAACAAAATAGATGACAGTGGCAAATTTCAGTAATACTGAAAGATGTGAGACAGATGCGGTGTGACAGAGCTCAAACACTATACCAAGAGATGAGGTTTGGCACTCAGTGCAAAAACAAACTTGATCCCTATAGAGACTGCCTTTCAAGAGTAGAATGCAGATTGATACATTCAGTATACGCTGAAGATGGCAGAACTGTAAGTACTAAGACTGAAATGTTGCAGACAGTCTCTACCTTTGTAAAATACACTTTTAGTACTACACCACTTTTAGTACTACACCAGTAACAAAATCTTACCCTCCTTTTCCTCCTAGCTCCATTTACCTGATTTACTGGATAAAGATATGGAACTTTAGTGGTACCTAATACAGTAGCAGAGGTACAAAAGGAATTGCAACCCTTATAAATAATACAGCTCCAATGATGGGTGGACTATGTTCAGAATTTTATAAAACATTTAATGAAAGCTAGCCTCTGTCCTAGCAGACCTTTTTATTATTGATTCTATGGGGCCAGCCCACTGGTGCAGCAGCAAGGCATCCATGTGCAGCACAAACATCCTGGTTCAGGGATGGACCCGGGAGTTGGAGGGCCGGCCAGGGGGAGAAGGACTGAACATCTGATGAACTGCTCTCCTTCTCCAGGGGGATTGGGGAAGAGCGCCCAGTGCAATGAGGACCTCTGGCAGAGGCTGGGGGTCCCACACAGCTGACACCACACGCAATGGTGGGAGGGATTATGCTGGGGAAAAAATTTCCAACAAATGTTGCAGCCACTAGTGATGGCACCGCCTCACTGATATTCCCAAAGTTAGCCAGGGGTCCCGGCTCCCATGACCCCACCCTGGGGCAGCCAGGGCTTCATGACCTGAGTTTCCTTGCAGGGTCACTTGCCTGATGGCCCCATCTGGGGAAGCCTGGAGGTGGAGAGGTGGTGGGGGGCAGGGGACCAGAGCCCTGGCTGGAAAAAGAAAAAAATGATTGACCCCATGCATGAATGGGTGGAGTGGTATGCACCGTATATCTGGGGTGCACAGCCACTTGTGCCTAATGTGCCCCTCATGCAGGATGCACTACAGGGGGCACGCAAGACCAACACACCCAATCCTCCCAGTCCAAGGACCACGCCGGGTGGAAGGGGCATGCAGCACCACGCACCATGCACAATGGTGCATAGTGCTGGCCATGAGGGTGCAGAGGGGCACAGAGTACAACAGCGAGAACCCTACTGTAAGCCCCCTATGCACCCCATGCACACACCTGGACACTGCCTGGATGGGACAGATAGCCTACACTGTGACCACTGCGGCAGACCTCCCATGGCTGCCTGGTGCCACCCAGCACACATCGTGTGCCCCTGCCAGATGCTCCCCACCACCAAACCCACACACACTGCATGACACCACTGGCCAACCCCACTACTGGTCCCTCCTGGCATGTGGTGGGTACAGTGGCCCCCAGCACCGCCAACAGACTCCCACCCTGTCACTGTGACCCTCTGGGCTGCATTGTGAGATGGCCGTGGCTTTGCCCTCCTTTCACTGCCACAGCCCATGGCCTAGATCTTCAGTGGGGCATGCTGCCAATGCATGCCCCATCACATAGGGGATCCACTCTGTGTTCAGGTCCGGCATCAGACTGGATGCCCATCTGGGTCTGCGTCCCAGCCCCTGCTGCCCTGCAGAGTCCTGTGTACAGGGAGGCCATGGACAGGAGGTGGCTGTAGTGAATACTAGCTGGTGTGCACCTGTCCACAGGTGCGCAGCTACGCTGGTGGGGTATGCACTGATTCTCAGCACCTCTGCCCCAATAGTGCATATGGTTTATTGTTTGGAAAAAGGCTCACTCCCAACTCCTTGATGAGAGCACTGTTACTACACATATATAAAAAGGAGACTAGGCTGATTTAAAAGGAATTGGCACCCATTAAGCCCATTAAATTCGGATTGTAAGATTTTAACTAAGATATTGGCTGATAGGCTTGCTACAATAGCAGAACTCCTTATAAGTCCCTGTCAAACATGCTCCATTACAACTAGTCGAATACAAGATGACTTAATAACATTAAAGGAAATCTCAGTAGGTTCCTGAAAATGGCTACATTCTTAGTATTGATTAAGAGAAAGCTTTTGATAGAATAGCACATGGGTATTTATTTAATGCAATTAAAGCCTTCAAAATAGCAGAAATTTTCATAGAATGGATAAAATGTTTATGCAACTACAGGACATAAAAATTTTAGGATAATGGCCCTATGCAGAATGGGCAGAGTGGCTATGCGCCACATAACTTGAGTGCGTAGCTACCCTGCACCATTTGCGCCCCCATATGGGATGCACCAAGGGGTCACACAGCACCTATGTGCCTGATCCCTGGCTGCATGAAGAGCAACATGCCAGGGCAAGGGATGGCTGGCACTATGCACCATGCACTAAGGCATGTAGTGCTGGCTGGTGTGTGGAGGAGGGTGCAGGGTACAACAGGAGAACCCTGCCATGGGCCCCTACATGCCCCAAGCACACCACTGTTCAACACCCAGATGGGGTAGTTAGGCTTCTCAACCAACAGGACCACTGCTGCTGGATCACCCCATGGCTGCCCAGAGCCAACCACCACACATCAGTGCATGGCAGCCAGCTGGTGCCTCCCCATACCCACATAGGTACCTTCCATGGATGCAGCCCCCAATGGCACCATTGGTCAACCCCACCCTGGCTGCCAAGGCATGTTGTGGGGTACAGTGCCCCTGTACCATCATCAAACCCTCCCACCCTGTCCCTGCAGCCTGCTCCAGGGCCATTTTGTGGGAGCTCCCTCCTCTCACTGCCTTGGCCCGCTGTTGGTCTTCTGTGGGGCGATGCCAACGTGCGCCCAGCTGAAGAGGTGATCCACTCTGTGCCCTGGGATGCCCAGCTGAGTCCGTGTCCCCACCCCGGGCGCTCTGAAAAGTCCTGTGCACCAGGGTGGTGGGGCCACGGACAGGTGATGGTGGTGATGAATTCTGACTCCTCGTGCACCTGTTCACGGGTGCGCAGCTACACGGGCGGCATACATGCAGTTTCTGCGTATCCCCACCCGTGATAGTGCATAGGGACTATTATTTGGTCAGAACAACATGGCAGAGAAATTTGCAAACTGTCCTTAAAAATAGCAGAACAAAACAAACGTGGAAATACAGGAGGATATCTAAATTACTACATTACACACTAAAGGTACAATCTCTAATTCCATTAAATGCCTTCAATAGAGTCCTAGATGGAAATACTTTGAACCCTGTCTTTACCCTCAATCCCTGCCCTAGTCCCCACATCTGCCCTCTCTATATCGCCTCTTTCTAGCACTGGTCAAACTGTAAATTTGTGCACTTACGCTTGTTGCACTTGTACTTATCCTGTTTTCTTATTTGTGCTTCTACTGTGTTTGCCCATAAGAATGAATGTTATGTGCCTTTACCCTATGTGTAATTACTATTATTTGAACAATTTATTTTCTTTATTCCTTTTGCCACCTCTATTATTTACAATGTAGTGTTTCATGTTTATGCTATGTGTCACATTGAATAAGTTGTACAAAGGCCCTCCTTGAAATGAGCTTGTTCAGTGGAATTTATCCTTCAATAAACTGAACTGAACTGAACAACATCCTTTAATACATTTTATACCTGCCTGTTTCTCTATATGTCAGTTACGTCTTTATGCCTCAACAAAATTGGAAACAAAATGATGAGTTTTTTTTGTTTTCAGGCTTTATGGGTAGTCACCTAAATCCTGTAAGGAGAAAGATAATGCATAAAACTTTACAGATTGGTGGGTTAGGGATTGTTAACCCTTTAGTTTTTGTTTTTATTATATTTTTTCCTAAGTAGTAATACACTGTAAGTTCGGTAGTGAAGAAAAGTGACAAGGCCTGGATTAGTGCTAAGAAATGGATGTCTCCTTTTGTCAGCCTGGCAATAGAATACTTTGAAGGCAATAATGAAACCAATCTTTATTTCAGAATATATTGCAGCAACCTTCAACTGGAAATTCAGTTTTAAGGGACTATTCTCGAGTCCAAACAGCATGGATGAGGAATCTGAAGGCCACATTACAGATGCATGCTTCCATAGCAGAGGACTTGGCAGGATGGCCATGGTAAAACAGGAATAACTCTAATCCAAAACCTGGTGTCCAGAAGCCCTCACCCAGCCTGGGAAGGCCTGTAGCACAGCCAGGGGGACCAAACTATGAATTTCAGCTTTCAGCAACTGAGTACATCTGAACCCAACAAATCAGTCGGGGACCACAGCAGCCAGGCCCTAGACCACTAACTCATAAATATTCAGAACTGTTCAACAACAGGGTGACACTACTCCCAATGTGCTGCTGTCCACTTGTAATATTAAGGTAGCCTGGAACTGCCACTTACTGGTGTATATTATCAGAACTCTTTCAGAGGACTCTGAAATTTTCTTCCCATTAGCTATATGCATTGATTCATGTTCTTGGTGACAGTACAGTGTTTTGATATTTTTCAAAACAGTAAAAGCATTAGATAGATTCTGGTTACAATGCGTACTGCTACAAAACACTCCATTATGGGCCCTTTTGTGGCCATTCCACCCATAAAGCAAGCAATCAAAGTAGTTACCATATTACTTCATCATGAAGGGGTAAATGTTCAGGAAGTAGCCTACTTGGCTGAGAGACAAAATATGATATACTGGAATCCCCCATGACCACACTAGATTCAGAATGGGTTAGGATGGGAGGGTGGAGATTCCCAATAAGATTCAATAGCATCAATGGTGGTCTCATGCATCTCCCCAGCAGTTTGTTTCTTGGTAAAGATAATGACCTGTGTTCTTACTAGGACAACTTCATACCCATCACAAGTGTGGGTCCCAAGCATACCTGAATAATACATGTGACCAACAGTGACGTGGACTTTGTTTAGAGTACGGTCATGGTAGTTTACACTGCCTGAACCCATCCTGCTGCAACCTGCCTGAAGAATGGGGACATTCATACCATACTGGCTCCTGGGCTACTACAGCAAGCAGAGTGGATCAAGAATTATGCTGTATGAAATTTAAAAATTTCACCCAGTGAAATATTTCACATTATCCCTGTCACAAACCCACTCAGCAGGTCAGCCCTCTCCTCCCAAAGTGCCAACCTCTAAGTGCAGTCTTGTGAACAGTTTACAGAAACAGGGCAACCCTCCTGTCTGTTTTGTGGGTTCAAATCAACCTTTGGTCTCAAGTCTTGGAGGATTCAAACTGTTAACCTCTTGCTAGCTTACCCAATGCACAGGCTCAGATAAGTCTGTCTTCGGTGGGCCAGATATCTTGCCTACAGGCACCTAACCAGGTGTACAGAAATGAACCCTTAAAAACTGTAATAAAAGACCTCAGATTTAAAACACTTACCTTTTCCAGTTTGGGATTACCATTCAAGCTTATGTACAGTGTCTGCTTTACCATATATACTCCACTTGTAAAAGGAAAGAAATCAAAGACAGACCAAGTAGGCTCTAAAACTAGAGTTTTACTAAAATAGATAAAAAATATGTAAAACATAAAATACAGAACTATTATCACAAGAACCATACAAATCTTTTAAAAGAACAAGATTTAAACAGTGCAGTTTCTACTACAGTACTAGATTGGTCTCTGTCTCTCTAAATACCTGCTTAAAGTGTTCAAAGGTGTTTCTTTGTCAGAGTCTAGATAGAAGTGTCTCTGAAGTAAAAACAGAATATTCCTTAAAGAAAACACTATTTGCCAACCCCTTTATGAGAGGTCACCTAGCTCCTCCTCTGTCAGAATGTATAAAAAATATCAGTACAAAACAGAATGTCTTTTCAAAGTATTAAATTCTGTAATCCTCAGCACAACTCATTTTATCTTTCAAATGACATTTGTTTGATCTGTGAGCAGTATCCTCTCACACAGACACCAAAGCATTTATGATTTTGCACCAGTGTACTAAACCTGGTTTCCCTTGAAACTTCATAAAAGGGATCCTGATTTCTCTTAGCAGTCAAAGCTATAATTAACTTAGAAAAGTCTGTAATTAGCTTCTGGCCTTCCAGGTAACACCTTGTTTCTAAAACCTGTGTGTGTGTGTGTGTGTGTGTGTGTGTGATCTCACATGCTGTTTCAGCATTTTTCAAGAGAGACAGTCCATAACCCATTTTTATATTACAAAAATGATACAGTGATCAGAACCAACTGTCCAAGTGTCACATCCTCCCCACCTAGACCGAATTTGGGGCTCTATCCCTGCATGGGAGGAGCTTATAAAATCAGTTCACTCCTCATAGACCTCTAGACAGCCCATCTGAGTTCTGATTTTGGCTCCAGACCTGTGTACGATTGTCATATCATACCCTTGCAAAGCAAGACTCCATCTTAGCACTCTACCATTGTTCTTTCCCATCTGCATCAGACAAACCAAGGGGTTGTGGTCAGTCTATACCACAAAATGCTGCCCATATAAGCATGGCTCCAACTTCTTTAGGGCCCACACTATGGCAAGACATTCTTTTTCCACCGAGGAGTATGCTTGCTCCCAGGGAAGTAACTTCCTACTCAGGTACACTACTGGGTGATCTGTCCTTTGGCTGGATGTCTGACTCAGTACTGCCCTAATACCCACATCTGAGGCATCAGTCTAAACTATAAAGGTTTTGATATAGTCAGAACTTGTCAAAACAGGGGCACTGCACAGTGCCTTCTTTAATCTGGTAAAGGCTTTCTCACAGGCTGGGTCCCAGGTAATTTTCTTGGGCATCCTTTTCTTTGTCAGGTCAGATAGGAGAGCAGCCAGGGCACTGTAATTGGGTAAAATTTTCTGTAGTACCCTGCTGTAGCTAGAAAACTTCGACCTGCTTCTACATTTCTGATCTGGGCCACTCCTGGATTACCGCTATCTTTATTTGGTTAGGACGGAGCTGTCCCCAGCCTACCACATGCCCGAGGTATGCCACTTCTCCCATGGCCACCTGGCACTTCCCAGCTTTGACAGTGAGCCTGGCCTCTGTAACCTGCCCAGCACTTCCCTAAGGTGGGATAGGTGATCCTCTCAGCTGGCACTAAAGATGGCAATGTCAGATATGCCACGGCATACTCCTCAGCACCATTTAACACCTGGTACACCAACCTTTGAAAGTGGCGGGCACTCTTCATTCTGAAAGGCATTACTTTAAACTCAAATAAGCCTATCGGAGTGATGAAGGCTGACCTCCCCTAGCTCTGTCTGTCAACTCTACCTGCCAATACCCCTTTGTCAGGTCAGTCGTCAGAAGGTAGGTCGCCCCAACTTGTCCAGGAGCTCTTCCATCTGGGGCATCGGGTGGGCATCTGACTCGTGACTGCATTCAGTCCACGATAGTCCACGCAGAAATGAGTAGAGCCATCTGGCATAGGCACAAGGACTACGGGTGAGGCCCAGGGCTGTGGGATCTCTGGACTACCCCTAAATCCAGCATCGCCTCCACTTCCCTCCTAATGTCCTTTTTGACAGCCTCTGACACCGATATGCTGTCTGCCATATGGGCATCTGTGTACCTGTCTCCACATCGTGCGTCATGAGGGGGTTAGTCCAGGCTTGGCATTAATCAATGGGGCAAAGTCTGCTAAAACTTCCTTACTTTCTGGATCTGGTCTTGGGCCAGCAGGGGAGACAATTTTACTGCCTCCACAAAGGACTCCCACTTGCTTTCCTCCAGCAAGTCCAGGAGGGTCTCCTTTGTCCATCCCTACCCATGACTACACACTGCAAACACCATGTCAGCCCTATTTGCATATGGCTTCATCATGTTGACATGGTACATCCTTTCTGTCTATCTTCTGTCAGGTAACTCCACAATATAGTTCACGCCATTTACCTTCCTAACCACTTTGTAATGTCCTGCCCACTCAGCCTGCAGCTTGTCTTTCCGGATCGGAATAAAGACCATGACTTCCTGACCCACCATGTATGAGTGAGCTCTGGCTCTGCAGTCGTACACACACTTTTGTTTCTGTTGGGCGGCTGCTAGGTTGCTCTGGACTGTCCCCATAAGCTTTTTAGCCTTTCCCTAAACTTAAGGATGTAATCCACAATGGAGAGTCTCTGGGTGGCGTGCTTGCCTTCCCAGTCCTCCTGGATCAAGTCTAGGGGACCACGACCTGGTGTCCATGTAAGAGTTTGAAGGAGGAAAATCCTGTTGACTCTTGGGGCACCTCTCTGTATGCAAACAACAGGTGGGGAAGGTATTTCTCCCAGTCCCTCACATGCTGTTCAGCAAACGCCAGGAGCATTGACTTTAGGGTACCATTGAATCTTTCCACAAGTTCATTGTCTTGTGGGTGATACGAGTTGTGCATCTCTGCACCACCCACACTCTCCCATAAACATTTCATCTGGTCCAACATGAAGGAACCCCTTGATCGGTGATTACCTCCTGTGGAAACCCAACACGGGAGAAAATCCCAAGTAAGGCATCTGCCACTTTGTCTGTCCTCAGTGAGGATAGGGCGACTGCCTCTGGGTACCGGGTGGCATAATCCACCACAGTCAGGATGAATCTCTCCCTGAGGAGCTGGGGTATTTAAAGGTCTCACAATATCCATTCCCACCCTCTGAATGGCTCCTTCACTATGCGGAATGGAATCAGGGTGGCTTGGGTTTTCTTGCCTGCCTTCCCTATTTCTTGGTGATGATGGGTCACCCTCCTCTTCAGAGTAACCTCTGTAGCTGTGTGGTTACTTGCTACTGGGGAACTTTCTCACCCTTTCATTAGTCTCCTATCTGGAGACACAGGTTGGGGAACCAGCCTCTCAGTGGTTTCCACAATGGCTTCTGTGGGGTTCAGGGAACTACAATTTTCTCATCACTGGCTACAGGTAACTGCACATACCATCCCATTCTAGATTGTTGCCCAGGATCACATCCACTGCTAAGGTTTTGGCTACAGCCACCTGTTGCACATTTCCTGTTTCACCCCAGTCTAGGAGAACACTAGCGAGGGCAATGTTTTCCTCATAGAAACATAGAAACATAGACTTTGATGGCAGATAAGGACCGCTTGGCCCATCAAGTCTGCCCATTTCCCTACCTACAGGATAGGCTGCATATCCTAGTTAACCAACAGCCTATTTCTTCCTACCCCCACAAGAATTGCCTTATGTCTGTCCCATGCATTTTTGAATTCTCCCACAGTTTTAGACCCCACAACCTCCTCAGGAAGGCTGTTCCATGCATCCACTACCCTTTCTGTGAAATAATACCTTACATTGCCCCTGAACCTCCTCTCCATCTTTAAATTGTGTCCCCTTGTTCTTGCGCTTTCTTTTCTGAAAGATGCTACCCTCTTGGACTTTGTTGATTCCACTGAGGTACTTAAAAGTTTCTATCATGTCCCCTCCTTCTTTCCTCAAGGGTATACATATTAAGCTCCTTTGTCTCTCCTCGTATGGCTTCTCTTGCAGACCCTGCACCATTTTAGTTGCCTCCTCTGGACTGCCTCTATCCTGTCTATGTCCTTGCGGAGATGGGGTCTCCAGAACTGGACTAGTCACTCAGATGGTGTCTCACCAATTGTCTGTACAGAGGATAACAACTTCCTGTTTTCTGCTGGTGAGGCCTCTCCCTATGCATCCCAGTATACCCTCAGCCCTCCCTACTGCCTTCTCACATTGCTTGCTAACCTTAAGGTCATCTGATATGATTACCCCCAGGTCCCTTTCCTTTTTGTTGTTGTTACTACCTCCCCATTGTGTATTCTTCCCTGGGTTCTTGTTTCCCAGGTGCATTATTTTGCACTTCTTTGCATTGAATCCAAGCTGCCACTCTGACCATTCCTCCAACCTTGCCAAGTCCTTCTCATCCTTTCCACACCTCCTTGTGTATCAACCCTGTTGCAGATCTTGGTGTCATCTGCAAAGAGGCATACTTTTCCTTCCAGTCCCTCTGCAATGTCACGTAGAAGACATTAAAAGGACTGGACCCAGTACTGAACCCCAGGGTACCCCACTAGTAACCCTCTTCTTCAGAGTGGATTCCATTTACAATTACCTTCTGTGTCCTGTTGCCCAACCAATGTTTTAGTTAGGCTACCACCCTGGGACCCACTCCCAGGCTGGTTAATTTGACTATTAATCTTTTGTGTGAGACTGTGTCAAATGCCTTGCTAAAGTCTAGGTAGGCCATGTCCACAGCCCCTCCCTGGTCTACTACTTTGCTCACCCAGTCAAAGAAATCTATTAGATTCTGTATGACATGACCTTCCCACTGTGAACCCATGCTGCCTTGGGTCCCAGCCCCACTGGCCTCTAGGTACTCAACAATTCTTTCCTTCAGAAGTGACTCCATCACTTTCCCTACCACAGAGGTCAAACTGACAAGTCTGTAGTTTCCTGCCTCTGTCTTGGTACCACTTTTATGAAGGGCAATCACATCCGCCTTCCTCCAGTCCTCAGGTACCACACCATCCTCCCATGATTTATTAAAAGAGTAGCCAGTGGTTTCACTAGTTCCTCTTAATTCTTTTAGAATTCTGGGTGAATTCCATCAAGCCCCATTGCTTTGTCCACCTTCAGTTTTAGGAGTTCTTGCAGAACCCTTTCTTCTGTGAAAGGACTGGGATCAACTCCCCTATCAAGAGTGCTTCTGTTAATTGGATTAGGCACTTACTCTCCTCTTTATGAATACTGAGCAGAAATATTCATTCAGTATCCCTGCTTTTCACTGTCCCCTCTGCCCACCCATCGTTCATTCTATTCAGCCTCACTATCCTCCCTTTGTCTTTCTACGTCACTGATGTACCTATAAAGGTTTTATCCCCTTCTTAACTGAGTTGGCTATCTTTTCCTCAGTTTGGGCCTTTGCTATTCTGACTTCCCTCCCAGCTTCCTTCTGCCTTAACTGGTACAGCTCTCTGTCCTGCTTCTTCTGTGTTTCCTATACTTCCGAATGCTATCTTTTTCTTCCTGACTTTCACAGCCACCTCTTTTGAGAATCGCAGTGGCTTTTTCTTTCATTTTGATTTGTTTATTTCCTTCACACAAAGGCTTGTTGCCTCTCTGATGGCAGTTTTGATGATTCCCCATTGTTGCTCCACACCTCCTTCTAGCCTGTTTGCTAGTGCTTTTCTGAGGCACTCTACAATCTTGCCAAAGTCAGCCCTCCTGAAGTCCAGAACCCTCACTTTTGTATGGCTTGACTCTGTAGCTGAGTTTAACGTGAACCACACTGTTTGATGGTCACTTGTTCCCAGATGGCAACCCACTTCACATCTGAGATCCCCTCACTGCCCCTGTTTGAGAGCACGAGGTCTAAGATTGCCCCTCACAAGTGGGTTTGAAAATAGCTGTCTGAGGTCTGCCACCTGTAGGGCATCAGAATGGACCTGCTCTTGGATGTGGCTGCAGCAAATGTGCTCCAGTTAAAATCTGGCATATTCAGGTCTCCCATCAACAGTATCTCCCTTTCTGCCATCCTAAGAATGCCTTCTATCATATCCTTGTCCATTCCCTCCCTGACATAGGGGTCTGTACACAACCCTGTGCGGATTGTGGTGCCCTTTCCAGTCTCAAAGGTGACCCACAGTGCCTCCTCTCCTGCCTGTTTACTGTTTTGTTCAGTTGCTTTTGTCCTTCCTTTACATAGAGAGCTACTCCTCCCCTCTTCTCCCTGCCTGTCTCTCCTGTAGGTTATGTACCCTGGTATGTTAACATCCCAGTCATGGTTCTCTGTGTGCCATGTTTCTGTGACTGCTACGATATCCAGGCATCCCTCTTCATCAAGGCCACCAGCTCAGTGAGCTTGTTGCCCAGACTACGGTCGTTGGTACTCATTACCCTCCATTTCTTGATGGTCTTACCCTTTTGATCCATCCCTGTTCTTATTGCATTTGTCACTTTCTCCATTTACCTCACGCTTCTCCTGTTGACATCTCTATGTTGGTGTTTACCGCACTTATTACCGAGACTTTGGGGGCTAGGATTTCCCTGCTCCTTTCCAGTGCCTCCTCCTTGGCTAGTTTAAATGCTTGCCAATGAAGCATTTAAACCTATCATCTAGGATCCTGGTTCCCTCCTGGACAGATGCAGCCCATCATGCCAGTATAGGCTTGCATCACTCCAGGTGGACCCCTAGTCCCCAATGAAACCAAATCCCTGAGCTCCACACCAGTTTTTCAACCACTGATTGAATCCCATGGTGCGGAACACCCTAGCCTCTCCTACACCATAGATGGGCAGCACCCTGCCTCACCAGTGAAGTCCTGTACAGTGATGTATTTATTGGTATAAGCTGACTGGACTGTACCAGATCTCCTTTACCAAGGTCAGGGATGCACCTGTGTCCCTTAACCCCTGCATCTGTACACCATTCACCATGACTGGGTCCATGAGTTCCTCATGTTCACTGGCATGCTTCCAGGACACACAAACAACCTACTTCCTTTCTAGCACCGGTTGTGTATTATTGTTGCCTTTTGGGACACTGTCTGGCAATATGCCCAGTTTCTTTACAATCAACATTCATTTCTTCTCTCAGAGACATCTTTTCTCTGAAACCTGGGGCTAATTGTTTTTGTGGAGGCAGTGACGGTTTTAGCTGCCCTGAAGGTGCACTTTTCCATTTCTGCACTGCCACACCTGCCCCATTTGCTCTCGGAGTAGGTCTGCTCTTGGCATAGCAGTCCGAGAGTTCAGCAGCCTCTTGCACTGTTTTGGGATCTCGGTCCTCTAGCCAGGTTTTTAGCTTGGCTGGGCATGCCAATAAAACTGTTATAATAAAATCACATTTTCAATTTTATCAACAGAGTTTGCCTCAATTCCTTCCTCAAAATTTTAAAACTGACATTGTTTCATGGCTAGCTCCACGTAGCTCATATCAGGGCTTCTCCTGAGCTTACAGAATTTAGCTCTGTATGATTCAGCAGTTAATTCAAACTTTTTAACAGTGCAGCTTTAAGTTTGCTGTAATCATCACTGTCCTCATTGTCCATTTGACCCAATGCATGTTGAGCTTTCCTGTAAGTAGCAGGATAGCTGGAAGCTCCAGGACTCTCTAGGAATTTTAGCCTGAATACAAACTTTTTCTAAAGAATTTAAAAGGTATCCATATCCTCCCCTCTTTAAATTTGGCTATTAATTTGGAACTCAATTTGTAACCCAGTCCTGTAGTCCCAGTTAAACCCAAGCCACTTACCTGCTCTGGTGCTGCTGGTCAGGAGTCGTATCTTCTCCAGTTCATGTTGCCTCTGGTGCTCCTGCTCCTCACAGTCTGTGTCTCAGCATTCTCGCTCCCTCTTCTCCTCTGCAGCTCGCTGGTGCTCACGGTCCTCATGGTCTGTGCCTCTCTGTTCTCTACTGTGTCTCGTGTTCTCACTCCTCTTCTCCTCTGCCTCCCTTTGTTCATGGTCCCTCTCTTTCTGGAACTTCAGCTCCATCCTGTGCAACTCAATTTGCAGCCTGAGTACTTCTGGATCCAGGATACTGGTGACCATCCCCGCTGCTGTGGCCCTTCACTGAGAGTGGCCTGCTGTCATCCTCACTGGATCTGGACACTGTACTGGCTGCTAGCTCTGCCACACCCAAGGTTTGGTCCTTTTCAGTCATGGTCTGTGACTCGCTGCTCGGGTATCTGCTACCATCAGGGCATCTATGAGGTTCTGCTTGCTGGCTTTCACCACAACGGGACTCCTCTGCCCCCACACAACTGCTTTTAAGGAGTCTGCAGTGTGCCTGCTGTAGTCAGAAGCCAACTTCTTCCCTCACTACTGCTACTCTGACTTGCACTTAGAAAAAAATAAACGGGAGGAACTTGACTGTACGCCAAGTGATATAGTTCTGTTTCTTTTTAAAATAAATCACTGCCTTTTCTTTTCTTTGCAAGTGAGCTTACAGTCTCAAGCTGACACGCTGAACAATTAAAGCTTGTAATACCAAAATTATCCCACCGCTGCCAACCAATCTGTCACAAACCCACTCAGCAGGTCAGCCCTCTACTCCCAAAGTGCCAGCCTCCGAGTGCAGTCTTGTGAACAGTTTACAGAAACAGGGTAACCCTCCTGTCTGTTTTGTGGTTCAAATCAACCTTTGGTCTCAAGTCTTGAGGGATTCAAAGTGTGAACCTCTTGTTAGCATACCCAATGCACAGGCTCAGATAATTCTGTCTTCAGGGGCCAGATATCTTTGCCTAGGGCAGCTAACAAGGTGCACAGAAATGAACCCTTAAAAACTGTAAAAGACCTCAGATTTAAAACGCTTACCTTTTTCCAGTTTGGTATCACCATTCAAGCTTATGTACAGTGTCTGCTTTTACCATATATACTCCACTTGTAAAAAGAAAGAAATCAAAGACAGACCAAGTAGGCTCTAAAACTAAATTTTACTAAAATAGATAAAAAATATGTAAAACATAAAATACAGAACTATTATCACAAGAACCATACACATCTTTTAAAAGAACAAGATTTAAACAGTGCAATTCCTACTACTAGATTGGTCTCTCTATCTAAATAACTGCTTAAAGTGCTCAAGGTGTTTCTTTGTTGGAGTCCAGATAGAAGTGTCTCTGAAGTAAAAACAGAATATTCCTTAAAAAAACTGTATTTGCCAACCCCTTTGTGTGAGGTCATCTAGCTCCCCTCTGTCAGAATATATAAAAAATGTATCTATACAAAAACAGGATGTCTTTTCAAAGTATTAAATTCTGTAATCTTCAGCACAACTCATTTTCTCTTTCAAATTACATTTCTTTGATCTGTGAGCAGTATCCCTCTCACACAGACACTAATGCATTTATGATTTCGCACCAGTGTACTAAACCTGGCTTCCCTAGAAACGTCATAAATGGATCCTGATTTCACTCTTAGAAGTCAAAGCTATAATTAACTTAGAAAAGTCTGTAATTAGCTTCTGGCCTTCCAGGTAACACCTTGTATCTAAAACCTGTGTGTGTGTGTGTGTGTGTGTGATCTCACATGCTGTTTCAGCATTTCTCAAGAGAGACAGTCCATAACCCATTTTTATATTACAAAGAATGATACAGTGATCAGAACCAGCAGTCCAAGTGTCACAATCCCCTCATTATGCAAAATATTTTGTGGCTGTGAAATCCCCAAGCAAAATGTGGAATTTCACCCGTAAAATGCAAATTTTGCCACCCACGGGTGAAATTCCACATTTGAGACAGAGCCAGGGGGAACAGCTTGAGAAAAAAAGAAAGTGTTTCCATCCCGAAACCCCATATCCCTGGTGCCTAGTGGTCCCACCCCTGCCCCACAATAGGAAGAATTCCACCCCACTGAGATTCAGCTTGTTATAGATAGGAGACTATACATTATCCTTTATGTAATCTGCTTGATTTCAGTTAGTAATAAGGGCCCCCATACGTTATAATTTAGTAATTCAACTTTCTGTATTGCTCCACTTATTAATAGGAAGTCTTTACATATGGGTAAAGAACACCTTACTGGGGTAGTGGCACAGCCCAAGCTGTCAGTCAGCATAGAATCTTGGGCATGTGAATGTTCTGAGAGCTGTGATTCCCCAGTCTTTGCTGTGCCACTAAGGGGTAGACAGCATATGAGTTGTCTCTCTAAGAATCTTCTTTAGTCTGCAGTCATTTTGTTATTTTTGTGGTTTGTTTGCTTAACTGTGGGGCAGGTGGGGCAACCTGATTTCAGGGGCACCCTTCAATTTAGAAATCATGCTTGCTAAGCTGTATCTTTTCAATTGAATAACATGCTCTTCCTTTACTCCATTTTTTATTGCTTATTGTGTATTAACTTGGAGCCACTTGCCTTATTTTTACACAGGTTCTTTTTGCAGGTCTCCTGAGTACTAGCCTGAGTGGCCTTTTCAGGTAAGTTTTTTTTTTTTCCTTGGGCGGTTCCTCTGTATATGTGTGGTGGGGGGTGCAGTTTCAGAGGCTAGAGTCCTGTTCTGTCCTGCTCCTTTTTGACATTTTGTTTGCCCTGCATTTCACTGTGATGACCCCTCCCTCTTTATTCCTCCTTAGATTTTTGTTTTTGTTTTCTGTAGCTGGTCCTTCCTCTCTCTCTAAGGGAATCTTCCGCTGGGGGGTGGGGCGGAGTTATCCTCCATGCTGAAAGCAGGATGAGGGAGCATCAAGTTTATCGTTTACAGCTTCTTGGGTGAATATCCGTGTTAGGCCACAGAATATTGGCACCATGGCTTGTCAGAGACCTGTGATATTTAAAAGATCTAAGACCTGCAGGTGAATGCTGAGACCCTCTCCATGAGGATCTTATTGCTCTAACTGTAATGCAATAGAACATGTCTATTTTGGTCCTCTCTAGCTGGACCTCAGAGCTGGAGGGTGCACCTGGGTTACCAACTAGCAATCGCAGGACTGAGTTGTTCAAACCTCTTTTGTTGCTCCTAAACAAGCTGCTAGGTTCTGATATTCTGTAGGACATCTTTACTAATGCACATGAACCCAAATATGGTCCCTCAGGTTGGGGTGGTGGGCATTACAGGCACATCCAGATGCACCAGAACAGAATGATGTTGCTCTCCCAGATACAAAGGCAACCCCATTATTGATGATATTGATGGTCAAAAGGAAGATTCCAGGGACCAAGGGAAAATGCTGACCAGTCCACTTTGTTTGAAGTGGAGGAAGATCTCTCTGAGGAGGAAGGGAGTGGACAGAACCTAAGACAAAGTTTCTGATTCTGCCCCTGTTTGATACAAAGTGTCTGTCCTATCTCATAACGGAGGCCTGTCAGATGCTACACCTGCAGGAGGTGCAAGTCATGGAGCCTTTCAGTGTGAATCCAGTTCTGTTTGCCTCTTCATCTGCACCAGAGTGCTTTACAAATTGTGTACACTGTGAACAGATTATTGAGCAGGAATGGGCCAATGTGGATAGGCACAAGCATCGCTGTAGACCAAGGTGAAATGCTACACTTTTTGGAGTAGAGCTTCCAGAAGTGTAAGGCCCCTCCTTGGCATATAAATCATTGCATAATTCTGTTAAGCACACTACATACTTTTTAAAAACTGAAGGTGGACAAAGCAATGGGGCCTGATGGGATTCATCCCAGAATTTAAAAGAACTAAGGGTAGAACTAGTGACACCACTAGCTACCCTCTTTAACAAATCATGGGAGGATGGGGTGGTACCCGAGGACTGGAGGAGGGCAGATGTGATTCCCCTTCACAAAAGTGGGAGCAAGGCAGAAGTAGGAATCTACAGACCTGTTAGTTTAACCTCAGTGGTAGGGAAAATGATGGAATCACTTCTGAAGGAAAGAATTGTCGGTATCTAGAGGCCAGAGGGCACAGGACCCAAGGCAGCATGGATTCACAGTGGGAACATCATGCCAGACAAATCTGATAGATTTCTTTGACTGGGTGACCAAAGTAGTAGATCAGGGAGGGGCTGTGGACATGGCCTACCTAGACTTTAGTAAGGCATTTGACACAGTCCCACACAAAGATTAATATACAAGTTAGCCAGCCTGGGAGTGGGTCCCAAGATGACAGCCTGGGTAAAGAATTGGCTGGAGAATAGGACACAGAGAGTAATAGTAAATGGAGTCCACTCTGAAGAAATGTGGGTTACTAGTGGGTACCGCAGGGTTCAGTATTAGACTCGGTCCTCTTCAATGTCTTTATAAGTGACATTGCAGAGGGACTGGAAGAAAGTATGTCTCTTTGCAGATGACACAAAGATCTGCAACAGAGTTGATGCACAAGGTGGGGTGGAAAGGATGAGAAGGACTTGGCAAGGTTAGAGGAATGGTCAAATGCATGACAGCTTAGATTCAATGCTAAGAGTGCAAAGTAATGCACCTGGGAAACAAAAACCAGGGAAGAGTACACAATGGGGGTGAGATACTAACAACAAAAATGGAAAGGGACCTGGGGTAGTCATATCAGATGACCTAAGGTGGCAAGCAATGTGAGAGGGCAGCAAGGAGGGCTGGGGGATACTGGGATGCATAAGGAGAGGCATCACCAGTAGAAAACAGGAAGTTATTATACCTCTGTACAGACAGTTGGTGAGACCCCATCTGGACTACTGTGTGCAGTTCTGGAGACCCAATCTTCACAAAGACATAGACAGGATGGAAGCTGTCCAGAGGAGGGCAACTGAAATGGTGCCAGTTCTGCACTGGAAGACATATGAAGAGAGACTTAAGGAGCTAAATATGTATAGCCTCGAGGAAAGGAGGGAGAGGGGCACATGATAGAAACTTTAAGTACCTCAAGGGAATCAACAAAGTCCAAGAGGGTAGCATATTTCAAAAAAGAGGTGTGCAAGAACAAGGGGCACAATTTGAAGATAGAAGGGGTGGCTCAGCGGTAACTTAAGGAAGTATTTTTCACAGAGAGGGTTGTGGATGCATGGAATGGCCTTCCGGAGGAGGTTGTGGAGTCAAAAACAGTGGTGGAATTCAAGCATGCATGGGACAGTCATAAAGCAATTCTAGGGGTGGAGGTAGGAGAGAGTATGCTGCTGGTTAACTAGGATCTGCAGCTTATCCATTAGAGTAGAGAAATAGGCAGACTGGGTGGGCCAAGCGGTCCTTATCTGCCATCAAAATTTATGTTTCAAAATCTATGTTGAAGGGTTTTGGCCCTAAAGGGTACCCGTTATAAGAGGGTGGACAAGTCAGCAGAAGAGCCTTTGCTTGAATGGGGTAAACCTTTGCCCCTCATATGCATCAGTTTTGTCTCCATAGCCTGGAACTCATGGATCATGGCCCTAGGTAGTTTCATTCCACTGGATTCAGAAGGGCAAACATCTTATACTAAGGTGCATACTAAGGTATAAGGATTTAAGAAGGCAGTTTGCCCATATGTGCTCTTATCTCATAACCCATAATAAGTCATGCTGTTACCGTCAAAAATCTTTTTAAATTGGTGTTTATCTTTACTGATTATTACCCCAGTGGAAGTCCATTCCATGGGTTCACCACTCTATGTGTATAGAAGGCTTTAATTTTTGTTTGTGTTGAATTTGTTCAGTCTCAGTTGTAACGGGTGGCCCCTCATGCCTGAGGTATCATTTTTAAACTTAAGTTCAGTTCTTTAAGAAGGTAGATTATCCTGCATTATGTCATTGCACAGCAGCAGGTCTCCCCAACTCTTCTTGATTTTAATGACATCGGGTTTAGTTTTTAGTCTTTCTTCATAGGATTTGTCCTTTAAATCATAAATCATTTTTATTGCCTGCCTTTGTATTTTTCTATTCTATCCGGCCTTCCATTTGTGATTGATCCCAGACGGGCTGTAGTCTAAGTGGCATTATGACCTGTTCATCTATACTTCTAAAATTTATTCTAAGTACCCAAAGTATTTTTTGTCCTTTGCTATTTGTGCATTACTATGTGTTCCAAGCTAGTTTATTTGTGAGTGTTATTCTAGGTATTTTTCCTTGACCTTCTGAGTAATTGTCCATTTAATAGGTAGGTTTCTTCTTTATTTCTGTACCCCAAGTGCATGACACAGCACTTTCATTATTGAAACTCATTCCCCTACTTTCTGCCCAATATAATGTGTTGTTTAGCTCTGATTTGAAGCTTTGCTCTGTCCTCCTCATTGTAACAATACCTGTGAGTTTGGTGTCATCTGTGCATTTACTCTGCCAGTTCAATGCACTGTGTCCCATGTTTGACATAAATATTTGAAATAGCAGGGGCCTAGGACAGAGCTCTGAGGCACCCACTAGTCACACCTACTGGGTTAGAGTAGTATCCATTTATGCAAACACTCTGTGTCCGATTATTTAACCATTCAGAAATCCACCCAATGATTCTATTGTCCAATTTAGTGTCTATTAGGCTTTGTATAATATTTTTATGTGGCACTTTATCAAAGGCCCTGAGAAGTCCAGAAAGATACAATCCACCAGCATCCCCTATCCAGTGCTGTTATTTTTCCATAAAAACATAAAAGATCTGTCACTCATGATCTCACTTAAAACCATGCTGATCAGCATCTATCAGTACATTCTCTTCCAGATGACTGCTTATAATATCCTTTATTATGGATACCATTATTTTCCCGGCACCGATGTCAGACTAATCGCCTATAATTTAGTGTGATCTGTTTGCTTCCCTTTTTGTGTATTGGCACCATGGTTGTGGACAACTAGTCTGGGGGTACTTCTTTGTCTGTTAGGGCTCTTTGAAACAGTAGTTTTAGTGGGGTGGCTATATGTGGTGACAGGAGTTTAATATATTAACGTAAATATCATCGGAACTTCATGGAGCTTGTTGATTTGAGTCTATTTTTTCTATGATGCATTCTATTCTTACATGAATATCATTTGTGGTATCAATTATTTAGTCCACTGCACATGAAGTTTTATTTGAAAATACAGAGCCAAAATATGAGTTAAATATGCTGGCAATTACTTTGGTTCTACAATATGCTTAACTCTGATATGGTTGCACATAACCCTGTGTTAGAGTTCCTGAGTGAATTGACATATCCAAAATTGTTTCATGTTATCCTTTCTTGCTTTGCTAGCTATACCTCTTTCCATTTTCTGTTTATTCCTATGAATCAGTTTTTGCCTTTTTAATATCTTTGCCAACCTTCTGCTAATCTTGTTATTTTGAACTGGTCATAGAGTTTTCATTTTTCCTCAATAATTTGATTAGTCCTTTGGTTAACCATCTTTGTTTAATACCCCTGCTGTTGTATTTATATATGTTCTTGGTGTGTCTGTCACATACTGTATTTTGACAATTCCCCTTTCGTAAATTCTCACATTTTGTAGTGGTTAAGTTCTGGAAGGCCACATCCCAATTTATTTTGTTAAGATCTTCTTGGATAAGAGCAATGTTTGCTGAGTTAAAATGATTACGCCCCAATAACCCTTTTTGACCTGGAGATATTTCCAAAGGAAAAATAAATGTTGTTGTGATCATTATTTCCAAGGGGTACATTGACTTTACAGTCTGTGATATTTACAGTATATCTGATGTGCTTACTACCAAGTCTTATATATTCTCATCACTTGTTAGTTCAAGTATATGTTGTTTCACTCAATTTGTTCAGTTAATCTAAAGAAGCCTTTGCTTTGTCATTTTTTGCTTTAAGTGTGCTCCACACAATATCACTAAAATTTAGATCATCCTGGAACAGCACTCTTCCCATATCACATGCTTTTTCTAATTCTTCATTTATCTGTTCAGTAAGTTCATAATCTGCACAAGATGATCTATAACTCAACCCTAGAATAATGATTTTCTCTTTTCTATCTCCATTTTGATCCACAATGTCTCAGTTTTGCTGCCCTCTGGTTTTATTTTGTCATTTAAGTTTATTGATCATATTCTGTTTGATATATATGTGGCCACTCCCTTCTTTTCTTTCCTATCCAAATGGTGTAGGTGGTAACCATGTATATCTTTTCCCAAATGTCATATTCAGTCCACCAAGTTTCTAGTAATAAATGCCATATCAATGGCATTTTCTGGCTTGAGTAGTCTTTCTAATTCTCTTTTTATTTTGGAGACTTCTGGCATTCACCAGATAGTATTTTGTTTGATTTATTTGTTTTGTTCGATTTTCTGTTTGTACAGCCATGGTCTTTCTTCAGTTGCCGGTTTGTTCTTCTGCTCTTCCTCCCCCATGCTCAGTTTAAATTATTCCTTGGCATGTTACTATTTATCATATTTGCTTGTGTGTTTGCATACAAGTTGTTTTTTTTAAAAAAGGTCTCCAAGGAATCAATGAACTTCGCTCTACCAAGAAATAGGATACAGAGGAGAAATAACAAAAAGATAAATAATGTAGTGAAGAAGGGTAAGACAATAAAAAGGAGAAAAAAAACTCAAGGAGAAAAACATTAAAACACAAAGAGTTAAAGGAAACTGAAGATAAATGAGACACAGAAGAAATCCCATTGAAATAACTAACAACATAGAAACAATGAATAACATACAATCAGATAGTCAAATAAAGGAAAAAGATGAGAAATATGTGGAGGTCAGGGCACAACACAGAAAGGAGGAACACATGAAACATTTTCAAAACTTCCAAGCAAAACTAAGCACAGACTACGCTCTCCCTTTGTATAGGGTCGGATTCTGCCAAATGAGTCCAAAGACATGCTCAGCACAGCTCTTAAAAATCTCTCTTTGTCTCATTAATGGACGAGAACGGGAAATATCTAAACATCTGAGCATCATAAGTCCAATGGTAGGTGTGGAATTGGTGAAGTATTGTCAGACCAATTTTATATATGAAGAATGATTGAAAACCAAAAGAAAAAATTAAAAAGCACAGGAGTTAAGACCAGAAAAATTACAACCCTTGCATCCACATTCTTAGAGTACTATGATAATAAGAAAAGTATGGGTAATTCAGAAAGGCAAATAGTACTTTCGTGTATGGATTAAATAACTTCCATAATGAAAATGACAGAAATAAGAAATATCACATAGGAGAATTTCTACAAAATACAATGAAGATCCCAAATTAAGAGCTGCACTTAACAAGGTGCAAAAGATGGGAAAAGATGGGCAAATGACAAAATGAATGAAGGATGAGATAGCATCACTATTGTTGCTAGTCAGGCTGTATGGCCTGGATTGAATGGGAATATATATTTTGAAGAAAATGTGATAAGAAATCAAGATGACTGCATTGTAACCTCTGCACCATGGATATACTGTATATGATAGAAACAGCAAATAAATACTCAATGTTAGAAAATGATCAAGAAGCATGATGGAAGACAGACAATGACTCTATAAACAGTAAGAACACACTAAAACCTCCAGTGAACAATAAAGAAACAAATTTTATTTTTTTCCTTGGAATATACATTATCAGGGTTTAAGAACAAATTAGCAGATCCAGATTTTATAAAATATTTAGGAACATTTTGCTGTGTCTTTTACAGGAAACCTGGATGCATACACAAATAAATATAATGGTTATAAAGCTGATTGAAGCCCAGCTAAAAAAGATAAAATATATGGAAGAAATAGAGGAGGGCTAGTGATAGTATGGAAAATTAGAACTGGAGCTTACACGGAAGAAATAAGGACTGCCAATTAAAATACTATGGGCATAAAACTGGAAGAAATCAAACAAGAAATAATGATCATAAATGTATACATACCACCAAATGAAACTAGAGAAGATACACTTAAAATTATAACTTCAGTAGGGGAAATTATTGATAATTGCCTGTTACTGTAGATGCCCCAAACATTAAAATAGTGATCACTGGAGACTTCAATGTAAGGACAGGACATTATACTGAACTATCAGAAGCTATAGTAGATCTTCTATGTGTAAAGATTACAAGCATATTTCACTATGGAGAATACCTAAAGATAAAAGTACAAATAAAAGGTAATATACTGTGTGAAACCCTAGACAGCAGGAATTTATTATTATTAAATGGACGAACTCCAAACAAATAAGCAAGGAAATTTCATATACATAAGTACTAATGGAGCATCAATAATTGACCTGCTGTGGATTAATTTGAATGGATTACAAGGCATTGTGGATATAAAGTGGGAAATGAGGCTGATAGCCCACACCTGCCCTTAGAATTAAATATGAGGAGCCTTGATAATAACCCAGAGATCAAAACAGTGATTACACACTTGTATAAGAACAAAAATGCATTAACTGTGAAAAATTAACATTATACATCTCAGAATAACTTTTGAACAAAATGGGTTAATTGAAAAATAGAAGAACTGGGTCATACCCAAGAGAGTGCACAATGCTTAAAATGTTTGGAAATACTATAAATATTGTGGTAGAGATTGTAAGCAAGGAGTTTGAAAATTAAGGAAAGAATATTCCAAGATCATAAATACACAACAGGAGAAATACAGAGCAGATATATGGAAATAATTTGAAAAGGCAGTTTGGGACAAGAATAATAAAAATTCTGAAACTGGTATCTCAAGGAGTGGGGCGTATGCAGAAGATTTAGATGCATGTATGATATATATATATATATAGAGAGAGAGAGAGAGAGAGAGATCAAACTCTGATTGACCATTTTAAAAGCTTATTTTATTTTGAAACTTCGTCTTTATTCATTCTCTTGGTCAGTCAGATATATGATATACACAATAGTCATAACTTATATTATTCTTCTCTGATTACACATTCACCTATTATTAACTATTTTTCTGTTCTTCATTTATATCATCTATAATATTTTTGACATCTTACTCTTCCTCAGAGTTATAAAATTCCAGTTATTAATACTTAACACTTAATACAATTATTTTACTTAACTTTACATGAACTTTGTAAGGTAATTCTCTTATCCCTCCCAATACCCATACTTGTTACCTAGATTAGTCTTCTATATTGGGTCCCTCTGTGAACTGATGCCATGGAGACCAGATCTGTTGAAATTTTCCTGCTGGAACCTTAATTTACTTGTTATGTTTTCCATTCTTTCCAGTTCCTCTACCCTACTTTTCCATTCCTGTCTAGCCAGGAATATGGGACAACCACTTAGAGGTTATGCACTTTTAGTGCTGCCACCCTTAGGATTTGGGCTAGTTTGACAGCTACTTTGTCTCCATAGAGGAGTTTGGGAAGGCCCAACACCATGTCTTCCCCGTGAATGGGAGTTGGAGGCTTGTAATTCTCTGTATCAGTGAATGCACCTCCTTACAAATACCTGGATCTTTGGGCACGTCCAAAATATATGGGTGTGGGTTCCCACATCTTGACACCCTCTCCAGCACTTGTTGGATTGGTTAGTGCCCAGGTACTTAGTCACTGTTGAGGTTAGGAAAAATCTTAGTAACAGGAAGGCAGTGGACATGGCATATCTGGACTTCAGCAAGGCCTTTGACACTGTGCCACATAGAAGACTATTGCACAAGCTAGGGAATATGGGTGTGGGCAGGACAGTAGTGTAGTGGGTAGGTAACTGGCTGGGTGGCAGGACACAGAGGGTGGTGGTAAATGGCTGTCACCACAGAGGGAAGAATGACTAGTGGGGTACCACAGGATCAATGCTGGGACCGGTCCTATTCAACATCTTCATCAGTGACATTGCAGGACCTAGAAGGCAGAATTTCACTGTTTGCTGATGCCACAAAGTTCTGTAACAAAGTAGACACACCAGAGGGTGTAGACAGAATGAAAAGGGACATGCAAGAACTTGAGGAATGGTCAGGGGTTTGGTAGTTGAAATTCAATGCAAAGAAGTGCAAGATAATGCATATGGGGCACAAAACCCTGGCACAATATATCAGTTGGGGTGAGGATATAGCATACACCAAGCAGGAAAGGGAATCTTGGGGTTATCATCTCTGATGACCTCAAGGTAGGGAAACAGTGTGACAAGGCAGCAGGTAAAGCAAATATGATGGCAGGATGCATAGGCGGGGCATCACCAGCAGGAAAAGGGAGGTCATAATTCCACTATATAAGACATTAGTGAGGCCCCACCTGGAGTACAGTGCACAGTTCTGGAGACTCACCTACATAAGGACATACACAGAGTAGAGAAGGTTCAGAGGAGGGCATCAAAGATGGTACATGGATTGCATCACAAGTCCTATGAGGACAGGTTGAAGAAATTGAATATGTACTCCTTGGAGGAGAAGAGGAGAGAGGGACATGATAGAGACATACAAGTATCTTACAGTGAGGAACAGGGTGCAAGAATACACTTATTTTTAAGTGAAAAGATATTCCAGGACTAGAGGGCATGGGATGAAGTTGGAGGGAGGATGATTCAGAGGAAATGTGAGGAAGAATTTCTTCACAGAACGAGTGGTGGACAAGTGGAACACCCTGCCAGAGGAAGTGGTGGGGCTGAAACAACCACGGATTTAAGAATGCATGGGATAGACACAAAAGAATTCTGGAAGTCAGGGGAAGGGGCAACAGAGTTCTAGGAAAACGTAAGCTGAAGTTACAGACTCAAATGGGCAGGCTAGGTGGGCCATAGGCCTCATCTGCCGACACTGTCTATGTATCTATGTATCTTCCAATTGAATTTCTCCAGGTCAGAGAGCTAGTAACCCTCCAACCCCTGAGAATGTCTTAGCTCAGTGAGTAGTTTTAATTGTGGTCCCTAGTTCTGTTTCCCAATTTTCTTATTTTGTCAACTGTTGAGGGAGTTTGCAGGGACAGGATTTTATATAGTCATGACAGGGAGTGGGAGTTGTCTCTAAGCATTACTGAAAAGTAATAGTATGACTCAAGCTCTGTCTTGTCTCTCTGGACTTGTTGTAAGACTTCTGCAGATAGTAAAAATGGTGCCACTGCAGGTACCTGAAATTATCTTCTTTACATACTGAGTATTTGTCCCTCAGGTGCATGAATGAAAGGCATCCATTTGTGCCTAGGCACTGGGCAAAGGTTACTAATTTTCTGCTTGTCCAATAACCATACCCTGGATCTAACCTTGATAGAGTGAAGTTTGGATCATGTCTAATTAGAGACAAGGGTCCTATTCCTGTTGGAGTGTGGGTAAATTTTCTGAGTTTTGTTAACACCCTAAGTGAGTGATGTATGCAAGGATTTTAATGTTTGTCTGCATCACTGTTGGCACAGCAACTGTGGGCAGTGTCCATAAGGGCCAATTTTTCCAGGGCTGCTTCCTCTAGTTGATACCATCCTGATTCTTCCCTTCTCTTAGCCCACATAATTAATTGTGCCCCTCTAGGCACCAGTAGTAATGATAAAAGTTCGGGAGGAATGACCTCCCCTCTCCCTAGGGGCCTACGGAGTATTTATTGCTATTCTTGGCATTTTTGGCCAGATAAATCGCTGAGTCTCTCTCTGTAATTGTTTCCAAAAATATCTGGGAATTTGAATTGGGAGAGTCTGAAATAGGAATACTAAATGTGGTAAAACAATCATTTTTAATGTTTGTATCCTTCTGTAGAGAGTTAAGGGCAGCCGCGCCACCTGGCCATATCCACTTGGGCTCCTGAAATACTTCCTGGTAGTTATTTCTAAAAAGTTGTGCGATATCTGTGAATATTCTAATGCCTAGATATCAAAATGTATTTCTAGGCGCCCACATTAAAGAGAATTCAGATTTGAACCAAGGGTGTGGACCCCACTTAAGATCAACGCTCTGATTTATCTAGATTAATTCTATAACCTGCCAATGCCCCATATGAATCTAAGGTTTGAAGGAGCATTGAACTGAGGTTTCTGGTCAGACACAAAGAACATGGAATTGTCTGTGTATAACACCAACATTTGCTCCATGCCTTCTACTTTCACACCCTTTATTTGCGAAGTGAGCTTGTATCTCTATTGCCACAGGCTCCAGGGAAAGAGCAAACAATAGGGAGAGAGGCAGCCCTGCCTGATTCTTCTGCAAAAGGAAAGTATTCTGAAAGGTGGCCATTAACCCTGACCCTGGCCTCCGGGCTGAATATAGGACTTGTATTACTCCAGAAAATTTGTCACCCAATCCAAAATGTTTCAAAGCTAGATCTAGGAAAACCCAATCTACTCTGTCGAATGTTTTTCTGTGTCCATACTGTTAGCAAGTTGGAATTCTATTTTATGTTTTGGGGATGAAATTATATTTAGAAGGCGCCTGATATTATCCAGTAAAAATCTACCTGATATGAAGCCCGCTCTGATCTCTATGGATCAGGTGACCAATCACCTTCTGTAGGCAGTCTGCCAGTATTCCTGTGAATATCTTCAAATCTATTGGTAGTAGAGAGATGAGACAATATGATTTATGTTCATCAGGGTTCTTATCAGGCTTAAGAATCACTGAAATATGTGTTTGATTCCAGGACCTAGGAGCTCTCAGCTCATTAAATGCTGCAGCCAGTGTGGGAAAAAGTTTACCACCAAACTGTTTATAGAATTCAGCTGTGAATCCATCTGTCCCCAGAGCCTTACCATGTTTCAAGTTCTTAATCTTTGTATTACTGGTATTTCAGGTTCCATAAATAGGGGCTTCTAGACTTAACCATTGATCTTCTGTTAACTTGGGAAGATGTAATTTCCAGGCATTTGGAAATTTCTTCCTGGTGACGCTGGGTTCTTTCAGCCTTAAAAAGATTACTGTAAAATCTTTGAAAGTGGTTAGCTATTAGTTGGGGCGAAGTTGAAATTTAGTCACTGGATCTTTAAGTTTTAACACCGCTCTGGAAGCTGTTTGTTATGTAATTGCCAGGCTAATAGTTTCCCACTCTGTTTCCTTGTTCAAAGTAGTGATGTCCGTGCAAGGCTGCCTGCTGAAATCTGCCGCACTCCCGCCTCATCATTCTGGCTGGTGATCCTGCTATACCCCCAACCTCAATCGGGGTCACAAGGACACCGAGCAAACCCAGGATCCCTCCCCAGTGAGAGGAGAGCTGTCCCCTGATGGTCAATCTCTCCTCCCTGCTGACCCCCAGCTCCCCGAGTCCATCCCCGAACCCTGGTCTCCAGCATGGCACAAGGTGTGGCATCCAGCACCTCAACTCTCACGCCACCGGCCAAGGTCTAGTATCTTATTTAAAAGCTTATGTTTTGACCCTTGAATGCATCAAAAGGACATTATATGAAATATGAGGAATAGCAGCCACTAGATAAGGAATTTACACAGGAAGAAATTAAGAATGCAATTTTAACCTTCTCACAACAGATGGCACCTGGTCCTGATGGAGTACCAATTGATATTTTTAAGACCTTAATAGAAATTTTGGACTCCTTGCCTACAGACAATTTTTAGACACATACACACAAGTGGGAAATGCCAAAATTTGGTCAGAAAGTATTATAATATCAAAATTCAAAATAGGGCAAAATCAGATCTGGAGCCCAATTCCAGAAGGGCATAAGCTGGTGTAAGGGAGAGACACCAAACCCCTTGGCGTATCTCACTACTTATGCCAGGTGATCGCCAGCCTCTATTACAAGAGGTGAGTTGTGCCTTGAGCGTCTGCGGGCTGCAACAAATGCTGCAGCCTGCAATGTCTAACAACTGCAGGTTCTGACAGCAACCTAACCCCAATTCCAGTAGGGCGTATGCGTAACCTGCAGGGTACAGTGCTAGGAAGCCACAGTGGCGTGGCTAACTTAGAACAGCCCAAGTTGCTCTAATGGCAACCGGACGCTGCCATCCATCAGCTGCTCACCTCCCAGCGCTGCACTAACAGAGCAGAAGTGTCTCCAGTCTCCCAAAAGCATACCCCTGCCCCACCCCCAAATCTCAGGGACCTCTGGGGTCCATTCTCCGGCGCACCCCCTAACACCTGTACCTCCTGTCCTGCCCCCCATGCCCCCTGGTGTGTCTGGTGGTGTACTGAGGTGGGGAGTGCTTCAGGTAGCCTCCGGTGGCTGGCCACAATTTGTGACATGCTGGGTCAGTTACTCCATGCCCGTGGCATTATTCACTGCATGGCGTAACCTGCATGTCACAAGTGCCAGGACCCTGCCACTTCTGGAATGCAGCAGGGTCCCTAGCGATGCGGCCGGGCATAACTCGAATTGCATGCAGTTACACCGCCATCTTGGAATCACCTCCAACCTGTTGTAGGATCATACATTTCATAGGTTGGAATCAAGTCAACAGCTTTCACCAAGAACACTTGCCATTTTAATGCTGTATATTTGTCTTTGGTATTTGTCAAGCCACTGCTTAAATGTAATCATTGCTTTGCTGTTAACAATTTCATAGGGCTAATTATTCCACGGTTTTGCTACTACTGTTTAAACCAGGATCCTTTCTTGCTGGTTTTCTATATTTCACCTTTAACTGATAGCTGTGTGTCCTTGTGATCTTACTTGGTATCTTGTGTTCTAGTCCCACAGATCACTGTTTCTAAATGACCCATACACAAGTCATAAGTCCCTCTCTGCCTCCTGTACTCCAATGTGTACAATCCCTGTTCTTTAAGTCTATCCTCATAAGTTAGGTTTTTGACTTGACTTATACTTTTTTTAATCCCTTCTCTGCACTCTCTCTATCTGTTCTTTATCTGTCTTGTGTAATGGGCTCCAGAATTGTGCATTATACTCCACTAGTGATCTATATAGTGTAGAGGCAAATTACCTACACGGTCACGGCTTTGATGTTTCTTAGTATACAATTCATCATTTTGTTTGCCCTTTTGATACTTCTATGCTATGATTATTAAATGTTAACAAATACTCCCAAATCCTTTTCCACTTCTGATGATTTTAAAATGTTGTTGTTTAATAAATAATTTGCTTTTTATTATTTTTGCCAAAGTGTATTCACATCATTTGTTTGTGCTGAATTTCATTTTGTTTTCTTGAGCCCATTGGTATATAGTATCAAATTCTGTTTGTAGATTAATAATGTCCTGCTCACAACTGGTTATTGGTTATCTTACTATCATCCACAAATTTGATCATCCAACAATTCTCTGATGTTTGTAAGGTTGCTATAAATATATTGAATAGTATTGACCCTAATACCAAGCCTTGCGGTAAACCCCTTGTCACTCTCCCCAGTCAGACATATGGCCTCTTATGCATACCATCTGCCTTCTATTAGTGAGCCAAGATGAAATCCACTTCACTATAACAGGGTCAATCCTAAAGTCATGTAGTTTATTTATTAAGCTCATGTGTGGCATAAGGTCAAAAGCCTTAGAAAATCTAGGTACACAACGTCCACTGGTAACCCTGCCTCTAGTGTTCTACTGATTTGTTCACAGAAATATAGAAGGGTGGTTTGACATGATCTTCCTGGTGTAAATCTATGCTGTGTTGGGTCTATATATCCATTTGTTTGTAGATGACTAATTAGATATTCTTTAAATATTTTTCCATAAGTTTACTTAATATGCACGTGGGCTTATAGGTCAGTAGTTTTTACATTAAGTTTTTGTCCTTTTTAAAATATTAGAGTCACATTGACTGTCTTCCAGTCATTAGGTACGCACCTATTTCTAATGATTTCCTGAATAACAATGCTACAGGGCGGCAATTTCATTAGCTATTTCTTTTATGATTTGTGGGTGTAACCCATCAGGTCCTGGTGACTTATTTATTTAAGGTTGTTTAGATTTGTTATTAAGGTTTCTTCACTAAATGGGATAATGGTAGTATTATAATTATCTTCTAGTAAATATTTATTTATGCTTTGTATCCCTTTAGGTTGCTGTGTATTTAGGAAATATTTATTTAATAGTCCAGCCATTTTATGTTCTTCACTGATGACCATACTATCATCTTTTAATGGTCCAATCCTATTAGTTCCCTTTTTGGTTGTTGATATAGTTAAAATGTTTTTTGTTATGTTTTGTTTTATTTGCTATTCTTATTTCTTCTTATTTAATTGCTGTCTTGGTGGTCTTTTATATTTCCTTGATTTTAAATACATTCCAGTTATGGGGGTATTTCCTGTACTTGCCATAAATTATTTCTTCTTCTATATTAATTTTTGCAATCTTTTGTTGAACCAACTGGGCACCTTACCTTTAGTATTATATTTCATTCTATTTGGTACATACCTATTTGTATAGTTTTGGCCCAGGTATCCTGTACAGTACACTTAATTTTGATAATTCTGTATTTTAATTCCATTCACTAATATACGTTCTTATTTTATCATATTGTGCTATATTTCAGCATTTTGCCATGGTAATGCATCTGTCTCTGTGTTTACCTCCCAAGATTGTAAATTCTACCATGTTATATGGTCGCTAGTTCCTAGGGGGTCCCTAACCCACACTGTACACAGTTCATCTTACTTTGTTACTTATTATAACATTCAATATGTTATGCCCTCTGATATTTTGTTTCACATACTGTATTGTTCCATGTTATTATTCATTATTAGCTCCATTAGTCCTTTTAAACTTGGTTGTTCCTGCATTTTCATCCCATTTGATGTGTGGTAAATTGAAATCTCTGAGAATTAAAGTTTTCCCACTCATATCTATTCTTTTGAGTGTATTTAAGAAAGTATTATTTTCAGATGCATTAAGTCCTGGTGCCTGTAACAAACTCTTAGTGTATTTTTTTGCTGCCTTGATTGATTAATGTAACCCATAATTGCTCTACCATGTAATTCACTCCAGGATTTGGTGTTATTTCATATGCCTCATAATGTAATTTATATAGAGAGCCACACCTCCCTCCGCCCTTTAATTTATCTTATTCTTGTAAAAGAGCTTGAATCCTGATATGTCTATGCCTCATTCACCTTCCTGCCACCAGGTTTCAGTTATAGCGACAAGTGTATGTCTTCCTGTTGTAGTTGTGCTGCAGTTCATCTTTTTATTTAATAGGCTCTGTGCATTTATTAATAATGCCTTGATGTTTTCAGCATCTAGGCTTTGGTTGAGACATCCTTTTATTGGTATTAATGTGCTTTATTTGTTTCTTATCTGTTATGTTTGAGAGTTGTACTGATGTAAAGCCCTTCTCCCTCTGTCTCTAGTTTAAATTGCAGTTCTTAACTGTGTCACAGAAAATGTTTCCAAGTATTCTGCTTCCTTTATGACTTAAAATGTAATCCATCATATGCAAATAAGTTGTTTCTGTCGTTGATAATCTCCCAGTTTTATTCATTTAATGTTCTTCTTCAGGCACCATTGTCTTAATTGATTGTTAACATGTCTTATTTTCCTAGTCCATTTAAGTCCAACTTTGGGTACAGGCAATATTTCTGAAAGAATGACTACCCCTTGTTTCTCTGTAATTTGTTTACTTATTTGATGATATTCTGCTAATGTGTCCTCCACACTTTGCCTTGTTGTGTTATTTGTGCCTGCATGTATGATTACCATACATTATACTGATTAATATACAAGCTAGCCAGCATTAGAGTGGGTCCCAAGGTGGTAGCCTGGATAAAATTGGCTGGACAACAGGATGCAAAGGGTAATAGTAAATTGAGTCCACAGTGAAGAAAGGAGGGTAACTAGAGGGTACCACCAGGAGTTCAGTACTGGGGCCAGTCCTCTTTAATGTCTTTATAAGTGACATTGCAGAGCACCTGGAAGGAAAAGTATGTCTCTTTGCAGATGACACAAGATCTGCAACAGGGTTGATACACAGGGTGGGGTGGAAAGGATGAGAAGGGACTTGGCTAGGTTGGAGGAATGGTCAAATGTATGGCAGCTCACATTCAGACAAAGAAGTGCAAGGTAATGCACCTGAAAAACAAAAACCAAGGGAAGAGTACACAATGGGGGTGAGATACTAACAACAAAAAATGGAAAGGGACCTGGGAGTAATTATATCAGATGACCTAAAGGTCGGCAAGCAATGTGAGAAGGCAGTAAGAAGTGCTGGGTGGTACTGTGATGCATAGGGAGAGGTATTGACAGTAGAAAAACAGGAAGTTGTTATCCCTCTGTACAGACAGTTGGTGAAACCCCATCTGGAATACTGCATGCAGTTTTGGAGACCCCATCTCCACAAAGACATAGACAGAGGAGGCTGTCCAGAGGAGGGCAACCAAAATGGTGCAGGGTCTGCACCAGAAGACATATGAAGAGAGAGAGACTAAAGAACTTAATATGTATACCCTTGAGGAAAGGAGGAGAGGGGGACATGATAGAAACTTTCAAGTACCTTTAGGGAATCAACAAAGTCCAAGAGGATAGCATCTTTCAGAAAAAGAGATGTGCAAGAACATGGAGGCACAATTTGAAAATAGAGGGGATGGGCTCAGAGGTAATGTTAGGAAGTATTTTATCATGGAGAGAGTTGTGGTTACATGGAACAGCCTTCCTGAGGAGGTTGTTGAGTCAAGAACAGTGGAAGAATTCAAGAATGCATGGGACAGACATAAGGCAATTCTAGTGGGGAGTAGGAGGAAGTAGGCTGTTGTTAACTAGGATCTGCAGCTTATCTATCAGGTAGGAAATGGGCAGACTAGGTGGGCCAAGTGGTCCTTATCTGCCATCAAATTCTATGTTTCTATGTACCAATGTTTTTCTCCTGCATTTTATAATATATTTGGTAGCATGCTATTCATTTCATTTATAGTAGCTCCTGAATAACTGCAGCTTGCTACATTTTCCTTATTTCTTTGTGCTGTGTATTGGTCGGTATATTTTATAATTGAGTCTCCTAAAATATATATTTGTCTTGATAGCATTTTTTGTTTACCACTGTCCTACTGTGTTATAGATAAAGGCCCAGATATTCAAAAGAGTTGAGCCATGCAATAGGGTTGCACCTGCAAAGTCCAAAATTGCACCATTCTGCGATATTCAGCAGGAGGCAGTTGTGCCCACAAAATCATGCTGAGCAACAGCACAATGATAATGAAGCATGTGCAACCAAAGGGAGGAAACATGCATAAATGGCGCGTGCAATATTGAGCGACTTGTGCCATGCTTCATAGGGAGCAAGCTGAAGTTGTGCCATAGCAGAAATGAGCCAAAATAAAAGGAGCAAGGGAGAGGCACAAGAACACTACAGGGAAGCCACATGTGTCAGAAGCAGGGCAGACAGACAGGGCAGGAGGCAAAAACAGGGCAGGAGGCCGGGAAAGGACAGTCTGAACAGCCAGGCACAGGGAAGGTGTGGGGAGCCACACAGCACAGAGGCCAGCACAGGCAGGTGTACGCGGTGCAGGGGAGGTAGCAGCCAGGACAGCAGGGGAATACAGCAACAGCTGCGGGGTGAACACAAGTCAGGGACACAGCCAGTGCCACCTTACACATGGAGGCCGTAATGAGGGGGGGTGAGAAGCAGCAGGGGCGTGGCGTGAAGGGCCTGTCGGGCGGAATGCCCCAACAGGGCAGTGCAGAGCCCACACCAGCTTTGAGCTGTACACTGATACAGAGATTGTGGGCCAGTACCGCCTGAATAGGACAATTCTGAGGTGGCTCTGTGAGCTGTGCAGTGATGTGATGCAGGCACCCACACGACGGAGCCATGCCCTATCAGTGGAGACTAAGGTAACAGCCTGCATGTGCTTGCTCACCACGGGTACCTTCCAGAGACCAACTGGGGATACCACAGGCATAACCCAGTCAGCCACATCATGCCACCTCACCCAATTCCTCAGCGCACTGCTGCCACATGCTGCAGAGTACATCCATTTCCACAGCACAGTGGTGGAGTGCACAGCAAACATACAGGAGTTCCACAGGGTAGCACATATGCCTGGCATGCTAGGGACAATAGACTGCACCCATGTGGCCATATGCACACCACCTGGCCCCGAGGGGCTGCATATATAAATTACGAGGGCTATGCCAGCATCAACTGCCAGGTGGTGTGCTATGCCAGGGCGATCATCAATGTCTGTGCCATGCACCCTGGGGAGCACACGATTCTTTCATATGGCACCAGTAGGCACTGTGCCACAGATTCGAGAGTGGGGACATCCCCACTGGCCACCTAGTGGGTGAGTATGCAAACCACATGGACAATCATAGTGCCTGGGGGGCATGGCCAGAGGTGGCATGGGTAGCCCTCATGGCCTGGGGCAGGGCGATGCTGATCACAAAACTAACCTCCACCCTCACGCACAGGTGACAGTGGATACCCACTCGTCCCTGGCTGCTCACACCCTACCTGTGGCCCACCCCATCACAGCAATGCTACAATGAGGCACACGCCACCACCGTAATGTCATTGAGTGGGTGTTCGGGATGCTGAAGGCACGTTCCATTGCCTGGACACCTCTGGCGGTGCCCTACAGTACAGCCCCTCAAAGGCCTGGGGAATATTCCTGGCCTGTTGCATCCTGCACAACATGGCCAACGAATGTGGGATAGCCACAGGTCGATGGGGATGCCAGTGACGATGGTGATGGGCAGCCCTCCTTGGCTGACGGGACCCCCAGCTGCTCTGGCTGGCAAGCTGTACCAGGACACCATCATGGAGGAGCACTTCAGCCAACCCAGGTAAGTCATGGGGCCATGCGCAACCACCGTGGCCAAGGCACAACCCACAAACACGGCATGGACACACACCAGGGGTGCATGCCATGAAGAAGTGGCAAGGCACAGAAGCACACACACAACCAGGGATAGGTGAGGATTAACATGCCACACTGAAGCACACACACATGCTCACACACAATGCAACAAACGTGCACAGAGGGCAGAAGGCACACTGACCCAGAACGCACACCCTAGCAACACACATGTCCACAGGCCACTGCGCCCACTGCCTGTCCCATGTCGTGTGTCAGATGCTAAGGACCATTGCACATTGGTGTACAGTGCAATGCAGGCATTATCATGCACACACAACTGTGGACAGCAGCTGGGAGGGTGTGCAGGTGGACTGTGTGTCTGGTGTAGGACCGGATACCCACCCGTGCACTGCCACTGAAACACACAATGCACACAGGGCAGCACCAGGCAGTAGCTACGCTGGAGAGAGGTCAGTCACATGACACAGTGCCACGGTCACCACGGATGCATGGGCGGCCCGCCAAGACCCGTCAGCACTGACAGGCTGATCACTGGCCTCATGGGGTGGCACCGATGGTCCCCAGTCCACTGCGTGAATGCGACCGTGCTCGCGCAGAGTCTGCAGCACACTGAACATGCCTGCATCAGGGTGCTCGGGATGCCCACAGCTGAACCGGCATCAACAGGGTGGGAGTCGCATGATGCAGGAGCGGGGCTGGATAGTGCACTGTGGGTGTCCGCGATGCATGGGCACCTGACTGTGTGCCCATTGTGGCCATGACAGCAATGAATGCCTGTGCATGCCTGTCAATGGCAGCGGTCACATTCTCCTGCAAAGGGTCCATCCCTGCCAGGATCAGTGCGGTGTCCCTGCTGTGATGCTCCTCTGCCCGCTTCAGAACCACACGCAGTGCATCCACGGATGTCGCAAGCCGCATCTGCTGCTGGACCAATGCTAGCAGTAGGCAAGTGTGCTCATCCAAGAGGTCATCAGCCTCCTCAGCATCCTGTCCCTCAGGGTGTGCACTGCCCTGATGATAAGCACCCTTTGAGGGTGAGTGCTGCGCACCAGGACCAGGTCTGAGCATGTCCACAGGCGGTGCACAGATGCGCCGCTGAACTCTGTACCCCAAGCCCATTGGGCAACTGCTGATGCTGCCCCCTCTAGCCACTCCCCAGGCTCAGTGGTGCCGCTGCAGTGGCCACAACAGCCCCACTGTCCTGAATGGACACCAGTGCTGCCCACTGGTGCTGACAGGCACAAGCCTAGGACTGTGCTGACACGCAGGCCTCCATGGCAGCACCACCCACAGCCATGGGTGCGGTGCCCTGCTGTGTGGCCATCCTGTGGCACACATGTGTCACTGTCCATGGCCGTCGTGTCATCATCACTGGTGACAGACTCTGCACCGCCACAGCCATGGCGTGCTGGCATCTGTGGATGCCAGCACACTGGGACACAGGCAGGGATTCCTCCACCTGTTACAATGACATCAGTGTGGACAGCCAGGTGGCCCCACTGTCACAATGATCCACATATACCTGTGGAGGTGGATAGTCCCTCCTCCAACTCCAGCCGACTGTCCGCAGTGGACAGGCCCACCACCGCTGACCCATGCAGATGCTCAAGATCTGTAAGGAAAGCAAAGTCGCGCACTGAGTGTGACCTACCTGCCCCCATAGACAGACCATGACTTACTATGCAGTGATGGGCCACCACCGCCTGGAAGCCACCACCGGAACACCCTCAATGGCACTGCGCTGCATGCTTCCAGCAAGCCTCTCCTTCTCTGGGTCAGCTGTACCACCTCCAGCTGTCCCCCACCTGTTGCAGCACATGCTGTCCTGATGGCAGCCACCTTCTCCTTTACCCTCCTCCTGTCCATGCCCATCTTTTCTTACACTCCTGCACGGAACGCTGGTGGCTGCCATGCAGGTTCACAGCATGCCACCTCCTCCCATGCAGCAGCACGGGCTTGAGGGGTTCCCTCACGCCACTGAGAAGTGGCTCCTGATCCAGGTAGGCCTCAAACAGGGCCTCAGTTTCAGCCTTTGTAAGTTCGACTGCCTCCTCCTCCTCCACCACTGTTTTCCTCCTCTCCAACAACCTGCTCGGTCATTATGTAGCCTGTAAGAATGGCAGTTGTTACCTGTGACTGTGCAGTCCCATGCATGTCCCTGAATCCACAGTCCACACTCCCAAAGAGCATGCAGCTCACCAATAAACTGCAGTAACTGACTATGGCCACTGCAGCACATTGTCGCACTTTTATAAGCGCAATCCATGCAAATGAGGTGAGGAGCAACTTTAAGTAGATGCAAATTGCAGTGCTGCGCCATTGAATGGCTGATGAGTTGATTTGCATATGACGGCTGAAGATCACGTTGTTGTGCTTTCGCAATTATGTTGAACATGCTGATCCAATGAAGCAGTTCTGTGACATGCGTAGTACATCTCACTGCTCATGCCCGGTTGCGACACAGGCATCTGCTGCACTGATGAAGTGCTGTGTGCGGTAGGCAATGCAGGGCATGGCCACCATTGTGCCAGTGGCTATAGCAATGGTCACTACATGGTGCTGTGGCATTGGGCCATCATAGGGCAATGGCCCAACTGCTCGGTAGTCTGCTATGGCTGTCACACAGGCAGCCAATCGCACTACTGCGCATTGTCTTCCAATGGCGCTGTGCATGGCCATCATGAGACCCTTGACCCTGTGCCTGACCTTTGCCTCCTAGGCGCCATCGTCAGGCATGGGTGCCCACCTCTATCATGCTGTTCGGTAACAGCGCCAATAGGGGAATGGCAGCGCTGTACCCGCAGCATCTGCACATGGGGAGCCACGCTGCAGAGCACCATATTTCCTACTATAGTTGCAAGGATGGACACAGACAGGCAGTTCAGTGGACAGCCATTGAGCTTGCCAATCTGGTGGCAATTGTTGAGCCACACCATGGGCCTCTCTTGGGAGGCTCCCTGGACAGGGCCAGGACCCAGGTGTTGCAGGAGGTGGCCATTACCCTGGAAGAGGTTACCAGATGGGGAGGAGTGCGAAGCAGTGCAGGCACCGCTATGGTGACCTGCGGGAGGAGGAAGCGGAGCTACTGGCACGACTGCGGGCATGTGCCAGGAGGGGCATGGTGCCACATCCAGATAGGGTTCCATCAACACACATTTATCGTCCATATGGGTCACAGTGTTGTACGTGTCCAGTACATAGGGAGGGACCATCTGGGGTTGGCTGTGGCGGTGTTACAGGGTGTGGGGTGGGTGGGTCTGGCTGGGTGGGAGGGCACACTGACTATGGCCACTGCAGCACATTGTCACACTTTTATAGCGCAATCCATGCAAATGAGGTTTTCCTTGTTTTCCCACAGGCCATGATGAATGCCGAGGTTTCGGGAAGAGGCGGTTGAGGGAGGAGAACAGTGCAGCCAGGTGGGGCGAGGGCCATCACCGTCCACCTGACCGGCCCGATGAGGGTGAGTACCATACATCCATGATTACTATTGCATGCTGTGTGACAGGGTGGGCAGCAGGGCATGGCCACCATTCCGACACCACTGCCATGCACACAACTTGTTACAGTCAACACTGTCCAGTGGCAATGCATGTCTGGGAGTGTGTCAATGGTGGTCCATGCGTGCACCAGGTGCATGGCTGTGCCACTGCCTTTGCACCACATAGCCATGTCACCAAATGGCCATGGTGGTGCTGTGCATGACTTGGCTGGTGGGTGTGTGCAGCATTCCGCATGGCTGTATGCACCTGGGTGGGCAGGTCCTGTGGATGTGATCACTGTGGCTGATCACACACCATCACAGTGGTATGTCCCATGGCCATATGCCATGCACAGTGGGCAGGCTGTATGAGGCTGTGCATTCACACCTATTGACTGTGCTCCTTGTCCTAAGTACCCGCCATCTAAGGGACATATGGGACGCCGTGGAGATTCTACAGCTGGCTTGGTAATCCCTGGACATACTCCAGAGACTGAACACAACCGAGTACTGAGGAGGCACAGAGGCCGGAGGTCACAAAGTGCTGAACAGCAGTCCCGCTAGAAATACCCCGTCCCTGACTTCCCTACCCCCTGGACCCACCTCACACCACTCTATCCCATCCCATTTGTCCACCCCTGCTCCTTACCCACCCCACCTTGTGTGTGTGCCCCCAAAGCTTGTATATAGTTTTGTATTCTTGTACATAGTTGACTATTATATATTTTCAATACATTTGATTTTGATATGAATACTGTGGTGGTCTCTGATTTGCAGTGGGCTATAGGTGCTCAGCTGCAGTGGGCATGGCGTCAGGGTGGTGCAGTCATGGGTATGTGTGTGTGTCCGTGTGGAGGTGACTATGGTGTGGGGTAGCTATCAGTCAGTGTCTGTGGTGTGTGTTGTTCCCTGTGCACTGGATGACTGTGTGCAGTGGTCCATGGTGCATGCTCTGTGTCCATGGCACACCCATTGGCCCATCCATGACCTGTGCAGCTGAACACATGCATGTCTGTGACCTGCATGGTCCACTGGCATGTCAGTAGTGGCAGTCCCTGCAGGGTGGCCACTGTACCGTCACTTTGCTGGGTTGCCCTGTCACTGGTGTGGTGCATACCTGGCTTGGGTGGCACCGTGGCACCACAGTCATTGTCCCACCTCCATGCTGTGCCTTGTGTGTGTTGCAGGGATGTGCCCACTGTCTGGGACTTGTGCTCCGGGTGACTACTGGTGGTGTATGGGTCCACAGTGCCTGCTCAGGGTGGCTGGCACTCCAGTGCCATGGAGAACGCGGTTGTGTATACACAGCTTACATGGGCCCACAATGGGGACTTGGTTGCCCCACCACTGCGCCCCTGTGTTGGTGCACCCTTGGGTATGGGTGGGTGTCTGTCCATACACTGTGTGGCATCTGGTGTGGTGCATGCTTCCACACACCACTGTGGGTGTCTGTGCTGGCTGTTGTGGCCAGTGGTGAGTTGGGGTGTGTCACTGGAATACTGTGCAGGGTGCTGTACCACTGGTGGTGGTGTCAAGGGCATGCCCTGTCGCATGTGGGTACCCTCTTGTGCCGGCGTATGGTCGGTCTCTCAGCAGTACCCGGGGACAGTGCGTGGCAACATGTCTGCCGTTGTTACATTGCCATGTGCTGCAAACCCACCGATGGGTGCTCGTGGTGGGGCTGGCTTGCATGGTTCTGTGGTGCACAGGATTGCATTGACACAATGGGGGTGGCATGCATGGGGTTTCCTGCAGTGGTGATCACTGCTCATGGGGTGTGTCTGGGGGTCACGGTGCAAAGTGTGCTCTGCACTGGGGGATGGTGTGGCACAGGGTGGTCTGCCCTCCTTGTGTGCCAGTCACAGCTTGCCGGTAGGTGTGATGGGGCACATGGCCAGGCTGTGGGTTGGTTGCTGGTCTCCATGGGCCAGTGGTTATTCCAGCCCTCTCCCAGTTGTGCTGTGCTTGGGGTGTGGGGGACGATGTCTGTTCTGCTGTATGTTCCTGTGCCCATCTGTGGCATGGGTGGTGGGCCCCTACCTCCTAATTCTGCTGTTACATTGCTCTGCAGGTGGGGACTCCCTGGTTGCACTATGGCACCTCTGGACTGCTCAGCTGACCATCTCTTGTTGTGCTATGGCACATCAGATCTGCTCAGCTTCCTCCCTAGTTGTGCTATGGCGCAGGTGGTGTGATATTCAGTCGCGGCTTTAGGCGCAATTTGGCCTGCTCCGTTTTGAATATCGCATCTCTTGTATATGGGCACAATAGACTTATGCTTGCTCCTGCTATTGCGCACTTTTGGGTGCAGTTTGAATATCTGGGCCTATGTGTCTTTTCCAAAGGGAACAGAAGCCTGTGCATTATTTGTTGTTCTTCATTACTTTGTGTTTTATCTGCAATGCATGTATCCGTTTTATCTTATACTGCTTCTGCTGGGTTTAATGCATCAATTTCATATCATGAACTTTGTTCCTGATGATCTTCCTGTTCTTGGTTAGTTAGAAGTTTAAATCTGTTCTCTGTGGGGCTTTTAAATATCATGGCTCTGCAGCCTTTTTGATTTTGTAGATATATAGTACCCAGAAAATATACACAAGGGGCTAGATATTCAAATGGTTGTGCCATGTGCAACCCACTGATGCGCCCCGTGCGATATTCAAAGAGGCAAGTTGCACTATGTAACTCCTGATGCACTGGGGTGCATCGACAATGGCGCGGTGCAATTGTGGTGGGCGTGTCTATGCATATGTGGCACATCCCCATATTCAGCTCGATGTGGGCACATATGCTGCACAAACCACCTTGCGCCACCAGGGGTGCAAAGATGTGCCTGGTAAAACCAGGAGCAAGTCCTGGCTACACCAGCAGGCAAACTGCCATATTGCAGGGCACAACACAGCAGCTGCCAGCGGTGGGTCCACCTGTCCACCCAGAACACTGCCCACATGCTCCCTGCCCAGGGAGCATTGTGCCCACCCATCACCCGAATGTGGGCATATGATACTTATATCCCTGGTCCAGTGGACTGCATTTCAATGCCAGATCATGGGGTTAAGTAAGATATCTCCCTGGTGGTTCAGTGGAACCCCAGTGCTCAATCACGGGCAGAATCACTGGAATCAAACCCTGGTGGTCCAGTGGTACCCTCCCTCCCCACCCACCCACTGAAGTCCAGACAAACCAGCACCCCCATCATCGGTGGGTGGCAGCACTCCACCAGCATGCCATCCACCAAATGACAGCATGCAGTACTGTCTATGCCTGTGGTCCACTGCATGGACCAATGGAAGTCTGAACCATACTGTACTACACAGGCCCGATATGTGAATGAATGCAGTTCATTCACATATCAGGCCCATGTAATACAGTATGGTTTGTATGCCCATTGGTCCATGCAGTGGACCAACAGGCGACAGACAGTACTGTATGCTGTCATTCAGTGGGCAAAATCAGGTGGCGGCAGGCAGAGTGCTGCTGCCCACCAATGATGGGGGGTGCTGGGTGGTGGGGACCTCAGTGGGTGGGTGGGAGGGGGTACCACTAGACCACCAGGGTCCCTAGCAACTGCCACCCACGATTGGGCATTAGGGGGTTACCACTGACCACCAGGGACATGCATTGCTGGTATGCCCGTGATCAGGCAAAGGGTGTATGGATGGGTCCACCAGGTACCTTCATAGTACTGCTGCCCACAGTCAGGCAAGGGGGATGCACAGGTCCACCTGGGACCGTATCACTACTTTGCCCATGATTGGGTGATGGGGGTGGGACACCACTGGTCAGCCATGGACCTGTTCAGACCTCATGCTCACGCTCGGGTGAATGGGTGCGGGCTGAAGCCTAGCAGTGCGCCAGATGCAAGTTACCGGGGACCAGTGCACCACATGCAAATGGGGCTATAATGACATGCAAATGGCCCCATTTGTGCCTTGCATGCATAATGGCCTCATTTGCATGCCCAGTGCTGAATATCGAGTTGATGCACCTAGCGCAACTGCACTTGCAGTGGAGCATCCCCTGCTCCCTTCTGCCACTTTGCACTGGCACAGTGCCACTGCAACTTGCACAGTGCATGCTCCTCAGTGCCATATTCAATGGTGCTGGGCCATGGAGCAGCACCGTTGAATATCACCTGGTCCATGCCCTAGTGCAACACAGTTGTACCTCACCCAGGCTTGCACCCTGCCCAGCGCACTCTGAATATCCCACCCCAGAATTATAAATGATAGATTATTGAAATGGATACAGAAGAATAACGATTAGATGAAGCACGAGTTAGGTTTGTGCCAGGACACTCATCTATAGATCAATGTTTTGTCCTGGCACATTTGGCATATAATACACAGTAATCAAAGGGCAAAACTAGTTTGTGTTTTCGGACTTAAAAGCAACGCTCAATAGTGTAAACAGGAACTTATAGTGGACACATTAAAAAGTGTAGGGATAGAAACAAACATTCTAAACATTTTTCACTCTATATAATAATAAAGTTCAAATTAGATACAATACAAGAAGGAATAAAAGCAATACATTTGAAATAAATAGAGAGTTAAACAAAAACTGTGTCCTTTCACCCATTTTATTTATTCTCTTTTTAATCATATTCTTTGCAAATTATATAACACAGAGCACCACATGCTAAGAATTAGTGAAAAGGATGCCCTAGTTGGCATAGGCTGATGATGCGGTATTGATCTCCATCATTTTAGGGGAATCAAGAGGATGTTACAAAATTCAAGGACAAATGCACAAAAGTTGAATTACAAATAAATTATAACAAAAACAAATTCATGATCTTTGAAACAAACATACAAAGAAATAACACATTACCATGGATAAAGCAAAAATAGAAACTGTCAATAATTTCTGTTATCTAGGGTAACATTTGTGAGTAACTTGAAATGAAATAAGCATAAAATGAACTAGCAATAAAAACTAAAAATCTATCCAAGCAATCCTTAGTTTTGCATATACTGTAGATATGGGGACATTCAATAAAAGGAAGGATTAGATTAATAAATGCTAAAATAAAGAGTCAAATATTATACAGAGTCAAAATTTGGGTGTGGAATACAAAGCATCAATAGAAAAAATAAAAAAATGTATTACAAGAAACATCTGGGGCTCCCCAAGGAGCCTCATCTGTATTAGTGAGAGTCAAATGGGGACAATTACCCCTCAAATGTCTCATACAGGAAAGAATAATTAGTCACTGGCTTAAAGCCTATTGCATGAAAGAGAACAGATTGCCCAGTATATATGTATAGGGAACTATAAAGTATCTGGATCTTCAAACAATATTTCCAAGTATGAAGATAACAGAGAAACTGGTGAAACCAAATGGATTATTGCACAGTTTATCTGAAATCTCTATTAAGCCACAAGGGAGATTCAGGCATTAATAAAAGATAGGTTATATGCAGTATTCAAACAAACAGAGCTAAGTAGATGTAAACAACTAAAACTTAGTAAATGGTTAGCTTTAGACAAAAGAGAGTGCAGATTTGAACCATACAATACCTACACATCTTAAAACACCTACAAAGAAGGGAGCTCTTTATAAAATGACATTCTGACTATTGTGACAGTAATAGATTAAGACATGTGTACAATAATAACCCAATGAGAGCAATGTGTAAATGCCAGAAAGGAGAGGACAATATAGTCCATCATCCTCATGTTATGCCCTCTACTGTATATAACAAAATATGACAAACCCTATTGGGAAACATCCTAGTCAAGGCACAATTTGAAGTATATCATTTAGCCACTTATTTATTTAATTCAACATCACTGGAGATTTTGGAAGTGGTAATCTTATTCATAAAGTTTGTTGAAAGGGTAAAATTACATATTGTAAATGAAGAAGAGATAAAGAGTATATAAACACTTTATAATTGCCAGAATATGAACTTCTAGAGAAATAAACAAAGTTGTTCACACTTTCAATATGGCAAATGCAATATTTAATGACTTAAGATAATGTATGCAACTAGAGAAAGAATACGTTATATGATCAAGCAATATTTTTAATGTAATTTATATAAGATGTAAGCACAATAGTAATGGCTTTCCTTTATGTAAATTATTATTGTATTTTTTATTCTGTGGTATCTATTTGTTGTTACTGATAAAGACATAACCTGTTGATCAATAAACTTAAATTAAATTGAATTGACTCACGATTACTTATTTTACTCTCATCAGCTTTAGATGTTTCCTAAATTACCCAGTTAAATTTTTGTTTATAGCTTATGCTAGCTCCAACATTAGCTGCTTGAGTACTAGATCTACTCATACTTATTTTATAAGGCTCCCATTCTTCTGTTCCTCCCTGGGTCAATATTCATTTACTTATAAAGCTATTACATTCAAGAATACTCTACCTGTTTTGTTGTTCTCATTGATTCACAGAATATGCTTAAAATGGTGTTAAACATATTATTTTGACTTGTCTATGAGCAAGTGTTATGTCTGCTGATTACTGTGTACATGGATGTATAGCATATTTATAATGTATTGCATATTTAGTTTGTATTGTTGCTCTTGTTTACATCTTTGGGCCCCTTGAAAATGAGCACCTGATGCTGTTAGGTCCTACTCAGTTAACAGATTATGTATTTATTTATTTGAAAATTGGTGAATGGGAAAAGCACACTAATCCTAATCTCATTTCCAGGTGTGACCCAGGGAGGGCAAAGGATAAAAAATAATACAAAGCTTATACAAAATACAGTGTTACAAAAGTGCACAGTAAATGCAACAAGGGCCATAGAAAGTGCATAGTGTTAAATAAGACTGGCAGACAGGCATGACACCATGTGAGAAGGAATTGCTAAGGGGAGGGAAGGAGGAGCAAGGAGGAACGGAGAAGTCTCAGTTGGTATCAGAGGAAGGCAGGGGAGGCAGTGAAATGGAGGGCAGGGAAAGTTGGTTCCAAAGTGAGGGACATGATAGATGAAGGCAGACTGGCCAGCAGAGGTATGGGATGTGACAAGGCAATGGTGCCTGGAGTGGAGGGAGCAAGAAGCAGAGGGAACAATGGAGAGAAGTGATGAGATGTTGAGTTGACCCAGACCAATATTTAGATATAAAGGAGGCATACTGTGTCTGGTGATGGGATGGAAGGGAAGAATGTATTATTTTGAGTAGAATGTGCAGTGATGAGTTCAAGAGGGTGAGTTGGTTGCAAAGCAACAGAAGGAGTTATAGAAGGTATACAGTCTAGCTAGGGAGGTTGAGGGAGCAGACTAATAAACCACATCATTGTAGTCAAAGATAGGGGCACCATTTTGGTGACAAGCTCTCAGCAGATCTGTAGGGGAGAGATGGTCTTGATTTCAATAAAAGGCAACAAATTTAGGATGGAGATTGTCATGGAAGACATCAACGTGGAAAGAGAAATCAAGCTTGCTGTCAAGCCATATGTGAAGGTAATTGAAGCAGGTTATCACTTCAAGTGAGGAGCCATCCAAGGTGGAAAACTGGGCACTGATGTGAGCTTGGCCAGTTTTGAGCTGGTGCCAAAGGTCATGGATACCATTTTTAGTATTGACCCAAAGCTGGTTAGACTGAAACTATTGTAAAATACTGTGAATGTCTTGTTGTAGCAGACATTCCGTGTCCATGGCAGAGGGACCAGAAGTGTAGATGACTATGTCATCCACATACATGCATATTATGAGGTGAACAGGCAGAGGGAAGCTCATTAAAGGTGATGGAGAAGAATATGAGGCCCAAGATAAAGCCCCGTGTGACCCCCCACCTGGAATGGAGGAGTGGGTGACAAGGCACTATCAGCCTGCACTGACTCAAGATGTCTGATGAGATAAGAATAGAACCAATTCACAGCCAGAGCTCAGAGGGCAGCAAGACCCAGCTTTTTCAAAAGAACAGGATGAGACACCTAGTCAAAGGCCTTAGCCAGACCGATGAAGATGGCTGCCGTGATGTGGCCCTGATCCATCTTTGGAAGGATGTAATTAGTGTCATACAGCAGGGAGGAGATTGTGGATTGATCTTCCTGAAATCAGACTGGAAAGGGAGAGGAACTCAGAGGAGGAGAGGAAGCCAGAGAGTCCATGGTAGACAAGCTTCTCTTGCAGCTTGGCAAGAGAATGGAGGAGGGAATTGGTCAATAGTTACCAGAGGAGGAGGAAAGCCCCCCTTGTGTAGTGGTAAAACTTTCACCAGCTTCCAGGACTGTGGGACTGTACTGAGGGAGAAGGAGAGGTTGAAATGGTGAGTCAGAGGAGAAGCAACGGCAGGGCCAGAATATGTAGGATCAAGTCCATCTTGACTAGACTTGTTCAAATTCAGAGTAAAGGGTAGTCAGGGTCTCATGATAAAATAAGATAAGAAAAATATACTAGAGAGATGACATTCTACCATCTTGCTTATACAGAATGTTTTGAGGCAGAGCCTTTTTCACCATAAATCAACATTTCCTGACTTTGTCCATGAACCTAATGCTATCTTTACATAATTTTCTTTAAAAAATAGAATAATAGCTAGGAAATAATCAATAGCAAGGCTATAACTCCATTGAGGGATTCTGGAAAATCATAAACCCCAAATAAAAGTTGGCATGGTTTGTGAAGTCCCAGATTAACAAAGGTGGAATTGCTGTCCTTGGTATGGATGCCTTTCTCACTCTTACTTTTGGAATTTGTGGAACTCTCCAGACATTCCACCCCATAATACCATTACTCTGATGCCAATAATGATAGCCTTAGTAATTTCTGGTGTCATATTGATTCTTGGTTTTATGGGATTTGAATGTCACTCTTCTTTGGGATAAATTGGACACCCCAATGTTGGAAATAAAAAATGGGAAAATTCAAAATAATATTTTGGTACACTGGGATTGGGTTTCCCAGTGTACCACTATGGTGGGGTGGATTTCTACTGCAGATATGGGGATTAGGCACCCTGATGTTGGCAGAATCATTTTTTAAATAAATATTTTGGGACACTGGAGTGGGCTACCCAGTGTCTCACACTGGTGGGGTGGGTGGAGGGTATTTCTACTGCTGCCAAGGGATTGGGCATTCCAATGTTGACAGAAACATTTGTATTAAATAAAACATGCCTTGGACCCTTAGAGGCAGTAAAGGAGAAAACTCCTTTTATTAGGTAAACACTAACAGGTGTTTACCTAAACGGAACCAAGGAACATGATTCTGACATTATTTGACCAAAACGTGGCCAGAAAGGGTTTGGGGCTTTTGTACTGGGGGCAAAGGGCTTTCCCTCATTGAAGTATTTATGCAAATTGGCAATGTGTAGAAACAGTGCAATTACAACATTTCACACAACAGTGCCGTTAGTTGTATATAAATCGCTACAATTGTGGCAGTTTCACAAAAGAAGAGCTACACCTGCGGCACTCACAATGGCAGAAATGCAGAAAACCTATTTCTGGCCACTATTATGAAAAAGTAATGGTAGGATCGTGTTCCTTGGGCCTCAATTAGGTAAACACAACTGCTGGTGTTTATCAAGGGCAGTATGTTTTGAATTGCAGCGTTTTTAGCTCTCAGTTATTGAAAACAAGATGGCAGCTGTGCAAAACTGCATAACCCATTTGCAGCAGTCAAAGGATCTTCACAAAAGCAAAATTGCTTATGAGGCTGACATATTTTTTCCCTTTTGGCTATAATGGGAAATTTTAAACTTTAATAGGCAAGCAAACAAACTTTATTTATATAGCACCTTTCATAATCAAGGTGCTGTACACAATATAAAAATACAATATAAAACAAATGATAAAATAAATTATTTAAAATCAATCAGTTAGTTAATTAATTAATTAGATAGGCCAAAGAAAACAAATATGTTTCAGCATAGATTTAAAACTGCTGATGGTCGGGCATTCTCTTAGCCGACAAGGTAAAGAATTCCACAGGGTTGGTGCTCAATAACTTTTGAGGCGGATTAATATTTTTCACCAAACCTTCAAAGGCACATCAGTAACCCAGACCCATATACCCTGACATTTTCTGACCAGATCCCCAAACCATTTGGGCTGCAGCCCCAAGCAAAGAATTTGCAAAAGGTGAGGATTTTCACATTTTCTGGCACTCCACAGCTCTGCAACTGCATATCTGACTGGAACACAACTTGCTGGAGCCAGAGATCTATGGTACCAGACGGTGTGTGCAAAGTTTCAGGAAATCGGACAAATGGTTGCAAAGTTATTAAAGTGCAAACATTTGGATTTAACATAGAAGTGGATGTGCAATCCTAACTACAGTATAGTGACACTACTACAATTACAGTGTAGCTCCAGCTAACAGTAATAATAATAATATTGTAATGTAGCTCCAGCTAACAGTGTAGTGCTTGTGTTCTTTTAAAGGTGATAGGATATAGTTTATACACCTCTAGATGCATTCAGTGGTTTTTCACTGGCTACCCTGAATTCTGATATATTTTTGAACTCTTTCATTAAATTGATAACCTAATTGTGTTGCCTTTTAACTACCCTGAATACTTTTCCCTCAGCAGTTGCTGCTGTCTCTTTCATAGTGCCTGAACATTCTATGACATCAGAAACTCCCATTCCAGGCCATTCAGATGAATAGAATGGAATGGGAGTTTGTGATGTCATAGAACGCCTGAGAAATATGAAAATCAAGAGCAGTAGCTGATGAGGAGAGTAAAACTCTATATAGATCCAAGGGCACCCAAAGTCAGATTTTTATACATTAAAAATCATCAAAGCATACCAGAATACATAACTGGCATGGAAAGTAAGATGGAAGGGCAGTTAACTATGTAAAATTAATTTCTTATCTCTATTAAAATAATGATAATAAACTTTATTTATAATCGCCTTTCAAAATCAAGGCACAGTACATAGTTAAAATAATTTCACAATACAACATCATTGTAAAACAACCAGACTATTACAGTCAATCCACTTCAACATCATTCCCATACACCTTATTCCATAAGTATGTTTTCAGTGCTTGCTTTAAAAATGTGATAAGAAACAGTTTTACACTCTAGGTGTCCTCCAGCTGTTCTTTTATTAGCTACCCAGTATTCCTTTTAATTTTTAACTCAATGTGTCCCCCTTCTGGGTGGCCCATGTTCTTATCTACCCCCAGCCCTGTCCACCTGCTTGCAGCACTCCTCCTATCTTCCTCCATGGCTTGCCCCCAGTGGCGGAGAGGCAGGGATCCCTCAACCCACCGACATGGATCCAGTTCTGGAGGTGACTGCCAGTGCTGTGGGGCAGTGCCTGCAGGGATCGGTGGTCAGTCAACCACCCAGGCTTTTCTCATCTGTTTTTTCCCAGACCCCTTCCTGGAGGCAGAACAATGTAGCATCAGCAATGGCCGAGCTGTGTGTGCTTCTGCCTACAGCATGCTAGCCAACTGCTCTTCCCCTCCCTCATGTATAGGACCTGGGCGCTTGGACACTCAGCCACCACTAGGTGTTAGAAGTGTGTTGGCATCTGTGTCCCTCCTTACCGGGAGAGGAGAGGAGAGAGCTGTCCTCCAGATTCTCGATCCTCTCCCACTCCAACCAACCCACAGTGACCTGCTCACACCTCAAAAATGGGTTGCTAGACACGAGGGAAGGCATGATGCCTCAGCCCTTCATGCCACTGGGCTGGCTGCTGCTACCAGTATTCTGATATGTTTTTCACCTTTTTGTTAAATTAATGATCTAATTTTGTTGCCTGTATAACTACCCATAATGACCCCATTTTCATGTTAGTTTACATACTGTACAGTATATATAAAGAAAAAGTGGAAACCAACTTGAATTCATTTATTATTACTATATTGACAAAGGTGACATATTTGAATAAATCTGAGTCCCTTTAGCAATATTTTGCAAAAGAAATGAGGTTGCTTTTCATTTCCTATCCCTACTTACAATTTATTTCATTGGTTATATATAAATGTAGCTAGTAATTTAAGATTTTTTTCATAGAGGTATAGGAATCTGACAGCATTTCTGAGGTCTACTTTTATGAATATAAGAACCTTGTAAAATACTTTTATTTATTTGATCAATCAATGAACCTGAAAGAAATGTGGCATTGAAAATACATCTGAACATTAAAGAACAGACAAAGAAACATCGAATCATACAGCAGTTTAGTGACATCATATGGCAGACATAAATTCAGCTCTAGAATAACATATCTTTCAGGTACTATTCTAAGAAGTCAGTGGCTTAAGTTAATGCACACAGATACTGAGTTAATATATTGTAGGTAATGACACCAGACCTGGAACATTCTGGGTGGAGATATTTAATGGGAAAGGAGCATATCAGAGTGGAGACCTATGGTCAATCAGTGATTCAATCATCTACCTTTATAGCGGAGATGGGGTTGGATGGGGAAGGGAGGAGGGCATCTTAGGTAATATAGGATCTATGGAGCTGTGTCAGTGAGGTTCTGTGGTTAAATAAATTAGTCCTCTGCCCCTAGACTTCAACCCCAAAGGTCCACTCAGAGTGGGGAGCAGGGACATGCCACTGGTGGAATACCTTTGACTCCATTGACATCCCAATGCCAGTGCCTATGGTCAGGATGTTCCTCACTGTGGGAGGTGTCACCAACCCAGAATAGGACAGGATCATGGAGGACAGAGAGATCCTTTCTCATGGTCAATCCAGAGGATGTGTTTGACACTGCCAGGAATCTCAGGAAGGGACCCCAGATCTTAGTATACAGTATGTAAACATTGTATTACAGGCATAATGGGACAGCTTGGCCATATTTGCCAAGTTATCAATTGCTGTCAGCCACTCCTAAAAAAAGAAGGAATATCCAACATCCTCCATTCACATATAATTAAATGGTTGGCCTCTATTCTACAGCAAGTAGCCACTTCAATGGTGAGGGCAGCAATGAGGAATGTCTTACCCAGTATACATAAGAGCAGTATGGGTGAGAAAGGGAGACAAAACCTCAATATATAAGAACATTCTGGATGAATAGATGACCAGGATTAGTATAAAGCATAGCAGCCCCATAGGACATGGAGAAGGTCAGCACTGAGGGACCCACATCTCCAGCATTTATCATGAGATAACAGACCCAGAGATGTGAGCTGAGCTGGGGTGCAGTACTATTGGTGTAAAATGTTATTCACAATCAAAAGGCTGTGGCTATCTGGACAGCCACAGTGGGTCACCCTATAACAATGCTTAGAAAATGGGTAGGGGTTTTCTGTGTTGTTACTTGTTGAGAAGTTTCTGAAGTTATGTGGTTTAGAAAAGAAAATCCATGACTTGGACTTCTTCCAGCAACCAGGACTCAGTACATTGTGGTATTAGGTATGCCGACCAGAGGGACGACACTGTGGCCATGAAGACCAGCACAGTGACAGATTTTACCTGAAATCATCAGGTCATCTTGCTGGTCCTGCAAACACCGTCAGTGCCTGGTGTTGCACCCCTCCCCAAGACAACTCTGACATGGAGTTGTATATCTAGAGAACTGGGGGTTTGGGGAGGTGCAGCCCCAAAAGAAAACACACTGGCATCTCGACAGTACAATGTTGACACTCAGCATGGTGTCTGTCACCATCGGGATGTCGGCATCAGTGCTGTCACAGCACTTTAGTAAAACCGTAGTATTACTACCAACATGACATTTTCAAAGACAGATTTGTGACAGCTATATTTGTAAAGTAAAAGCAATACTTGCCTTTACTTACAAACAGTGCCATGTCACCTTTTGTTTTCAATTCAATCCCTACTTCACCCAGAGCAAAAGTCCAAATACATATTTTTAATGCCTTCCATACTTATTTATTATTTTATCTTCAATTTGAAGGTCTCATTCCCTCTTCTGCAGAGTTCAGCAACTGTCCTGGTATGATCACATCTCAGCCCAACCCTACCACAAGACTCAGTGCCTACCACAACCCCAATATCCTGACCAAAACCAGTGAAGTATGACAGGAGCCAACTGAAATGGAGACTCATTGTAATGGTGGGGGAGAGAGAGGAGAGTGAGAGCGAGAGGAGAGAGGAGTCATGCATGTACAGTAAGTTAAAACAAAAGTCAATTGTCATGTGGCTCTCTCCTGCTGTCACACTACACACTCTCTTCTCTCAACCATCTTGCAATTTCTTAATTTTTTAAAACAATGACCTCTCTGCTAGAATACTCACAGTCAAAAGGGCTGGGTGAAGAAATGAGTGTTACCAAAAGCACTTTTTAAAATAATAGCAGTTTCTTTCATAACAAGGTGGTGGACGGGAGGGTGAGTGAGTGAGTGAGTGAGTGAGTGAATGGGAGGGTGGGCAAGTGAGTGAGTGGGAAGGCAGATGAGTGAGAAGGAGGGTGAGGGTGCAGCAACCAGTTGTATTTAAAACAAAAACAAAAAAAAAAGAAAATAAACTTGCAAAGCAGCAGTCTGAAGTCCAGTCTTCTGTAAAGCAGTGAACTTGAACTGCACAAACTTACTTGTCAAAACTATTTGGAGCAGCTGTTACTAGCAGGACTACTGCACAATACCTGAAGAAAACAAAAACCCCAAAACCAGAGCCCTCATATATACAGTGCCATCTTGTGGTGAAACATCTACCTGGTTGCACACATTAAACAACCTACTTTTTTCTGTAAAAAAAGTTTTGAATTGTTTGTATGTTTGTTTTATGAATATTGAAATTCTTTCCATTTGTTATGGGAGGGGACCCATTTTGTAAGTGCAATAGACACCCATGGTGGATTTATTTATTTTTAATTGCACTCTTTTGGTTTAAGACATTTGGCACAAGTGTCTTGTGCCTCACAGTGCACCTGGGTGTGCAGTTTACAAACCTAAACCCACATCTGTCATGTCCTATTGTTTTCTTCCACTCCTCACCTGACATACTACATTGGAGATATTGTTTGTATGTCTTTCTTGCTTTAATGGTTGATCAGGCATCTCATCTCTCATGCATTTCTATAATCACCTAGCTCTCACTTTATGAAGCAGGCACCATGTTTTCAAGAGTGAAGGCTGAGGTGGAAGCACTTGAAAGCACAAGAGGGTTCTTCCAATTTCACAGTTATCAAACTGAGGAGCTGAAGAAACCTCCAGAAATCCATTGAGAGCAGAAAGTGCCTAGATTTGAAGCCTTCAGAGGAATCAAGATGCCTGGACCCCAGGACAAACAGATCCTTAATGCCACAGTTACCCCTGGCTTCCCAGGAAGGCCACATGAAAGTTCAGTTATCAATATGAACTATCAGATTCTTCCACAGAGGAGCCCTTTCAATCATTCGCAGTGGCAATTTAATGAATCTATCTGATTTCATGTCACAACTGAAGCGTGAATTGTCAGCCACTGTTCAAGTGTGAAGGAATATCAGAATACAAGTATATTGTCAGGAAAATTTCAATGGAGACCCAAAAGGGGGATGAAGAAGTCAAAGGAGGAACCAGTGGCAAGTGTGTGCCAAAAAACACAGAGGTAGAGTTCTCCTGCCATCTTCTGAGATTTTTATTCTTTTAGACAAAGTGCAAAATGGTGCTGACAAGCTGTTGTGCAACCATACTAGTGCAAAGGCAAAGAATCAAGGTCCAAAACATGTGGACTGTGAGCTTGGAAACCTCACCTGACTGTACCCTGGTGCTTAGGGGCAGACGCTCTTCTTCAGTGGGCATGGCCAATCTGCAGTGATGGTATAACTTTTATAGTTGTCTGCACTGAATGACATAAAATGTCTTTCTTAGTGAACATCTGTCTTCTAGGCAAGGGTGAACATAAAGCTACAGTAACTCTAGGACTACCTTTGCACATCTTTGAGGTCTCTGTCTAAACCTAAAGGTGCAAATTCTCAATAACAATCTTTTATATCCATAATGAATGGACTTTGGTAGTAGCAAAGGAGTCATTTGGTTCCTCGTTACATTCCTGCTTTGTTTCTAAGTAGGGTTGGCACCTTTAGAAAAGGCAAAACCAGACAATAAACCACACCTTAAACTCCGCCCATAGCCCCATCCACTTTTCATAACTGATCCTGCATTGTTTCCTCTGCAAAGCCATTTGTTAGATCAGTGAATACTTTAATGGGACAGTAAAGACAACACTTAAAGCAGCAGTTCAACAAAATGTTAATATACTGTACCTGTTAAATTTGCTTTTCTTAGTTCTTCCTAGTTATCTATTCACTGAAATGATTTTACCATGTAAACATGGGGATAAAGGAAATCTCATTTACAGATATGGGGACAGGGAAATACTGTAAATAGCATACAATTATATATGATAAATTGTTTGTTTCATATAATGTGTACTTTATATTTTTCCTGGATCCAGTTCCTTTTCATGTCCACAATACTATTTTGAATCCAAAAAGTGAACACTTTTTACTGGAGTAAACAACTATTTTATAAAAATTAATTAAAAACATTTCAAAGTACTTAAATAATTTTAGAGATGAAAAGTTTACCAGCAAATAAAAGTGGAAGATACCGTAACTGAATCTTTTACTGTTATTTAGTGTCAGACATTCTGCTCATTTTTGTTGCTGTTCTGCTTATGAGATGCAGAGTAGAAAAGATTAGGTTAAGTGTCTGCTAATGGTCGTAATGACTGTACTTTACACCTCCCAGGTTGGCTGCTTTTACAAAGAAAGGACTATACAATAGAATCCCATTTACCCCCGTGGACATGTGAATTGTTCGGTTAAATGGGAGTTCAGAGTAACGTGGATTCAAGTCTAATCTCAGTGCAGTATTGTACTCCATTGATGAAAATGAAAATCAGGCTGTACACTTTAAGACCGCACTTTATTAATAACTGGTGCAAATTAAACATAAACAAAATAAACATAATTAATCACAGCAAGAAAGTCTATATTTTTTCATGAAAAAGTCAGTGACTGTTTTTTGCTTCAAAGCGGAGGTTCACTTTTACTTGCCCGACCCTTTAGGTTCCTCAACAGCATCAGTTCGACCGGTGTGCTGTCCGGTTACTTCTCAAGATAGTTCAGGCACTTTTCAAAACATGCCACTGCCTCTGAGTGTATGACTTGTTTTGGAAACGGCACCTCATCTTCTTCTTCTTCCTCCTCCGAATCCCGCGTAATGACAGGCGTGTTCTGCACAAGGCTTACAATGGAATCCTCAGACTTTCATGTCCGCATCTCCTGCATCACATGACAGCCATTCATCCAGTTATAGGCAGAAATCAGTTCACCAGGTAACCGAACAGCGATCGCCTGTAGCTCCGCGCCTTCTGATCTGTCATTCGCTGTGTTACTCGATTTAGTATCGAATCGCTCTCTGCATTATCCGCATCATCTTTTTAAAACTTAACCCAGATTTATCCTATGACTTCTGGACTGTCTCAGGCCATACAATCTCCCAGGCATTGGCTAGCATATAACAGACATCTTTAAGGGTAACTTTCTTGATGATTTGCAAAGTGGGGTGGATTCATTCTCCTCAGGCAGGACTGACTGAAGCAGCTGTTTGCGGTAATTTCTCTTCATGATTTCAAGGATACCTTGATCAGAGAGTTGGATTTTGGATGGTGTGTTCAGGGGAGAAAACACACTTGATCTAACCACCTCCAGTTTTCACAGGTGGGATTTTAGGGTGAGGGGGCATTATCCAACAGTAGGACAGCCTTGAGAGGCAACCGTCTCGACTGCAAGTGTGATTTAACAGCAGTACGAACTGATGATTTAACCATGATTTAAACAAGTGTGAGTTCATCCATGAGTTGTTCTGAGACCTGTACAGCACAGGAGTGTGCTCATATTAACATGTTTGAAGGCATCTAGGTAGACAGGACTTGGCTATCATGTAGGGTTTAAGTTTATGACTGCCTATAGAATTAATGCATGCCAGGATAGTCACCCTCTCATTATTCTTTTGAACCCTGGAGTGTCACACTCCCCACCCCCATGTACAAGTGTCTTATCTGGCAAACATCTCCAAAAAGCCCTGTTTCATCGCGTTGTATACCTGCTCAGGTGTAAGACCCTCGGACACTATAATGTCATCAAGTTTTTGCATGAAAGGGCCACCCCTCTTTCAGCAGCATTGAGCCACTCACCACAGTCTCAATTGACAGATGCCATGCCATTTTTAAATCAGTCCAGCCATCCATCACTGGCAGTGAATGATGTGTTACTGCCTAGTCTTTCATGGAACTGCAGGGCCTTTTCTTTTAGCAGTGGCCCTGATATAGGTGCCTTCTCCTGTTCCTGATGGAACCACATGTAGATTGCAGAGTCCCATTCCTTGTCTGCACAGGTCTGCTTATTTTTTCTGCCATCATCTCCTGATGCAGACTCCATTGTGGCAGCAAAGCTATGTAGCTTGTCCTTAGCCTCCTAATATCAAACACTGGATTTCCCACTCCATATTTGGCAGCAAGAGCAACTGCCATCTGTCCATTTTCAAGGCGCCCACTATCAGCATTTTCTGAGCAAAGGTCGAGAATGGTTCCTTTCATTTGGACATGTTTGTTTCAGCACTGAATATAGAGTGGGGCATGAAAGAATAAATAACCTTGCTACAGTAAGGTAAGAAAAAGCAGTTTCTAAATTGCAGGGCAGTTTGACAGATCAGTCTGTCATATGACAGTACTAATTGTTTGACAAATCACTGTAACTGCTTCAGTAATACAGCAGGCAGTAATCAGGTGCCAATTAGTGCTGAAAGCTGGTGAATGCAGGAATGACAGGGGACACAGTGCAAGTCTGTTAGACAGGGACTTCCAGATAAATGGGATCAGGATAAATGGGATTGTACTGTATTGACAACATAACTTGTTTGTAACCTGGACATGCAGCTGAAACAGTGAATAATATGAAAACATTTGTTTCAAAAGCATGTGAGCACTCAAAATGGTTCAAAAACCTGACTATCACTGAGCAAACCGGATTGCCTGATAGGGACCCTGAAAACTTGATCAACAGGTAAAAATCTGACAGGTGGCAACCCTATCTAGTAGTGATTTCCTATCTTAGTTTCTGTCTTTCTGGAGAGCACTTGTAAGAACTGGCTCACTTTAGCCCCTTGCTCTAAATCTATCCAGCATTTCAGTGGCTTCTTTTCAATGTCAATATTGTTTGAGCATGTTCTTCTTACCCCTAATAGCTGTTTATACAGAATGCTCTGAATTAACTGCTTGGGAGGAGAGCTGCACATGTGATAGCACATTGCCCGCTGTTGACTTTCTATCCACACTGGTAAAGACTTCCTCTCTTTCCTCCCATGCAGTAACAGGTAAAGAAATATAATGTCTTGAAGGTGGTGATGTCAAATTAATTTTAGTTCCACTGTACTACTGTTTAGATAATTGATGAACCTAGTACCTATTAGGTTTAGATGGAGACCTCAAAGAGGTGGCACAAGTGAGTGCAAGAGCTAGCTTTAGGAAAACAACTATTACTGGTGACAACTTAGTGCACAGTGGGTTCAACACTCCTAAACCACAAGTCTCTTGGCTACCAGTAAAACCCTCAGGATTCTTTCCTTGCAAAATTGCATTATATGTGGAATCAAAGAATCATAGAATCTTGTTGGCAGAAAAGACCTTAGGCCAATCCAGTCTGCCCTAAGGGAAGCAGGAAGGCAGTAAGGCAGGCAAAGGACCAAATCAAGAAAACGCTAGCACGAACAGTAAAAGAAGGTGACAAGACTTTCTATAGATACATTAGTGAAAGGAGAAAGTCTAGAGGGGGTATTGCTAAGATCAAAGGGATAAGGGGGCATGTGAGAAGGAGGACCATGTAAAACATCAATCCTAAATAGATACTTCTGCTCAGTATTTACTGAAGAGAAGGTAAGGCAGGGCCCACAGCTCAGTGCCATAGACACAGGGGAGGGAGGTGTGTACTAGTCCCTTCACAAAAAAAGGGTCCTACAAGAGCTTGATAAGCTCCCGTGGACAAGGCAATGGGACCTGATGGCATGCATCCCAGGGTACTAAAGGATCTAAGGGTGGAACTAGCAGATCCATTATCAGAACTGTTTAGTGAGTCTCTGAGCACAGGAGAGGCCCTAGAAGACTGGAGAAAGGCTCATGTGATCCCACTCACAAGAGTGGCAGCAGGAGGAGCAGGAACTACAGACCAGTCAGTCTTACCTCATTAGTGGGCAAGATTATGGGGCACCCTTAAGGAAAGGATAGTACAACACCTGGAATTCATAGGGCATAGGATCCAAGACAGCATGGGTTTGAAAGGAAGGTTCTGTCAAACTAATCTCATAGATTTCTTTGACTGGGTAACCAGAGTGGTGGACCAAGGGGAGCAGTTGATGTCGCCTACCTTGACTTCAGCAAAGCTTTCAATACTGTGCCACATAAGTTTGATTAATAAGCTGGGTAGGCTCTGGGTGGGTCAGAAGTTGGTCAACTGGGTGGCAAACTGGTTGATGGGCAGACAACAGAGAGTGGTGGTAAATGGTATACAATCAGAAGAGATGCAGTCACAAGTAAAGTGGTACCTCAGGGATTAGTCCTGGGGTCAGTCGTCTTCAATATCTTCATCAGTGACATTGCAGATGGAATGGAGGGTAAGGTTTGTCTGTTTGCAGATGACACCAATATCTGTAACAGAGTAGATGATCCAGATAGGATGGGTAGAATGAGAAGAGATTAGGATAAACTGGCAAAATGGTTGGAAGAGTGGCAACTGGGGTTTAATGCAAAGAAGTGCAAGATCATGCACATAGGGAAGAAACCTGAAGCCAGCTATAGGCTGGAAGGGGAATTGCTGGCAGTCACAAGGAAAGAAAGAGTCTTGGGCATCATAATCACGGATGATCTGAAATCATCCAAGCAGACCACTAAAGCAGTAGGTAAGGCTAGGGGGATGTTGGAGTGTATTAATAGGGGTATCACAAGTCGTGAAGAGGGCGGTAATAATCTCTCTTTACAAGACACTGGTTAGGCCCATCAGGAGTACTGCATGCAATACTGGTGGACACACCTTCACAAGGACATTAACCAAATTGAGGCAGTCCAGAGAAAGGCAACCAAAATGGTGCAGGGACATATGAGGACAGATTAACTGAGCTCAATATGTATACCGTAGAGAAAAGGAGAGAGTGATATGATCAAAACATTCAAACACTTTAAGGGCATTAACAACGGAAAGAGTGTAACAAGTTTCAATGTAAGAAAAATAGCAGGACAAGAGGACACAGCATGAGATTAGAGGGAGGCCGATTAAGGGTAATGAGAGGAAGTTCTTTTTCACAGATAGGGTGGTGGATGCATGGAATGGCCTACCTCAGGAAGTGGTGGATATGAATACAGTGCATGGCTTCAAACAGGCATGGGATAGGCATAAGGGAGCAATACAGATGAGTCTGACTAGATAGGCCATTGGCACATTCATAATGTAGAAAATGAAACAGGCAGACTGGATGGGCCTTGCGGTCCTTATCTACTGTCAACTTCTATGTTTCTATATATTTCTTTCCACCTCTTTATTTATTCTGCCCCCTTTCCTCAGGCCCCTTTCCCATTCCCACACAGCCTCTTATGTCTGTCCCATGCAATCTTAAACTCTGTCACTGTTCTGACCTCACCATGGCCTCCGAAGCCCATTCCATGCCTCCACCACCATCTCCATGAAGAACTGTCCTCTCACATCACCCTGAATCCTCCCTATAGTCTCAAACGGTGCCCCTGGTTCCTGTTGCCATCCTTCCTATGGAATAGACTCCTGAATTTATCTTGTTGATCCCTTGACATATTTGAATTTTTCAATCATGTCTCCTCTTTCCTCCTAGTTTTCCAGGAGCACAGCCGAGTTCCCTGCATCTCTGCTCGTACAGTTTACCTTGCATACTCTGCACCATCTTAGTCACCCTCTTCTGAACCCCTCTGACCTGTCTATGTCCTTACACAGATGTGGCCTCCAGAAATGGACTCTATACTCCAGGTTTGGCTTCACCATTGCATTGTAAAGGAGCATTAGTGCCTTGCTTCACCTGCTCGTGTGATGCCCCTGCCAAGACACTGCATTCCATTTGCTTTTCCCACTGCCCCGCTGCATTGGCTGGCCACCTTGAGGTTACTAGACACTTTACTTCTAAATCTTCTCCTGCTCTCTAACCCTAATGTCCTCTCCCTAGCGCAGCGTCTTGCTTTTGGGTTGTTGTGCCCCAGGTGCACCACTGCACACTTTTGACACTGAACTTTAGCTGCCAAGTCTCTTCCCATCCTTCTAAAGTACTCAATGTTCCCATGAAAGTCCCTTATCATAGTATCCAGTTTAGAGAACCATTGCAGTGGGATATCAAAAGGCAAATGTGATAGGCAGTTGAGGACTTTGGGAGAGGGATCATTTTAGTACCGCTATTTTCCCAGCCATTGATAAGTGCAAGACTCCCAATCTATCACACTCTTCCTTTAATTTCTTCAATGTAGGGGAGAAATTTGCCAAGACTAATTAAGAAAGAGGTGATGTAACATGAATCCCTAAGTAGCTGATGGAGGATGGGGACCAGGCTAGGCCTTGGGTCCTGATATCTCGCTCATGGCAGGTATTAGTGGATAATACTTCAATTTTGGTAACATATAGTTTCAATCTTGAGATTTGTTCAAAAAGTGGAGAAAGTCTAGCAGTGTGGGGATGCTTTGTGGTGTATTAGCAAGCAGAACAAGACAGTCAAGGGCACATAACTTCATTCCATATTCCTTGTGACCACTGTCAATTCCTGGCAGGTTTGGGTTTTCCCGATAGAAACTGCCAATGGCTCAACATCCAGGACAAATAGAAGGGGGACAAGGGAAGCCCTATCAAGTCCCTCTGCTCAGGAGAAATGCAGGTGAAATGATAGAGTTAGCAGAAGTAGTAGTAGTAGATTTTATTTGTTTGGGATGACCTTCCCTGAAGGCTCAGCCCCATTACAACAACATTACAAATACATACAGTATATAACACAACAGGAACAGTTAGATAAAACATATACTGTATATATATATATATATATATACATGGCAAAAACTCCATTTAATGCATCAGTTAGGGTTGTTCCACAGCGACAAAAGTGAGAACTCCGTGTTAAGATTGCCACCTCTTGCACCCTAAGCCCACCCGTCCCCACCAACAGGCATCTGGGCATGCATTGGGGTCATCGGTCCTAACTCTCAGCCCATCCATCCCTATGTGTAAACAAGCTGAGGTGGTGTAGTATAGGAGAATGGATGAGAGTTAGGACCGACCATCCCAATGCAGACCCCGAATTTCCTCGCTTTTGTCACTGTGGAACAACCCTAACTGATGCATTAAACAGAGTTTTTGCCATGAATTTCCTTCTTTGAGAATGAGCACTATAAATAGAGAATATAATGTGGTAGTGAGAGCAGCTCCCACCATGTGATGTTTTGTCACATAGTAACGCTAATGGTAAAGCATAAAAAGCGCAAATGGTAGCACACATGGTGATGCAAACATAAATGGTAACACAAAAGGTAAGAGAAATGCAAGTGCAAACATTAATGAAAACAGAAACAGTAACGCAAATGGTAACGCAAATGCTAATGGCAACAGAAATGCAAACGTTAATGGAAAACAGTAACGTAAACGGTAACTCCAACGGAAACAAAACGTAAGAAAAATGCAAATGATAACACAAATGCAAACAGAAATGCAAATGGTTAAGGCAATGGTGCCACAGAAGGAAACAGTAACGCAATCGACAATGGAAATGCAACCGAAACACAAACGCTAAGGGCAACAGAAATCCAAATGGTGACAAACAAACAAACAGTAACGGTAATGCAATTGAAATGCAATCAGTTACAGTAACAGCAACAATGATGCCAAAGCAAACAGTAACACAAACAGAAACGCAAATGCAAGTGCATATGGAAACGCAAATGCAAAGCGACAGTCATGATACCGCAATTGGAAATGCAATGCTAATGGTAACATCAATGATGATGCCAAAGGAAACACAAACGGAAATGCAAGTGCAAGAGCATACAGAAAAGCAAACTGTAATGCACGTTCACGTACGCAAATGAAACACAAATGGTAATGGTAACAATGTGATGGCGTAAAGGAAAGATGAATGCAAATGCAAATGGAGGTGTGTACACAAATGTAAATGGTAATGCACACGGTGACTCAAAATGAAACACAAACACGCAAACAGAAACAGTAATGGAAATGCAAATGGTAACAGTAATAAATGCAAACACAAATTAAATGCAAAGGGTAATGTACATGGTGGCGAGATGGTAATGGTAATGCAAACGGTCATGGAAACGCAAGTGGAAAAAGTAAGTAATAGTAACAAAAGCACACACCCTTTTTCCCCAAAAGCTCCATAAAGAAAACAGTGAATACAAAGAATGTATGCATAATAATGGGCCTCAGAGCAGAAAATGAGCACTAGTGGGGGCTAAGCATTTTTCTGACAAAAAGTCCGTGTCAGGCGTTTCTGAGATATAGGCCCACAAAAGCGCGGATGCTGTAATGTTATCTATGGGAAAAAGTGGCAATTTCGAGTACTGTAACTTTACATCCCTGTAATATTTTGTCACAAACCACCAAAAGGCACATCTGTGGGATGTTGGCTTTCTTCCATGAAAATTTCAGCCAAAAGACCAAACCGTTCTTTTGCAGCACAGTGGCAAAAGTTCCTGCTATTTTGGCCATTGTGTCACAAAGTAGTGTTGCAAATCACAGCATTTTCAAAAATGAATCATTAAAGTGTTGAATGTTGACATTACTTTGTGACACTACTCTTTTCAAAAATTTCAAAACATATTTCTGGGGTGTTTAACCCCCAAAAAAAGACATGGCTAGCATCCTCAGGGTCCGACTAGGTGAACACAAAAGAAATTGTGTTCCTAGAGGTCCCAAATTTAAAAGCCAAGCATTTCTGTGATCAGTAACTGAAAACAAAATGGTGGATTTACTACACTACTGGGGTCATTTGCGACACTAAAATCTGCATTTATGACACTGTCAAACTTTTGTTAACTTTTCTCATTGACTATAATGGAAGTTTGTTTTTGAATAGCTTTTGAACCATTTAATATTTTTCTCAAAATCTTCAAAACACACACTGGGGACCCCTGCCGATGCTCCTGAAATCTTTGGACCAGTCACGCAAACTGTGCGACCTGTAGGCACAAGCAAAGAATGTGCATAAAAGCATAAATGCGCACAGAATGTCACTTTATAACTCCGCAACCGTGATATCTGACCATTATGAAACTTGGCAGATCCAGAGATCTATGGTGCCATTCAGTGCCTGCCAAATTCCAGGCAAGTCTGTCATATGGTGGCAAAGTTCTTAAGCTGCAAAATGTCACACTTTAACCTTAATTGGGGTACTCAACCCCACTACGTGCCACTATAATTAATATATATATATATAGATATATATATATGATATATATATATATATATATATATCTATATATATATATATATATGTACATGTATGGAGTAACTTGAAAGACCTCACAGGGAAGGATCCGAAGGCACCACCCACTATGCTCAACATCGATGGAACACCAACACTAGACCTTGATACTATCATAGAGACCACATGATGCAGCATGCCGGATAGCAGCTCCATCTCACCACTCTAGTCACCGCTTCATTAAAAATCAGCTTTTATGAAATATATGATTTAAATAACTTCAACTCTATCCTGACTAGAAGACCTCACTGCTCACCCTTCATTGATGTAGCCTAGGGCCACCAGGGATGCTGAAATGAAGAAGATGCCTCCACGACACATTCCCCCATCACGTCAGAGAAGGTCAAAACCTGGGCCTCCAGCAAAACAGAAGGGCCATCGATAGCACATTCCTCCACAGACCAGGAGTCACTCACCCTGACCAGATTTCTGGAAGAATTCAACCCATTTTGGGAGGAGCTTGAACCATCACCACAGAAATAAAATCTCTTACCCATACAATGGATAATATCTCAAGACGTACCTCTGATAGTGAAGCTCAGATCTGCTCTCTCAAAAGCAAACCAATAAAATGGATCCGGAATTGGTTGCAACAAGACAGAGGATAGTCCAACTAGAACTCAAAGTAGAAGACCTAGAGGCCACAGCCGTAGAAACAATGCAGTCCTCATAGGTCTGCTGGAGAAAGAAGAGGGTTTGGACACTGTTCTCTTTATTCAAAAGCTGGTTGAAAAATTGCAGGCCCCTCTCCATATGGGCCAAAATATGTCATTGAAAAGGCACACAGGGCTCTTTGTCTGATTCCCCAGTGGGGAGCTGCACCCCACCCTGTAATTGTCCAATTCCTTAACTTCTTGGCGCCAGTATTTCTCCTCAAGGTGCAAGATTACAAGAAGTAAAATGGGAAGGTATCAAAATTAGGATTGCCTAAGATCTACCAGCTACTGTATGGCAAGGAAGGATGGCCTTTCATCCTGTAGTATCAAAAATTATTGCAGCGGTATCAAATTTAAAATGAACTACCCTCGTGACTCTGGGTGCAGGTAGCCAGCAACTAGGTCATCTATGAGGAGCCTGAAGCAGCACTCAAAGGTCTGAGAACAACCGTCCTTCCTGTTCTTTTCCGTAATCCTTGATCTGATAAACTGGGAGATTTGTACATGCATCTATCTCCTCAGACATACAGGGACCATGTTGTTTTCTGTCTATCAATCAGAAGCAATATTTGACTGGCAGTTCTCTCCATCTTATGGCCGTTATTCATTTTTGCTGGCAGACCCTGGTTTAAAGAAATTATGTCTCTAAGCTTATTGCACGTCCTGACTGAGGGTAACAGGAAATTTACTTACTGGAGAGCAACAATACCTTTCCCAGATATACACTGCTGGAAGTTATTCCTCCCTCCCCCCCTTCTTTCTTTCTTTTGCCAGCGATCAGGGACATAATCCTCTGATCAGTCTTTCCTGTAAGAATGCGATCGTGCTGCAACTAAATCATAAGGTTGCATAGCTGCAGTGCATGACTCAAAACAGCAGAGGAGTGCAATGCTCCTGTTTTAGATTATGGATGTGATTTTACACACACGATCCTATGACTGGTAGGAAACTCCTTTGGCTTTATCTAGGAAAGACTATACCTTTCACATTTTGAACAGTTCACATTGTTATCATACCACGTTGGTTGTGTTAGATGTTATTTTCCATGTAGAAGACCTGATGTTAAAATTTTGGATGATAGCAGGGCTGTTTAGAGCATTAAGAAAACAATCTTTATGGTGTTTACTGCAATTGTGATTGTTTCCCAGGAGACATTCTGGGTGTTATTACATACTGATGGTCATTCCACTTTATTCCTAGAGGCCATTATTAAGCTAAGACCTCCCCTTTTGCATTTTTGGTTTTAGCAGGATAATTTTTAATTCATGGAGAGTCTTGTTTATTACTTAGTAGTTTCACTGTTATTGTTCATAAAGTAGTACACAAATGGGAGCTGTGATACTGATTTAAGGGAAAAAGAGTTAGGAAGGTTTCCTGCAGTATTATCAGTAACTAACGATTAAAGTTACATTTTGTTATTTCACATTTAGAGTTGTGTAATTTAGATTAGGTGGCTGGAGGGAGGAAGCAGTAGAGTGGCATACTGCAGAGCGCAGTTCAAGTCAGTAGGGAGGAAGGAGGTTGGGGAATATGGGGCTGGGGTGTTCTGTACATCTTAAAACTTGTCAAGGTTTAGTGAGTTATACTGAGAGGATAGATGGGTTAAGGGGAAGGGGAGGTTGCATGGACCAAATCTTTCATCTTAGTCAGGGCAGATATTTTTTCCTTTCATCCAGTGGACTACAATTCCAAATGGAGCAGACTTATGGCTAGAGACTTAATGTTTGCTACATGGAACATCAAGGAAGCAAGGCTTGTTAACTGTCCCAGGATTCAAGGTATTACTATACAAAACTCCATAAATAAGGTATCAACCTATGCAGACGATCTTTTACTTCAACTATCTCATCCAACTTTATCCATCCCTCTCCCTATGCTGGAAATTATCTCAGAATATAGCACCCTTTCCAATTATAAGTTAAGTATTGAAAAATAGTTGTATTTCCTCTCGATCATAAACTGCTGAAACAGGAAATCATGGCCTTGGGAATGTCATAGGAAAAGATTCTCTGCCATATCTGGGAATTGATCTTTCAAGAAGCACAACTCTCTTATGGAAAAACCTGAACTCCCTACTGCTCACTCTTAATCAAGATTTAAAAAGATGGTCCTTTTCCCACTATCTTTATGGGGTAAAATTAATCTGATAAAGATGAATGTTTTTCTCGTTTTCTCTCCCCTCAACCTCTTAAACTTATGGTTCCGTCTTTCATGGTTCAAGAAAGTGCGTAGCCTTATTATCAACTTTATTTGGGCCAGTAAAATACCGTCTGGCCTTTTATAAATTAGCAGCTCCCAAAGTTAGAGGGCCTCCGCCTCCACATATCAGTCTTTATTACTGGGCTAGCCATGCCAGTAAATATTGCAGATGGCTTGTTCCAGAGGACCCTCAAAATCCGTCCCCATACACACCTCCCTGGCTGAAGATAGAACTGACCCAGATTATAAGTCACTGCCTCTCTCCATCTACACTTTTATATATCAAGTTTAAAGGTCTCCCTGTACAAATCCGTACTAGTCTGATTGACACTTCTATCAGGGTGCATTCCCAACTTTGTGCTTTCTTGTGATATAATCACTTTTGAGATTTGACACAACCATTAATAGGTAACTCGAATTTTAAAATTGCCTGTAAAATTCTCTCTTATCTCTAGCTCCCATGTGGTTAAAGGACTGTTCATTCTCCCATTTTATAAATGCACTTAGAAGGGTCTTGGTTATCTTCACCTGAAATTATTACCAAATTAGACATCCCAACCTCCAATGTTTTAAATTTTTCAGCTCCGTCACCTTTTGGTAAAAATCTTGGTGGAAGTACCACCAAAGATTAAAGGACCTGCATTTCAAGCTGAGATGGTTCTTTTTGGCTGGTCTCCCACATGCCGTATCTACGTTGTTTAATGCCTTGTATGATTGGCTCTATCCGAACATTTTGGTCCATCTCTTTATTGGTCCTTCTTCTTCCCAGAGACAAAAATAAACTAGCCCATCCTGTGGCAAGGTTGCCATAAGTTTATTACTCAGGATAGACTTCACCTCATGCAGTTTCATGTCTTGCATAACTTATATTATACACTACAAAAGTTGGCCAGATAAGGCATTGCCCCTCCTCCACTTGTACAAGATGTACACAGGATGTAGGCAATTTGTTGCATATTTTCTGGACCTGCCCAAGATGGCCTTATGGGAGCTTATTAAACACAGAGTTGACCACCTCCTTGGCATTAAGAGTTTGTTCACAGCAAAATATACCTATTGGGGGACTTCTCTGAGATCCTGGTCCTCACCCATTGCTTCCATATGGCCTTAATTTCCATGTCGGTCAAAGTTAGTATTGAGACATTGGAAACATGCAGAAGATACTTCCTATACCGAATGGCTGAGGGAACTATTAGCCAACCTCAGAACTGAAATAGCAATTGCCAGCCTGCGTAACAACACTGCTAGATTCACTAGAATCTGGGGCCCCTTACAAGCTCTGTACTCCTTACAACCTGCCTAATATCAAGGTTTGGCATGAAATATCTGTAACTATTTATATACCTATACTGTGCACAATGGGGGAGGGGAGGAGAGAAGGGAAGGAGAGTGGGAGGGAGAGGATGGATCTCAGATTCTGTCATGTACTACTTTTGTATTGTACAATATTTTACCGATTTGTCCTCTATATGAGAACGTTAATAAACTTTGAATTGGAAAAAAAGACCTTGGTACTATCTCCAATACCTTCAATAATAAGTTTTCTAACCTGGGCAGTGTCCTTCCACCTGATTTCTTCAATGCCCCTACCACCAGTACCCTCACGATGCTGCTTCCCATGCACACAGCCCTGCAGTTCTACTAAAGAGATCCCAATGCACTTAACCAGAACCTATATTCAAGGGCTATCTGCAACACTGATTTCAGCAGTGACTCACTCGACCTGAAGCCGATTGCCCTAGTCTTTGAAGAAATCCTTGAAGCCCTGACTAAGATCTTCAACCTTTCTCTAAGGCTGCATCAATTCCCATCACTTTGGAAACAGGTGACTATGACACCTGTACACAAAAACAGAGATAGGTCACTCACGCCAACTACAGGCCCATCGCCATCCTCCCTCTTATCTAAAGCACTGGAACAAATAGTATTGGACCAGCTAGTCAAGTACCTTGACACATATGAAATCCAAATCCATATGATGTCCAGAACAGCATGGCCTCAGAAAGGGCATAGCACCACCACTGCACTGTTGGAATTTACAGGATTCATCCACGCCACTCTTGACCAAAGAAACTGTGTGGGGCAGTATTCATTGACCTAACGAAGGCCTTTGATATCATCAATCACCCACTCCTACTAAGGTAACTGTCAACTATCAGGCTGTTCAATGATGCACTGCTCTGATTGGCAAGCTACCTTGGGGAAGTGTCCAACATGTTAGGATTGCCGGTGTCACCTCTGATGAAAAGCCAGTCCTCTCAGGAGTTCCTCAGGGGTCTATCCTGGGACCACTATGCTTTCTCTCTTCCTGAACAGCCTCCCTAGCACCTGCCACCAGAAAATACTGCTTTATGCAGATGAAGCAGTCCTGTAAACTAGTCAACATGACTCTAAGCTCCTTGAGAGTTAACTGCAGCGTGACTTCAAGCGTGTAGAAGAATGGTTCAGCTCACACAAACTGGTCCTGAACTATAGCAAAACTAAGGACTAAGGTCATGTCATTCTGCAATGCATGGAGCAAGCATAAATCTCTGTCCCTAACCATCAAAACCACTCAGAGATTTCACTTGAATATGTTTCTGAGTTCAAATATCTTGGCATCCTCTGGACAGTTCCTCTCCTACGCTGGTACATTGACAATGTAGCAAAGGCTGCCAACGTATGGATCGGCCTGCTCCACAAACACAAACACCGCATGACTGCTGATGCCCTTAGACTGGCTATCTACAGCTCTGTCACCTCCATCACTGACTACGGACTAGCCATGTATGGCTCTGCTTCCCCTACTGCCATCCGCAGGATATCGGTGATGCTCAACAAAGCATGCAGGCTTCTAATGGGTGCTGCCCATCTAACACACACCTGTGACCTGTATGCTCAGGCTGGGTGGCTTCCACTCCTCAGTAGAATACAATATCAGACCTGCCTGTTAACCAAAAGGTTCTCCTCGAGCTCATGCCACCAGGTGTTGAAAAGCTCCTTACTGCCCACTGTAGTACCCAGCATACCTGTAGTGCTCAACATCAAACTACAGGTCCCCAGGTGCTGGACCACAATGGGTCAAAAGTCGTTAACCCACAGGGCTCTCAGTGGTACAATACTCTTAACAAAGAAACACTTACTACTGCTACATTGGCCTCTTTAAAAGGAAACTCCAACAATACCTCACCTCAACCACTCAATGTGATTGCTTCTCCTAAGGGGACTGCCTCTCCATTCACTCCAGTTGAAGCTGACCTGTAACCTCCCTTTTGCAATCTACCATATATACTTGCGTATAAGGCAAATTTTTGCCCAAAATGAAGCCCTATATCGTATCCCTCAGCTTATATGTGAGTCATTCGGTAGAAGTGGTTGAAGCGGTTCTTCAATTTCGTGACCTGGCTCACTAAACATATAAAAGTGTTCTCCATCATGTTCAAGCACTAGCAAGATGAGCAGAAAGTGAAAGCGTTGTGCTTACGATACTGCATTTAAATTGTGGGTTATTGAGCGTGCTGATGCCACCAACAACTGTGTTGCAGCGTGGCACTTTGGCATCAATGAGAAGCAGGTCAGAGAATGAAAGAAACAGAGGGAGTTATTAAATGAATTTCCCAAGTCAAAAAAGCCTGCTGCAGTGAGCGTCCTGTATTCCCAACAACTTGAGGTTGATCTGAATGACTGGGTATTGGGATGCAGACAGGCGGGTTCATTGTCACTTACATGTGATCCATATGCAGGCTCTAAAGTGGCAAAGCAGGAAAATGCCAATGTCCAGGTATGGACACTTTCCTTGCTTCTGCTGGGCGGTGCTCTCACTTTATGGAGAGGAACAACTTGGCACTCTGCCAGAGAACCAAGATTGCCCAGAAACTGCCCTCTGACCTAGAATCTAAGGTTGCAAGCTTTCAGCAGTTCACCATAAAATGTGAAAGCAGCACTGTTATGAACTGCTTCACAGATGGGAAATATGGACGAGATCCCAATAACTTTCGATCTCCCATGCATCCATACAGTGAATCCTCTGGCAGCAAGACTGTGCTTATTAAAATGACAGGACATGAGAAAACCCACTTCACTGTTATTCTGTCGTGCTTGGCAGATGGGACGAAAACTTAAGCCCATAATTGTGTTCAAAAGGAAAACACTCCCTAAATCTGTTGTTTTCCCAACGCTGTGTTTATTCACCCAGCCTAAGGGCTGTATGGATGAAAAATTGGTCAGTGTATGGCTGCAGAGGTGTGGGGCAATAGACCGGATGATCTACACATAAGCGGTCACTCCTTTGTGGGATATGTTTTGTGCACACCTGACGGACTCAGTAAAAACAAAATGCCAAAAAGCAGAGAACTGATTTGTGCATCATTCCAGGGGGCTAACATCATTGCTTCAGCTGCTGGACATATGTCTGAATAAGCCATTCAAAGATAGGCTCTGCAGTCTTTGGTGTGACTGGATGTAGCCTGGCGCAGGTGCACCCAACAAGGAGGAAATCTAAAGTGATCTGACCTTGCACTTGTGTGCAAGTGGGTCAAGCAAGCGAGACACAATCCCAGCAGAGGTAGTTGCTAAATCGCCTAAGTGTGGCATTAGCAATAGTATGGATGGGACACAGGACGATGCTCTGTTGAAGACAGTGAAGAACTAGAGCAAGAGGTTGAAGAGGATGACTGCCTGTATTCAGATGTTCTGACAGATGAGTTCATGGCAGAGAATGAGGCAGTGATGGGTTTTCAGATGTGGAGGAGGAGGATAGCGAGGAACAGTAAGACAATAGACAAAATAGACAAAAACCTGGAATCTAAGTACATAATGATATCATAATGATTTAGTGGTGATCACTGTGGTGATTGGATATGAAATTCAGTGTTTGTACACATTTTGGTTTACAAAGATTTATGCATCGGCTATATGTGAGTCAGCGTTTGTGAAAACCAGCTGATGAAATCTGAGTCTGCTTATACCTGAGGGCAGCTTATCAGAGTATATATGGTACTCTTTTGGCACCTGCTTTCCGTATATTCACCCTTCCCCTTCTACCCTCTACCCCTACCTCACCCACCCTTCTCATCTTTAAAGCACTTCATGGACATCGGTCCTTCTACTCCTACCTATCTTGCACTTTTACTACCCACTCCTTCCCTCTGACAATGAGCCTTCAGCCTGCCTACTCCTTCCTGACCCCCACCTACCCTACCTCACTGTCATATAATGTATAATGTTTACCCTGAAATCTGTCTTAATCTGGTTTATGATGTCTCTCTCTCTCTCTCTCTCTTCATGAATGTCTGTAAAATTTAAAGCATCAGCCTTCTCTGTGTTTCAAGACTGTGAATCATTGTTGACCTTTGTATGTATGTTTTACCCACCATCTTATGATGTGGCACCTTTGTAAATGAGCAGTTCTTGCTCAAAGGTATTTGTAATCCTAGAGTTTAATAAAAAAAAACTATATATATATATATATATATTTGTGTAATACACATATATTTATATGTATAGTATGACAAGATCCTTACTATACTTATGTATATGTATAGTAAGGATCTTGGCCATGCGTCACATATATAACTACTGCACAAATTTACTGAAGTTTGGTTTGAATCCCATATGTGATAAGACAGCTTGAAGGTGTCCCCACTATACAGAATCAAATGCTTTTCATAGTCAATTACAACTATGGCTGCTGGAGTGGGGCAAGAGTTGGCTGTCTTCATGAGAGATCTGAGATGGTCTGAATAGATCTGACCTTTAATATATCTGACTAGGGATGGGGATTTTGGAATGAGAGTTGGTTCATTAACCTACGAGCAAGGGTCTTTACAAAAATGCTGGGTCCTGATTCACAAAATCCCTAGAATGTATAAGGAGCCTGTGTCAAACAATAAAGACACAAGTAGAACCTCGTACAAAAAATGCTGGGGCAATTCAGAAAGGCAGCCTGCATTAAGCGTGAGACTGCATGAGCCACAGGGGCTTGTGCTAGCCATGCCCAAAAATGGGCTTGACATGGCACTAAGGGCTTGTGGCCCAGGCAGGCTGCCATATCCCCTTTCAGTATTCAAAAACCCTCCCAGAAGGCTACATTCTAGTACCTTACGCCAGCCAGGGCTGGTCAAGGGTAATTAGAATGGCCTCTGGGAGAGTTTTATCACTTGCAGCAATGTGCCATGCCCTCCCAGCCTGAACCTTGTAAACAATAGACCAAACATCCCTGGTGGTCTAGTGGTCCCCCAGTCATCCTCGAGGCCCACTATTTAAAGTAAATAATAAACCTGGTGGTCTAGTGGTCCCTGATCATCCCGATCCCGATATGTAATGTAAACAATAAACCTAGTGGTCTAGTGTTCCCCTATTCATCCTCAATCCTTGTACTTACAGTAAATAACAAACCTGATTGTATAGTGGTCCTACAATCATCCACAATCCCTAATATTTAATGTAATAATAAACCTGGTGGTCTAGTGGTCCCCGATCATCCCCAATCCCCAATATGTAATACAACTAATAATCTTGGTGGTCTAGTGGTCCTACAATCATCCCACAATCCCGATATTTAAAGTAAATAATAAACTTTGTGGTCTAGTAGTCCCTCAGTCATCCCTGATCCCCAATATTTAATGTAAATAATAAATCTGGTGATCTAGTGGTCCCCCAATTATCCTCAATCACGATATTTAAAATAAATAATAAACCTGGTGGTCTAGTGGTCCTCTGATAATCCCCAATCCCTGATATTTAATATAATAATAAACCTGGTGGTGTAGTGGTCTCCTGACCATTCCCAATCCCTGATGTGTAATATAAATAATAAACATGGTGGTCTAGGTTCCTATGATCATCCCTGATCCCTGATATTTAAAGTAAATAATAAACCTGGTGGTCTAGTGGTCCCCATTGTCCCTGATCCCCAATATGAAATGTACACAATATACCTGGTGATCTGGTGGCCCCCCTATCCCCCACCCTGGTAGAGCAATGTCCCACCTCCCACTCCCCCAACCGAAACAGAGCCGTGACCAGCACAGCCCTCCTCATACCATTGCATCCGTCAGCATGGAGTTGTCAATGAGGCGCATCCTGTATAGTACACGCCTCCTATTGACAGCTCAGTGGATGGCCAGATGTGGTGTGTGAGGAGGGCTGTGCCAGTCACCAGCTGTGTTTGGGGTTGGGGATGGGGTGGTGGGACACTGCATGCTGGGGTGGGGGCCACTAAAGTACCAGGTATATTGTGTACATTACATATTGGGGATTGGGGATGATGGGGGGACCACTAGACCACCAAGTTTATTATGTACATTAAATATCAGGATCAGGCATGATCGGGGACCACTAGATCACCAGGTTTATTATTCACTTTAAATATTGGGGATCAGGGATGATCGGAGAACCACTAGAATACCAGGTTTATTATTTACGTTAAATATCGGGATCAGGGATGATCGAGGGACCACTAGACCACAAGGTTTGTTATTTACTTTTAAATATCAGGGATCAGGGATGATCGGGGACCACAGGCCAGTAGGTTTATTATTTACTTTAAATATCGGGGATCAGGGATGATCATGGGACTACTAGACCACCGAGTTTATTATTTATTTATATATCGGTGATCAGGGATAATCAGAGGAACCACTAGATCACCAGGTTTGTTATTTACTTTAAATTGGTGATCAGGATGATCAGGGGACCACTAGACACCAGGTTTACTTGCTATTTACTGTAAATATTGTGGATCAAGGATGATCAGGGGTACACTAGGCCACCAAGGATTTTTAACTTACTACACTCACTGGGATTGGGGCTGGAGGGTGATAGCCACCAGGGACTGCTGTCCATGGGTCCATGGGTCCATGGTGCTATTGCTGCATGGCTACCCTGTGGCTTGTGGCACATCTTCAGTATGCACCGTCTGTTTGATGCAGCGCCAGGGTTGGTGCATGCCATGGGATTCTTGCCTCTAGGACCCTACCCAATAGTGAATCAGGTGCAGGGTCCCTAGTGCACTCTATAGTTGGCTTAAGCTGCCTCTGGCACAGCTTGCACTGACCTTGTGAATCAGGCCTTGGTGCCTACATTTATAAGGGATATAGGTCTGTGACTGGATGGAAGGAAGGGTACTTTACCTTTTTGGTAAGCCTATAATTATAGCCTCTCACATTGTGGGAGGCAGGGAAAAGGATTTATTTATTTATTTATTTGAAAATCGGTGACCGAAATGCACACTGAGCTGAAGCTTATTTCCAGGTGTGACCTGGGGAAAGGGAAAAGTGGTTGCATAGTACAGGCATATACAGCAAAGAGTGCACCATTAATATAAGAGTACAAAGTAAAGTCCATACAGAGTGTAAAATGCCAAAGGTAAAAGTGCGGTAACAAACATATAATCATCGAGGTGGTACAATGAGCGACATGAAGGTACAATGGTATACCAGGAGATAGTGGTGTTTAACATGGCAGCAATGGCAGCTTTAAAGACAAACCCAGGCAGGACAAAACTGGTAGTAGAAAGCAATGACAGTGGTGCAACAGAAATCACAAGTGGTGGGACCCTCTTGTTATGTTTAATGTTGCAAAAAATAAAAGCAAGATGATGGAATCAGGTCAGACTAAACAAAGTAGACAGGGTGAAAGGGGAGTTTGGGTCAGGGGGCTTGGCTAGAGTAAGATGGGGCAAGAGGAGTTCCAGCTGGCATATAAAGGAAAAGAGGTGAGGGATACAGGCAAAGAGCTGAAGGGAGATTGAGCCAGAGGGGGAGGCCATGGGTGAACATGGATTTCCCAGCAGTGGAGTGCAGTGAGGAAGGAAAAGCTGCATGAGTCTCTGAAGCAAAGAGAGGAGGCACAGAGAATAGGAGAGAGGTGGAGGGAGAGGTAAGGAAGGAACTTGAACCAGTATTTTGAGATGGGGAACTATGAGTTAAGCCACATTATGGGAGAGTAGGAAAAATTAGGGGGAAGGGAGCAGTGATGAGTACAAAAGGGGCATTAGTAGCAAAATGGAAGAAAGCACTGCAGGGAAGATAAGAGGGCGCCACAGGCCACATCCACATAGTCAAATATAGGGAGCACAATTTTGATGACCAACTCCTCATGGAACTGGGGAGAGGCAGTGCTTGTGTGATACAGTGCACCAAGTAAAGAATGGAGTTTGGCGTGGATGGCATTCACATGGGCAGAGAAGTCCAGACTGATGTCTAGCCACACACAAGGTATTTGAAGGCAGAAACTGCTTGGGGAGTCATCAGGGAGATGAAAACAGGGGTGAGGAGAGCCTGGCCAGTTTCTAGCTGGTTCATAAGGTCATGGACACTGTTTTTAGTGTTGACCTGGAGTTGGTTTGTTGGTTTTGAACGGCATAGGACATTATGGAAAGCACTCTGTACTGAATTGTCCAAGGCTGAAGCCAATGGGCTATAAGCATAGATGACTCTGTCATCCGTGTACATATTGAGATGCAAGTTGCCACAGATAGATGGAAGGTCATTTAAAAGATTGAAAATAGAATGGGTCCTAGAATGGAGCCTTGTGACCCCATTCTGAATGGGAGGGTGGAGCAGTACCCTGCCAAACTGAATTGACTGTAGACAGCCAGATAGAGCTAGGAACAGATACAGTCAACAGTGAAAACTTAGAAGCCAGGTGAGCTCAGCTTATCCAGGAGGAGGGGTGGGCCACTGAGTCAATGACCTTGGCCAAGTTAATGAATATGGCAGCTGTAATATACCTTGATCCATCCCAATGAGGATGGAGTTAGTAGCCTCCAGCAGGGAGGAGACAGTGTATTGGCATTTGCAAAAGCCAGACTAGAAGAGACAGAGAGGAAATTGAGGAGTAGGAGGAAGTCAGCAAGCCTGGAGTAAACTAGATTTCCTGCAGTTTGGTGACAGTGCGGAGAAAGAACATGAGGCAGAAGCTGTCAGGGTAGAGGAGTCACTTCCTTTGTGGAGAAGGAGTTCCTTTGCAAACTTCCCAGACTGGGGACAGCATAGAGGGAGAAAAAGTGGGTGAGAAGGTGGGGTGGGGGGTGGACAACAGCAGGAGTAGAGGGATGAAGCAATTTAGAGTCTAGTCCATCGGGGTTGGATTTGGATGTGTTGATAGAGGAAAGAGGGTGCAAGGTCCCTAGAGGAGTTACAGGGAGAAATGAAACCCATGGGATGGGTGGTGCAGAGGGAGAAGGGTTGAGAGTGGGATGCAGATCTGGCAGGAGGAGGGAGGGAATGGGGATGGGCACAGGTAGTGAAAACATTGCTAAAGTGAGCAGCAACAGAGAGGGACCGAAGACAGGTGAACCATTAACCAATTGGGGGCTGAGTAGAGTGGGTACAACAGAAAGTGCATAACTTTCCGGAATTTATCAGGAGAGTTGGGATTGTTATGGAGGTTGGCTTTAAAATAGTTTGGCTTTGCAGCATGGACAGCCTTCATGCAGGAGTTTCTGAGCTTCTTGTAAGAAAGAAGATCAGGAGGTGATTGGACAGTTTGAAATGGGCCCATGTTTTGTCACAGTACTTGTACTGATCTATGAGATCTGACATGATCCAGGGTGGTGGGATCCTATGACCCTGTATTTTCTGCGGGGGGTGTGCTTGTCCCAAACAGGTATGAATTTAGAATGGAACATGAGAGGGCCACATCCAGTCAGGGGAAGAGAGATGGGGACCAGTCAGTGGCAACAAGGTCACTGAGGATGGAGTCAATGATAAGTGACCAGAAAGACTTGGACCAAATATATTTGGGTGAGGCAGGAGGAAGTAAAACTTTCTTGATGCAGAAAATCATACAATGGTCATTGACTGTGTCTAGTAAGATACCAGCTATGGCTGTATGGTGAGGTGAGAGGAAAGAACCCAATATATGAGGGTGTGGTTTGTGGAATGAGGACTGAGGACTGAGGTGCATAGGTTCTGTGATAAACTGGGTGAGGCTAAGTGACTCAGTCTGGTGGGAAGTCAGCATGGAGGCTGGAGATAGCCAATTGATATTGAAGTCCTCTAGGAGAATGAGTGGGAGGCTAGGAAGGAGAGAGAATCAATCAGTGAAGGGGTGAGATTTTGGGGGAGGTGTAAAAGACACCAATGAGATAGGTAAGGAGGAGGAGAAAAGAGTATGGTGAGAAAAACACATGATAGGATGGTACAGATATACTGAGAGTGATGGAGCAGCTAAGACTCTGGCAGACATAGAGGGACATCGCCCCCATTTGCCACTATCTTGCCTAAAGAGGTTACAGTTGGGAAGTGCCAGGCACGAGTCAGGTGTTCTGGGTGACTACAGGATCTGGACTTGAAGAAGAGGTCAGGTGAGTGCTGGGAGACTCAAACATTTAGTAAGTCAGTCAGGAGTAGGCTCCAAGCATTTAGATGGAAGATTCTAAGACTTTTAGGAGGAAAGGAGGGTGTAAACCATGGTGGGGTGGTGTAAGGTTAGGTTTGATGTTACCATCTAGCTGGAGAAGCCTTATAAGGAGCAGAAGGATGAGGGGCACTTGTGTCCCCAGGGATGGAGATAAGAGAAGGGTGGGGTGGAGAAAGGGAGGAATGAATGATTTGGTGGAGGAACTGAAAGTATAGAGAGGGAAGGAGAAAAGACCATAGAGAGTAGAGGAGGGAGGAGGGTGAAGGGTAGTTAGACATGGAGAGGACAATGGAGAAAGTGAATAGGGACAATAGCAGGTGAGGGAGAAGGAGAAGGCAGAAGAACAGGGCCAGGAACATGACTGTCAAGAGCAGAGGGTAAAATAAAACTGCAAAAACTCAAGTTATAGGCAATGCAATCACTTGAATAAAATGGCTACATCAAACTGGAAAAGACTAGCTAGCTAAGGATATGATGCACAACTAGAGCAGGCCTAAGACTCACTAAACTTAAACCGAAACACAATTTTGAAAATAGGGCTTATCCAGATGGTTTGCTAGGAATCAAGAAATATTTAGTCTCTGCAAAGCCAGTGGTGTAAAACGATGTAGGCTTATGATCACAGTAAAGGGACACAGTGAGGAAGCAGTCCACACAGTTGAAAATGCAAGTAGAGAAAGCAGCCTATGCAATAGTGCACTCAGAGAGGAACAGCAGCAACTGTGCTGAATCAGGTAGATAGGTACAAACACAAAAGCAGTAACAGTCAAGTGTGAGGCATGAGGGAGGCCCAAAGTGTCTCAGGGTATGGGCAGTGTGTCTGGCCACAGGTTGCTTATTTGACTGATTCCCTGAGTTGCCCTTTGTGCTGTGGCCATTAACGGTCCTGACCATGGTGTGGCAGACCACTAGGAAGGAGGGTTATTTAAAGAGTGAGAAAGTCCTGCCTCCCTGCTCTGCTGATTGGCTGCTTGTGGCTGTGCAGAGGGAGCAGTGGTTCTGCTTGGCATCTTCTGGCTGTGCAGTGGTCATGGTGGCTAAGGACAACCTTATTGATATGGCTCATCCTCATGATGCCCCAGGCAAATGCCAGGCGGCAATTGCAGGACAGCTCTGGTGATGAAATACAGCTCCAAGTTCATTGTGGCAGCCCAGATTTGAAGAGCTGGCACAGACAAAATCCCACTTCCCGTTCTTCTGATTGACAGCCTGTTACCATGGACTGGGAAGTGCAGATTCAGCTTGGTGTCTTTTGGCTGTGTGGTGGCCATTGTGGGGGAGAGGGCAGGCTTTGTCAACTGTCTCATCCTTGCGACTTTCCAGACAGGTCCCAGACAGTGATTGCAGGAGGGGTCTAGTGGTAAAATACAGCTCCAGGTTCAGTATGGTGGTCCATATTGAAAAAACAGCCACAGACAAAGTCCAACCTCCTGCTATGCTGACTGGTCACTTGTGGCCATGGGGGTGATGACAGATTCTGCTTGGCATCTTCTGGCTTACAGCAGATGCAAGGAGGACAAGTTGAGTGAGCTGCTCATCCTTGTGACTCTCAAGGAAGGTGCCAGACATTGATTGCAGGAAGGCTCGGTGGTGAAATATAGTATAGGAAGTTGTGAAAGCTTTTGGAAAGGAGGATAGATAATGTCAGAGCGTTGTAAGAGATCAGAAGTGAAACCATTCCTCTGAAGATATGTGAGGGTTATACAGGCCAGAGCCAATTCTACCTCTTAAGTTGTAAGAGGGGCCTAAGGAGTATAATTGGGTTTCATTCAGTTTCAGAAGAGGTAGTGGAAAGAGAAGCATCTGAAAAGCCTGTTGAATTAGGGGACCTTGGGATGCATGCAGGGATTGGCTGAACTGTCTCATAATGACATTTAGTTGCTTTTGGGGCCTTGTAGTACCAACTGCATCCTTTAAGGGTGCAATATACCACTCAGCTTATAGTCATCTAAACCAGTAGGACAGAAGCTTACTAGCTTGCTCCTCAGTGTCTCAGCATTTGTGTGGAGTGCTGTCTATGTGCAATGTAGCTCAGCTTTCTGAGTCAGCAGGTAGTTAAGCTGAATGTGTACACAAATCAGTGATCTCCCAGGGAAGAGTTCTGTCCACTAGTCTAGGCGGTTTAGATCTGTAGGGTCCTCCTTTTCTTTCAGAGCTACTTTTGAGAGTTCTCATCTTTGCTTCATGCTCCCTCTAAGACCTCCCATAGGATGAGTGTGGAGACCTCCCCAGTGCTGTTTTGCTCAAAGTACACTGTGACTTCTCTTATTATCTACTGTAACAAGTCCCCAGTCCTTCAGAAGGGTAGCTTCAATCTCAAGAAGTAGACCTGGGAGGCCTTGACCTCAGTGAAAAGAAAGGGATACTGGGGCACAGTCTGAGATGTGCAATGAGGCAATGGTAGAAGACAGAGTAATGTGTTTGAGTAGGCCTAGGGATATCAGCCAAATATCTAGCATACTGGTCATGTTGTGAGACTAGAAAAGTAGGAGACATGTTTTACTAAGGGGTTTAACAAGCTCCAAACATCAGGAAGCATAGATTCAGCCATCAAGTTTTTAAGGGTTCCTATTTCCTAGGGTGTGGGTCTAGAAATACATTAGATCTATTTAAGCAAGCCTCTAAAAGCCAAATTGGGGTCCCCACATAAAAGTATAGAGGTGGGCATCTCTAAGGCATGACAGACCTTGGCAGATGGCATGAAAAGGAGGTTACATCCAAGTTCAGGGCATACAGGTTGGTTAGAATGAGAGGACCCTCTGGCATGTTCATTTTGACTAATAGCCACCTGCCCTCAGTGTCTGCAAGCTGCTTTAATGATCTTATTTAATTATTGAGGATTCAGATAATACCTTTGAGTCAAAGACTCCTTTTCAAAGGTTCGCATCACTACAGGCATAACATGAGAGAACAGTACAGAGCAATACAGAAATGGAAACAAGCAAACAGGCATGATACAAGAGATACAATAATAGGCTAACATTTAGATACTAGTAGATTCATGGTATTAGTCTCAATGTACAGATATATATTTAAGCTCCTTAGGAGCTACTTCAGAAGTTTCAGATTGGGGTTAGCTGGCCAGAGGCCTTAGTCAAGGGAGAGGGGGGCAGGGGCTGGGTTCAGTGGCAATCACAGGGATTAGAGGACTGTAGAAGGTTCTTAAGATGAGGCTTTGTAGGGGCCAATTCTATTCATGTTCATGAGAGCGTAAGGTAGGTTATTTACTCAAGAAGGCTCGGTAGCTGAAGGACCTTTGGAATTGGGAAGTGCAGCATCAGGGAACCTCGACGAGTTGCTTGCTTGAACTATGGGTGTGTTGGTGTGACAGGGTCTGTTGTATTAGAGGTGAGACTTGGGGGGCAAGACCAAGTGTAATCTTTTTGCCATGAGGCAAGTATGAAACCTGATTCTGTTATCCAGGTTTAGCCAGTTTGTGGCATCATAAAGAGATCATGTGTGGGTTAGATGATCACAGCCCAGGATGAAGTGACAGGCTTTGTTGAGGGAGAGCTGGAGTCTAGATAAGGCCGAGGAGTTGGAAGCACTATAGATAAGCATGCCATAGTCTAGAGAGGGAGAGGACTGAGGAGGAGACCACTAGTCGAAGGGCATCAGGTGTAAGACAATGTCTAAACCCATAGAGGATGCCAAGCTGGATATTGAGGGCTGTAGATAGTTGATGAATGTGTTGGTGGAAGTTAAGGGCTGGGTCAAGGTGACGCCCAGGTATTTAAAGGAATCCACTTGTTCAAGTGAGGTCTGACTGGCGGTCAGGATTTGAGGGCAGTGGTCCTTCCTGGAATTACGTGGGTGTGAGAAGTACATAACTTTAGTCTTCTTATAGTTTAGAATAAGGCGCTGAGTGGAAAACCACTTTTCGGCATCACTGAAGGAGGATTGGAGGGAGAGGTGGAGCTGGGTGGGTCAGGATTGGAGGAGTACAGGGCAGCATCGCCTGCATAGGGTAGGATATTGCCCGAGCAAGACTGGGAGAGGGAGTTGAGGAAGTGATAGAATAATAATGGTCCAAGGATGGACCCTGTGGGACTCCAGAGCAGACTGCCAGCCTGCTGGATAAGGTGGTACCAGTTCTGACCTGCTGGAAATGACCTGTTAAGTAGTCAGTGAACCAGCAGAGGGCACCTTGTGAGAGACCAAGTTTGGGTAGTGTAGTTCATAGGAGGAAGTTGTTGACAGTGTCAAATGCCTTGGTGAGGTCGATGAAGACTGCACTAGATAGATGACCACTGTCAAGGGCGGTATGTAGGTGGGTGATGAACTCGAGAAGGGCAGTAGTCATACTATGTCCTTTGTGGAAGCCATGTTGCTGGTTGCAAAGTATATTGTGTTTGTTGAGATGGTCAGTGAGCTGATCAGAGACTATAGGCTCTAGTGCCTTAGATAGGGTGAAAGAATTGAGATAGGGCGATAGTTGTGGGGTTGGTACAGTCCCTGCTCTTAAATATAGGGTAATAGAGGCAGATTTACAGCACGTGGGGAATTTCCCAAGATATAAGGACCGGTTGATAATGTGGGTGAGGGGATTAGCACCTCATGAAGAGTGAGCTGGAGAAGTCTGAGGTCTAAGGAGTCACTACTGTATTTGGGGATGGCTTATGCCTTTCTTTGAGTTAAAGCTCTACAGACATGGGGAGATGCATTGTAGGTGAAATGGGGTGTGCTGAGGGGAAGAGGCATTGGAGATGGGGGAGGATCAAAGAAGTGGAAGGGAGGATGTGGCTGAGGTCGGTGAATACATGGTTAAATGTGGTGGCTATCTGAATGGGGTCCATGGTCAGGCCCCTTTCAACTAAGATTTGCATGGGGGCAGGGTTTGGGGCTTTGTCACTGATGTCCTAATATTGCTCCAGAATTTATGCCCTGAGCCCCAGGTAAAGGTTAGGTCAAATTTGTAGAACTCAACCTTTGCTTTGCACAGGGACCATGTGCATTGCTTTTGGGCTTCTCTGTACTTCTGCCTGTCCGTTGGGAGGCCAATCTCATTGGAGAGATGCCATAGGGAACTTTTGGTCCACATCAGGGTCAGTAGATGGTCAGAGATCCAAGGCGCTGGGTTGCCTTTGACCATCCTTTGGCAAGAGGGGTGAACATGTCACAGATAGCACTGAAGGAATTAATGAAGAGATCAAGGGCTCTGTCTGGGCCAAGGGTGTTTGTTATGAATGACCAGTCCAATGTACTGAGATGAGCTTTTAGGAGAGTAAGTTTACCAGGGTCAAGTTTATATTGTAGGACCATTTTCAGAGAGGTCTTAAGGGCCTTACAAGACCAGGAGCAGAGGACAGGGGAGTGTTCACTAATCACATCTAGGAGAATAGTAGTGCTAGTGATTTTGTGGGGGCGTTAGTGAAAACTGGGTCCAGGGAGGAGGACCCCATGCATTGGTGCAGACGGGTGGGGAGGGACTATTTGTGTTATGTCATGGGCTGTAGCTGCGTTGATGAATGGGGCAGTGGACTTTGATAGCCAATTGATATTGAAGTTCACAAGAACAATTTTTTCATTATGAGACGGTAGGTGGCCAGGTAGGACATGGCAGAGTTGAAGGCTGCCTTTAGTCCCTGGGGAATGTATAGCGGTGAAGAACGGGGGGTAAGGGATCGCCCAAGGGTAAGTTTGAGAGTGAGGGCCTGGTGTCCGGGTAGGAGATGGGGGGCAGCTGTATATGCAGAGTGTCCTCGATGTAGATGGCACAGCCTCCACCTCGCTTTCCTGTCAGTTGGCCCGAATACGTTATACCCGGAGAGGGTCACCGAGGAGTCAGGGATAGGGAGGAGAGCAGGTTTCACCCATGACAATGATGTTGGGCTAATGTTGCAGTACCCATCCCTGGTATGAGTTCTATATTTTTAGTAAGCTATATACATTAAGGGTGGCAATACGCAGTCCATCTGCAGGGGAGTGTGTGGGCGTTGAGGTTGTGAGAGATCCTGGGTTGGGGTGCATATTGCCTGAGATAAGGGGAGGAGAAGAAGAGACCTGAGGCAGGGATTCCAGGTCTACTTTTGGGACAGTGGGATTTGTGTGCTTGGGACCCTTTAGAGTTTAAAAATGTGGGAATGGGAGGGTAAGCAAATGGGGGAAGCCAGGATCAAGAGGCGCAGTGAGGGGGAGATGGCAGACTGTGGTGGTGAGGATGTCCGAGAGGTGCAGGGAGCCGAGCTCCTGCTCCTAGTGCTGGCATGATTCTGTTTGAGGTTGTTGACATGACAATAGCTCACTTGCAGTGTTGTGGGACAAAGGTCACTTGCAGGAATACATTGTAAGGGTGGCAGCCAGTTGGGCAGATGGACGTCACATCCATATGAGGGAAGATATTCAGGATAAGTACAGGGTGGAGGTGTCAGCATAGGGATCAACAGCATGAGTGTGGGGATGATTGACAGAAACACAGTGAAAAGCAGTGGGAGGAAGACCTGAGGAAGAGCCAGTAGTGGGTCAAGGAAAGCCAAAAATCTGCCCCAAGAGGCGAGTGAGTATAGGCTGCTAGTGGAGAAGTGGGCTGATTGGTTCAGAATCACAGCCTGTCTCCGTATATAAGGGCAATCTCACTAAGGGTGGTGGCAGAGGTGGTGGGAGCTGACACAGAGCATTGGTAAGGGCCAACTACACAGATCCCATAGCGAGGAAGAGATGGAGCTCCTGGCTGTCCGAGATTCGTTCCTGTACCTTGATGGTGGTTTTGGGGGTGGGGAGGGCAACTTGTCTGCTTGCCTTCTCGACCTCCTTGGACCCTTGCTGGATCGACTGTGGAGAAAATGGGAGATCAGGTAAGAATTTATAGTTAAAGTGGGCAGGGGTACACCTGGATACTAGGGGCCTTTAGAAACGGAGCCTGTCCTTAAATGTTCATCCATTTACTGGGGACCTAAACTGCAGGCTGGCAGGAGAAACACTCTGGGACAGAAATTTGTTCTAAGTTGCTCTAAATTAACTTACACAGAAGTTACTTCTAACCTGTTCTATATTGAAATCCTTAGAGTACTTTAAGGGTTTATGTTGGCTGCTTAGCAAATGCCTTCAAGCTTTAGATAGAGCCCGGACAACATACATGAATGCATACAGCCTATCTTTAGAGAACTTTAACTGGGGCTGCTATTCTAAAATTCCTTTAAGCTCCTGGTAAAGCCTTAATTAAAATTCAAATACGATGCCTTCATACAGCCAGCCTATCTTTAGAAAAAACATCTCCACATGTATGCTGGCAAAATTAAATTAAAGTGGCACCATACACAGAAACAGGGTTTGAATTTAACAATGGCGCTAACTACGCAGGTTCCGCAAGCGAGAGGAGATGGAGCTCTTTGGCCAGCCTAGATTCGGTTCCTGTACCTTGATGCAAGTGGTGGTTTCGGAGGGTGGGGACGGCAACTTGTCCACTTGCCCTCACGACCTCCTTGGACCCTCATAGGATCGACTTGATGCAAGTGGTGGTTTTGGGGTGGGGAGTTTGACTTTCCGCTTGCCTCTTGACCTCCTTGGACCTCACAGGATCAACTGTGCAGCTGTCACATAACTGATTCAAGGTCAAGGAGCAAGCTAGAAACTCCATATTTTGTGGATAAGTGACAGATGTGAGCACCCAGTCTAACCCACTCCTTTTAACTTTAATGCCTCATGCTCAGTTAACTTAGTTTCCTGTTGTAACCCTCAAGGTGCTATCCCAAGGTTACTACCGCTGCCTGTAAGTCTGAGCACAGGTTAAAGGGCCTGATTCAATATTAAGGTGCCTCCACCCAGAGTAATGGTATTGGGGATATCCATCTATCCTGCTATAGCCCTCTGGGAAGCTATAACAACCAAACAACCATCCTAGCAGCTTGAAACCTTTAACAGCAGTCAATACACAGTCAATATATAACAGTATTGATAAGGCACACCCTTTACACTTACCACCAGGGTTGGACCTTCCGCGAGTTTCCATGGAGACCCCTGTAAAGTAAGGTTGGTAAGGCAATTGCACATTTTCAATATTGTAACCTAACTAATAATATGCACACTAGCCAGATTAATGTGAAACAAGAAATTCAGATTTATTCAGGGACATGAACAAGGAAAGGGCATGAATCTAGTTAAATGAGTTGTACTCTGATTTGAATCAGGGTTTGGCATGCACATAATAGTCCCAAAATAACCAGTCCTAGAACACTGGGACCCAGGATGGAAACTGACTAGCCATCAGTGTTGCTCGGGGTGGCCAGCTTTGAAGCTGATGTTGAGGCCCTTGATGGAAAGAAAAATAATTAGCATGCACAACAACAAGATGATTTTTGCAGTCTGAGCTGGTTAGCTCAGTCTTTGAAACCCATAAAGTTAAAGAAATCAGATGGTACCACAGATGATTAAAATACTTGTTTCAGGAGCTACCTGATTGTACTCACACTACCAGATTTCTGCAGAAAGGCAGGCGATATGGAGACTTTGTGGTGTTCACCGATGAGCATGGGGAAGCAGGATTGGCACGATGCACCTCCTCTTCATGGCCTTTCCCTCTCGTGGCCGCAACCTGCTAGTTGTTGTTGCACAAAGGCTGGATCCCCAAAGCCAGTTGCTCATCGAAATAGTCTCTGGTGCGGGCATCGATCTGGGCCATATTGACAAAGGCCCAGGTGGGATGAGCAAGCTGGCAAAGTTCATTGGTTCTTGCTGGTGAACCCGCCAGCTGGCATAACAAGTTGGTCATGGGCAAACAGGTCTCGACCGATGAGAAACATTCAGCACATTCAAATAAGGCAGCTCTAACTTTGTACAGTTCTGATACAGTCCAGTTACTATTGCAGTAGATTCACTGAATAAACCTCTCAATCCAAATTTGCCTCACACACTAGCTGGGCCGATCGCCTCACAGGAGTAACTCTTCAGCCTGAAACACAAGTGGTGCTGATCAGCTTCTTTCTAGATTCTGCCACAGTTCCAGGCCTCAATTGGAACAAGTCTGACTTCTGCAATCAGGCAATTTAAGGCAGGAGAAAATGTAGCATGGAGGCAAGTTAGGCCTCTTCCCACCAATTCCCTAAGCTCCGCTCAGGGAGCCGCTGCTCAAATGCTCAAACTGCTCACACTTCAAGCTCCAACTCTAACTGATTCACTGTCTCATGCAGCACTGGGGATTTTCCTTGTAATCCTGGATTCAGGTTGGACAGTGGAGCTGCCAGTCACAGTTAGTACTCCCCCTTCAGGTCACTTTGGTACCAACCTAAAAACTACAAAACTACAGTTTTCCTTCCTGTGAGACACTTGAACCAGGATCCATTTTAGGGCCCTTGAAGTCCTATTGGTCCAATTACTGGAAGTCCCGGACCTAACATGGTGGCTCCTGCTCTAAAAGGTAAGCTGCAAGGCAAGCAGGTTAAACAAACTTCTATTTCCAATATAACAGCAAGCAAGCAGTAAACAAGTACAGTTTCCATACTGGCTCACTCTGCATTAGTATCAGCTGCAGAGTGAGTCAAACAGAGCTGTGTCTGACCAGTCGCAAGTCCGAATCACCAGACCCAGCTCAGACCATTCACTATACACATGTTAGCTAAGCTCTTAAGGGCCAGGCATGGAAGCTCAGTATGGCACTCTCACATAAATGAACAGGATGTCAGTCTGGCAGTGGACATTGAGGAAGCCCAGGAAGACATTATGGTAAACCCCACATTTGTGTGTGGGGGTTTCACTGTTCTTTGCCTGGAAAACTTACGCTCACATCAAGTCTATACATAATAAACAGTTTTATAGAGGAAACACTATATGTGAATAGACGACATTTGTATATACTAGGTTGCAACCATAGCTATTACATTTTATATCATAAATGATAATATCTAATACATCAGTAATAAGCAAGCTAGCTGTAGACAACAGTGTTACTATACATTCTGCATTTTGCAATGAATACTGCACAGGAACACTCTATTTTCTATGGAAACTTGTTCAAGTAGCTAAACAAATTGTCTGTACAACCCTTGTCTGTATTACCTCCTGCACACTAACCCATATGGTTTGTGGGCTGACTCTATCAGCTAGTCTTGGGCTGCATGGGAGGTGTCACTAGCATACTGACTGGAGGGTTTTACTATCAACTTAGAGGTTGCAGTGTAACCTAACTTCGGAAGAGAATTCTCAGAAATGTAAACCCTTTTATGAACTACATTCATGGGAAGATCTACAGGCCTTCCTCGGGAATCATAACTAAGGCGCACTACAGGCTTTGTGGGCTCTTCCAGATTTTCTGGAGATGCAGGCACAGGCTCAGTCCTTTCAACACTGGCATTTGTGTTGATCAGTCCCAGCTCATTGTCTAGCAATAAGTTATCTTCTGATGAAAGGGGTGCCTCTGCAGTGGCTGTTTGTTCAAAACTAGAAGGAACACTTGCAGTAACTTGTTCTGTGGATTTTGATTCAGAAGAAACACTTGCATTAACTTGTTGTGAAATTTCAGGTTCGTTGTCAGAGGAAATTCCATGGATTTTAAATTATATAACACATTACTGATACTGTCAGAATCATTATTTTCATTAACAACATTGTCCATCATGATATCGAGTCACCAGTGTCAGCCATTTCAGCTTCATCTGGTATGTCACCAGTCTAGCCCTCATGATCAGAAATTGTCTCTGCGGTTCAGTCAGTTCCACAAGACACGGAGTCAGCTATGTCAGATGTTATACTTTGCACCTCATTATCAGACAGACAGTACAGGGTAGTTGAGCGGGCTGGATGATTAAACAGTCCTGAGGTTTCAGTCTCATCTCCCATGTTAAACAGGGATTTCCTTAAAACACTGGCTCAGTTAATAAGAAGAATAATAGGTGACCCCACATTCACTACCATCAGATTCAGAGTGGTTGTCATTTCAATGAGAACATTTCTGGTGGAAGGCTTTGGATCCGGAACAACAGGAGGAGAGTTTAACTGTCTCATTTTAGCTGCAGCTCGGGTCACAGGCCCAGTGGGGTGTTATCTGAGGTGCAGAATCAATGATGATTTGCCCAATTGGTAACACGTAATTTCTGTGCATTGTCTTCACAGCTCATGGGTCATTCTCTGGATGCACCTTGTAGACTAGCAGATCCTCCAGTTTGCTGACAACAATGTGTGGGTGTGATGCCACCTGTTGGCTATCTTGTGTTTTCCATGCAATCCCAAATTTCTTAAGAAAGCTCAATCTCCAGGTTGCAGCTCTTGTGCCATGACCTGTTTGTCATGTCTTTCTTTGTTGGCCAAGTTTCTTGGCAGCCATTGTAAATAGCTGGTAGGCATGATTTAACTGAGCTTTGAGATTTTGCTCTAACTGGAGGTAGTTTTGGTGTGAACTCTATCAGGGATACTCCAAAACAGATGTCTACAGGTAGCCTTGCTTGTCGACCAAACATCAGATGGCAGGGGAAAATTTCTGTTGTGTCGTTATGAGTACAGTTGTATGCATGAACTAATGTGCTTATTTGTTGGCTCCATCTTGGCTTGTCTTTGGGATGAAGTGTGCCCAACGTGTCTAATAATGTTCAATTAAATCATTTGGGCTGAAGGTCCCCTGAGGGTGATAAGGGATAGTTCTTGATTTTCTTACACCCCAGAGCGAGAGCATATTTAATTAAGCAGCTTTGAATCTCTACCCTGATCAGAGTGAATTCTCTGTGGAGCACCGTCGTGGACAAAGAACTTCTCCTCCTGTACCTTGGCTACAGTGGATGCTTTCTGGTCCTTGGTTGATAGGCTTGAGCACAGCGAGTAAAATGATCAGTCACAACCAATACATTAGCAATGTTCTTTGATCAGGCTCTAGACACAAGAAGTCGATGTATACATGCTCCATGGGAGCACTGGTGGAGATGGTAACCAAAGATGCAGCCCTCTGAGGCTGAGCTTTTCTGAAGGCAACAGCTACAAGTTTTGATGTAAGCCTCAATGCTAGCACCCATTTTTGGCCAGCAGAAATGGGCACAGGCTAAGTCTGAAGTCCTGTCACAACCCAGTATGTCCCATTTGATCGTGGAGTGCATGTAAAACTACATGTTAGACGCAGTAGGCAGCACCAGCTGCTGTTTGACAACTTGATCTTGTCTATTCACTGTCTCTCAGTAAAGCAGTTTGTTGTGCATCTTTAACCTAGGCCCCTCTCAAAATGGCAAAACAGTTCTTTGATCTTTGGGGTGAAGTTTGACATGTTTTTCCAGCATTTATGGCATCCAACACAGATTTAATCATAGGATCTTGGGATTGTGCCCACTGGATATCGGGGAGTAAGTTGAGGCAGAGTACCAAGATCCAATGTTGCAAAATTGCAGAAAGCTGCAGGAACACAGGTGTCAGGAGGCCCAAACAATCAACCAGGCAATCCATCATCTCTAAGGATGGGGTTCATCTTTATCAAACTTTTGGCAAAGAGCTTTAACAGATTGTTTGGACATCCTTACCCACTCAGAGCTGGATTCAGGCCTTCTAGAGAGGGTTTCGCATCAGAGTGGTTCAGGCCCAGGCGGTACTCTACTGAATAGTTGTAGGTTGAAAGTGCTGACCAACGGTGCCCAGTGGCATCTAACTTGTCCGAGTTTTGGACATATGTGAGGGGTTGTTGTCAGTCTTCACCAGAATCTTTGCACCATAAAGGTATTTGTGAAATTGATCTACTATGGCCCATTTTAATACAAGAAATTCAAGTTTGCATACAGGGTAGTTCTTTTCAGAGGGGGGTCAGGCTGCACTGGTGTAGTCCTTCCTCATACTCCTGGCAAAGCACAGCTTCCAGTCTCTTCAAGCTGGCATCAGTGTGCAACACATAAGGCTTAGCTGGCTCATGTAAGCAAGCACAGGGCATGGGTGAGCTGGTGAATGATATCGTAAAGGCTACATCACACTCTTTGGACCACCTTGTTCCAAACAGTTTATTGGTTTTGAAATAGGCTTTGTCCTCTTTACAGCACTCTTTTGTATTTTCTGTTTGTGGGTGGATACCCTTGGTTAAATTGATCAAAGGGCAGATGACTTTGGTATAATCTTTCACAAAATGACAATAGTAGCCACAGAATCCCAAGAATCTTTGCAGTTCTTTAAGATTGTTAGGTTGTGGCCAGGTGTCAGAGCTTCCACTTTGCTTGGATCAGTTTGAATTCTCAAAGGACACAATGTGGCTCTACATATTTCACAGATTGCTGGAAAACTTAACATTTGTCAATAGATAGTTTTAAGCCAAAATCTTCTAATCGGTCCAAAATCTTGAACAAACGAGTCTCGTGCTCTTCGAGTGTCTTACCAAATACAATGATATCATACAGGTAAACAAGGCATTCTAGTAAATTCATGTCTCCCACAGCTCACTCCATTCACTTTTGGAAAGTGGCAGGCATCCTGAAATGCCCTGAGGCATATGTAAGAATTTGTAAAGCCCAAAGGACAAATTAATGCAGTTTTTCTTTATCTTCGGTACCATTGGGATCTGGTAATACCCGCCTCCTGAGGTCTAAGACAGAAAACCATTTGCTCCCACTAAGGCAATCAAGGGCATCCTGGATGTGGGCATTGTATATTGATCTGATACAGTCCTTCAATTTAGGGTCTGTAGTCACACACATCCTCACTGAGCCATTCTTCTTTCTGACTACCACAATGGGAGAGGCGTACAGGCTATGGGATCCTTGTATAATTCCAGCTGCTAGCATCTCTTGGAGGTGGCATCGAACATCGCCAATGTCTGTTGGTGCTAGTCTGTGGGACCTTTCATGGAAAGGCCTCTCAGCATGGAGTCTGAAGTAATGCTCTGCACCAATGACAAATCCAACATCCCATTCTCTCAAGGAAAACACTTTGCTCGGCTGGGCCAGTTTTCAGCTGACTGTGGTTCTCCACTCTTCAGGAATGGGTATTCCCAAAGTAAAAAATCAGGAGTTACTTCTTCATCCTCTTCAATGTGTTGCTTGCTAGAGCAGAGCAGTATCTGCTCAATACACAGTAGCCAGGGTGCAGCCTTGGTTGACTCTAATATCCCAGTCAAACATGTTCTGGATTTTCATCACCACATGCCAAGCATATCGTGAGCTCGGGCAGGCAGGATGCTATGCTTACCTAGTAGTCCCTCTGGCAGTTTCCTCTTGTGGGACATCCAGCATGAGAATCTTGTTCTTGACATCTCTTGATTCGTACTATGCCACTAACAGAGCATTGTGTGGCAATACAAGTGGTGTTGATCTTTTTCCACACAATGCCCACTGCCTTGTCCTTGTCGGTCTTCTTGTCTTGCATCTGTAGGTTGCACGCCTATGCACTCATGGCAGGGGATGTGTAAGGCCCATCCTGTCTTCCTCGCTGCTCTTCCTTGCAAAGCTGGGCTAATCAGCTGAACATGTGGGCATTGGTGCCAGTTAATAAAGGATACCATCATACATTCCAGTCAGGGGCATACCAAAGCCAGAATTTCAACTGGTTCATCCACGCCAACAGCAGTGGTAGGAAATGATAGCCACAGTCATACACAACCAAGGTACGGGTAGGATTTGTTGCTCAACCCCCACACATGAAGCCCATCAAGGGGTAAGAGCGGAGGTCAGACAAGTGTTGGTCATACCAATCTTTGAACACAATAGTAACCTGAGATCTACTGTCAAACACAGCTTGGGTTGAAATGCCATTAACAGTTACTGTGATCTCCATGGAGGGACCAACTATGTCTGACTAATCTGGAGGCGCAGGCTTGGCAGGTTTGTCCATGGTGGTTTTGAGGAAAAGATTTTGTGATGGCCCTTGTTGCGGCATTATATTGCTTTGTCAGACCAGGTTGAGCAACTTGCAATGACTCACTGTAGATCTTCAGGAGCATTTCAAACTCGCTTGGTGTGACCATCTTCACCGCACTGGTAACACAATACTTTATCTCTGCGTTCAGCAGGATGGGTAGAGTCTTCATGACACTTGTGGTTGGGGAGGAGCCCTACCTCATCCTTCAGCTTAGGTTCAGGTCCATCTCCCTGTAACCCTCCAGGGGCAGATGGTTGTGTAGCATAAATGAGGTCTCTCACCATAGCCTGCAGTTCTCTCATTTCTTGTACTATGTTGGGGTCAGATCGGATTCAGCAGCAAGGGTATTGGCCCCAGAACAGACAGGTGGGGTCTCGCAAGTAGTCTCAGTATTAGTGGGGCAAAGACCCTGAGTTTTAACCTGTTCAGCTGCAGATTGCCTGCTAGCTTTTAGTTCTTTCAATTCCTTCAACAGTTCACTGATTTGTTGTGACTCAGAGTTGATCTCTTTCTCACTTGGTCTATCTGGAATCGGGCAGTTTAGGCAACCCCAGCATAAGGGCCCCAACCATTATCTTCATTCTCCACCTGCCAGATTTCTTTTTATACCAACAGTATTCGGGAGGATGGGCTTCAATCTTGAAATTTCAACTTTAGCATGAGTACACTTGAATAACGAGCAGACTTAAGGATGAGTTCACTGGCCAAGATGCCCCACTTTTGGTGAGCCTTTGCAAGGCCCACTCTACATGAGTCACAAAACCAGACAGCCGCTCAGTTTTCCACTGCCTGGTAGTCTTGAACTTCCACATCAAATCCTCTCCTGATTCAGTACTACCAAATATCCCTTCTGAAGCAGATAAGTACTCAGCAGCAGAGGCCTCTAGATTGGTGGGTCGGAGGAACTGATGGCTCCAGTGCAGGGCCCTTAAGTTCTTCATAAGTCTTTTGCATTTTTTCCCTTTGGAACATTGCCACTTTTAGACGGGGTGGCATAGTCCATCCAGGTTTTGAAGTCATCTTCTCCCACAAGAATAGGGAAGGCACCTGAGAACAGCCTGAGCCTGCGATAAGAGTCCAAGTATACCAAGGGTACCATGATGGGAGACACGGCAATGAGTGATGCCCTGGGCAGAGGTGGGAAGGCCAGAGGACAGTGTATGGGGTGACCTCCTCAGAGTTCTCCAAAGCTCTCGCATGTCCTTAGCCATCTGCCCTTTGGCAGCTAAAAGCCTTAACAACTTCTCTAAATCCTTCCACCTTTGAATCCCCCAGGAGAAAACGGGCTACTGTGTACGTGAATTACTCTCCACCCCATCTGGGATCCATCAGGCAAAATAACAGGGTACATTCTCAGGGTCTGTAGGAAGGCTACATGAGATGAGGGCCATTAGGGTCTGCTCAAACAGGTCACATTCCTGCCCTCACACTGAAACCTTCCACAGACACTTAATTCTCCCACAGTTTCTATGGCAGCATTCAGGGCCCCATTGGGATGTCCAATAACAACAAAGCATGGTTGGGTCTACCCTTTTGCCTCACTCCACCCCATCATGGTGCACAACCAAATTTATGGGGTGAAATATTCAACTTGGTGTAGTAAGCCGTCCATCTCAAATTTTGCACAAAATTCACAACTGACTGAAATGTTATATGTTGGCCACTAGGTGGCGCTAATGCTACGTGCCTCCAAGGTGTAACCCTAGGCGGTGCTATCCCAAAGGTTACTACCCTGCCTGTAAGTCTGAGCACAGGTTAAAGGGCCTGATTCAATATTAAGGTTCCACCACCCAGTGTAATGGTTTTGGGGTATCTGTTTATCCTGCTATTGCCTTCTGGGAAGTTATAACCACCCAACAACCCTCCTAGCAGCTTGAAACCTTTAACAGCAGTTAACACACAGTCAGTATATAACAGTATTGATATGCACACACCCTTTACACTTACCACCAGGGTTGGACCTTCCGTAGTTTCCATGGAGACCCCTGTAAAGTAAGGTTGGTAAGGCATTGCACACTTTCAATGCTGTACCCCAACTAATAATATGCACACTAGCCAGGTTAATGTGAAACAAGAAAATCAGATTTATTCAGGGACATGAATAAGGAAAGGGCATGAATCTAGTTAAATGATTTGTACTCTGATTTAAATCAGGGTTTGGCATGCACTTTTAGTCCCAAAATAGACAGTCCTAGAACATTGGGTACCCAGGATGGAAACTAGCTAGCTAGAGGCATTGCCCAGGGGCTGCTAGCATTGCAGCTGATGTTGGGGCCCTTGATGGAAAGAAAGGCAGTTATCATGCACAACAACCAGAGGATTATTTGTAATCCGAGCGATTGGCTCAGTCTTTTGAAAACCCATAAAGTTAAAGAAATCAGATGGTACCACATATGATTAAAATACCGTTGCAGTGTGTACCCTGATTGTATTCATGCTACCAGATTTCTGCAGAAAGGCAGGCGATATGGAGACATTGTGGTTTTCACCGATGAGCATGGGGAAGCAGGGCCGACATGATGCACCTCCTCTTCATGGCCTTTCCTCCAGGTGGCTGCAACCTGCAAGTTGCTGTTGCACAGGGCTGGATCCCCAAAGCTGGTCTCTTGCCGAAACAATCTCTGGTGTAGGGCAATCAGTCTGGGCCAGATTGGCAAAGGCACGGTGGGATGAGCAAGCTGGCAAAGTTTGTTGGTCCTTACAGGTGAAGCCTCCAGCTGGTGTAACAAGTTGAGTCATGGGCAAGCAGGTCTTGACCTACGAGAAACATTCAGCACATTCAAATAAGGCAGCTCTAATTTTGTACCGTTCGGATACAGTCCGGTTGCTATTGCAGTAGATTCACTGAGCAAACCTCTCAATATAAATTTTTTCACACACTAGCCAGGCCAGTCGCCTCACAGGAGCAAATCCTCTGTCCAAAACTCAAGTGGTGCTGGTAAATTTCTTCCTCGGTTCTGCCGCAGTTCCAGGCCTAAATTGGAACAAGTCCGACTTCTGCAATCAGGCAGTTCAAAGCAGGAGAAAATATTGCAGGGATGCAAGTTAGGCCTCTTCCGATGATTCCCCTAAGCTCCGTCTCAGGGAGCCACTGCTCAAAAGCTTGAACTGCTCACACTTCAAGCTCCAGCTCTAACTGATTCACTGTCTCATTCAGCACTGGGGATTTCCTTGTAATCCAGGATTCAGGTTGGTTGGGGAAGCTGTCAGTCACAGTCAGTACTCCCTTCCAAGTCAGTTATGGAGCCACCCTAAAAATGACAAAACTACAGTTTTCCTTCCCACGAGACACTTGAGCCAGGATCCATTTTAGGTCCCCTGAAGTCCTACTGGTCCAATTACTGGACTTCCCAGACCTAACATGGTGGCTCCCATTCAAAAGGCGAGTTGCAAGGCAAGCAGGTCAAACAAACTTCTCTATTTCAAATATAACAGCATGCAAGCAGAAAACAAGTACAGTTTCCATACAGGCTCCCTCTGCACTAGTATCGACTGCAGAGTGGAACAAAACATAGTGTCTGGCCGGTCGTAAGTCCTAAATCACTCGGACACAGCTCAGACCATTCACTATACACATATTAGCTAAGCTCTTAAAGGGACAGGTGTGGAGGCTCAGTATGGCACTCTCACATAAATGAACAGAAACAAATAAAGACAGGATGTCAGCCTGGCAAAGGCATTGAGGAGCCCAGGAAGAAATTAAGGAAAACCCCAAATTTGTGGAGGGGTTACACTGTAAAAATGCAATTTGAGTTTGGGGTGTTAAGTCTGGCCATTACCTTTTTCTCTTTATCAGTGAGTTCAGGCCCCTGACATTCCACGTAATACTGATAATGGTAGTCATTTATGGGACCAGAAACAATGAATGGAATATCTGGGTAATTATAATGATAAGACGGTGTTATGAAATGTGAAGGGACCCAACTCATAATGCTCTGTAACTCAACCTAGCTCAAAATATCACAGGAAGCTGCATAAATCATTAGACATAAGATTGCTGTAGACAAAACAACAAGAATACCAATAAACCATAACAAGTAACTCTTTTCTTCCTATTGGAGTGCAAATGAGTGTGGGACCCTCATTGTATTCTCATTAACAAACATACAAATCTGCCAGCAGAAACATGCCTTATGGTCCATCAAGTATGCTTGTATGTGCAGCTAGCTCCCTATGGAGCAGTTGCCCTTCCTCCCTCCCTTATCCTTCACTGGAATAACCAGACCCTCCCCTTACCCTGTCTCATACCCTTTGAAACTACCCACAATCCCACAGAATACCACCCCTCTGGCAGAGAATTCCATTTCAGCACCACCCTCTGTGAAATAATGCCTCTCTCTCTCTCCTCAAAACTGCTGTCCTCTAAAATTAGCCTTCGCCCTCTTGTGGCCCTCCTTCCTCAGCCAAAGTAACTCATCTGTGCCCGATTTGTTTATCCCCTTCAAGCCCATGAAAGTCTCAATCACATCCCCTGATCCTCCTCTCCTCCAGGGTGCAAAGCCAAATCGTCAGCCTGTCCTCATTAGTTTTGTCTTCTGACCCCTAGATCATCTTTGTCGTGCTATGCTGCACCCCTCCAGCAGACTGATATCCTTAAAGATCAATGGCAACCATTTTACATACTGTAAAAAGCCTAAAAAGCCTGAATTCGGGTCCCAGTGTCATAAGTAGTGTTTTCTAAAAATTACATGCTATTTGGTTTCGTGGTTTGTTTAAAACAGCATTTGTTAACTTGATCTGCCTTAACTGAAAACAGTCAGGCTGTTTTTATCCCTTTGACAGAGACTGGGAGAGTGATGACATCATATTGACTGGGCTACAGCTTCAGCAGTGTAAGTACCTGCTTGACTGACAAGCTGTTAACTTCCAATTAGAACAATCTGTGAGGTAATTGTTTGCTGTCCAGGCTTTTACAAACCGGGTCTCTGGTGTTTGTTCAGATGAACTGGCTGAAAATCTACATTTTGTTCTTCTAAAGAGCTGATCATTTGAATTTCAGTGTTGAACTGAAGTGGTATGCATTTGAGAAATCATTTTATCTGTATCTGCTGCTGCCAGTTCTTTCTCATCAAAACTTCGTGTTTTCTAGCTATAACACTGGGTTGTTTATTTAATAGATATAAAATAGGTCTAAAGTTTGTTAGTTCTTACCAGTAGTTTGTCTTTTTAATGTAGACTCAATAATTAGGTTTATGTAAGTATCATTATTTTCTTCTCAGATTGACAGACAGGTGCCTGGCATACTCTACTATTTCAGGCACATATACTATATGAACTCACACATTTCAGTTTCCTGATGGTTTATGAGGTAAAATACATCATGCATTTATATAACTAGAAACACTACATGGCATCCTGATGCTCCCATCTCCTACCTACAGTTGAAGCAACAGCACTCTGCTGCCCCATGTCACCTGCCTCACATGCCCCTGTCTTCTGCCCCAAATTCAAAGATGTTGCACCCTGTTGCCCACCTCTTGTCCCATAGAATCAGGGCTGCTGCACCCTGTTGCCCCATGTCCTGCCTGAACAATCAGGGCTTCAGCACCTGATGTGCCCTGCCTGAACAGTTGAGGTTACTGCACCCTGCTGCAGCCCTTTGTCCCCATCCCCTCAATCAGAGCCACTGACTCGGTTCCCCCTGTTCCTGTCACTGCAGTCGGGCTGCTGTGCACTTCTATACCCTAGAATCCCATACCCCTGCTTCCACATTTGAGGCTGCTGCACCATGATGCCCATGTCACCAGAGGTCGGCTTTTATTGCACCTGCTACCTACATCCATTTTCCTAAATGGGCAGGTCTGCTGCACCATGCACATCTCATCCCACAGTCAGGCTGCTGCCTCCACCCCCACCATGCTCTACCCCACAATCAAGGCTTCTTCACCATGCTGTAGTCTATCTCCTGCCACTATAGCCAGAGTTACTGCACCCTGTTCCTTTCTACACAGTCAGGGCTGCTTTACCCTTTGCATCCTACAGCCCAATTCCACCACAGCCCTATGACTCTGCAGTTAGGTTGCTGCACCATGCTGTCCCCTGCCACCAAAGTCAGATTTGTTTGCTGCACTGCCCAAAAGAAAAAAAACAGAAAAATGCTTTCATCTTGTGTTATGGGGTTGAAGGACAGAGAGCATTAGGGTGCAGAAGGACTGTTTGGTCAAGAAACAAGGAAGGCTTTAGGAACAGCAGCCCAAACTGTGGGATAGGATGAAGCAGCTATACCTGGGTGGAACTGACATAACTATTGGGGGGTAGAGGACAGGGGGCAGCAATGCCTAACTCTTGTGGCTAGTGGCAACATGGTGCACCAGCCCTAACTGTAGAGGTAAGGGCTCTAGGGCACAGCAGGCCACAGCAGCCCGGCCTGAGTAGTCAGGAGAAGGGTGCAACAGCCCAGGCTATGGTAGTAGGGGACTGTGGACAGCATGGTGCAGAAGCCTTGACTGTGGGCCAGGACACATTGGGGGGCATCAGGGTACAGCAGCCCTGACTGTGCGATGGGGTGCTCATGGTGCAGCAGCCCTGCTCATTTAGGACATTGGATGTGGATAGCAGAGTGAAGCAAAAGCCCCACACCTAGTGGTATGGGACAGCATAGTGCAGTAGCCCCAACTTAGAGGCAAGATACAATGGACCCTAGGGTGTAGCAGAGCTCAGCAGCCTTGACTGTGGAGATGGGAGCAAGGGCAACAGGGTGCAATGTCCCCAACTGTGGGTTTGGAGGAGAGTGGATAGTAGGTTACAGCAACCCCAACTATTCTGGCATGGGGAAGCACAGTGCAGCAGCCCTGACTGTTCAGGCTGATTGTGGGCAACAGGGTGCAGCAATCCCAAATGTGTGGAGAAGACAGTGGGCAGCAGTGCAGTGACCTTGAATGTGGGACAAGAAACAGCTAAGGCTTCTTGGGCAGAGGTCAGGGCATCAGAGTGCAGCTGCCTCAACTATGGTGCAGGAGACAAGGTGCATCAGGATGCTATACACTGTTTCTAGTTATACATTATGTATTTTCTCACAGAAACCATCAAAGAACTAACATTTGTGAGTTGATATTGTACATGTGCTGAAATAGCAGAGTGTGGAAAGCACCTGTTTGTCAGTCTGAGAGGAAGAAAATTGTTCTTACATGTACCTATTTATTGAAGCTACATCAAACTATGTGTATGAATTAACAAACTTTATATTTATTTTATATCCATTAAATAACCCTATATAGCTAGAAAAAGAGTTTTAATGAGAAAGAACTGGCAGCAACTGTGCTACAGATGCTGATTTCTCAAATGCATATCACTTCAATTCAGCACTGAAACTGAAATGATCAGCTCTTTAGAAGAATAAAATGTGGATTTTCAGCCAATTCATCTGAAAAACACCAGAGACTGTTTGAAAAACCCTGGACAGCAAACAATTACCTCACAGATTGTTCTAATTGGGAAGTTAACAGCTCATCAGTCAAGCAGGCACTTACACTGCTTAAGCTGTAGCCCAGTCAAATATAATGTCATCATGCTCCCAGGCTCAGTCAGAGGGACAGAAACAGCCTGACTGTTTTCAGTTAGTGCAGAACAGGTTATTAAATGCTGATTTAAAGAAAACCACAAAACCAAATAGCATGACATTTTCAGGAAACACTACTCATACCATAGAGACTTGAATTCAGACTTTTAGGCTGTTTTAAACAATGTGTAAAATAGTTGCCATTGATCTTTAAGACATGGACGCCAGTACTGCATGCAGTACACTAAGTGCAGCCTGATGAAGGACCTGTACAGGGACAGGATCACATCCCTATGTCTGGACAAGAATCCTCTTACGATGTACCCAAGCATCCTGTTGGTCTTAGCTGCTGACCTCCTGCACTAAGCAGAGTTGTTCATGCTCCCTGCTCCTATTACCCCATGGTCCTTCTCTTCCTCGGTGATATCTAGCTGAACCCCACCCAACCAGTACTCCCTCTTCAGGTTTTTTGCACTGAAGTGCAAAACTTGCACTTCTTGGCATTGAAGCCCAATTGCCACTTCTCCGACCACTCCTCCAGTTTCGACAGGTCCCCTGAAACCTCTGCCACCCTCTATATCATCCTCTACCCCCCATCTTGGTATCAACTGCAAACAGGCTGATCCTGCTCCCAACTCCGTATGAGATATCCGATATGAACAGCCCAAACAACACCGTCCCAGCATAGAGCTCTGCGGCATTCTGCTCATGACAGCCCTAGGGATGAGAGTCTCCCCCCACAACATCCATTGCAGCCTACCCTTTATCCAGTTCAGAATCCAATTTACCATCTTTGAGCCTACTCCCACACCTTCCAACTTCTCAGCTGCCCGTGTGACATTGAATCAAAGGCCTTGCTGAAGTCCAAGTACAGGACATCCACAGCATGGCCCTTATCCAGCTCCTTGTCACCCAGTCATAGTACTTATTAAGTTTGTTTGGCAGGATCTCCCTGAGATGAACCCATGTTGCTTTCCATACCGTAGCCCATTCTCTTCCATAATGACCACTAGTCTCTCGTTTAGTAATGCTTCCATAAGTTTACTTATGATGGAAGTGAGGCTAACAGGTCTGTAACTGCCTGGCTCATTCTTTGGGCTGATCTTGTGGATAGGTACCCATGAGCCAATCTCCAATCCTGTGGCATGCAACTCAGGTTCAGGGAGGTGTTGAACAGGTCTGCAAGAGGCCCATCCAACACATCTGCCATCTCCCTCAACACCCTGGGGTAGATGCCATTAGGACCTGCTGCCTTATCCACCCTTAGCACTTTCAGACCCTCCAGTACCCTGCTCTCAGTAATCACCTTGTCAGTCACCCTTGCCCCTTCGCCCCCCACCATCTCCATCCATGGAGGTAGTTGACCCTTCTCCTTTGTGAACATGGAGCAGAAGTAATCATTCAGTGCCTCTGCTTGCTCCATCCCCTCTCAATCTGCCCCTGCTCCTTCTTGATCCTCACTATCTGGTCCCAGCAGCTCCTCTTTTCCCAGACATATCTAAAAAGTCCTCCCCGATGCCCTGTGTGAGCCTCAGCTCTCTGGAGGCCTTGGCCACCTGACCAGCTTAGTAACCTCCCTGGCTCTCATTGTATACAACTCCTTGTCCTCCCCTCCCTGTCCTCTTGAACCTTCGGAAAGCTGCTCTTTTGCCCTTATCCCATCCAGCACCTCCCTGCTGAGTCAACACAGCTTCTTAGCCCTGCTCCTCTTCCTCTGGGTCCTGGTGCAAGTTTTGTTAGCCTCCTCAGACCAATTTTGATGTTCTCCCACTTCTGATGTGCATTCATCTCTGGCTTAATTCTCTCTAGGCACCTCTTCAGAATGTTCTGCATCCTCCCAAAATCCACTCACCTGAAGTCCACCATCATTGTCCCTGAACTTACAGCCTCCTGCTCAGACTGAGAGTGAACCACACCAAATGGTGGTAATTCCCAGCTATGTAAGTATGTATTGTGGAACCATTCTCAGGTTGAGGACCCCAGGAAAAGGGAAATGTAGAATCATGGTCACCCCTAACAGCCAAAGGACATGTGCCTCCAAGGTTGCAGTTGGCCAGATATGAAGGAATAACATGACTGGATCAAATGTTCAAGCAGAAAAGTCAGCATAGCTAAACTGTAACACTAACTAACAACCTCTCCCCTATTATTAAAGGAGAGCCGTAATAGAATATTTGGTAAAACCACAGCTGTGAGGTGGAGCTTTGCTCAAAATTTTCTTTCTGTTGCAGCTGAGAGCACCTTTAAGATATGCACTTGCTCTTTGCCTGCCAGGAAGATAGAAATGGGGGAATGGGGGATCAGGTGACACCAACACTGCCCCAGGCATGTAGCTTCAGCTGGACCCTGTTATCTAAAGATGATGGGGTCAACAAAAAGGCCAACCAGTTCTACTGTGGGAATAATCAAATATCGTAAATTTTGGCCTCCATGACACTCTCCTAGCCAGACCAGTTCTCAGCCTCGGGTTTGTGGGGTCAAAAGACAGGGACACAAACACAGCATGCTACAATGATGTTCCTGAACAGTCTGGCTCCAGTTTGTAACTGTGGAAAGGCTCAGTCCTTTCAAACCTTGCTTCTGGAGTTGGCTAGTCATACTTGCTATGCACCAATGACCTACCATTGGGGTTACATTGATATCTTTATATGGTACTAAATGGTGCCCCAAGACAAGGAGGTAAAGGAGGATGGTGGCAATAGATGAGTGGTGGGGTGGAGGAGGGAGGAGGCTGAAGCAGACTGTGGACTGAGTTACCCACTGTGAACATAAACTGGGATCTCAATGAACATGTAGTGATATACCAGTTTGGACAACAAGCTGATTATTCCATACACTGCTAGCTGAAGAACTCAGCTGTTGAAACAAAATGGCTGTTAGGTATGCACTTAGAGAACATGCACAAACTCTACATAAATTGCTAAACTGATTGGCCAGATCCTGATCAAGTAAGGCTCTATAAGGATTATTGAAAAATGGCCAAGCGTTTGGAGAGTTGGAAATAGTTATTGTGTCCTCTTGAGTTCAGATTTAATTGACTCTAGTGGGTATAATAGCCTCAGTGCCTGCTAGACAACTGTCAAACAGCCTCAGCGCTACAAGAGCAATGTACATTTTACAGTAAAGCAAAAGGGCTGCAGCAGTCTGGGAGTCCTATTAGAGTTTTAAGAGGCCTGGTACTTGAAATCGAATCAACACACAGACACTGTGTGGGAACATGCAAGTTCTCTACTTTGCCCTGCAAGACCAGGTTGATTTCCTCCGGAACACTCATAGGGGTATGTGGGGTGGTTAAGTAACTCAGACAGTGAGGAGGGAGTTCCACAAAAGAATTAAACAGGGCAGCACTTACAGGGGATCACTGTGCCAAAGTCACCTGAGGCCCTTGAGGGAGAGGATCTTTGCTTCAACAATGATGATTTTGATGAAGCTACGGGCTTGTTAGCTGGACCGCAGTTGTATTGGTCACTGTAGGACTTTACTGGTGCTGACACCTTATCCTTTAGCTGGGATGAGGCTGATGGTGTCCTCTGTCAGCAAGTAAGAGTGGAGTGCCTCAAATCTGTTGGATGAGCTGAGGTAGGCAAGGCCAGGGAGCTGCTGCTAAGTGATGGGGATGAGCAGTTGTTCTGCTGACTTTGTGACTGCTGCTGAGAAGGAGAGATACCAATCTGGGGCTGCATTTTGGCTTTTTTTTGCCCTCCACTTCTATTTGATTGTGGCCACTGGTCCTCCTCAAGGACTGGGTGGTTAGATCAGTGTTGCTGTTGCTAGGGATCTTGGGCTATGGAAGTGTCCATTGACTCTGGGACCCTGCATGTATCTAGGTCCAGGCTGATTCCTTCAGCAAAGTGTCTGCCAGGGCCATGTTGTTGATATGAATTGTTCTGTGGCCAAAGGAGCATTAAAAGAGTGCTAGATTCCACTTACTTGAGCTTGATTGTGGCCATATACCTCAAGGCATATGGGACCACCAGCTACAAGAAGCACACTGGTAAGTCTGTGGAGAAGTCTTGCAATACCTGAATAATGTATTCATCCCATTTAAGAAGACCCTCTCCTTCCCAAGTCACAATATATTTTCTTTAACTGAATAGTGACAGAGTGAAGACCTATGGCACATTCATAAGGTAGAAGAAATGGGCAGACTGGATGGGCCTTGCGGTCCTTATCTGCAGTCAAGTTGTATGTTTCTATATTTAAGAAACATGCAGAGTACTGAGTTGGGCCACTCCTGGCCTAGGCATGGAAGTCAGGAATGGTGGCCACTTCAGTCTCTAGCGGCAGACAGTGAGAGGCATTCAGCATCACTGGTATTGTGTACTATAGGAAGATGACAAAATCAGAGCCTTCAGCACTTTCTGAAAATTCCCCAAACTGCACATTGTTATGGAAAGCACCGATCTTCCAGGAATCAGTCATCACTCTTGATTCACACTAATGGGTCTGGGGCCAGAGGGACTAGGAGTCTGCAGGAGCCAAAACTTTTCAGGAGGGCTAGCACTGAGGAAGCTGTGCACATACACATCACTGCAAGACTGGATCATGCTACATGGCTTACCTTGGCACCAGCCCTCAATCGCCCAGGTCCACTTTTACCAAGGACTGCAGCATAACCTAACTAGCACTTATGCACTTAACCTAAGGTCATAATACAGCCCAGGTGACCCATATAAGAAGAGTCAGCAAACCAGTAACACAGTGTCTGCAGCCCAAACCAAGAACAAGTGGAGAAGACAAACAGCCTGGAATGAGACCAGGGGATGGAGTGTGGCATGTGAATCAATGGTGAAGATATTTCTAGGAGATCAAGAATTATGGTGACTCCATCATTTTCATATCTTCCAGGAATCAGTCTTCACCACTGATGCACACCAATAGGTCAGAGTACCAAGCTCAGACAAAACTCCCTGGACTAGGGTGGTAGGAGCAGAGGCTCACTCAGGACAGAGGTCCATTCAGCATAGGCCTGTCAAAGGAGGCATGTTGTTTGGCATTGATGTCCAAAGCATAGTGCTTAATAAAAGTGTGAACTATGCTCCAGGTTGCAGCTCTGTAAGTAGCACGGATAGGTACAGAGCCAATCTCTATCAGGGATTTGGCAGCCACTCTGGTAGAGTGGGCATGTATCTGATTTTTTCAGCTTGAGCCATAACACAGTAGTGCCATAGACAGGTCAAAATCTAGGCAGAAATGCAACATGAATAGATAATGTGTCATTCGGTACAGTCACATAACATACAATTACTTTAAATGCTTGAGGAGATCTTTAGCTCTGGCAGTGCTAGTGGGTGGGCTGTTTCTCAAGGCAAGGTTATTCCAAACCTGCAGGATTTTATGGTTGAAAGCAAGCTGGCCAGAATTATGCTTTCAGTGAATATGAACCTGTTTCCCAAGTGGGAACGAAGGCTGTGGCTAGAGGGAACAGCAAAGGCTAAAAGGGTGCATAGGTAATTGGGGGTTTATTTAGCCAGTATTTAAACCCATAAATTGTTTCATGTGGCACACACCTATCTTTCAGTGAGGACCAGTTCAGGTGATCATACAATGTGCAGTAATGTGTCTGGATAGGGCAGTAAGGATAAATTGACAGGGGGCATTCAGCAGGGTATCAAAGTTGGATAACTGGCATTTTGGGGCAATGTCATAGATCCCGTCACTAATGTCAGTTACTGGTAAAATCATATGATTAACCAGGCATATTTCCATACCTTAAGAAGGCAATCTCCCACCCAATAGTGGGCACCAAGCTTCCTGTATTTTTATTTTTTATTTATATTTTATTAACCAGGAAAGAGCACTGGACAAATTGTCCCTTTTCAGGTCTGACCTGACATAAAATACATTGACACAAAAATTAATAAACTAACAAAACCACACTAAGTAAAACGATTACAAACATCACATACCTGCAAGTAATTTTTAACATTTATTTTAAAATTTTGTAAAGAAGAAGCAGAATCCAGATTATCTAGTAAGTCATTCCAAAATAGAGGAGCTGCAACTGAAAATGAACAAGAGCCAGATTTAGACTTATGTGAAATTGTTTGAAGAAGAGTGCCTTTGAATTACCTCAAATTGGTCATGGTACTCCAAATCATAACTAAGTCCATCAAAAGAAACACAAATTTTGCAGAAATAGACTTAAAAGTTTGACACCTAAAAACAAGCAAATTTGGATTTAGGCGACAACCAGCCTAACAGTGAATATAAAAGACAGTGATGGGCACGAGCTGGAGAATCCAAAGCAAAATGGCAAATATTGTTATAAACAATAGCAAGAGTATTACTTTCTCTTACACCCAATTTAAAACATAAGTTAGCAACATAATCAAAATGAGGCAACAATGTCCCAACAGCTATAGACAGGTTTCAAAAGAAAAATACCATTTGAACTTGCACAACAAACCTCATTTTTGATTGACTACCCTAATCACTACTTTAACCTGTGGGAAAAAGTCTGACCAGGATCCAATAAACTCCAAGATACTTAAATTCAAAAATGTGTTCGATTGCAGCCCCTCCATTATCATGAATCAAAATGCATGGTTTATCCTTCAGCAAATATGATGAACCAAAAACATAGATTTCATTTTTTAACATTTAAAATCAATGAATTGTCAACAAACCAACTACAAATATCAAGAAATTCCTGCTCCAAAGAAAATGTCAGCTGTGAAATATATTTTGTTTGGTAAAATAAAATGAAATCATCAGCATACAATAAATACTCACAAGACCTCCAAAGGGAGGCTAATTGATTAATAAACAAAGAAAATAATAAAGGGCCCAAAATGGTCCCTTGATGTGCTCCATAATTCATAGGACAAACAGTGGATACAACTCAGTCTAAACTAACAAATTGAGTCTGATTCTACACCATCCAACCACATTCTCTGAAAATCCCAGTTTGCCCAATTTTAGGCAAAGCAGAGAATGCTCTATATGGTTGAATGCCTTGGTCTGGTCCACGAAAATTGCCCCCATCATGAGACCACACTCAAATCCCTTTGAAGGCGGCATCCATGAACCTGACTAAGGCAGTCTCAGTTCTATGATTTTTATGGAACCCATGTTGCTATGAACACAACTCACTGTTAGACTCAAGATATCCAATAATTTGTTTGCCACTATTTTTCAAGTAATTTACTCAACAGATTTAATATTGATATTGGCTGAAATCATCTGCACAGTCTGCATTAGGCTTTGGGAATTGGGATTACTTTGGCACATTTCCAAATTAAAGGAAATTGATCCAAAATAAGGCACAAATTAAAACTGAACAGAGAGAATCAACAATAAAAGGAACAGCTAACTTTATTAAATGCCCATCAAGCCTGCCCCCACAATCATTACATTTGTTTGGGAAAGTTAGTAATAATTTAGATACCTCAGATCTTGTAACTTTTCCAAAGTAAAAGGGGTCTACCAACTTGAGATGCAACATATCCTGAGGCACCACCTGACTGAGCTGAGCAGCCAGTCATATAACAAAACAGGTCAGAAAACTTAACATTAACTAAATTAGGTATCTCAGCAGAATCAGATACAGCACTCTTTGCAGTTTTAAGTGTTCTATAGTAGCTTTATCTTTGGAAGATAACAAACAATTTATTGAGTCTCAGAGCCTCTTAGAATCAAACCTACTAGCATCCAAACGATTCTTTGTAAAATTCAAATTTAGCACGCCTCATTAAATTACTCACTTTATTTCTGAGAAAATGAATTTATTCAATAAAGAAATTGATGGAGACTGTTTGTACAGACCAGGCCAACTTTCTCCATTTAACCCACCCCTTTACCTCCTTGAAACCACCTATATAAATATCCCTAAACTCTAACAGTTCGCAAGGGAAATAAAGTATTCTGAACCGAAAGCAATTGTTTACAAAAATAATCCACAGCACAATCAGGATAGGGGATTAAATCAATAAATGACCAATCAATTAAAAATAATTGTGTTTGCAAAGCCACATGGTCAACTGTCTTAAAGTTACAACATTGAATAAACCAAGGAGAAATTTTAGGATGCCTAAAGTTTAAATCACAATAAATGGCTTGGGTGATCACTAACTGATTCAACAAGGAGCCCAGCTGATGAAACAATATTTAATCTATTTGTGACAATCCAGTCTAAAATAAAATGATTTTTTAAATTAAATTTAATCTCATTGGTTCATTAATTAAGAGAAACAAATTATAGAAATGCAAAAAGATTCTATACCCAGGTTATCAGACTTCAACCAACTCAAATTAATATTGCAATTAATGTAAAATCAGAATCAGATGTATGTGTAATACTATTATCCAAAATTATTTTAACCCTTTTAAACTACATTGAGGGGTTATAAAGACAACCTACTGTTGCATACTTCTATCCTCACAAAATCAAATGAATAAGCAGCCAATCACACAAAGACTCAGTAACCAAACTGGAACCCAAAATACATAACTCAAGAGATTCCTTATAGTAAACTGCTACCTCACCCCTTTTTGTATCTAGTCTATCAGCTCTAATAATATTATACGCAGGAATTTTACATACATTATCAGGGATTGCAGGTTTCAACCATGAATCAGATATAACAATCAATTTGAGACAATAGGAGTGAGCAATGGTTTCAACATCAGCCAATTTAGTAACTAAACTCCTCACAGTTAAATGCATTAATTTTACACTATGAAAGGTATGCCAAGATTTAACATTGGCACCAGTAGGATTAGAAATATTCAAAGGACCAGGATTTAACTTGATACAGATAATAACAATAAATAAAATAATACTAAAGCTCTGGAGCAGGAACCAGCCCTGCATAACCCTTTCTGAACTTATAACAAGGAGTAGAAAAAAATGAAACCCACGTTGTCTAACAGCAGCTTTTTCCAATAACAGCAAACAATAAAATCATATAGGGCTTTAATATCTCACCATAAGATTTGACATGGAAAAGTCTGACATCACATAATTGCTTTCCAACTCCACCAACACAATACAGGCACATGCAGAATTCCAGAGCAACAAACCCAACATTACAGGAACACAGGAACATAGGAATTGTGTCGGCAGAAGGTGCAGCATGATCCAAGTAGTCTGCCCATGTTTCTGCCCACCTCCTTATTTAGACAGCACCCTGATGTGTCCACAATGTATGTCCCATGCAAGTTTGAACTCATGTACTGTCTTGGCTTCCCACCACCTCCTGAAGTAGGCTGTTCCATGGGTTTATGACCTTTCTGTAAAGAAGTACTTCCTGAGGTTGTTTTGAACCTTCCTCCCACCAGATGCAAGTTGTGCCTCCTTGTACACAATCCCTGTTTGTCTGGAAGGGTTTCCTGCTTGTGTTGTGCTGATTCCTTAACATACTTAAAGCTTTGATCATGTCCCTCTGTTTCTTCTCTGCTCAAGGGTGTACAGATTTAGTTCTCTGAGCCTTGCCTCATATGGCTCATGATGCAGTCCATGCACCATCTTTGTAGCCCTTCTCTGAACCGTTTCAAGTGGTCTATGTCTTTTTGGGGTGCAGCCTCCAAAACTGACTGCAGTACTCTAAATGTGGCCTCACCAAGGACCTGTAGAGAGGAAAGATAACCTCGCTGATTCTACTTGTAATTCCCCTACCAATACAGCCAAGGATGCCACTCACCCTCTGCATTGCCTCCTCTCACACTGTTTTCCAACCTGTAAGTCATCCACGAAGACTACTCCGAGGTCTCATTCTGTTTTTATCTCCTCTAACTGATGCCCTCCCAGTGTGTACTTTATCCCTGAGTTTCTTTTTCCTATGTGCATAACCTTGCACTTCTTGGCATTAAACTTCAATTGCCAATTCCTGGACCATTCCTTGAGTTTTTCAGGTCTGCTTCCATATCTTTCACCTCTTCTGCGTGTCTACTCTGTTGCAGAGTTTTGTGTCATCTGCAAACAGGCAAATGTTCTCCTTCAAGTCATTTGCAATATCCTCGATAAATATGTTAAAGAAGATAGGTCCCAGCACAGACCCCTGTGGAACACCACTGGTCACTTTGCCTTCCCTGATAATGATCCATTGACAAGCACTCTCTGCATCCTATCTTGCAGCCAGTTGGTGATACAGTTCATTATCTTATGACCGACTCCTGTATGCTGTAATTTGTTAGCTAGCCTTCTGTGGGGATAGTGCGAAGGCTTTGCTGAAGTCCAGGTACACAATGTCCACTGCTCCTCCTGGTCAACTGCTCTGGTGACTCAGTCGAAAAAGTTGATCATATTGGTTTAACAAAGAGCATCCTGCTGTGAAGCCACGTTGTCTGGGGTCAGTCTTTCTGATATTATCCAGGAACTTCACTATCCTCTCCTTTAGCAATGACGTCATAATTTTCCTACCACTGAGGTCAAACTGACCTGTCGGTAGTTTCCTGCCTCCTCCTGCTTCCTCTTGTGTAATGGTACTACTGTTGCCCTTTTCCAGTCCTGAGGTATTATTCCACTTTCCAGTGACTTGCTGAAAAGCTCAGCCAGTGGTGTGGTGAGTTCTTCCGAAGCTCCTTCAGTACCCTAGGGTGGATGCTATTTTGCCCGATTGCTTTATCTACCTTGAGCCTATTCAGCTCTTCTAGGACCCCTTTCCCTGTGAAGGGTCTGTGTCTGCTCCTGTGGTGTTGTGTGCTGACCTACTTAGTGTAGGACCTTTTCCCTGTCTTCTGTGGTGAAGACAGAGCAAAATAAATCATTTAGTAACTCTGCTTTGTCTTCGTCTGTCTCTGACATCTTGACTTCCTTTGTTGCTAACCTGACTAGTCCCCCCTTACTCTTTCTTTTTCCCTTATATATCTGAAGAAGGTTTTGTCTCTCTTCTTGACCCCTGTGCTATTCTATCCTCCGTCAGCTCTTTTGATCTCCTAACTGCCTTTCCTGCCTCACTCAGCTTGTTTTTGTATTCTTCTCTATTTAATTCACTTTTAGTTTGTTTATATTTAGCAAAAGCCCTCCTTTTTCCTTGATTTTGGTTGCAACTTCCTTAGTGAACCAAAGTGGATTTTTCTTTCTTTTGGATTTGGTGATCTGCCTAGTGCATGTAGCTGTAGCTGTATCTAAAACAGTTTTGGGCCTCCCAACAGTCTTCTACATCTTCTGAGTTCCTGCCCTCTAGCATGGATGTGACTATATGTTTTATTTCAGGAAAGTTAGCTCTCCTGAAATCTAGAACCTTTATTTTAATGTGACTGGTATCTTCTACCTTGTTCACAGTAATCCTGAATTATCCTGTGGTCACTGGTCCTAGATTGACCCCTACTTGACATCTGAGACTTTGTGCTGTTTGTGAGCACCAAGTACAGTATTGCTTTGTCTCTGATGAGGGAATTCACCAGTTGCTAAATCTGCTCCTTGCAGTGCAAACAGGAAATCTTTTCTTCGCTCGGAAGATGACGTGTATGAGGACCAGTCCACATCTGGCAGATTGAAGTCCCTACCAGTAGCAACTCTCCCTGTCTGCCATCAAGATGGCCTCCATGAGCTCTTTATCTTTATCAGCTTCCTGGGATTGTTGTCTGTAGATAATGCAGATCCAGACTGGGGCCTTCTCTCCAGTCCAGTGTAATCCAAAGTGCCTCTGCCTTGCTTTGCTCCTTTGGATTTCTGTTACATTGATGTCCTCTTTACATACAGTGCTACCCCCTCCTTTTACCTTCCTCGATTCTTTCAGAATAGCGGTACCAGCAATACATGTCAATACACATATCAACCTAATAAAGTTATGGTTGATGTCATTCCTAAATCTCAGTCTACCAATAAAAGCTTCAAACCGTCAGCAAAATAAACCAACAGTGTCTCCAGCCCCAGGCTTCCATGGCTCCCTCGGACTCCCACTGACTCCCATTGCACTTTGCCACACTTCACCACTAACTAGCCACCACTATAGATGCTGCCCCATCTAAACAGCCCACAGATTTAAATCCTCAACTCCACCTACTTGGGCTTCCACCACTAATGGGGAAGGAGTGCAGCTAAGTAGCTGAGAAGGGCACGCTAGTGAAGTTGGATAATTACTATGACAACTAGAAGTTAGGAGCCATGCAGCATGTTAATTATAGCAATAGCAGTATACAACACTCAGCATGGTGACTTTATAAATAAACAGTGCAGACATAGTCAATGACTTAATCAGGCAGACAGAGAATTTCAGCAGACACAAGTTGCTCTCTAGTTCAGTCACAGTGATTAAAACAGTTCAGCAGCAGATAATACTAGTTCAGCAGCAGAAAGTTTAAACAAACAGCAGCAACAGCATGTAACACACAAGGGAGAGAATGGCAATTTAAACACAACAGGTGCAGTCTGTAGATCTGGCTTCACTCCTGGACTTATCGCCTAGGGACTGTTTTGCAGGCTATGGGCAGTAGATCACCAATGCTTCCCAGAACTTTAGGGTAGATGTAGCATCAATAGGGAAGGCAAAGCACCTACAACAGTGTCAGAGGAGTCTGCCACCCTCCCACTGACTCAGGTTGCACCTTGCTGCACTTCACCACTAACCAGCCCCCACTGTAGATGCCACCACATCTAAACAGCCCACAGATTTAAATCCTCAACCTCACCTACTTGGGCTGTCACCACCAATGGGAGGAAGGGTGTGGCTCAGTAGCTGAGAAGCAGCATGGCCAGTGAAGGTGAAAATCACTATGGCAACTAGGAGGCAGGGAAGCCATGCAGCAAGTTAACTATAGCAGCAGCAGTATACAGCACTCAGCAAGGTGACTTAAGTAAAGAGTGCACACATGATTTTGAAAAAGTGACTGGACATACAGTAAGAGGAAAATGTAGGGATTAATCAAGTAGAATGCTAAGGTACTTGTGTGGTGATCTTATCAACTGGGGTGCTCTCCTAGAATATAGCCTGTCCAAGCTGCACACCCAGCGTCACCTCAAGCAGGTGGACTGGTAAGACAACCCTGTGGCCTAAATAAAGTTGGTGCCAGGAAACACCCATTAAGGAGATGCAGGAGACAATCTGAAGTTTGATGCACAGCAGGCTTTTATTTATACCAGGAAAGGTAGACATAGTTACAAGGGAAAGTCAGGAATAACTCTTACTTATAGACAGTAACTAGCGATTACCACTCTAATCACTCTATATGTACATTGGTCTAAGGCCACTCTACAATATTCTTATCTATCACTCTTACAATTTCCTACCCAGAGACCTATACATCCAGAGTATACCTTATCACTTTATAATAGCATGTGCCAAGCATTCAATATACAACCAAGAATGGTCTCACAGTCTCAAAGGTTCATTAGATGTAGATGTCCATCATCTTGGTACAACTGAAGAATAGGGGTCAAGAGAAAGGGGAACTCTGCTTGGCACCAAGCTCACCAGAAAACCTATGAGAGGTTACAAACAGGGAATGGAGAGATTGGTAAACAGACCATAGGCATCGGCCAATCCCACTCTCCAAGGTTGCTGAATACAAGAGCACAAACTGACCAACTTGGGAATGCTCTTTCTTGGCACACAAACCATTGAACTGGGCTGCCAAGAATGAAGAACCAAAATGTGGCAAAGAATCCACCTGCAGGATTGCCACAGGAGAAGGAATCTGTTCCTTTCTCCTTCTGCACCAACCCTTGACCAGGGTTGCCAAGGATGAAGAAGAACTGCTGCAGGTTTTCCTGGCACCTACCCTTGACTAGGGCTGCCAAACAAACACTGGACTCGGTGAAGAATCCACTAGGAGGACTACCAATGATGAAGAAGGACTGCTGTGGGTTTTCCTGACACCTACCCTCGACTAGAGCTGCTAACCAAACACGGACTTGGTGAAGAATCCATTAGGAGGACTACCAAGGATGAAAAGACACTACTGAGCTGCTTTTGGTGACAGATCCACTTGGAGGACCACTGAACTCAAGCTGCTACCCTGAGGATTGCACTGGTGATGCAGGACGACTCAAGCAAGAAGAAATAGAAGATGAAGATCAGGATTCCACAAAGATGAAGAAAAAATAAGAAACGTCAGCCACGACCACTCTTGGCTACGATGGACTCGCCTACTGGCGGGCATCTGGGTGGGATGGACAAGGCACTTTCCAGCTGTCTGTCTTCCAAGATACTCAGGAACCAGCGGTTGCGACTACTCAAAGGACGTCAATTTTAACTATGGCGGATGAAAGGGCAAGAAGTTGCTGAAGTCTTTCTGCTGACTGAAGATGGCTATGGTGAAGAGTCGATGGAGGCTGAAGATTGTTATGGTGAAGAGTTGATGGAGGCTGAAGATTGAATCACAGACCTGATGCCGCACAATGGTACCTCTTAGCACAATACACTGGAAGGTTCACTTTCAGAGGCAATTTGCCTGGAGCAGGGCAAATTACAACAATCCAGGGCAATTGTTCATTTTTTAGGGCAATTTGCCTGGAGCAGGGCAAATTGCAATAATCCGGGCAACTGTTCACTGTCAGGGGCAAATGACCACAATTCTAATATTATACAACACAGTCTCGTGCTTCATGCAGTAAAATACAACAGTTGAGATGCTGGAGAAATGAACAGTTCGCAGAAACAGTACAACAGCTGATAATCACTTCAGAAAGCTTGTGTGCTTAAACACTTTTAGTCAGACCCTTTTCCTCTTGGGGTCTGTCTTCATTAAGATCTGGCTACCTCTGAGCACTCTAATGTAATTACTGCAGCTATTTAGCTTGATTACATCAACTGCCCATATGCCTGCTGCCCTCTTCCCTATGGGTTGGGATGCACTACCTTTACTGGACCTGGTGCCGCTTATTATTATAGGCCTGGTGCCTTTACTGGACTGGGCCTGGCACCTTTACTACCATGGGCCTGGCTACCCTCACCTTACTGGGCCTGGTTGCCCTCTTCCCTATGGGTTGGGATGCCCTACCTTTACTGGGCCTGGTGCCCCTTACTACTACTGGGCTGGCTTGCCCTAACTTGCTAGGCTGGGGTAGTCCTTAGTACCACTAGGCTGGCTTGCCCTAACTGGCTAGGCTAGGGTAGCCCTTTACTACTACTACGGCCTGGTGCCCTTTACTGGACTGGGCCTGGCTGCCCCTTTACTACTGCGGGCCTGGTTGCCCTCGCTTAACTGGGCCTGGTGCCCTTTATTGCCATGGTCCTGGATGCCCTCTTTAAACTGGGCCTAGCTGTCCTCTCTGAAATGGGCCTGGTGCCCTTTTACTGTGGGCCTGGCTGCCCCTGTAATGGGTCTGGTGCCTCTTTGCACCTGGGCCTGGTGCCCTTCTTAAGGCCTAGTGCCCTGTAATGGGCCTGGTGCCCTTTTAACCTGTGCCTGGATGCCCTCTTTATTACCTTGGGCCTGGTGCCCTACTTAATACCACTGGCCTGGGAGCCCTAATTCATATCGTGGCCTGGTAGCCCACTCCAGCCTGGTGCCCTCTTTAAACTGGACCTAGCTACCTTCTTTATTCTGTGGCAGGGCCCTTTAAATCTTGGGCTCAGAGAGCCTGCTGCCACTCAAAGTCTGATGTTGCCTCTTAATTCCGCCTCATGAATATTCATAGGCCTACTGCTTGGTCTTGTCTTATTGACCCTTCCACAAGGACATTGCTAGCCTGCCCCCTTTTGAATATTTAATTTGGGTCCTTACTCCCTGACCCTCCCTGCTGCACTCAGCCGCCTTATTGCTACAGTTTAATGGTAATGATGCGGCTCTTCTCTGCCACTGACGGGGACTGAAATTCACTTTTAAAATAAATTAAGAGGCAAAATAGGAAAATGATGGGGCTCACAGACCAAACGCAAGCACAGTGGCCATTTACTTTCTTCGTGGTGCTCCGATGGCACCACCATCTGACTGCCACACGGCAACCGAGAGGATCCTTCAGGCACTGGAGGCAGAGCAGGCATGCAGGCAAGTCCTGTGGGATGGCTTCAACCTCCAAGCAAGCCCTTTACCTGTCCCCTTGACTTGCTGCATCATCTCCTCAACAGCTGCCCAGGAACTGCCACCAACTGAATAATTTTTAAAACTTCAAACTCCTCTAATTCTAGAATGGCTGGAGCGGAATGCTGTGCATGAGCAGCTCAGCACAACATTCCAGCCAGGCTATTGTTACTACAGCTGCATTAAAATCTACCTTTTGACAATGTTTAAGTGCACAGGCACTTTTTCTATTATTTACAGTGTTTTCCTTACAAGGAAGAAACTTTATAAGAGGCCTTTTGAACTGTACCCTGCAGCCACTCCTACAGCAGGCACCTGGGCACCTGTTAACCCCTAGACTTTATTGCAATACTTTTACTGTGGTAGCCTCAACTTTGGGGATTACAGATTCAGGCTCTCTAAAAATACATGTCCCTAAGTATTCCTTTAAACATTTTGTATAACACTTCTTAAACATTACTTAAATATTACTACTAATAAAGGTGTTTATAATATCTCTACCACTCTACCATTTAACTTAAACCTCTATCTACTTTAATTAAAACATTCTTAAAGCTTTTGTAACTTTCAGAAACTTTTTATTTACTTAAGTGACTGTGTCAGGGAAATCACTTTGAACAGAACTATCCCTGGAAGGAAGGTACTATTTGAGGAGCTTCTAAATTGTATCTCCTAGGAGGTATACCAAAATTACATCTCTGAGATCTACATGGCTAAAAAGCTGCTGGTCTTACAGGACTATCTGCTGATTTGGGTAAATCAGGATGTTCTTGCATTGCCATTGGTTCTGCCAAAGCGTGATTATCTAAACAAACATGCTACTATCTAACCCAAGGATCTATACACCATTTTGGCAGTAAATCCATCTCCTTTACTTGGTGGGTAGGGTTCTCCTGCCTCTCCTCTGATGTAGCTTTTCTTGTAGTATCAATTAGAGCACTGTCTCTAAAGGTACAAGGGTTAAGAAGATTTCTATGCACTATTTTTGCCGCTACCAGTCTCTTTTTCAATCTTGTACACGGGTAGGTCAGGGTAGGAGATATCAACAATGAGGAAAGGTTCTGGGTAGCTAATTTATGGCATTTATGGGTCCTTTGGGCAATACCATTCTCCAGTCTGGAATTGGGTTGCATTAGCTTTAGCATCATAGGTCACTTTTTGCTTAAGTCGTACTTGTTCCATGCGTGACTTACAACTTGACCGGCTTCTTGTAATCTCTTGCTATGCTCTTGTACCCAATCTGTAACAGGTGATTCATTTGGTTGAACTTTGAGTACCAGATCCATAGGAAGTCTACCATGGTGACCAAACATTAGATAGTGCGGTGTATCCAGTAGAACAGTGGATCGTATTGTTATACAAATAAGCAAGTTCAGGAAGTAAAGCTGGCCAATATGGACGTTTATATTCAGGAAGAGCTCTTAACATTCCTAGTAGTGTTTGATTTTTTGCTCACACAGTCCATTGCACTGAGGGTAATATACAGTGGTTTTATTTTCTTACTGCTATATAAGGTGCAGAGTTCTCTGAAGAACTGTGATTCAAATGCGGTTCCTTGATCAGTCAATATCTTGGTTGGGTACCCATAAGGACAGATGAAAAGCTTTGCAAATGTCTCAGCTGTGGTTCTGGCAGACAAATCTTTAACAGCACTGACAACCATAAACTTGGAATAATGATCTACCATGGTTAAGACGTATGTTTGACCATTGGCACTTAGTTTAGTTTGAGGTGATCTAAAGCAACTAACTCAAGAAGTGCCTTACTAACTATAGGATGCAGAGGAGCTCACTGGTTGCTTCTATTGGGGCATTTCAAATTACAGGTTGGGCATTCTTCACACCATTTAATAATGTCACTTCTCATCCCAATCCAATAAAATCTTTTTCTAATTATGGCCTCTGTTTTCTTATTACTGAAGTGTCCAGAATGGTCATGATATGCCTCAGGCACTACTGATGCACTTTTCTTTGGAACAATTTGTCGGAGATCACACAGTGAGTGGTGGAGTCTCATGTTTGACAAATGAGCTTAAAGTCTTTTATGGTAAACGAGCCCTGTGTCTCCATAACTTTATTGCTTCTGGATCCATCTTCTTTTGTTTTTCTGGGGTATCTTTTGTCTTGTTGCAACATACATGCCTTGACTTGCTTAATTATTGAGTCTTGATCTTGCAGTTGTACCCACAGGTTACTTCTTTGCCAGCTGGTCCATCCACCGGGTTCTTGTTCTGGCTCTATATCTTCTCTTGCATTGACGTGACAGCAGGCCTGAACAATTTCTGATGGTACCTGAAGAAAAGGTGGCATCTCAGTATTCTCTAGGTGTGTCTCATCCATCTCATTCTCTGCCAGATTGAGCATTCGAGATAGTGCATCTGCATTAGTATTAGATCCGCCTGAATGATATTTTAGAGAAAACTGGTAATTGGCTAGTCTGGAAGCCCATTGCTGCTCTAGAGCTTCTAGTCTTGCTGTGTTCAAATGCACCAGTGGGTTATTATCGGTAAACACAGTAAAAGGAGTAACTGCTAGGTAGTGCTTAAACTTTTCTGTAACTGCCAAACCAAGGCTAGAAATTCCAGTTTAAATTAACTGTACCGAGTATCATTTCACTCTGACCCTCTCAGTCCACGGCTTGCATACACTATAACTCACTCGATACCCTCTTGCTCCTGTGCTAACACTGCACCTAGCCCTTTATTACTTGCATCTGAGTATAAGTGGAAGGGTTTGGAATAATCAGGGTATGCCAATACAGGTGCTTGTGTAAGAATTTGTTTTACTTGGTTGAAAGCCTCTTGTTGCTCTTTGGCCCACTTGACTGGTTGCCTTTGGGTACTTGTCCTGCCTTGGTTCCTCTGAGGAGCTCATTCAGCAGTAAGGCTATTTTGGAGAAGCCCTTACAAATCTCTGGTAATGTCCAACAAAACCCAGAAATCTTCTGACGTCTTGTACTGTTACTGGTACTGGCCAATCTTTCACTGATGATAATTTTTCTGAATTGGTGGCACTCCATTGGCAGATATAATGTGGTCTAGATAATTCACCTGAGACTGTAAAAGATGACATTTGGAAGGTTTCACTTTTAAGCCATATTGGATCAGATGAAAGACCTCATCTAAATGCTGCAGGTGTTCTTGGTGTGTCTTAGAATAGACGATGACGTCATCAAGGTACAACAGCAAAATGTCAAAATTCCTACTTCCTAAACAGCATTCCACCAGCCTCTGAAATGTTCCTGGGCATTGCACAACCAAAGGGCATACGGGTGTATTTGAATAACCCCATTGGCATAATAAAAGAAGTTTCTTTGGTCTTCTGGGGCCATGGGTACTTGCCAATAACCACTTCTAAGATCTAGGGTGGAGAAGATTGCAGCTGACTATAAGGCAGTGAGAGAGTCTTCAATTCTTGGTAACGGGTAGGCATCTTTATGTGTTATGCTGTTCAACTTCCAGTAATCAACACAGAACTGGATCTTTCCATCTTTCTTCTTAACTAGAATGATGGGATCGGTCCAGAACTATGACTCTTTTATCACCTTGGCCTCCTTCACCTCCCGAATCATTTCTTTTACTGGCTGGTACATGGCGGGGGATCCGGTCAAATCTCTCTCTGATGGGTGGATGTTGTTGAGTGTAAATGTGATGTTGCACTCTTGTGCCAACCCAAAGTCAAGGGATGCTGACTGAAAGCTCTACAATTCTTCAATAAGACTTGGATCACATCCCTTTCTGTTGCACCATGGTTTGGGGATTACCCAGGTTAATCTCTTTTATCCATGCAGATACGGAGTCACAGGTGTCTCTCCTTCTTCTCCGATGTCTGGTATCTTGGTCTTCTTGGAACTTGTCCTCTGGTTCCACAATATCTTGCAACAATACAGTATGCAACTGAGCCACTGGCTGGTTTCTATGGAGTCGTACATCGTGATTCCCAAGTTTATGACTAGCACAGGGACCCTTCCTTTTTGTAACCATAGCCACACTTCTAGTCACCAATATGGGCTCTTGCTTTTCTGTCAGGCATGGCTAAACCAAGACATCATAATCCTGGCCATGAGGTCCTACTTTGGCCTTACACCATAGGGTAGTCTTGGTACCTGACTTCAGAATGACAGGCTGGGTGTCGGAGACTCTAACTTCCCAATTTCACCAGAGCTAGTGGCAAATCATTGGTGACACTGGAGCAGATGTATGGTTTGTTGCAAAGCTCTCTTCTCAACACATGGAGACCTCTTTGCTTGGGTTTGTAAAACCTGTACTAGGTCTTCTAGGCAGTGCTGAAGGAAATTCATCTCTAGGATAAGTGGAGTAAGCTATCACTTTCTGCCTCACTGATAATGATCCCTTGACCTTCCTGCACATTTTTCCCCAGCTGGATGCTTGCTTCAAAGTATCCTAAATGAGGAACTTCAGTTTTCTTACTAGCAATTAACATTATCCATGACTTAGGTGGTGGCTGAAGATCTTCCATCTTCCAAAATCGGCAAAAATACTGCCCTTGCATGGTTGTAACTTGAGATCCAGTGCCTAACAGAGCTATTAACTCAGTTCCATCCACCAACACTGGAACAGTTGGGCTCTTCCAATGAAATTTTATTGGTTCATTACTGAGTTTGTACCTGATTGAACACTCTCCGAGGATTGGTCCCGTCCCTGAAGATTCCTATTTTTAAAGCTACCACAGGTTATGGAGGCTGCTGGCACCGCCTTGCAATATGACAACTGATTCCACATTTATGGCATATAGGCCTGTCCTGACCATCAAACTTATCAGTAGGATGCCTTTCTTCCCTTCTTCTGTACTGGAGTTCATTGAGCTGTCTTTCTTGTTCACCTTGTATCTGGGCAGCTTCTCTTTTCCAGCCTTCTTTGAGCCCTTGACCTCCTGACACACTTCTGCCATAGCTCATATCAGGGTAGCTATTTGTTCCAACAAGTCCGAGTTCTGATGGAGGCATTAGCCATAGGACGGATCGGTGCCTGTGCCATTTGCCCCACATGGGTCTGGTGTCTGCGAGATAACCTGGGTGCTTACTTGTAGACTCTCAACTGAACATCCACTCTTTGCCTACCATTTCCTCACTTGCTGGCTGCCTGCACCACGGGCCTTCTCATGCTGATCTCTCTATCAGATACCCTGGACATTCTGAGCTCAGGGCATCACCATCTGTGGGTAGGTCACCATATCTCTCCCACTCAATGTAATCCTAGCACCTTTATGGCTCTTTCCTTGAAATCAAGGAAATCTGCATCCAGGTCTTGAAGCTGTAACATTCTAAAATTCCTTTTAGAGCTTCACCCGACGCCTTCCACAAACTTCTCTGTTAGCACAGATCTGGATCCATGATCTCTTGGATGTCCACTCTTTCAGTTGCTCTCAGTAACTCCTGATGACTTTGGGCATACTCCTGAAGGGTCTCCTGAGGCCTTTGTGTTTGAGAGAAAAATTTAATCTTGAGACGAGACATGGTGAGGGTAGGAAAAATTTGCTGTAGCCTCTGCAAAATTTGATCAGCTGTGGTCTTTGCACCTGCAGGCCATGATTGTACCTTTCTGTGGGCAGCCCATTTTAACTGTCCAATTAGTATCTTCACCTTCTGTCTTTCCAGGACCTAATACAGTCAGAACATGGCTTGCATCTTGGATCTGAACTCCCCTAAACTGCTTGCTCCATTTTCATCCTTCTCTCCCGTGAAGTGGTGGAAGCCATGGTGCCCTGAAGTTATATGGCATTGTGAGGGGTGAGGGAGTTATATTTCTCTGTCCTCCATCTCAATTCCTATATCTTCATTGCCAATAGCTGTGTTATCCCTCTGACGTTTCACTACCACACCTGGGTACTGCTTTCATTGTTATCTCAAAAGCTCTGGCTTTAGACTCCTTAAATTTAAATCCTGCCAACTACGCTAACTATTTTTTTATGATGTGGTAATCTTGTCAACTGGGGTGCTGTCCTAGAAGATCGCCTGTCCCAGCTACACACCCAGCATCACCTCAAGCAGGTCGACTGGTGAGACAACCTGTGGTCTGAATAAAGTTGGGTGCCAGGAAACACCCTTTAAGGAGAGCAGGAGACAATCTGAAGTTTGATGCCAGTAGGCTTTTATTTATACCAGGGAAAGGTGACATGGTCACAAGAATCAGGGGAATAACTCTTACTTATAGACAGTAACTAGTAATTACCACTCTAATCACTCTATATGTTCGGCCTAAGACTACTCTATAATATTCTTATCTCTCACCTTTACAATTTCCTACCCAGAGATCTATCGTCCAGAGTATACCTTATCACTTTATCATACCATGTGCCAAGCATTCAATATACAACCAACAAATGGTCTCACAGTCTCAAAAGTCCATTAGATGTAGATGTCCATTGTCTTTGTGCACAACTGAAGAATAGGAGTCAGGAGAAGGGAACTCTTGCTTAGCACCAAGCTCACCAGAAAAACCTATGAGAGGTTACAAACAGGGAATGGAGAGATTGGTAAACAGACCATAGGCATTGGCCAACCCACTTCCAGGGTTGCCGGAATACAAGAACACAAACTGACTAACTTGGGGAATGCTCTTCTTGGCACACAAACCCTTGAACTGGGCTGCCAAGGATGAAGAACCAAAATGTGGCAAGGAATCCACTTGCAGGACTGCCACAGGAGAAGGAATCTGCTGCTTTCTCCTCTGCACCAACCAGGGTGCCAAGGACAAAGAACTGCTGTGGGTTTTCTGGCACCTACCTTTGACTAGGGCTGCCAAGCAAACACTGGACTTGGTTAAGAATCCACTAGGAGGAGTACCAAGGATGAAAAAGACACTGCTGAGCTGCTTTTGGTGACAGATCCACTTGGAGGACCACCAAACTCAAGCTGCTACCCTAAGGATTACTGGCGATGCAGGATGATACAAGCAAGGAGGAGTAGAAGATGAAGATCAGAATTCCACAAAGATGAAGAACAAAATAAGAAATGTTGGCCACGACCACTCTTGGGTACAGTGGACTCGCTACCAGCGGACGCCTGGGAGGGATGAAAGAGGCACTTTCCAGTCGTCTTTCTTCAAAGATACTCAGGAACCGCGCCATGACTACTCAAAGGACGTCGATTTCAACTACGGCGACAAAGGGAAAGAAGTTGCTGAAGTCTTCTGCTGGCTGAAGATGGCTATGGTGAAGAGTCGATGGAAGCTGAAGATTGTTATGGAGAAGAGTTGATGGAGGCTGAAGATTGAATCACAGACCTGATGCCGCATAATGGTACCTCTTTTAGCACAATACATTGGAAGGTTCACTTTCAGGGCAATTTACCTGGAGCAGGGCAAATTGCAACAATTGGGGCAATTGTTCACTGTCAGGGTAACTTGCCTGGAGCAGGGCAAATTACAACAATCTGGGGCAATTGTCCACTGTCAAGGGCAAATGACCACAATCCTAATATTATACAACACAGTCTCGGTGCTTCATGCAATAAACACAACAGTTGAGGTGCTGGAGAAATGAACAGTTGCAGAAGCAATACAACAGCTGATAATCACTTTGTAACAGGTTGTGTGCTTAAGCACCCTAAGTCAGACCATTGTCCTCTTGGGGTCTGTCTTCATTAGGATCTGGCTACCCCTGAGCACTCTAATTACCCCAGCTATTTAGCTTGGTTACACCAACTGCCCATATGCCTGCTGCCCTCTTTCCTATGGGTTGGGATGTCCTACCTTTACTGGGCCTAGTGCCACTTTACTACTATGGGCCTGGTGCCCTTTACTGGGCTGGGCCTGGTGCCCTTACTACCACGGGCCTGGCTGCCCTCACTTTACTGGGCCTGGTTGCCCTTTTCCTATGGGTTGGGATGCCCTACCTTTACTGGGCCTGGTTCCCCTTTACTACTACTGGGCTGGCTTGCCCTCTTGCATAGGCTGGGGTAGCCCTTGGTACCACTAGTCTGACTTGCCCTAACTGGCTAGGCCGGGGTAGCCCTTTACTACTACAGGCCTGGTGCCCTTTATTGGACTGGCCTAGCTACCCTTTACTACTGCGGGCCTGGCTGCCCTCGTATAACTGGGCTGTGTGCCTTTATTACCATGGGCCTGGATACCCTCTTTCAATTGGGCCTAGATGCTCTCTCTGAAATGGGTCTGGTGCCCCTTTTACTGTGGGCCTGGCTGCCCCTATAATGGGCCTGGTGCCCTCTTTGAACCTGGGCCTGATGCCCTTCTTAAGCGTGGGCCTAGTGCCCTGTAATGGGCCTGGTGCCTCCTTTAACCTGGGCCTGGATGCCTCTTTATTACCTTGGGCCTGGTGCCCTTCTTAATACCACAGGCCTGGGAGCCCTAACTCATATCGTGGGCTGGTGGCCCTCCCAATGTCACTGGCCTGCGCTCTCTTTAAACCTGGGCCTGGTGCCCTCTTTAAACTGTGCCTAGCTGCCCTCTTTATTCTGTGGCAGGCCCTTTAAATCTTGGGCTCAGAGAGTCTGCTGCCACTCAGAGTCTGGAAGTTGCCACCCTTAATCCCGCCCTCTTGAATATTCATAGGGCCTACTGCTTGTCCTTGTCCTTCTGGCCCTCCTCAAGGGTGTTGCTAGCCTACCCCTGTTGAATATTTAATTTGGGTCCTTGCCCCCGACCCTCCCATGGCACTCAACCGCCCCTATTGTACCTAGCGCAAACAATTTAGTTTTTAAACAACACAGTCCTTTTTCCTCTGTTTGATGATCAGCACATTTCTATGTGCTGCCATCTGACTCTCACCGCCCAGCCAGGTGAACAAGAGATGCAGTCGGGAGGCAGGAGGCTGTCTGGCAGAGGAGAGAGCTGTTGCAGTTGGAGACAGGCAACAGGAGTACAACAGGGGGCCTCATATGGCTGACAGTTTAACAGTCGTGATGCAGCTCTTTCTGCTGCTGACAGGGGACCGAAATTCACTTTAACATAAAATTAAGGCAAAATAAGAAAACGATGGGGCTCACAGCCCAAACACGAGCACAACGGTTGATTATTTTCTTCGTGGTGTCCTGATGGCACCACTGACCACACCACACAGTAACGAGAGGATCTTCAGGCACTGGAGACAGAGCAGGCATGCAGGCAAGTCCTGTGGGATGGCTTCAACCAAGGTAAAGCCCTTTACCTGTTCCCTTGACTTGCTGCATCCTCTCCCTCAACAGCTGCCTAGGAACTGACCAACTGAATAATTTTTAAACTTAAAACTCCTCTAATTCTAGAATGGCTGGAGCGGAATGCTGTGCATGAGCAGCTCAGCACAACATCCCATCCAGGCCATTGTTACTACAGCTCCATTAAAATCTATCTTTTGACAAAGTTTAAGTGCACAGGGCACTTTTTTCTATGTTATAGCATTTTTCCTTACAAGGAAGGAAACTTTACTTAGAGGGACCCTTTTGAACTGTACCCTGCAGCACCTCCTACAGCAGGCACCCTGGGCACCTGTTAACCCCTTACTTTATTGCAATTATTTTTACTGTGGTGCCCCAACTGTGGAGCATTACACTTGTATTCAGTAACCAAGTCCAAAGTAATATCTTACATAGTTTTGTGACTGGGTTAAGCCTAAACAGACTTTTTAGAGCCAAATAGCATGGAAACAGTTTTAGACTGATTTAGAGTTAAGCGGTTTATTACGAACTAGTCTGCAAGTATGTTGAAATCAAACTGCAAGGCTTCAGATATCTGTGAAACTGTGACCAGTTGTGTGAAGAATGGTCTTATCTGCATACATATGCATATTATAGAATTTAAGAGCCAATGGAATGTCTACAAGAAATGTATTAAAAGGTATCATCCCACTACAGAGCCTTGAGGACCCTCATACTGAGTTGACAGGTGTCAGAGAGGCTGAGCCAGCAGAGGCAGTTTGGGAGCAACTGAAAACTATGACAAGAGCCAGGAGAGTGAGGAACAGCATACCAGAGATCTGAAGTTCAAATCCCAGTAGGCCACACTTTTCCTTTCTCATTTCCATCCTTGATTTAAAAGGGTATATACTTATACGCTACAACACCAAGTTTGGGAGACTGAATTTCATACCCCTCCCGGTAACTTAAATAACCAACTCCGAGAGGAGCGGACCACGGAGTATAAAAGAAAAAGTTCCGGAGAGGAGGGAGGGTAGGAACAATGTTCTGCAAAAGAAGTAGAGCTGGGAACAGAACTCTGGTCTACAAGACCTTGCTGGCTGAGCTGCTACTGCTTTATACCTCCACGTCATGGGAACAGCTCGGCCCATTCTGCATTTTTCCTGTTCATTGCAATGCATGGCAAGGGGTAGGGTAGCAGGTCGTCACATCCACTATCGCATTCCTTGCTGGCATCACTGCATCCTGTCAACTTTGATTGTATTGGGTGACTGAACCTCGGCCCCATCAGTTTAGGAATTCGAGTTTTAGTCCTCTAAATGGATACTCCAGGTACTTCAATTCACTGTCACCATGTAGAATGTAGTGGCTAATCATAAATAACACAACATTCACAGAGGTTCTAGAGATGTAGGGACTGTGAAATGAAACAGAATGAGTGCTTTTGAGTCATACACACATCAAATCTATTGCACTATAATAACAACCTGTATGAAATTTATTTAGGATGGTCACAAACATACAGGAACTTCGTTCTACTATTCATGCAGTGAAGTGCCAGCTTAATAAGATCTTTCATAATCAATTTCTTGATCTGAAGCCCAAATTATGTTCTGAACACTGTAATATTGGCAACATATGGAGATACAAGCTGGGAGGAAACCCAGGGGGCGAGGGATTTAGATGAAATGGAGCAAAAATGCTTCCATTATCATAATAATTCAAATACTGATGATCAAGTCATTATTTTACAATAGATGTACCAATTCTATTGACTCATTTAGACCAGGAGAAGACATGCCCATGTTCGATAAATCCAGCTTGTATTACTATTAAGTACCTGGAGCCCTAGCGTTAATGAAGCATGTGGCAGAGGGTTATATCAGAAAATGCTGTCAGGAAAGAATTTGAAGGACAGCTTAATGATATTGTATTATCAGCATTATTTATTTCTCTTTGATTTGTGCTTTCTGTAATTTATAACTTTTGAGCACGGGATGATACTAAAGGAATAATTCTCAACAGGGTGGGTGTTATGGTGGGATAACATCCAGCCTCAAGTGATTAGGTCCAAGGCCGCAGGCCGAGGTGTCAACACCTGAGAAGGATGTCATCCCAGCATAACACCCACCCTACAGGGCATTATTTCTATTATACAATGGCTTGGGAGTTAAAGAGAAGAAAAGATTAAAAGTTCTTTTAAAGTATATTTTCAGTGTTTTTTGTAAAGCGTAGGTTTATATTTTTAAGAAATAGTGCATGTTTCTTCTTTTGACCAGTAGGTGGAGCTCCTGTATTGTAACTGTGGTGCTACACTGGAGAGTCCTGACAGAAATGTTTCCATGTTAACTCCCATCTTTTGTGCCACCTGAAATTGAAATGATTCTCTGCCCCCCAAACTGTTTTTCTGCTATTTAATTTTACCTATCTCGATCTTTGTTTCTGTTCTGTGGCCAGCTGTGTTGAGGCAGTACTTTCTGGTTCCTCAGTCCCCAATCTGCTTTCTCATTTCTTTTGGGGTTGCCACCAGGCCGAAAGGTAGCGCTGTTGATCCACATGGATGCGCTGAGATGATAGTTGCCAAATAGGTTTTAAGTTAATTTGGGTTTATGTTCTCCAGTACAGTTTGTGGCATTTGTGATGTATACTGGGAGAAAGCTAAGGACAATGCTTAGTGGCAGAGACTAATTGAGAAAGGTAAGGGAGCAGAGGATTTCTGGGCGTGCTCCTTAGTTTCCAAAGCCACTCATTGCTTACTTTGTTTAAATGTGAAAAGGGAAAAAATGCGGTTTGTTTGAATGAGTGAAGTTTTTATTGTATCGAGTGAAGGGAGGTGTGCTGCATTTTGAAGAGTCCACTGCTGACCACAGGTCACATTATGAAAGCGGCTGGCGGCATGGAATCGGTAGTGAGCAGTGATTTATTTTAAAGTGATTTGGTCATTTGTATACTGGAACTAGAGCCAGGATGTTATGCTGGGATAACATCCTGGTCCAGCCAGTCTGGACCAATCAGGGAACAGCATTCTTTCTTGCCATTGTATAATATGTATTCAAGCATTTATTCTTTCATATAAATAAGTACATAACTGTCAGTCTTTATACATTTTTTGTTTATCATTAGACAAAACAAATATTGCATGTATAAAATATGTTGTGAGTGTGTGATAGCTTGACATACTGTATAATTGTCTGCTGGCAGTATAGTCTAGATGTTAGAGTAATGAGCTGTGAGCGAGCTTGGTACATCCAGCAGACCAGACCTAGGTTTGATTCTCACAACCTCCACTTGCATACTGTGTGATTCTCTAAGTCACTGAACTGTCAAGTGCTCCCAGGTTGCCCCTGAAAACAGGCACTTGTGCCTAGTGGGCCTTACCTGGTTACCAAAGACTAAAATAAAATAAATAAATAATTAAGAAACAGTGATTTTATACTGTTCTTGGTCTAGACCATGGTATATTTTGGGGCAATTAATTACCTTACAATTACATCCAAATATAATATCCTGGGTCAGATCTTGGCTGACTGGGAAGAGATAGAGGTGTGTATTCGGGATACTGTTCTGACTGGGTGGCGGTTACAAGTGGGTGCCACGAGCTCAGTTCTTGGCCCAACTTTTTAAGTTTGCTTGCACGATGTGCAAGAAACATTGTGCCATCATCTGAGTTTTTGTAGGGTGTGGCATCCTGTCTTCAATTCAGTCAGCGTGTTTGCAGGCGCGTACAGTTCACCAATGAATGCTGCAGCTGTCTATGATAGCAGTTGAAAATGCAGTGCCCTACGGTTGAAAAGGGAGGCTCTGCTTCCAGTGAGCAGCGATAAGATGGTGCATGCTTGTGCGTGCTCATGCTTGTGCACATGCTCATGCTCTCCACCCTGCGCACACTGTATGGCCAGGGGGTGCCCAATCACCATCGGCTCTGCTGCGCCCCCAACAGAGTCCCAGGTGCCATGCTGGGAGCCCAACCCAGCATGGCAATAGTTCAGGCGGCCGACAGGTGCCCAATCCCCGCCGGCTCCACTGTTCCCCCAACAGACTACCAGGTGCCATGCTGGGAGCCCACCTCAGTGTGGCAACAGTCCATATGGCTGATGGGGTGTCCAATCCCATCAGCTTCACTGCCCCAAAATAGCCTTCTAGCTGCCATGCTGGGAGCCCACCCCAGCATGGTTCAAGTCCCACGTCAAGGAAAAAATAACTGCAAGGAAAAACATTCCTCACTGACTGTCCTGACCCCCCACCCTCCATCGCACCCATTCTCTGTACACCCTGCCTCCCACACTCCCACCTCACCCCATACTTACCTCCGAGTCCTGCGCAGCGATCTTCAGTGGACTGGGAACACATCTGCACTCTTCAAAGCCGACCACGAACTGAAGAAATGCTGTAAGCTGTATAATGGAATAAATAGGGTTTTTCAACTTTGATGCATATCTCAGGCATTTTGGGAATTTTTCACCAAATATTCAACATGGGGTTTTGGGACCCCTCCTCATGAATTCTGTCACTGTCATTTTGTTAGTTGGCCCCAAAGGTGATTTTATGTCACTGCGTGGAACTACCTTTTCGACTGATTTATGAAATGACAGTATCACAGTTCATGAGGTAGGCCCCTTAAAACCCTATGTTGAAAATTTGGTGAAAAATTCCAAAATGACTGTTTTATTTAGCATGCATTGGCGCTGTTCCTACGCATGCTTATAAGTTCACGAATTTTAATATTTTCACTCCAGATTTTCAACATTGCCATTCTACCACACCTCCTTATGAGCAGTACAGCTGTCATTTTCACATGTCACCCAAAATGTGTTTCTGCACATGTAGTGCACAGTGGCACAGTCGGTGAGTGAAACCAATGTTTGGGACAGATTAAGACAATCACAGTGACACTGTTCATGACCAGAGGTGCTAAAATGGCTATGTTAAAATTTGGTGAAAAAATTCTCAAATATGACTTCTTTTGGCATGCATTTGGCGCTAGCGCCTACGCCAGAAGTTCGCAAATTTTCAATATTTTTACCCAGATTTCAACATTGCCTTTTACCACACCTCCTTATGAGCAGTACATCTGTCATTTTTCTCATCTCACCCAAAACGTATTTCTCGCATGTAGCGCATAATGGCACAGTAGGTGTGTGAAATCAATGTTCGGGACAGAGTAAGAATATATCACAGTGACACTGTTCATGAGCAGAGGTGTTAAAATGGCTATGTTAAAAATTTGGTGAAAAGTCCATAAAATGACTGTGTTATGAGCGACCATTGCACAGTTTCCACGCCCTCATAAGTTCATGGATTTCTAATATTTTCCGTCCAGATTTTCACCACTGGCATTTTCCACACTTCCTTACTAACAGTACAGCTGTCATTTTCAGACCATGGCCGAAATGTGGCTGCGACTTCCAGCGCAGGAATGCGTGGTCTCTGAGGGAAGTCACTGTTCGACAGATTAAGAAAATCACAGTGACACTGTTCATGAGCGGAGGTTCCAAAATGCCTGTGTTGACAATCAGCTGTAAAAAATCCCAAACTAATTGCATTATGGGTGGTATTGTGCAGTTTCTACGCACACTCGTGACTTCACCAGTTTTTTAATATTTTCACTGCAGATTTTCAACATTGCATTTTTGCACCTCCCCATGAACAGTTCAGCTGTCATTTTCACATCCTGTTCAAAATGTGTTTTAGCACCCATGGTGCCAAATAGGCGTAGTCACTGTGCAAAATCAGCTTTTGGCTAATGAACTGATATTGCCACTGTTCATAAGGTGGGGTCACAAAACCCATGTTGAAAATTTGGAGTGAAAATGCCAACGAACGCCCGAGGCATTAGGGGGTTTCTGACCATAACGCACCAACCTGTAGAGATTGACAGGCATCTGGGGTGTGACTTGGGATTCTCACCTGTAATGCTCATACCATTCCACACCCTGCAGCCAGTGAGACATCGAGGTGTGTCTTGGACTCTTTGGCCTCAAAGTTCACCCCATTCTCCTATACAGCACCCATCTCACTGTATTTCCTGATGGAATAGGGTGAGCATAAGACCAAAGACCCCAAGGCACACCGTGACACTTGTCGTTGTCTGCATGGTAGGGTGTGGTGAAATGGTGTGGCCATTATGCCTGATGACCCAAAGGCACACCCCAATGCCTGTCAGTCTCTGCAGGGTGGTGGTGGCTTCAGTTCAATACTTAACTGCCATTCCTATTATGCAGTTCTCTAACTCTTACACTACCAATGCTAATGCCAGCAAGCAAACATTCGGCATTGACAAATGCTTGTTAATTTAGTTGTATCAACAATGCAGGTTTCAGATAATATCTGGATGGCCAAATATGCTGATGACAGCAAGGTGGGGACATTATTGACAACAAAATAGGATGCCAAATACTGCAGAAAGAACTTGATAGGCTACAGCTGTGGGCTGAAACACACAAGCTGAGGTTTAATCTACAGAAGTGCAAAGTTATGCACTTGGGCCAGCATAACCCAGGATATGAATATACATTAAATTGTCTATGCCTCATGGAGAACATTCAGGAAATAGATTTGGGGTAACAATAACTAGAGATTTATCATTTAATACTCACACTAAGAACAAGGTGAAATAATGTAATAGAATATTGGGATGTATACATAAATATTACAAGTAAGGATGCAGTAGTCCTAGTACCCTTATACAGCTCCATTGTGAGACCACATATGGAGTACTGTGGATCCTTTGTGCACCACAAACAAGGGGAGGCAGGATCTCATGGAGAGGGTGCAGAGATGGGCTTCATAACAAATAGGTGCTCTGAGGTGAAGGACACATGGAGAGAGGTTGGGGAATTGGGTCTGTACTCTCTGTGTTATAGGCATTTGAGGGGGACCTGTGTCTCATCTATAGTGCATCCAGAAATGCATATAAATGGGAAACTATTGGACTGAAAACACAGGAAGTTAGTAGATGTGCAAGGAGTCATGGAATGAAGATAAAGGGATGGTTAGTAAGACAACTAAACAAAGTAAGTAGTTCTCCCAGAGGTGGTAACAACATGGAATGGGTTGCCAGAAGCAGTGGTAGCTAGTGAAGATATGAATAGTTTCAAGCGAGATTGGATATGCATATGAGAAGTAAAATATGAGCACCACTAAATAGTGGCAAGCTATCAAAGTGTCAATAGAACTCCTGGCTTGTAGCTACCTATGAACCTATGACCAGATTGTATGCAGCAATATATTTATTCCCTAGGATGATTAGTTAAGGGTCAACTATTTTAAATCCTTTTTAACCAATTGGTATTTGCATGAGCACTTTGGTAATTGTTAATTGGTTTACTATATAACCAGGTTTCTGGGACTCATGGGGTATTCTCTAAAGAAGCCCCACCCAGTAAGGTGAAATGTAAGGTGTTTTCCACCAGTCACACTGGCATAGAGTGGGACTGCTCCCCTTACATTTTATGCAGTTTAGTGATGCCTTGCTGTGATTTTGTATCAGTACACTGTTTTTCAATCTTTGCCATCTGTAAGGAGCTGATAAATAAAATATGTGGGTATTCCTTATTTTCAGTGGCTGATTAGTGTGCTTATTACCTATTGTTAGATATCTCACAAAGTGCATTTTATTTGGTCTGTGGTGGTGCACCATTACTTGTTGTTTTTCTTGTGATTCATTCCATATTGGTGTACCACCTGAATTAAGACATACAGTGGAGCCCCTGTTTGGTCTTTTTATCTATCTATCTATCTATCTATCTATCTATCTATCTATCTGTCTGTCTGTCTGTCTGTCTGTCTGTCTATCTATCTGTTTATTGTCTATCTATCTATTAAGCAGACTGGGGTGCCCATCCACTGCACTGTTTCTTTCTTCCAGGAAGTATTATTTCACAGAGAGGGTAGTGGATGCATGGAACAGCCTTCCTGAGGAAATTGTGGGGTCTAAAACTGTGGGAGAATTCAAGAATGCATGGGACAGACATAAGGCAATTCTTGTGGGGGCAGGAAGATATAGGCTGTTGGTTAACTAGGATCTGCGCCTATCCTGTAGGTAGGGGGCAGACTAGATGGGCCTAGCAGTCCTTATCTGCCGTCAAAGTTTATGTTTCTATGTTTCTATTTATCTCCAGGTCACCTGCACCCATTTCCCTTATTTAGGTGGTGGAACTGGGGTGCCCACCCCAGTGCCACTGAACACAAGCCTGACACTGGGTGCCCAATCCCCAGTCTCAAAATATCCCTGAAGTAAAGAAAATCATCCCTCTATGTTTTTAAACCTATAAAATAGAAAACAGTGCCTCACCAATCTGCCCTCCATATTCCACCCTCCCACCCGACCTCCCACTCAAAACCCACTTAACACCACATGCCACAACCCCACCCCTTGCTCTCCCAAACATGTGTTAGGTGAAGATCCACTATAAATCAAAGACATGTTTTGCTGCTGGAACCACCAACTGCAATATGAAAAACTAAGTAAGTGCAGTTCAATGGGGTTTTGAACTGATGCATAACTTTGTTATTTTACATATTTTCACCCAAAATTTTCAACATGGCCTTTTGGGACCATACTTATGATAAGTGGTGGTATAGTTATGCAAATCAGGCCCAAAAGGTGATTTCTTGGTCACATTGTGAAATCACATTTCAAACAAGTTTTGAAAAGTTTCACTGCACTTGTTCATGAGGTGGGGTCATAAGAAGGCTATGTTGATAATATGGAGTTGAAATATGTAAAATGGCAAAGTTATGTGCTACTATTGAAATTTCTATGCTCACCCTTAACTTTGGTAATTTGTAATATTTTGACCACAAATGTTAAACATGCCATTTTATCACACACACCGCATGAACGGACAGCTGTCATTTTTCAAATCCTGACGAAATGTGTTTTCACTCCTATAGTGCAAAATGACATTTTGGTGGCATGCAATGGCATTTTGAAGGATTTGAAAATTTTTCCAGCCAGGTTCATGAGACAGGGTAATAAGAAGGATGTGGGAAAAGTGGTATACAAATATGGTAAAATGCCCAGGATATGATTGAACATTACAGTGTTTCATTGTTCACTCATAACTTCACTAATATTCAATATTTTGACTCCAAACTTTAAACATGGTCAGTTTTCCATACCACCTCATACACATGAAGCGTCATTTTCTAAATCCTGAACAAATGCGTTTTGCACCTCTGGTGCCAAATGACATTTTGGCCAATATACCATAAATGGGGGACAGCTCAGTGGCAATGTGAGGAAGTATTTTTTCACAGAGGAGGTGATGGATGCATGGAACAGTCTTCCTGAGGAGGTTGTGGGGTCTAAAACTGTGGGATAATTCAAGAATGCATTGGACAGACATAAGGCAATTTTTGTGGGGTTAGGAAGAAATAGGCTGTTGGTTAAATAGGATCTGCAGCTTATCCTGTAGGTAGGGAAATGGGCAGACTAGGTGGGCCAAGTGGTCCTTATCTGCCATCAAAGTCTATGTTTCTATGTTTGGTACTTGTCATGTTTAGAAGGTGAATCATAAAATGATTACTGTATCTTGAAAAGCGGGTCAAAATTTTTAAATCTTGTGTGTAGTACCAGTTTTCACCCCAGCAGCCATGCTTTGTGATCCCATGCTGGTGAGCTAAATTCAGGGGTGAAGCTAAGTCACTCAGCTAGGTGAGAGTGAGGGAATGGCACTGTTATGCGCCCCAGCCAGGGAATGAAAGGTGCAGGGTTGTCCTCATGGGCCCAGGTACCATATAACAAAGACAGCTGTCCTCTTGGCATAGTGTTGTACCTTCCACCCATGGGTGGCAGAGGGCCTTGTATATTGACTGACAGATGCATTCTTTGGCCTTGCATCTGTATCTGCGACTACATGGAAGAGCAGGGACCACAAGGCCCAGTGTTTCTGCAGCCCACCAGACAGCCTCATAAATTCTTCACATTTATTGCTGCACAGAAGTGCAGAGCCCTTAGATGGAGTCTTCCCTTGACACAGGGCACCTGCATCTGTGCACTATCAGTACCAAACTCCAGCACAGCACATACATCCAAACAAATGTTTGGCATTGGAAAATGCTTGTTTTCAGTGTCCTTGCAATATCAGGGTCTCTTTGAAGCATGAGTGTTTTCCACATGAAATTGAGATGCAAGGTTTAATGTATGCAACATATGCAAAGTGTGTTTTTCTTTATGTGTTCCTGGCACATCAACCCTGACAGATGTTGGATTTGGTAACAAATATAGACAGAATCAGCCACAATTTAGACATGGTGCATTGCTGTTCTTTTCAAACCACTAGATGGTGCCATTACATTGTTTATACTGTTATACAGTATGTTGCAGCTCTGTGGTGTCCTGTTAGTCATGGTCATTCATAGCCACAGACAGTGCAGTTTCTCAGTAATACTTTTTAGAAGACTAACCAAGACATATTTTATACACAAACTTTCAGGGTCACACGGATCTCTTCTTTAGGTGTAATGGGAATATTACACCGCAGAGGACAGCTGTGCAGTCCTGAAAGTTTGTATTTAAAATGTTTCAGGTTAGTCAACTAAAATATATTACGAAAAGCTGCTCAAAAGTTACATAAATGACTGCTGCACCTCTTGCATCAGCTTTTATGCAAACGTAACAATGTTTCTGAATGCATATCAGATACCTTCATATTCTGAGTGGTTCTTTATTTGCAATTTAGAAACAGATGTACGTTAAGAACAGAAGACTTTCAAGTCCATTGAATCTGCTATTGGGCTTTACTATACTGTAGATTCCAACACTACTACTCAGCCCCCAAGTGTTTACCCCGATGACGATTCTACATCCCACTGTGTTTTGTCCATTTATGGTCCGCTTATTAACAACATTTTGAATAGGCTATTCATTTGTCCACCACTCTTTGTTTGAAAACTAACTTCCTGATGTCTTTCCTAAACTTCCCCTGCCAGACTGAGATTGTGACCTCTTCTGATTGAACTGTTCTTCATTTTGAACAATTGTATGTCCTTCCCCATTGTAATCTGAAAGTATTTATACATCTCTATAATACCCCCACCCCCATAGCAGACACCAAATACATCTTAAGGTCCTCCACTTTCTCCTCATAGGTCTTGTCCTGTTGGCCATGATTCATTTCCGTCAACTCCATAATTGCACGCAGTGCTCCAGTGCTGTTTAACCAGTAACTCATACAGCAGCAGAATCACTTCCTCCTACTGTGTAACTGGTGAAACTCCTGCCTGATGCAACCTGGCATCCTATTTGCCTTCCATATACTTTTACTATAACGACAGGAGGATTTTGTACTGTTGCTAATTATTATTTCTAAGTCCCTTTCTCTCTGGTGTGTTCTTGTAATTAAGCTGTTTATTAGAAAATGCATACAATATTAAAACTGGTTAAGCCTTATCAATTTCTTGGCATTCAAAATGCTTTATGTATGATCTATTAAGGAGTCTTTTTTATTTAATAAACTTTATTCATTTTAATGTTTAACAACAAACAAATACAGACAACATGACAATGCTATGAAAGGAACATCCAGAATTAAACAATTACATTATAATTGCATTCAGTAAGAGAAGATAATTGCGTAGCAAATCCCGATTATGATGCATTTAAGTTGTCGGTAACCCTCCCCATAACCCCCTCCTCCCAACCCCGGTCTGCCCCTTGGTTTTATAGGGAAAAAAGGGAAATTGAGAATACAAGTCAGAAGTGCTGGCTATTGGGATATACCTAATAGATATAACCATCTTTTAGAACCACTGTAAAAGTAAATTTAGATTAGATCTATTGTACCGATATAAGAATTTGGAGTGTTTCCCACCTTTGCTTGTGCGCACCTAGCCTACTCTTGGTTCCAGCCAGTATAAGTTCTGCCTGTAAAGCAAACATAATTTGTTTGAACCACTCTAAATAAAGGGAGTAGATGAGTCAAGCCAATGTCATAGTATTATTTTCTTGGCACAAGCAGTGATTAAGGCCATATGGAGCTTTCAGCTGACCCTTGAATCTGCATGTAATCCCTCAGAATACAAATTTCTGGAGTAAATTTGTCAGTAACTATAAGCAGTGGGTTGAGACGATTTTGAATCTCCTTCCAAAAGGAGTTAATAGTATCACAGGCCCAAAGCATATGAAATAAATTGGCTGGTTCATGTTGACATTTTGGACATCGGCTGAAGGATAAAGTAAGTAAGCAAGTAGTAAAATTGTATTTATATTAATTGTTTAATTTAATTGTTTAATTGTTTAATTAGTATTTCGAAAAACCTTTGGGCGTGAGTTTTTTACACATGATCCACGTCAGGGTGGACAATAAGACAATACACATATTCAGTGGTTACAGAGGCCTGATCATTAGCATTAAAGAGTGATTGCATGACAATTAGACAACTAGGAGAAAAACTGAGCAGTTGTAATTGAATACTAAGCTATTTCTAATCAGTTGCCTCTAGGTAGCACACCCTCCAAATCCGTTGATAGGCTATGGCAGAGTAACTGCATAGGGTTTAACACTATCCCAGATGGTGCGAGGCTGGGTAACAGCGAAACAAGGGATTGGGTTTGAAACCAACCGCAGAGAGAGAGAGGTGAGGGATAGTGAAACGGGGAGGGCTGTGATGGGGAGCACTCCAGAGGGCTTTGTCGAGTCATGTGTGTGTGTGGGGGCAGTACCAAGTGCATTTAAAAGAGGACTGATAGCTTACTTAAGCCCTTGACTAGGCTTGAATGGAGGCAGGGTTCTCTAGGTAGCCCTGCTGTGTTACTTTGGGGTAGGCCTGTCTATCAAGTTGGGCCTGAGAAGCAGGTGCATTTTGAGTTAGACATTAGGTGCTGTTTGAGGCCTACTTTGAATTGACACAGGCTGTTGTTTGTTTGTAATTTCATTGGGAGTTCATTTATCCAGAGGGGGCCGAGCTCAGGGTGCTTTTACAATAATTCAAATCACTTAAAATCACATTTCAGAACAATAAATCAAACAATCATACAATATACTTACTTATTATGTTCCGGAAATGCTAGGGCAAAAGGAAAGTCTTTAATTGTTTTTAAAGCTTTCAACAGTTAGGCATTCTCGTGTCTGAAAAGCCCCATTTGGCTAAGTTGAACTGGTATGTAATATTAATTATGGTTAATATAGTATTGCATTATTCTGTACCTATCCCATTTGATATATTTATATAGGTATTTCCAGATGTTGGGCCAATACCTAGAGGGGGAATGCGGTAAAATATTGTCCCACCAGTAAGAACTTTGACCTTCTATGTTAGTTATTTCTTTTTGTAGAAATTTATATGACTAGGATATAATGTGATGTAGGGATGGATTCTACATATGGGAGAACTGCTGACAAAAGGGACTTGTCCATATATCTGACCCAAAGTGTTTTACCAATAAATGGGCTATTTTAAAATTTTAAATACTAGGTTATCAGGCCATTTAAAAATGGATTTGGCTTCTTTAAGGAGAGCATTTTTTGGTCTTTAACCAGTTGATCGACAGTACTTACTCCCATTTGTGGCCAAAAGTGGTTACGTTTAATAATCTTACCTGAGATTAAAAATTAGGATTAGAGAACAAAGGTTGAGTTATGTCTCTGGTTGCATCTACTTTTAGGAAATTATTTAACTGATGCTGAGTATGCAGTAAGGCATATAACGGTGTTTTTAGTGGTTTTTTTTTTAGTTTTTGTTGACCGGTAAGTGCACTAGACAAATCCTGCCTATTTTCAGGCACAACCCGGGAGGGGATACAGATGAATGCCAACTGACCTTGAACCAGATTAAGCTGTTGGTGGTATTTTTAGTGAATGAGGAAATTTGGCCAGGACACTGGGGAAATTCCCCTACTCTTTCGATAAGTGCCATGGGATCTTTAACATCCACCTGAACTACCACCAATCCAGGCAGATGGGACCTCGGTTTAACGTCTCATCTGAAAGACGGCACCTCAGAAGTGCAGCACCTCTCATGCGGCACTACAGTGTCAGTACTGGATATTAACTCTAGTGCCAGATGTGGAACTGAACTCATAACCCTCTGATCTCCCAGCCTCAGAGGCGGTGTGCTACCTGCTGAGCCACTGACACTGTAAGGCTTTAGGGAGATTCTTCCTGGAAATAAAAGGGAAAGTCTTAGGATCCATGCCATTCACTAAACATAGAGCCTGTTCAATTCTGACCCAGGAAGGACAATAGGGATTCTAGGAAAGCTTCTGGGAATGTAACAGAATCTAATTCTTGCCAGGTGTATGGCTAAATAATAAATATAGAAATTAGGGGCTTGAAGGCCACCATCAATTTTCTGACGTGTAAGTTTAAGATAACTTCGCTGACTTTCTTTCCTTGCCATATAAAGGAACTAATAAGTCTGTGTATCTGTGTAAACCATGAGAGTGGAAGGGCCCCATTGAACATTTGTAGGGGTATAAAATCCAGGCAGCACATTCATTTTATTATACTCATATGACCCCATAGAGAAATAGGCAATTTCGACCATCGCTTAAAATCTTCTGATAGGGTCTCGTTAAGAACATCTAAGTTAAATTTTTTCATAACGTGGGAAGAGCATGCATAAATATTCCAAAATATTTAAATTTTCAGTATTCCAACATACACCAGTTGTTCAATATCACTTTTCAAAGTGAATTTATTAAGTGGATATACTTGTTTTACCCATGTTGAGCTTATAATTCAAAATGTTTCGAACTGAGAAATAATTTGAAAGACTGCCGGAGAGATTGAGGAAGATTAGTAATATGCAGAAGTAAATCATCAGCATAGGCCGATATTTTGTATTCAGTATGCCCAATTGGCATTCCTGAAATCAAACCAAAATTTTTGATTTTCCTAATAAGTGGTTCTAAGTACAAGTTGAAAAGAAAAGGGAAAGGGGACAACCTTGTCTAGTACCCTGGGATAAAGTAAAGGAAGTGGAGAGAATGCCATTGCAATAAATGTGAGCTTTGAGTAGTGTATATAATATTTTGATCCATTGAATAAATTCTTGCAGAACATGGTATTTGGTCAGTAACAAGAAGAGATATTCTCAAGAGACCCTGTCAAAGGCCTTTTCTGTGTCTAGGGCAACAAGAGCAGCTGAGGAGGTGAGTTCTCTGGACAAAGAAGAGAGGTAGGCAATGTTTCTGAGGTGATCAGATGATAGTCTCCCTTGACAAACCCTACTTGTTCTTGACTGACAGAGTATTTTGGCCAAGATCTTAAGATCCACATTAATTAAAGAAATTGGTCTATAATTGGGAATAAGAAGAGGTATTTATCTGGTTTTGGAATGACAATTATAAAGGCCTGAGTCAGGGTAGTGTTGGAGATACCTTTATTGAAAATGTACTGGAAAGTATCTAAAGAATAGGAGCAATCTTCTCCTTAAGGTCTGGTAAAGTTTGTAGTGAACCCATCTGGGCCCAGAGATTTATCTCATGATAGGGAGTCTATAACTGCCAGGACTTCCGTTAAAGAAATGGGAGTTTCATGAACGTAAACTGAGCCTCAGATAAAACTGGGAGATTGAAATCTTGAAGAAAATTATCCATCTGTTGAAGCAGGGAAGGATGGTTTGGAGCTGACTATAACTGTCGGTAATATTCATGAAAATGCGCTTTGCAATGTCGGGAGGGAGGTAAGCAAGACTCCTGAGGCTCGAGTAAATGGAAGTGATTATTTTATCAGCCATTTGAGTGCGCAGACGGAGAGCCATGAGCTTCCCCGCCTCTTCCCCTGATCAAAAGTATGAGATTTTGGATCGGAGCATAAGAAATTCAGCCTTTTCAGCTAAAATCTGCTATATTGTGCACAAAGAGATTCTACTTTTGTCCAGTCTTCTACTGGAGCTGAGGGAAGGAGATTTGTTTTTTTTTTTAGTTGTTTAACCAGGAGTAGCACACTAAGCTTGAAAGCTTTTTACAGGAGCAACCTGGGAGCACAGGGAGTTAAGTGACTTGCTCAGGGTCACAGCAGTAGCAAGTGGAAGCTGTGGGATTCAAACCCAGGTCTGGACTACTGATATCACCAGATTTGCAGCTCAGAGCCTTAAACCACTCGCGCTATACTGCTCCCAAATGGCGCTCTAAATCTCCTAATTGGGCCTGGATTGTGGAAAGTGCTGCTTCTCTCTGTTTTTACATTTTGTCGCTAATCTAATAAATTACCTCTCAGAGCACATTTCAGAGCTCTCCATAAAAAGTCTTTTTAAGGCATTGTTGAGGCATGAAATCCATGAAATTAGATGTGAAAGTTTGAATAAGTTTTATTTGATCTTCGGATTTCAAAAGCTGATTATTTAGTTTCCAGAATTTTTCTCTGTGTATGTTTGGTGAGATATCAAGAAGGAGATGGGCAATGCAATGATCAGAAATTGCTTTAGAAGAATAATAAGCCATAGAGACACCCGGTAATAAATCTAGTGAAATAAGAAAATAATCCAGTGGGAAAAGAGTGGTGAGGAAGAGAGTGAAATGAAAATTCTTTACTGTCTGAATACATAAGCTCCAGGGTCAGAAATACCAATAGAGTGCATTAACTCATGTATTGCTTTTGAGAGGATGTTAATCTTTGTCTTATCTGGCTGGATCTATCTAGCTGATTAGATATGACCAGGTTCCATTACCCCAAATTATTGGAAGTGTAGACCATGTGGCCAGGGTAGACATAAGGCTCTGTAAAAAATCAGGATCTTCATTGTTCGTCCATAAATGGAGCCTAGTATTACTTGAATGGCCCAGTAGGGCCCTAAGAATCACATATCAGCCTCCTGGGTCAGCAATTGAATGAATGAGTCAGAATGGAATTCTCCGGGATATAAGATTAGCTGTCCTTCTTTAGGGAATCAATACCGGAACCAAATACCTGACCCACCCAGTATCTCCTTAACAGTTTATTTGATTAGACAACAAGTGTGCCTCTTGTAGAAAGGCTACATCTATTAGCAGACTTTAGAAACACAGAAACATAGAAACATAGAGTTTGACGGCAGATAAGGACCACTTGGCCCACCCAGTGTGCCCATTTCCCTACCTATTGGATAAGCTGCAGATTCTAGTTAACCAACAGCCTACTTCCTGCAACCCCCACTATAATTGCCTTATGTCTGTCCCATGCATGTTTGAATTCCCACTGTTTTAGACCCCACAACCTCTCCAGGAAGTAGTTCTGCATGTCCACCACTCTATCCATGAAAAGAATTTCTCACGTTACCCCTGAACCGTCTCCTCTAACTTTAAATTGTGTCCCTTGTTCTTACACATCTCTTTTCTGAAAGATGCTACCCTCCTGGACTTTGTTGGGTCCCTTGAGGTATTAAAGGTTTCTATCATGTCCCTCCTGTCCCTCCTTTCATCAAGGGTATACATATTAAGCACTCTCAGTCTCTCTTCATATGGTTTCTCATGTAGACCTTGCACCATTTTAGTTGCCCTCTTCTGGACTGCTTCCATCCTGTCTATGTCCTTGTGTAGATGAGGTCTCCAAAACTGCACGCAGTACTCCAGATGGGGTCTCACCAACTGTCTGTACAGAGGGATAACCACTTCTCTTTTTCTACTTGTGAAGCCCTCCTATGCATCCCAGTATCCCCTGGCTCTCCTTACTGACTTCTCACATTGCTTACCCACCTTTAGGTCATCTGATATGACTACACCAGATCCCTTTCCATTATTGTTGTCACGTTAGTACCTCCCCTGCTATTGTGTAATCTTCTCCTGATTTTTATTTCCCAGGTGCATTACTTTGCACTTCTTTGCATTGAATCTAAGTTGCCATATGTCTGACCATTCCTCCAACCTTGCCAAGTCCCTTCTCATCCTTTCTACCCCCCTGTGTATCAACTCTGTTACAGATCTTTGTGTCATCTGCAAAGAGGCATACCTTTCCTTCCAGACCCTCTGCAATGTCACCTTTAAAGACGTAAAGAGGACTGGACCCAGTACTGAGCCCTGAGGTACTCCACTAGTAACCCCCTTTCTTCAGAATGTTACATTCACTATTACCTTGTGTCCTGTTGTGCAGCCAGTTTGTTACCCAGGCTACCACCCTGGGAGCCACCAGGCTGGCTAACTTGATTATTAAACTTTGTGGGGACTGTGTCAAATGCCTTGCTAAAGTCTAGGTAGGCCATATCCACAGCCCCTCCTGGTCTATTACTTTGGTCACCCAGTCAAAGAAATCAATTAGATTCATCTGACATGACCTTCCTGCTGTGAATCCATGCTGCTTTGGGTCCTGTGCCCGCTGGCCTCTAGGTACTGAACAATCCTTTCTTTCAGAAGTGATTCCATCAATTTCCCACCACTGAGGTCAAACTAACAGGTCTGTAGTTTCTTGCTTCTGCCTTGCTCCCACTTTTGTGAAGGGGAATCACATCTGCCCTCCTCCAGTCCTCAGGTACCACCCCATCTTCCCATGATTTGTTAAAAGTGTGGTTAGTGGTATCACTAGGTCCTCCCTTAGCTCTTTTAGGATTCTAGGGTGAATCCCGTCAGGCCCCATTGCTTTGTCCACCTTGAGTTTTAGGAGTTCTTTCAGGACTCTTTCTTCTGTAAATGGACTGGCGTCAACCCCACTACCCAGAGTGCTTCTACTGTTTGGTTTAGGTAACTCCTCCTCTTCTTCTTTTGTGAATACTGAGCAAAAGTATTCATTCCAGTATCTCTGCCTTTTCACTGTCTCCCTCTGCTCACCTCCCTCTCCTTTATTAATCTTCACTATCCTCCTTAACCTTTCTATGCTCCCCAATGTACCTATAAAAGATTTTATCCCCTTCTTAACTGAGTTGGCTATGTTTTCCTCGGTTTGGGCCTTTGCTTTTCTGACTGCCTTCCCACTTCTTTCTGCTTTAATTGATACAGTTCCCTATCGTGCTCGTCTCTGATTCCTTATACTTTTGAATGCAGTTTTTCTCCTTAACCTTCCCTGACACCTCTTTTGAGAACCATAGTGGTTTTTATTCCGCTTTGTTTTCTTTATTTGTTTCACAGGCTTGTTGCCTCCATGATGGCAGTTTTGATTTTTCTCCATTGTTCTTCCACCTCTCCTTTCTGACCATTTGCTAATGCATTCCTCAGGTAGTCACCCATTATGCCAAAGTTAGCCCTTCTAAAGTCCAGTATCCTTCTCTTTGTATGGCTTGTCTCCATGGTTGTGTTTATTGTGAAGCACACTGTGCAGTGGTCGCTTGTTCCCAGATGTCTACTGACTTCTAAATTTGTGATCCTCTCCATTTGAGAGTACCAGGTCTAATATTGCTCCCTCCTGAGTGGGTTCCACCACTAGCTGTCTAAAGGCATACCCCCTGTAGGGCATCGAGAATGACCCTGCTCTTGGATGTGGCTGCAGTCCATGTCGCCCAGTTAACGCCTGGCATATTCAGGTCCCCCATCAACAGTATCTCCTTTTTCAGCCATTTTGAGAATGCCGCTATCATTTTCTTGTCCATTTCTCCCTTGAGACGGGGTCTGTATACAACCCTGTGTGGATTGTGATGCATTCCCTGCTTCCAAGGTGACCCAGAGTTCCTCTTGTCCTCCCCTTACTTTTAGTTCTGTAGCTTTGATCCCTTCCCTATGTAGAGAGTTACCCACCTCCTCTTTACCCTCCCTGTCCCTTCTGTAGATTGTGTACCCTGGTATGTTGACATCCCAGTCATGGTTCTCCATGTACCATGTTTCGTGGACTGCCACAATATCCAAGTGTTCCTCTTCCATCAGGGCTACTAGCTCTGGAAGCTTGTTTCCCAGACTATGGGCATTGGTACTCATTGCCCTCCATTTAATGTTGGCTTTATCCTTTTACCCCATCCCTGCTCTTATTGCCCCTGTCCATTTTCCATTTACCCCTGTCCTGCCCTCTGTCAAGCTCTGTACCTCAGTGTTTACCCTACTACCTGCCATGTTTTGTGGGGGAGGCTTGAACTTTCCTGTTTCCTATCAGCACCTCCCACTTTGGCTAGTTTAAAACCTTGCCAAGGAAGCCTTTAAACCTGTCACCTAGGAGCATGTTTCCTTCCTGGACAGATGCAGACCATCATGCCAGTATAGACCTTCATCTCTCCAGGTGGACCCCAGTCCCCAATGAAGCCAAAGTCCTGTGCTCTGCACCAGTTTTGCAACCTTTCACTAAACTGCATGGTGTGCAGTACCCTAGCCTCACCCTGCCATAGACTGGCAGCACCTCTGACTAAGGTTACCGTGTGTTCGTGAAGCAAAATTTAGTTCTCTTAGCTGGGGTCTGTGCACTTTGTATATTCCAGGAGCTAAACTTAAGCCCAGTCATGTCTGATAAACAACCTATAACAACCTAAAAAAAAAGGAAGTGCACTTCATCAAGTAAAAGCCATCTCAAAACATCTAATTTAATGATTACTGCATCCAAACCAGTGGCAGACATCCTAAGTATTATAATTATCCTACCCCCATCCCAATTACTTAATCCCAGACTTCCAATTCTATGAAAGTACTCCTTAATCTCCAACTTTACCTTTAAGTATTGATAAAAGAAGAAACCCAAGTCTGGATACTGAAATGGGAAGATCAACCCCATATTCTGTTTCATGACTCACACCAGCCTAGGCAATCCCACTCAACTCCCACTCCCACCCCATTCCCAAGAAAAGGAAAGAAAAAGAAAGAAAACCCTAAGAAAATCAATATGGTGCCATGTGTCATTTACCAATATTTTTAGTTCACCTAAACATAATATTAAAACAATATTATTTTGTTAAACTAAAATCAGTATTCCACTGTGAAGTTGAGCTTTTTACGGAATGTAGTCACCTTCATTTGCACAGTAGTATACAATTCAACCCAAACAACAAAATAATCCATATTATGCATTGAAAATGAGTCAAGCCAGTGCTTGACCGATTTACACTACTCAGAAATGTAATGCCATCATCATAAACGAAGGAAAAGTGAACTGAACTTATTAGATTTAAGTAAAAGAAACAAATGGGCAAGTTGGTAAATTAGTTACAGCATTTTCTAATGACTACAGCACAAGTTCACCCATGTTAAACATAAATAGCTATCTGATGCAAAATCGAGCAGCACTTCCGCTCATACAGTCTGCTTAAAGTTGGTGATTGGAATGTCTCTGAGTTAGAGATATAAAAAATGAAAAGGTATTCCCTGAAAAATGAGCTTACCAGCAACAGTCTCCTGTAATAAAAGATAAAACAAAAACAAAGTCGGTGAGTCTTTTCTGAGGAGAACAAGCTGCAAATGCTTGGTGAGCCATCCTGTGACTAGGAAATGAAACAAGGAAAAGAACCTCATTAACCAGTTGAGTGAAAGCTCATTTTGATCTTTGATTAGCCCCAATCTTGAATGAAACATATTTATTTAGGGGCCATAACAGGAACCAGTTTTAATCAGCACTTCCATTTAAATGATTGTCAGGATCAGCGCCATATAAAAAAAAGTCTGGTAGCAATATAGCTAATTCTCTGGTTGGATGATCCACATTGTCAGATGATTTCTGAGGACAGGAGAGAGTTACAAATACCACCTGTGATTATCAGGAAAGAAACCGTAGTAACAAAATAGATTAAAGCTCTTTTATGCTTTGATTAGTCCCATTCTTGAAGGAAACACCTTCATTCAGAGGTCATATCAGGATCCTGGTAGAATCAACACCTCCTCTTGATTAATTGTCAGGATCAGCTCTGCATGAATAAATCAGGAAACAAGATTGCTAATTCTCAGGCGGCATGTTCAGCATTATCGAACAATTTCCATGATCCATGATGCAGAACAGAGGTTTAGCCGGTATAACATCTGGAATTTAATACTGGCCACCATCAGCTTCACAATGCTGGGATGATATTCTGCTCAGTTCTGGCATGTGGCAATGGGCAGATCCTGGGATATCGTAAATCGGCTTGGTCCCACTTGATTTCTTATAATTCTTTGTTTTTTCAAGGACATGCTGATGGTCCACATAGCCAAGCAGTCGCAGGATAAATGGCCTAGGTTTGACTCCTACAGGTGGCCTACGCCTCAGGGACCTAGAAACATAGAAACATAGAATTTGACGGCAGATAAGGACCGCTTGGCCCACCCAGTCTGCCCATTTCCTGCCTGATGGATAAGCTGCAGATCCTAGTTAACCAGCAGCCTACTTCTTCCTACCCCACCCCTAGAATTGCCTTATGACTGTCCCATGCATGCTTGAATTCCACCACTGTTTTGACTCCACAACCTCCTCTGGAAGGCTGCTCCATACATCCACAACCCTCTCAGTGAAAAAATACTTCCTTAAATTACCTCTGAGCAGCCCCTTCTATCTTCAAATTGTGCCCAAGTCTTCAAGTTGTTCTTGCACACCTCTTTTGAAAGATGCTACCTCTTGGACTTTGTTGATTCTGTTGAGGTACTTGAAAGTTTCTATCATGTCCCCTCTCCTCCTTTCCTCGAGGCTATACATGTTAAGCTCCTAAGTCTCTCTTCATATGTCTTCCGTGCAGACCCTGCACCATTTTAGTTGCTCCTCTGACAGCTTCCATCCTGTCTATGTCTTTATGGAGATTTGGTCTCCAGAACTGCACGCAGTACTCCAGATGGGGTCTCACCAGCTGTCTGTACAGAGGGATAATAATTTCTTGTTTCTACTGGTGATGCCTCTCCCTATGCATCCCAGTATCCCCCAGCCCTCCTTGCTGCCCTCTCACATTGCTTGCCCACCTTTAGGTCATCTGATATGACTACCCCCAGGTCCCTTTCCATTTTGTTGTTGTTAGATCTCACCCCATTGTGTACTCTTCCCTGGGTTTTGTTTCCCAGGTGCATTACCTTGCACTTCTAGCATTGAATCTAAGCTGCCATACATTTGACCATTCCTCTAACCTTGCCAAGTCCTTTCTCATCCTTTCCACCCCACCTTGTGCATCAACTCTGTTGCAGATCTTTGTGTCATCTGCAAAGAAACATACTTTCCTTCCAGTCCCTCTGCAATGTCGCTATAAATACATTGAAGAGGACCGGTCCTAATACTGAACCCTGCAGTACCCCACTACTAACCCCTTTTTTCAGAGTGGACTCATTTACTATTACTCTGTGTCCTATTCTCCAGCCAATTCTTTACCCAGGCTGTCATCTTGGGACCCACTCCAGGCTGGCTAACTTGTCTACTAATCTTGTGTGGACTGCGCCAAATGCCTTTACTAAAGTCTAGGTAGGCCATGTCCACAGCCCCTCCCTGATCAACTACTTTGGTCACCCAGTCAAAGAAATCTATCAGATTTGTTGGCATGACCTTCCTGCTGTGAATCCATGCTGCCTTTGGTCCTGTGCCCTCTGGCCTCTAGATACTCAACAATTCTTTCCTTCAGAAGTGATTCCATCATTTTCCCTACCACTGAGGTTAAACTAACAGGTCTGTAGTTTCCTGCTTCTGCCTTGCTTGACTTTTTGAAGGGGAATCACATCTGCCCTCCTCTAGTCCTCGGTACCACCCCATCCTCCCATGATTTGTTAAAGAGGGTAGTCAGTGGTGTCACTAGTTCTACCCTTAGTTCTTTTAGAATTCTGGGATGAATCCCATCAGGCCCCATTGCTTTGTTCACCTTCAGTTTTAAGAGTTCTTTCAGAACCCTTTCTTCTGTAAATGGGCTGGTATCAACTTCTGTATCCAGAGTGTTTCTACTGTTTGTTTTAGTACCTCCTCTTCCTTTGTAAATACTGAGCAAAACTATTTGTTTAGTATCTCTGCCTTTTCACAGTCACCCTCTGCCCACCCTCCCTCCCCCTTATTAAGCCTCACTATCCCTCCTTGGTCTTCCTTCACTCCCTGATGTACCTATAAAAGGTTTTATCCCTTCTTAACTGAGTTGGCTATCTTTCCTCAGTTTGGGCCTTTGCTGTTCTGACTGCCTTCCCAGATTCCTTTTGCTTTAACTGATACAGTTCTCTGTCCTGTTCCTTCTGTGATTCCTTGTACTTCCTGAATGCTTTCTTTTTTCTTGAACCTTCACTGCCACTTCCTTTGAGAACCATAGTGGTTCTTACCCTCATTTTGTTTTGTTTATTTGCTTTACACAAAGGCTTGTTACCTCTGTGATGGCAGTTTTATTATTCCCCATTGTTCTTCCACCCTCCTTCCTGCCCATTTGCTAGTGCATTCTTAGGCAATCACCTATTTTGGCAAAGTCAGCCTCCTAAAATCCAGTACCTTTGTCTTTGTATGGCTTGACTCTATTGCTGTGTTTATTGTGAACCATACTGTTCGATGGTCGCTAGTTCCCAGATGGCTACCTACTTCACATCTGTGATCCTCTCTTCATCTCCATTTGAGAGAACCAGGTCTAAGACTGCTCCCTCTCGAGTGGGCTCCAATACTAGTGTAACAGGCATGCCCTGTAGGGCATCTAGAATAACCCCACTCTTGAAGTGGCTGCTGCAACTGCACTCCAGTTACCATCTGGCATATTCAGATCACCCATCAGCAACATCTCCCTTTTTCTGCCATTCTAAGTATACTTTCTATCATTTCTTGTCCATTTCCTCCCCTGAGAAGGGGGTCTGTATACAACCCTGTGCGGATTGTGGTGCAATTGCCAGTCTCTAAATTTACCCACAGTGCTTCTTCTCCTCCTGTTTACCCTTTTGTTCTGTTGCTTGATTCCTTCCCTATGTAAGGAGCTACTCCTTCCCTCTTTACCCTCCCTGTCCCTCTTGTAGATAGTGTATCCTGGTGTGTTTACATCCCAGTCATGGTTTTGTGTGTACCATGTTTCTGTGACTGCCACAATATCCAGATGTTCCTCCTCCATCAAGGCCACTAATCGGGAAGCTTGTTACTCAGACTACGGGCATTGGTACTCATTGCTCTCCATTTTTGATGGCTACCTTCTGTTGCAGCATCCCCACTGACCTTTCTACCTAGGTCTTTTCTCATTTAGTACCCTGTTTTGTAGGGAGAGGCTGGGATTTTCCTGCTGCTTATCAGTGCCTCCCCTTGACTAGTTTAAAAGCTTGCCAATGAAGCATTTAAACTGATTTCTCAAAAGATTTGTTCCTTCCTGGACAGATGCAGACCATCCTGTCAGTATAGGCTGGTGTCCTTCCAGGTGGAACCCCACTCCCCAATGAAGGCAAACCCTGTGTTCTACACCATTTTTTCAACCATTCATTAAACTGCATGGTGCAAAGTACCGCCTCACTCATGCCATTGACAGGCAGCACCTCTGAGAAGGATACTGTGTGTGCTACTTGTCTTAGGCCCTCCCCAATTCTACAAAGTCCTTCTGCACTGCTCTAATCTCATGATGAGCCAAGTCATTTGTCCCTAGGGGACAATGACGTCCAGCTCAGACTCCCGTGCAGCTGTTCTCGTGATCCTGAGGATGCACTTCCTGTCCCTCCAAGCCATGGCACCAGGCAGGCACCTTACTTCAGTTTTCCCTGCTCCCCAGTTCTATCCCCTAATAATTGAGTCCCCACCAGGAGCTGCTTCCTTTCCTTGTGGTGTCCTCTGTCTCCTTCCTGTGGGCCTCCTTGTGACAGCTGTCCTCAGCCTCCTTAGTCTCCTCTTGGTGATCCATAGGGGAGCTATGCTCCCCAGAATGGTGTATGGATTGTGGAGTGGAATAACTGACTGGTGTGCCTCTGTTCCACCATCCTCACCCTTCCTGAGCCCACTGTGGTCCAACTGCTGTGCTTTCTTCGCAACCTCTGAGGTAGTGGTGGTGGCTCTGGTGCTCCCTGGATGGGGAGGTTCCCTCCTACTGTCCAGTGTGGCCTGGGGGAAGGTTCCCTTACTACTGTCCAGCATGGCCTGAAGACGGGTAACTTCCTCCCTCAGGGCAGAGAGTTGTCTGCAAATAGGGCAGCATCTCAGCCTCCAGAAAGACTCCCAGAAGACTGCTGCCCCACAGCCATTACATTGTACTACTCCCCACATGTTTATCTACTTTTTCTTTTGTGTGTGTGTGTGTGTGTGATTGGTTTGTTATGTAGAAATATATATATTATACAATGTGTATGCTTATATTGTCAGTGCAGTGTGCTAGGGAGGATATGACAGTGATATGCACTTGCACTCTTGAGGAAATGATGTCAGAACCCCAGGTATAAGGAACTATTTCCAGGGGTGGGAAGGGTTGGAGCCTAAACTGTGCCCTCACAAAACAATCAGCTAAAAGCTCTGACCCAGCGCTGCATGAGTGCCTTCCTGTCAGCAAGATGCCCTACACAACAATTTGACAGGAAAATACCTGCTAATCAAACAGAGAAAATCCAGATATCCAAGTCAGACACAGGTAAACCTCCTAGCCCCAAACAGCCTGGTGGTTTGTGCTCTGAAAGCAGTCAGCCCCAAAATAAGTCAGCTGTGCTTTACACTCTTCCTGCACTGAAAATCTTAAGAATTAAGCCAATTGATTGACTAGTGACACCTGTGATGTAAGCAGGTCTTTCAATGTAGGCAGGCTGCTATGTCTGATTCCAATACACAAAATCTTTCAGTGAAACCAGGAAAAAACTGAACTTCTCAGCCAGCAGGACACTTTTAAAATGTTGCAAAAATATCCTTCCAAATCCTAGGTCTCAACCCCAACAATCAAGCAAATTCAGTTGTATCTCACCCTTCTGGTTATAAAATTATTACACTTTTAATGGAACCTGCAATTCTCGCTTAATGCCAATAAAGAAAAAAATGAAACTTTTGTAGAAAGCGTAGCTCCTGCTTTACAATATTATGCCTTACCAAGTTTCCAGCTCCTAAATGGAGTTATAGTTTTCTTGCAGTGTAGCAAGGTTCTCAGCTTCAGACAAAACAAAGTCAGACTGAGCTCTTTCGATAATGTAGGCATTAGTGTGAGACGGGGCCCAGCAATTTTCAACAGCATTTTCTGAGCAAATAAACTGGAGGTGGCTCAGCCTCCTCTGGAAGGTCGAAGATAACCAGGTTGTTGCACCTGTTACGGCCTTCCAGATATTCAAGTTTGAGCTCTAATTTACTCATTCTCTGCGCATAGAAGACATGTCCGAGTCAACTCTAGACTGCCATTTCTCGAGTGAAGATGTGCATGCTGCTACGCCTGTCACTGCCCGATTTGTATCCTCAAGTTTTCTTTGATAGCTTTAAGATCCGATGAGAAATCTAAGAATGCTTTCTTCAGCGGAGCTAATTCAGCTAAGAACTTTTCCTCCGATAGTGGTGTAATAGAAGTCGAAGCTATGAAGATTTGCTCGTTGCTGAGTTTTGGGTTTTGCATGCTTAGCTAGCTTATCCGGAGTTGTAGGTGGTGGTACGGGCCGGGAGGGCCTGTTTAATTTCGCCTCCATTCTTCAAAAACTCCCATTCCTCTAGTCTGTAAATTCTCCTGTGAACTCCTGGGTTTTCTGCCAATGAGATGATCGAAATTTGATGAAGTATTTGTACTAAAAGTTGATATTTCTTTAGATTTGAAGCCTTGAGGTGGGAGTGGGTTTCAAAGCGCCTGCCTCACGTGGATAGCATCATGTAACTGCTTCCCTGATTAACGATATGACACCATGTCTCTGTGCCACTGAGTCCCCTGGTATCTAATAGTTTCCACACCCTTTTTTATTCCTCCTCCTTATAGGTACCCATACCATACCACAGGTGCTTAATCTTGGAATCAGTAATTATTTCTCCGATGGTCGCACTTGTCTCTACCTTCAGAGGCACATTATGCAGGGCCCCTACCTTCCGTTCAAGTGTCCTTGTTTTTGCCCTTCCTTTCCCATTATGTATGCCCCATTTCTACCCCTTATCATCTTCCTCTGTTCTTACCCTCTGTTCCTCACTCACAAGGCCTCAGCAAATTCTTTATCAGTGTTTATGCCACTGTAGGTACCTGCCTGTGTTCTCCAGCAGTGTTAGTCCAGCTTTATAATAACCCATGTCACTTTCCCCATTTGGATCCTGTTTCATCTGTATACTGATGTGAGATTATTTTTCTCTGTGTATTCACATGTTTATTGTGTGCACAATTTATACTATGTACTGAACTTGAATATGTATATACTGTATACATAAAACGATTATATGTATGAATATGTATAGCTATATATGTATGTATATACAGTATGTGTACTGAGTATGTTTATTGTCCAGGTCCACATTGAAAATGAGTTCTTCTCAATAGTGTTCCACCTAGTTAAATAAAGATTTTGATTGATTGATAGAATAACATCTAACCATTGACTACAGTATTGGTGGTTCAATGGATGCCACATATAGAACTACAGCTGGTGACATACAAAAAAAATCCATCAGCTATGTAACAACAAAAGAGCAAAGACAACAGCCAATAACAGTGAACATACTGTTAATGTTCCTTTTCCTAAAAAGTGGTAAACTGAGACCATTTCCACAGTATCAGAGATATAAGTCCCTCCCATCTGCACTTTGGGGAGGGGTCCATAGGAGTTTTTGACTGAGAGCATGCCCTGCTACAATGAGGGGGATTCTCACCCTCACTCATATGGGCAGGTTGATGACTTCTGGAAATGAAGGTTCCACACTGTTCAGCACCACGCAGTTCATGTGTGTGTGTGTAGTGGGTTTGCTGAGTCTCTTTAGTAGAAGAGGAAACCTCAACTCAGTGGGGCTGTGGAAGATGGACACACCATAGATCCAGTACTCTTTTGATTTCTGCACACAACATACATCACTTTGCATTTTTTTTGGTATAGAGCTTTGTTGTCAAATGCCCACGACATCTCTCCACATCTTTTTTCATACACCTTATCCCTTTCTTATCTACCATCTCAAAGAGCTTGGTATTGTCCGCAAATTAACTCACTTTCCTCTGCAGCCTGACCCCAATGTTGCTAATGCACATATTGAAAAAGGCTGGCCCTAAGATGGACCCTGAAGTACACCACTTGTTACCTCCTTCACCACTGAGGAATTGCTATTGAGGGGCACCATCTTGATCCTTCCCAGTCCCAACAGCCAGTGCCTACTCCATCTAGCATGTCCTTCCTAGAAACCTAGGTCACCGATCTTACCAGTCTCCATGTGGCACTGACTCAAAGACTTTTTGAAATCCTGATGCAATATATCTCAACTGTCTCACCCCTGTCAACAGATTGTCTCACAGAGTTAAAATGTCTATTAAATTTACTTGACACGATCTGCCCCTTGTGAACCCATGCTGTCTTTTGTCCTTCAGTCCCATGTCCTCTCACGAATTTAACATGTGATTCCTTCATTATTGTTTCCAGAATCTTTCACACAACCAGTACCAGACTCACTGGTCTCTAAATCACAAGACTGTCTCATCGCTTCTTTTGTGCACAGGTATTATGTTTGCAATCCTCCACTCCACCAGTATGTCACCCATTGCCATGGATTCATTAAAAGGGCTGTCAGGGGAGCTGCAAGTGTCTCTTTTTTAATATGAACCTGTTTAATAAACGTTTTAAATTACAAACCCAGACACAAACAAAAAACAATGTCATAAAAGAGCTGCCAGTGTCTGACCTATTTCCTGGGTCCCCTGGGTGCAACACATCTGGCCTTGGAGGTTTGTTAACCATCAGATTTCACAGCCCTTGAGTATCCTGTCCTTAGAAATCCTGCCTCTCTCCAGTTTCTGTCCCACGGGTTCTCATGATTTAATCTTACAGTCAGGCACTGGACCTGAAGGCTCCACATGAATGCTGAACTAAAGTTCTTATTTAGAACATTTATGTTCTTCACATCATCTCCCATCCTCACCAAATTCTTCATCCTGTTTTTCTACATTTTCCTTCTCTGTCCCTTTTTCTAACATACTTGAAGAATGCCTTTCATATTCTTTATCATCTTCTACAGCACTTCTACGGTTCTAAGGACAGAGCTGAACCAATAGAGGTGTGGTAGTCCTTTGATGTGTCACACACAGGGCCAGTCTTAACATCGTGCCAGCCATGCAATGGATTACACTTCTCAGATTTAAAGGGACACTGTCAGTCCCATTGTGCTGGTATTTTTTCACTTCATCTGTTCCTGTTTGAGCCCCCCAGCAAATCAATCCTCCTCTCCCTCCCACTGCTGCTGCCCTCCCCACACCTCCGCTCTGTTGAGTCCCCTGCAGCAAATTAATCCTCCCACCCCGCCCACTGCAGATGTCCTCCCACCCTCCATTCCCCATCCCCCTAGTCACTGGGGAGCCCACTCGTGTCAGGAAATGTAAACAAAATTCTCCCTGTTTAAAAAGAAAACCATCCCCAATGTCTTTTTTTAAAAGCTGCAAAAGAAAACAGTCCCTTGTTGTCTCCCTGTCCCTGTCCCCTTCCCTATCCCAACCCTCTCACTGAGCCACCTCCCCACACCCCCTACCCGTACTTACCTCCAGAGGTTTGGAGCAGTGATATTCTGTGGACTGAGACATGTCTGCACTCTTCAAAGACGACTGGCAAACTGAAGATTTCAAGGTAGTTCAATAATGGAGTCAATGGGGGTTTAACTTAGGTTGATATCTCAGCTTTTTAGGAATTTTGGCCCCAAATTTTCAACATGGGGTTCTTGGGACTCCACCTCCTAAACACTGTCATTTCGTTACTCAGTCCTGAAAGGATTTGTGGTCGCTGTGCAGAATCACCTTTGGGACCAATCAATGAAATGACAGTGCCACTGTTCATAAGGTGGAGTCCCAAAGCCCATGTTGCAAATTTGGTGAAAAATTCCAAAATATGACTGTATTATGAGCTGCATCAGCAGTCTCTATATGCCACTCCCTAACTCGCCAACTTTTAATATTTTCACCCAGATTTTCAACATTGCCATTTTTTCACACCTCCTTATGAACAGTACAGCTATCATTTTTCATATTCTGCCTGAAGCGTGTTTTCACACCTGTGGTGCAGAATGGCTTAGTCGCTCACAAATCACCTTTCTGGACGAGTGAATGAAATGACTGTGGCACTCTTCATGAGGTGGGTGCCAAAAGGCTATGTTGAAAATTTGGTGAAACAACTCCAAAAAGTGTCCGCTACAGCTTTTTATCACATCACCTCATAACCAGTACAGCTGTCATTTTTCACATCCTACCCATAATGTGTTTTCGCACCTGTGGTATGGAATGCCATTTTCCCATGTATTTGAAAATTTTCACCTACAGGATTCATAAAGTGGGTGATAAGACTCTGTTCAACATTTGGGGTCAAAATATGAAAATGGCAAAGTTATGTATTATTTGTTACAATTTCAGTATGCATGCTAGTAATCATGAATCCTTAAATATTTGTGTGCCACATTTTTTTTTATTTTTAGTAGTCCTGCTCCACAGCCCTCCCTATCTGGAGGGAGCCCCAGCCCCATCTCCAATGTCCACCAGTCGACACTGACCACCTACCCCAGGGCTTACCCACCTGGTGGGTTGAGGGACCCCTACCAAGACCAGATCCACCCACCAAGACCAGATCCAGTACAGGGGTTGGAGCCATAACTGTTTAGGGGCAGGACTTACGAGCTCCTCCATCATCCTCCATGAGCTTTTTTCCTCCTGGTTTCTCTTGTTCAGGGGTGGAGCATGCAAGGATGCTGGTGATGGTGCTGCACACACTCCTGTTCATGCACCCCATCAGGCATCTGCCCGCCTCTGACCAGATGTCTGTAGCATTGGTGTGCTAGCCCCCAGCTGCCACTAGGGGCCAGGCATGCACCTACAACTGGTCGCACCCTCTCTGGAGGAGAGCTGTCCCTGGGATGCTTGATCCTTCTCCTCCCTGCCAACCTTCAGTGGCCCATGCTCATTTCTGAACACAGGTCACCAGCATGGCACAGAGGTGGCCCCGCACCCTCAACCTCAGCATCAGCGGTCATGACATGCACCCCACATTTTAAACTTAGCCTTATTATTACCTAAGCTACTGTATTCAAATACTGTCCAAAATATGACAGCTTGTCAAAACATAGTTCAGGCAGGGGTCGGCTCAATGTATTTCAATGGGATTTTGAACTTAGTGGCATAACTTGGCCATTTTTAAATATTTTTGCCCCAAATCTTCAACATATAGTTTTGGGGACCCCAAGTCATGAACAATGCAACTGATGTTAGGTAATTTGTCCTGAAAGGTGATTTCATGATCATTGCACAAAATCACCTTTCAGGCAGGAGTACAACAGTTTCTTCACCTTTGTTCATGAGGTGGGGTGATACTAAGGCTATGTTGAACATTTGGTGTAAAATATTAAAGAACATAGAGAATACTGGATGGGCAACCAGAAAACCAGTGTAGCCCTGTTACAGAGGGGTTCTGATTCCCCATGATCTCAAGAGGAAGCTTGAGAGGTCCATGGAATCAAAACCCAAGGTAGCAAAACACACTGTTTGTGCATAGAGGTGGTCATCCTGTATTTTATAGTGTATAGTATTGTGTGAAATATGTGTGTGTGAGTTCTTTTGCTTTCAGACTGAAACTGATTCATGCAGTCTCTAGAGGTTCCAGAATGCTGTTCTACCACAATAGGATAGAATCACATTTCATGACCTTTGAACTGTGGTACAACTGCATTTTGAAAGGGATGGAGTTCTATACAGAACAACACTCTACTATACACTATAAAGAAGTTATGAACCTGCATTTAAATTTGCAAACGCAGGCTCACAACTTTGGCAATTTTCAATATTTTGATCCCAAATATTCAGCATAGTAATTTCTTCACAGTACCTCATGAACATGACAGCTGTCATTTTTCAGATCCTGGCAAAATATGTTTTGCAACCGAAAGTGATTTAGCAGTCACTCGCAAAAACCTTTTGGGACAGGAGTTGAACATTTTCTTCACCTTTGTTCATGAGGTGGGTTCATAAGAATGCTACATGGAAAATTTGTGTGAAAATATTAACAGACAACAACATTACGAGACTGCATTTAATTAGCAAAACCCAGGCTCGTATTTTGGTATTTCTCAATATTTTGACTCAAATTTTCAACATAGCTATTTCTTCACTGCACCTCATGAATGTGACAGTTGCCATTTTCAGATCCTGGCCAAAATGTCTTTTGCATTCCGAAAGGTGATTTCACAGCCACTGCATGAAATTACCTTTTGACAGGAGTTGAAATTGTACTCTTCCTTTCTTCATGAGGTGGTGTTATAAGACAGCTATGTTGAAAATGTGGTGTAAAATATTAAAAACAATAGTTATGAATTTGTGTTGAAATTTGCCAATGCCAACTTGTAAACTGCCTACCTCCTAAAAATGATACTAGTGCACACAACAAACATTCGCATTAACAAATGCTTGTTTCTGATTGTCTCTTCACCAGATCATCAAACCAAAGTGAAGTTTTATCTTTGTCAGATTTTCAGTATTAATTTGCCTATTTCAGTCCTGGGATCCCAAGTGCTGCTCCTTTTCTGATGGCCCATTTGTTGTCTGTCATCTTTATATCATCTGTCCTCTGTCTTTAGTAATTAACTACACCATTCTAGTAGCATCCATTTATCTGAAGTCAGGAACCATGGGACTGGAGTTAGCTGTTGGGCCTCCAGCCCAATGCTGACTATTACAGAATGATGATCACTCTTCCTATAGGAGTCTCCAACTTGATGTTACTGATCAAGTCCAGGTTGACAATGAGGCCCAAGATGTTGTCATCTCTTGATGCTCTCTACCCATTGGTTGCAAAAGCAGTCCAATGTAACTGCAACCTCATAAACCTGTCTCTTTAGATTCTTGTGCTCTGGAACTTCCCAGTCTATGTATGGTAGATTAAAGTCTCACATGAATAGAAATGTTATGGAGTTTTACTTCACTGGTGAAGTTCCAGTGAAGTTGTGAATTTGCCTTCGCAAATAACTTATGTGATTGCCCACTTCACACGTTGCATTGAATTTTCCCGAGGAAATGGCACTATTTCAGAAGAAGTCAGGTAAAGTTAAGGTGAAGTTGTGACTTCGCCAGTGAATTTGCATAACTTCTTCTGAAAAAGTACCACTTCACCTACCAAAAACTTTGCAAAATTGGCACATGGTGAATTTGGCAAACTGCAAATTATTTCACGCTGCAAAGTTTGCCAACGTTACATCTCTACTCATGAGTATAAGTCTCACCAGATCTACTGACTTTTTAGTTCCCTTTTAGTGCTGCATCCATCTCCACTGATTGGTTACAAGGCCTGGTGATCACTCATATCCTGAGTTATCTTGTTTCAGTTCACCTATGTTTCAATGACTGCCACCATGTCCAGTTCTTCATCTGTCATAATTACCTGCAGCTTTTCCATTTTTCTCTTTGTGCCTCGCATTTATGTATATTACTTTCCACCTATCCTGCCTTGCCCTTCTGGACCTCCTTTTGTTCTTCAGTGAAGGTGCCTCATTACCCTTACTGCCTTTCTGACTCTCCTATTCCCCTTCTGTACCTCTCCTGTGTGTGTTGGGGAAGGATTTCATCTCTCTCTCTCTGAGATTTTGCCAACTATCTCACTGCTCCCACCACCTAATTTAAATACCTGCTAATTGCCACATCCATATTCTACCCTACTGAACTTATGCCCTCTCTGCTAAAATGTAGGCTGCTCCTGTTCCCAGCCATAATGCATCTGTGACTGTTGAGGGTCCGCTGAGACAATGACACTGCATTCATTTTGTGTCCTTGTGCTGAGCTGCTCCACAAGAACCTCACTTTGTCCACAGCAGCTGATGGCTGAGCGACAAGAGCCCTAAATGTCCTACACAGTGGGCATCCCATGTGCTGTATGTCTAGAGACCCTCTGAAAGTTGGTGGTTCCACAGTCCCTGCAACTTACCAGCTGCTCCTTCCAGGTACCTGGCTGTGCCTGCCTAAAAATACTGATACTGTAAGTTTGGGAAAGCAATCTCAGTACTCCCTCAGGTGAGACACTCACTTGCTTGGACCCACAAAGTCTGTGCAGCCTACTGTACCATGAGCCAAGTTCCTTCCCCTGCCCATCTTCTCCCCAAGTAACTCTTCCCTTAAGTCCTGGTACTTAATCTCATTGCACTTATTTGAGTGACACAACATACTACCACATGAGCTACTCCACATGAAGGAAGTACCCTTCTATACTTTTATACTTCCTGTGCTTACCACCGATCCACAACATCTCACTTACTGCTCCATTGCCTCTTACAGAAACCTCCTCCTGCTGCCCTTTGTTTGGATCCCATGATCCAACTGCAGGTAAGCATTTCAAGGAAACCGATGTGGGTGTACAGTACAAGCTCTGCCTTTGCAGTCTTGTCTGCATTCAGTCTGGATCCTGCACACCTAACAGCCCTCCAAGTTCCTCATCTGGTAAGGTTCAATACAATCCATCTAAATTCCTCATATCCTCACAGGCATATTACAATTTATAGAGGACTTCAGTTATGGAGTTCTTCCAGTTCTTTGCACTGTATGTTCTGTCTGAAACCAGTCTGGCAAAATGAACCCTCACAGGCAATTTACTATTTACAGAGAACTCCTCTTATGGAGTTCTTAACAGTTACTGCCCAGTAAGTTCCGACTGTCTGAACTGGGTTGAAATATTTCACAGTGCAACACTTCCTTGGGATAGCCATTGTTTATTAAGTCCTTAGTGTTTTCAATTCTAATCCATACTGGAAAATTGTCTTTTGGAGAATACCATGCTTTTTTTAACCAGGGTGTTTCCTCATTCAGGGCCAATCATATTTTCATGTGTTGCATTATATGACCCCTTTACCACCAGGTCTGTATGAAATACTGGACAATGTCAGCGGTGGAGTACAATCCTTTGATCCAGAGTGGATAGGCGCTAATATTCCTTATCCAGGTGACAGATGGTGCATTCAGATACTGCACTACCGAGCATTGGGGTATCCTGGTGGGTTGGATAGTACTGCATACTGCACAGTAAAACTGTTGTCTGGGTACATTTGGGATACCATTTAAAACTGCTTTCATGCGCTAGTGACCATTGTTCCTGAATCTGGGATTATGGTCTCAGACAGATTACCAACAAAATCACAGTTGGCATAAACAGAAGCTAGTTACACAACATTTATTTATGTATTGATTGACTGATTCATACAAAATTAGTAAAACTAGGACAACCCAATGAGATGCAGCATCTTGTTTTCATGGGGTCCCAGGGATGGCAGCAGCAGTCAAAATGTTAACATAGTCCAGCAGGAATGCTTACATGCTGGCTAAAATATACAAGGCAAAAACAAATGTAAAACTAAGTACATTGAAACAGTAATCATAGCAAGCTATCAAAGTGGAGTCACAACAATTCAAAAGCAGCATCACCCCTTCCCCATATAGAATTGCTTGTCAAGACTTTTTTACAGTTGTGGCAGGCAGTATAGCCTAGAGGTTAGAGCACTGGAACCTAGAGGCCAAGGTGGCCTGGGTCTGAATCCCACAACAACAGCATGCATGCTATATATCCCAGAGCAAGTCATATTATATCCCTGTGCTCCAGGGATGCATGTGGAAACATTATAACTAAGGCTATTTATGTAAAATGAATATTTGTCACACCTGGACTTTATTCAGCAGTTGAAGTCATAGAGCTCTGCTAGTGGCAGCTGATTACTCTTGAGAAGCGTGCTGTCACAAGCAAACAACATGTTTATTCTGACCCTGTAAGTGAAGGATGGAGCAGATCCTATATCGAATAAGAGAAGGTCCTTTCTTTTATATGATCTGTATGACTGTAACTTCAATTCCTGATTATAAAGCTTCCTCTGGTAAATACCTTTAAAGTGCACATCTTTAAAAGAAATGTAAGAAGAAATTTGTAGGTACTGTCAATGTGCAATTGTTTTGAGAATACCTGAATTATGAGCTATTCTCAGATGTATTAAACTGTCATCTTAGGCCCTGGCCACACGGCAGCAGTAGTGAAGTAACGTTTTCAGAAAATGTTACAGTACTTACCATGCTAGCGTGTCCATACTAGTGTATTTCTGCATGTCCCTGCTTGAACTCTAGAGTAAACCATGTTCACGTCTCCTCAGCCATCCCATAGAAACACACTACAGACTCCCATCAAACCATTGGGGTAGCGTGTTTCAAGTGGAACCATGTTATAAACCATTACTACACCACTGATAGTATCAGAGTTGAGCATGATTTTTGAAACATGGTTCTATTAACATTTCAGTGGGAAGTGCACCGTGTTTGGGGGCTCCTGTAACATTTTCGCCTTGCAACATTACAGGACCCTCAGTGTGGACAGGGCCATAGAGTGCACTAATGTTGTCATGTATATATGTAAACATAATGTATGCTGTTCTTTTCACTGCATGTTTTTTTGCTTAGATGTGATGTACGCTGTAAACATATATTGCTTTGCCTATTGTAACCCTTTAATGCCCCAGGCATGTCTGAAAATGGAACTTTAATCCAGACCACCTTCCTGGTAAAAAAATGGACACAGAAGAATTTGGATAATGTGCACTATCTGTGGACCAAAGGCCAGTAATGAATTGAATGGTTGAAACTAATTTTGTTTTGGCATTAAATGTCATTAAGTTTGCTGATATCATCTGTGATTCTTTGACTGGGGAAAATGTATGGAAACTGTATCATTATTGAAACTTAACTAGGGATGAAATCACTCTCTATTTACATGCATCTCAAACAAAACAAGCCCAGACACATAGGCCTTATCCACACTGCTCGACGTTTTCTGAAATGTTTTAGAAAATATTTTGTGTTCTGTGCTAGAGCATGGTTGTTGGTGTGTCCACCTGCAACCCAACACTGTGCTTGTATTCCGAGTTCCCATGCATGCTTGCAGCAATACCGGGCACCCGCAATGCATGCCGGATACTCATGAATGGGCATGGCCAACGGATCAGGAAAAATACTCAGTTCATTCTGGGAGCTCACCATGAGGTTGAGGATGTAAGTCATTTATCCCTTTCTTTATTAATTTGTAGCCTGGGGATTCCTCTCCCTCAGGTTTTCCTTACTCTCTCCATCAGCCTGTGGGGTGGGGGCAGTTTCTGCCTCACTGATTCCTTCCACCACCACCCTCAGCTACTTTAAAATGTTCATTGAAGTAACATTTAAACTGTCCACTGAGGACTGCAGCCCCTGCCCTGGATGGATGCAGACCATCACCCTGTAGAGGCCCTTATCCTCCCAGGTGGGTCCCCAGTTCCCAATGTAGCCAAACCCTTGCTCTCTTTATCATTCCTTCGCCATAATTGAAGCTCCTGGTGCAGAGATCCCGCTTCTTTCCCTGCTGTAGACAGGCAGCATCTCAACAAAAGCCACTAAGTGTCTGCACCAGAAGCCATATGAAAAGAGACTAAAGGAGCTTAATATGTATACCCAAGAGGAAAGCAGGAGAGGGGAACATAATAGAAACATTCAAGTGCCTCAAGGAATCAACAAAAGTCCAAGAGGGTAGCACCTTTCAGAAAAGAGATGTGCAGGAACAAGAAGGCACAAATTGAAGATAGAGGGGGGATGGCTCAAGGGCAACTTGAAGAAGTATTTTTCACAGAGAGGATGGTGCATGTATGGAACAGCTTCCAGAGGAGGTGGTGGGGTCAAAAACAGTGGGGAAATTCAAGAATGCATGGGACAGACATAAGGCAATTCTAGTGGGGGATAGGAGGAAGTAAGCTGTTGGTTAAGTAGGATCTGCGGCTTATCTGAAAGGTAGGGAAATGGGCAGACTGGGTGAGCCAAGCAGTCTTTATCTGCCATCAAAGTCTATGTTTCTATGTAAGTGAGTTACCTAAGACCCCTCCCAGCTCCCTAAACCCCCTGCACTATCCCAGCCCTGTCACTAGCCAGGTCATTATTCCCCAGGTGGACAGTGACATCCAGCTCTCCTGCCATCCTGCTGCCCTAGCAATCCTCTGGATCCACTTCCCATACCTCTGGGCCATGGCGCTGGATAAGCACCTAAACTGCCTCTCCCCCATTTCCTATTCCCAAGTCTATCACCCTCACAATCGAGTAGCTCACCATAAGTTGATTCTTCCTCCTCTGGTGTCCTCTAGCACCATCCTTAGGGTCTCCACTATGGAGGGTCACCTCATCTCTCTGGTCACTACCACAGGTGCTTCCTCCCAGCAGTCCCACCCTACAAGGGTGACATAGGAATTACTTGGCAATACCAGTAGAGGAATGTGCCTCTGTCCCACAACCCCTACCCTTCCAGAGTCCACCATAGTCCAGCTGTTCCTCCTCCCTGGCTTTCTCTGAGATGACAGTAGCAGTCTTGGTGACCCCTGGGTGGGAGAAGAGGTCCTCTATATCTTAACCAACTCTGCCTGGAGTCTAGCAACCTCCAGCAACCTCCTGTCCTGTCAGAACTTCAGAGAGGTGTGTGTAGATGGGCAGCACTGCAGTCTCAGAAGTTTCTCTGAAAACTGCCAATCCACAGCCAGTGCACTGCACCACTCCCGGCATTCTCAACTTTTATTCACTTACTTTCCTCTGTCTGTCTAGTACACTTAGACTAGGACCAAAATATATGTAGTACTTCCTACACCTCCCTTGCTCCCTTAACCTTATAAATATTCAAAAATATATAAATATCTAGTTCACTTACATCAAATCTTGCTATTATCCAAATATAGTGTATGGTGGAACCCTGTTATGTGGAATTCCATGCCTGGAATGTGCTTGTTTTGCTTCAGTAATGACATCACAATGTTGTTTTGCTGCAGTTGTGATTCACCACGGCAGCATAGCATCTTAGAATGCTGCCATATAGCTGTTTTCCTCTATCCAATCAGGCTGTAAGCTGTGTTTTTAAACTTGAACTTACAGAAGAAGCTGCAGCATTGAATTAGTTATCTGAGTCAACCTCAAGTGCCTCCTCCACAACCCCAATTCACTGAAAGGAACCAGAGTGTCTGAAATGGACAGACATGGATGCCCATACACTTTAAATGATAATGTATGGACTTCCATACACCGACAAGCATGTGTGCTCATCTCGAGTGTTCTATGACAACCAGGGAACCTCTCAAGCTTTGCCCTTGAGGTTCCTGGCTGCCCTAAAAATCTCTATGCAAACACAGGCTTGTTGTATATGGCTGCCCATACATTGTCCTCTATGTTAAAATCAAATCTCAATATTCTAGAATTCAGTGGGTTGCTACTTCAAATGTCCTGTTAGAACCAGAACACTATGCCAGGAAGGCAGTTTCTAAGCAACAGTTGGATTCTGGTTAAACTATGCCTTTGTAAAGCTTTTTTTCTTTTTTCTAAACAACAAGAATTCAGCAGCTCAGAAAACCCACTAAACAGTGAACAAAAAATCACAGTCCCACATAATTAACAGGCCACCATAGCATCAAGCCAACAAACCTAGTCACAAAGATAACCCCACAAAAGCAACTCACAAACTGACAAACTATATAAATAAAATTAAATTTACACTAGGAGTGATTCACCACAGAACAAATGTGGTGACCACAGAACTATACTTCTCTCAAAAGCAGTTGAAAATGAACTAAAACCAAATTTCAGGTAGCAAAACAGTAGTTTTTAACTATCAGACACTCGGGTATGGGATATTTCACATGGGACAGGAGAAAGGGTGAGCTCAACAGCACCCATCAAACTGTCTTCTATAAAATTCAGGCCTGGTTGGATACAACAAGCTTTACCTAAACAACAACAAAGCTGAAGGCCATGAAGGTTCATCCTCATCAGAGATGTGTGAAGTTGGGAAGCTTCCCTTAAAGAAATACTTTGCAATGTTTCCCGATGTTGCAACATGTGAAGCGTGATTTTGATTAGTTCTTCACTTAGGGAAGTGCCTGCTTTGCTCACTGAAACCCCTGAGTAGTGGCACTATGTCAGTGAAGTTGCTGGCCAGAGCTACTTCACATAGTTTTCGCTAAACAAAGTAGCACTTTGCTGACAAAGAACTATGCACAGTAGCTTTTAAAAAAAACAACTTTTTTAAATGTGGCAGCCCCCACCAACTGTGTCATCATCAACATCCCCCACACCCCAACCCATACCCTTTGTAGTTCACTGTCCCCACCCTGCCAACCTCAGCACGGGAAAAAACTCCTGTACTGTTCTGGAGAAGGTAGCTACCAATAGATGAGATTATAAAAATTATTTCTTTCCCTCACCAGCACACCAAAATGGACCCTCCACCTCCCCTACCCAACCAGACCTCAATCTTCAATTAACCCTTCCCACCCAACTCCCATCTGGGCCTCACCTCTCTCTTTCCCCAGCACCCCAAAAATCCAGTTTAGGTATACCTTTAAAAGAAGAAAAATTTCCCATGGCAGAGATGTCTGATCTTGTACAGTATAAGTATCTGTAATGCCATGAATGAATGAGAATATCTTTAAATATGTAGAAACCTGATTGGCTGGGACACAGCTAATTCAATTTTACTATAGGCAAAGACATCACCATTCATTTATGGCATTATGGATACTTACACTGAATAGAGTTGGCATCTCTGCATTGAGGGATGGTTTTCTTCTGTTACATTCTGATTAATGATCATGGTCTGGTCAGGTGGGGGAGATGGAAGAAGGCATTTTGGTATACAGGCGGACAATGGAATCACTTAATTTATTTAGTTTTGTTAACCAGATAAGTCACACTAGACCGAGGATATATTTTTCATAATCAGTTTCTGGTGGCAAAATTTGCCAGTGTGGGGGGTCCAATGCAGAAGGTAGCAGTGAGAGGGTAACAGAAAAGAACCTAGGGGTGTGAGGATATTGCCGATGGCACAGTGGGTGCAGGACTGCTACATTTTTATTTAAATGGTATAGCAAAATTAGTGCGGCTGTCGGGACTTTTGCGAAGCTTAGCTAGTGAAATAAAACTTTGACATCTCTAATTGTCACCCCATTCCTTGCAAATGTGAACTATATCAGGACCCCCACACCAATCTGTGCAAACCTTCAAGTAGTTTTGCTATGATTGGACCAGAAACTAGATTAACTGGAGCACACTGCAAAGCAGTCAGACCAACACACCAAAACATGTTCACTCCATTATGCTGTCACTGTCTTTTTCCATCCACCAATAAGATTATAATTACACAGCCACTACTGCTGGCTGTTGATTACAGCAGTGAAATTTACAGGTCAACCCTAGCCTTCTCACAGAACAAAATCACAGCGGCATTCAATAGCACCTTCAGAAGTGCACTGGGTTGTGACAAAAGAACAAATCATTGTTTGCTGTATGACAATCCCATCCTCCTGTCTACTGAGAGAGATATGACCTCAGGTGGACAACTACAATATACAGTTACCTCCATGGACAGAACCTACAGTAACTTACCTCAGTAACCGCTTGACTTGGCTTTTTAACCTATGTGCTCATGTCACAAAACAGAGACCTCGCGTCATGTACCCAGAATATGCAAAGTCACTGAAATGAAGACCACTGTGGCTGGCACTCTTACCATCTTGACCATCCTCTCTGACAGGTTAGAGAAATCACCAGTATCACTGCTTTGAAATGAGCCATGTTTCCATACCTCAGTACCCCATTCAACTGCTTCATCCCCGTTCTTTTGATCCTTCAGTCACCTACAATAGCATTCTGTCATTGACCTCAACATACTCTCTCTTGTCTGCCATATTAAATTGTAAATATGTACACAGTAGATTATAAAATATATGGAAAACTTGGTGAAAGCTAATTGTTGGAGAGTTTGTACAGTATAGTGCTCTTCCTCAGAAGCCTAAGCTGCCCTCTGAACACTGCCCACCTCAGGACACTGCCCACCTCAGGACTGCTGCTACCATTTTTCCTTTGGGACTTACCTTCACACAGGATGCAGCATGGCCCAAGTAGTCTACAGAATGCAGGGCTACTGGTGGCCTGGGTCAGCAGCAGCTTGGGTCTCGATTTTCTGCTTTTCTTCCCACAGAGGCAGCGTGGCAATGCCACCCCAGCCTGCCTCACCCTTTAGCCAATGCTAGGGGCCAGTTGAGTACTGGGCACTGAAACCTCCCTTCCCAGGAGAAGATAACCATCCTCTTGATGCTCAGTTGTCTCCCTCCTTGGCCGCCCCTCAATGACCTGAGTTTGTATCCAAACCTGGATCATCAGTATGGTGCAAAAATGGCTGCTCAGCCTCAACCCTCAGCGCCACGGGCTTGGTATTGCTGGAATGTCAGTTTCACCTGTGATGTTATTCAACTCAGCCTCACAGATGAAATTAGTGTCCCAAAACAAACAACTTACAACTGGAAACACATAAGTGGATCCATTTTATAATTGCAATAAGGTACTTCAGACTGTGTGTTGCTGGGATGTCACTTCTAGGGTTTAAGGCACTCGGCTGTGACCTCATGCCTTTGAATGCACCTTAGGTGGGACATTATCCCACATGATGCATCCCTGTTACACCTTATTGCTTAATTTTAACTGTTGTAACTGTTGACTTTCTGTTTATGAACTTTATGTAAAGTTAGTCTTGTAACTGTTAAGAATACGTGCCTCAGCTGGGTCACTTATTCTTTCTCACTTCTGTTTGTTTGTGTTCCATAAAGTACGCATACCACCTCCTGTGTGATGGTTAACTATTAGGAATGCCTACCTCTGCATCTTTCCCTGTGACTATTTTAAACTAGGTGTGAACTGAAATGGGATGCCCCAATGCACACAGTTCTAAACAAATAAATAAAATATTGTAATATAATAATAACTCCACATCTTAGGTGATTATAGCACTCAGGTTTGCCTTATGTCTATACATACAAGGTGTACCACCAACAATTTGTGGGTTTTGTATTGATTTTGAGACACATTAAAACACTATTTGCTGCATTAATAGTTATTTCTGTTTTTAGGCATATCAGATTTAACTCCTTTTGTTTTCATTCATTTTTGTTCATTTATTAAATCAATATGTATTCTGAGTTTGACTGTTTCCATCTGAACAACAACAATAAAATATATTACCATTTTTTAAATAGAAAACAAAGTCCTTCCCCCCAAACACAATGATTATTGCTGTTTTCTTTCATTATCCCATATATATCAGTGATGGATAGTGTTTTGTAAATACAATTAAATTGGGCTCATTAACTGTTATTAATAATATTGTTAACCTTTATCTGGAGTTGTATTTCTGCATTTAGTACATTTAGAGGTAGCATACCAGAGAAGCAGGTTACAAGACGTGCAGAGTGTAGGATCAATAAAAGGACACAAGGAGAGTTTACATATTCAAATTATTGGGTGCTGAATGTTTCTGCAAGTCACACACCCAAATGCTAAAGCTTCCAACCTAGCATAAGGCTGCATGAATATGAAAATCCTTGAGTGGGGCAGACTAAACAGGCTTCATCAGATCAAACGTCACCTTTTATATTGGGTAAAGTCACCTGACCCAGCATTATTTGCTCTAGTCTCAGCAGTCTGATATTGTAATATTGTTCCCTGATTCAGCTGCATACCCAACAGTGTTTACTGTGTCTATGATGTGACAACCAAATGCGACTCTATATAAAAATATAATACTTTATTTTCAGCTAAACAAGTGCAAACATGTAACTTTTGGTCACACTTCTCAAAAGGCATTACAAAAACCTGTTCAAGGAGCAGTTATGTTTCAAATAAGCTAACATCCAAGTATCAAAGTAGTAAACAGAAAAGGCACACACATTTAAATTAACTTAGATACCTTTTACAAATATATACAATATTTACAAAAAATATTATAACTAGCATGTTACAGGCAAAGCAGCCTTGACAAGCTGTCCAGTCTTATTTTTTAACCTGATTCTGATCCTTCTTTTTGGAACAGCAAAGTTCATCAGAATCATACGGTTAAAGTCAATATGTTTACAGTGCTGTTTTGAGCTATAGAAACATTCATGCAGCTCCCCACTGGCTTAAGGGGCGCCATTTCAGCGGCACCTGATATTATCAGCCCTTTACCACTTGTGCTAAAAGTTTTGAGTATTTAGCACCATTACAATTGGAACACTTCTCCACAGTAAATGTAGACTCAAAGTTGTACGTATGTTTGTGCCTGGACATTACCCCCTAGTGATCATAAAACATGACCACTATCCAACATTATAGCTGTGAAGTGGTTCACTGCCCTTCCAACATTGTTCTTCAAGCCAATGCTTGGGGTCAGAAGGTACTGCCCTTAGTTGCATCTCTTTAGAAACATAAGTAACTTGTGTTGTTAGTTTATCTTTGCAATCGAGGTGCAAAGAAGTTTGAGTTTTAGTCTGTTATAATTCATTTTTATGCCATGTCTCCATGCATTTTCCTGTAGTATGCTGACTGGAAGATGTCATTCTCCCCAGGACAGTTGTAATGACAGGCACACGTCTTGATGAACATCATCTTCTTCTTCATGAGCTCACCATCAGGGCACTTGAACTCTACGGGGAGGGTGGCAGTTCTGTAAGGGGTGCAACAGCGGCCATCAGTGCAGACACCACAGAACTTGGGCCTATAGGTTTTTGTAGTGGTGCATCCAGAGAGCTCAAACTTCATTGGCTTGGAGATCTTAGGGGTGCAATACACCTTTTACCTTTCTGTAAAATAAAATAAAGTGTAGTTTTAGACATTGCATTTGGATATAACTAATCAAGCTTAATTGACTGGATGCTCACCATAAGGCTTTCTGGTTGAAAAGCTATATCTGATATAAAGCTACAGTATGAAGCACTAGATACCAGCTACATTACATGAAAGCCTATTATGATCACATATACTATAGTATTCAGCTCCCTACATTTAGTGGAGAGCATGCTTCACTAGCAACAAACTGTGTGATTTGATCCTGCCATTTACTTCCTTCAATGCAATATTATTTTGTACAGTATTGTATGGCTATAAAATTTATATGAAAGGATTTCAAGATTTATGAATTAAAAGTATTACATCTAACCAATGTAAGATGCTTCCTTATATATCTGTTACATAAATATCTGCCTTTTTTATACCATTATGAACAATTTGATTGGTGATTTTACCTTGATGCTGTCCTCCAGATGTGCCTCACATGGTCTGACAATGCATAGTCTGGTCTGTTTCTCCAGTCTGCATTCCCTGTTGTCATTGGTTACCCTTGTGGAGATGCCCATGCCACAGGTCTTTGAGCAAGCACTCCATTCAGTGGTCTGTACCAGGCAGTTTGCACGCATCATGGAGGGACTAGGCCATAAGTTTCTCCTCTCTGTAGGCTGTAAAGAAAAGTAGATAACATTTATATGTTGTTCAGTTTCCCTTTAATCCACAAGCTCTCAATAAAGCATCAAACCCAGCACAAAACAAATACGTTATGAGTCTTGGAAAACATATCAATGAAGTCTGCAACTGAATGCAAAGCATCATGGGTATGTTATGTCAATCCATGTGTACAGCAGGTTGAAAAGCTTTACTAAACAAGTAATACCTGAAAAGATGCTTTTACATTTATAAAACCTGTTTTCAGGCACCATTTGATCTGGTGAAATACTGTCAGCTTCCTTTCCTAGGGACTGGCATTCTACTGTTCTTGATGCTTTGTGCTGGATGAAATGAGCAGATGACACCTTCTGTGGCTTGTGGCAGGCAGATCATATCCAGTAGCTGCCTGCTCCAGGACCTAAACTAGCCCTATTTCAAATTTTTCTTTTCGGGGACTAGGAAGTTATAATACAAATACTGCAATCTCACTTTCTAGTAAAGCCAAAGCCACTAAATGCCCTCTGTAGCTCTGCCAAGTAAATAGCATCTTGATGACGTGAAGTGGGGAAGGGATTTCAAGGCTGTAGATAGCATTATAATGTTATTGAGAGGTTGTGACAGCATTATACTACTAGAACTCCTAAAGGCACTTGTACATGTTAAGGGTAGTATATGTCAGATCCCCTTAAATGTACGAGTGTCTTTTAAAGTTTCAGTAGTATTCAAATGCTGCTCCTACCCCGACAGCCATTATAATGCTACCTACAGATTGAGAAATCATAGCATTCACCACCCATATAATAACACGTAGTTTATTATCAAAGTTCCTATTTACCTTATTTATTGCAGATGCACAGGACATAAAAACACACAGTTCAATATACCATCCTTTGATAAAGACACCAGGTGAAACTTAAGGAATGTTCTGCTCCCTGCTGTGCTGAGCTGTGTTTTTTTATGTCCTGTATATCTGCAATAAATAAGGTAATAAGAAACTTTATGACTGGACTACACTGTTTCTTTATGGAGGGTGAGTGCTGTGACATTCCCAGACTGTGTTAGTATTCTCACTGGCACTCAGTCTTCTGAGTGGCTTTAGCGTACTTCAATTCTATCTATAGCCCTGAAGTCCCGCCCCACTTTGCATCATCAAACATCATTTTCTGGGCAGGGCTGCAGTGGCTGATGGTGGCTTCAGCTTTACTAGAAAGCAAAATGGTGCTGTTTGTCAGTATTACAACTTTTGATTCCCTAAAATTGGAAATTAGACTTAGGACTAGTTTAGGTCCTGAAGTAGGCAGCTACAGCACATGAGTTGCCTGCCCCAAAGGTGCCAGCTGGTTTCTAAGGATTTAGAGTGCATTGTATGTGGGTGCTTGAAAGAGACACAGAGAGCAACTGATTCATTCTGTACTTTGGATTTATCCCTATATCCATTTGAATCCCCATACTACCCTTTGTGTAAACATCCTCTCTTGTAACCTTCCTCTGGGAGGACTACACTAAATGACTGTCACTACCAAAGCCTACAAAAGACAAGATGCACTGTACATAACATACAGTTTGTTGTTTCATTCTCAGAGGAATATTGTTCCATTCTCAGAGGGACATTGTTTCATTCTCAGAGGGATAGCATATCACAGATTACACCCTCCCCCAGCATTTGACTTTCACATAGCAATACAGCACATGGTTCAGTCATTGTTATTATGTATTTTAATCACACACTGATAAATGCTGTTGTACCACAGTAGTAATGTAAGAGCACTGTTTTGCAACAGTAGGTGTGTTACTGCTGTAGTACAACATCACAGAATCCCATATCTACAGTATTAAGATTCCTCATGCTTACAGTTCCTGTACTGCATTCATCATAACAAAGACAGAAGACTGAAACCACTTTGAGTGAACTGTTTGTTAAATGACACTACTAGAAATGCTGCCACTCATGTAACTATTACTTACATCACATCAAATGGTTTTAGTCTTATCCTGTTGTTTGCTGTTTATCTGACCACAGTTCAAGACAGAGTTACAAACAATGGACAACCATACACCACATACAGAATACTGGATGGGTAGCTATGCATAGTTGGCAGCTATGCACAATCAGTGTGTTCTGTTACAGAGGGATTCTGATTCCTCTTATCTTAAGAGCAAAGCTTGAGAGGTCCACAGGAATCAGAACTCCCGAGGTGGCAGAACACACTGGTTATGCATAAAGTTGCTCATCCTATATGTTTTATAGTGTATAGCATTATGTGAAATGTGTGCATTGTGTTGTTTTCTCTTTCACCATGAAACTGACTTGTGCAGTTTCTGGAGGTTCTAGAATGCTGTTCTACCACAGAAGGTACAATCACATTCATGACCTTTGAACTGTGGTACAGCAGCATTTTGAAAAGGATGGATTTCTATATAGAACAATGCTCTACTATACACTATAAGACTGATGTTTCATCATGGGTGAGATTACATTATAGAGACCGCTCAAATTTCACACTCAGGGTCAGTGATGTCATCTCACACCTCAGTGAAAACATAGCCTTGCTGTGTATGGTTGTTTTATAATATTTACCATATTTCATTCATGGTAAAATATATTGTGAATTTTCTTTATCTACATAAATGTACTGCACACAGTAGTGCTGTACAAAATTTGAGTACTACTGAGAGAAAAAAAAGACACTTACCAGCCAGGGCTGGTCCAACCATGGTATGTTGTCTGGGCTGATCACAGACCCACTCTCACAGCATTTGCCAGGGACTTTAACTCTTCGTGGAAGGACAGTCTGGGCTAGGCAGGCGGACATCCATACCACAAAGGGGCACACAGCCAATTGCTCCATCAAGACAAGTACATTGGTATTTACAGCTGCTCTGGAAAGTCTCTCCACTTCTGTAGACCATTCCTCCAAATATACAAGGAGCGCCATCCTTAGCTGAAGGGGAGAAAATTTGAGGATTCAGTAAAACATACAGTCTGCATCCTAATACAGAAACCATCTTGTCAACTTCCTGATTTTAAAATGGCTTTAGCTAATGCACCTGTCCCTTTGTCTACAATAAACATTGTTTGATTAAAACTAAAATACAAAAATACTTAAACTGCTTCATTAAAATGAGGCTTGAAAGCAAAGCTATTTTGAAGTTTATTGCTTTAAAAAATGCAACATTCTCTTAACTGGTTCAGTCACACTACAGCACAGTTGCACTACTTACCAGTGCAGACTCCTATTCTCCTGTTGACAGGGGAGCCAAAGTCGCAGCACAGTCCCTTGTGATGGTCGCAGCTGTCGTGCTCGGTGCAGATCTCACCCAGCTGTTTTTGCACACTTTACAGCACCCACATCCATCCAGCACCAGACTCACTCCGGCTGGGCACTGAGGAGGGTTCTCTGGGCAATCACACCTGCTACTGCACTCCTGGGCAGCCACCTGTATGAAAAAAAAGTGGAATTAGTTCAAATAGCAGAAAACGATGCCAGTCCTCTCTCACAAAGGCACTGTGCCATTAAGGCTAGCACCTATTTTCTAGCACTAAGTGCTAAAGGTTTTTTTTATATATAATATGGCTTAAAGCACAGAGTTGACGGGTTCAAAATGACCATACAGACTGAACATAAATGAACTAACTGAAGCATTCTGTAAAAGTAGTGCTGCGTCGGTGTTCTGAAACTTTAACTACATTGATATTCTCAGGACTGGGACCAACATTTCCTTTACCCTATCCTAACCCGATCTCAAAGCTACTTCTGGTGGTGATGTTGTCTGCAGTAACTTACCAACTAGTTAGCGCCACCAGCAGCAGGGAGGCGAGCAGCTCCACGGATCGGACTCCAGCAACCATATTCTGTCGGTGTCGGGGTAGCTCTGAAGAAGACTGAAGCACCTCTAAACGAACTGAGAGACTCAGAAAGTTGCTCTGATCGAGTCGATCGCGTTAAGGTATTTCTTGTTTGGTTTTCCTCTCGGTTCCCTTTCTCAAAGAAGGCTGTGGAGCGTTTCTTCTTTCTCGTCTTGTCCTCTAGAAGTCTAGAGTTGGTCTGTGCTGAAGCGGGAACCTCGCTATATTTATACTCTGCTGGCCCCGCTGACGTGCCAATCGGTTGAATGGAGTCCTGACAAACAAGGAAATTCTTGCATTCCTTGCCAGTAGCCTGCCTCCTCGACTCACACCGGATTGATCGTGACCCCATGACACGCAGCATTCCTCCTGTCTGAAAAAGGCTGGCACACTTTAGGCGAGGAAAAGAACGGGTTCTGTGTGTCCTTGGGGCGCTGCGGGCTGCTGGGATGTTTTACTTTCTCAAAATACTGTATATGTACTTGATAAATAAGATATTATATACCGGGACATCACAGTCGCAGGTGAAAACAGCAACAAAAACAAACTCATGAAACACACAAACAGTAACTGACCATTTAAGAACTCTTAACGGCACGATCTCAAAATGTTTCAATATTCAAATATTCACACTGGCAGAATACATAAGCTACTTATTTAAATCAAAGCAACTGCTAAGCTGATCATAGTCCTTTGGTACTGTAAGAGCAGGTGCAGGTCTTACGTAAGCTTCATTGCATGAAAGACACAAAATCAGACACTCTGAAGGAGCAGGGGCTCGCCTAACAGATGTTCAGCTAACGGAAGAAATGGTTACATAGCAAATGTACAAGAGGTTCGTTTTTAATGTTTCAGTTTCGAAGTTTATTAATGTTTTATGTATAAAGCTCTGGATTAAATAGTACTAGTGGAATTCAGTACAAGTTTCACCACAGTCGGCTGGATTTTCTGAACCAAAATCTATTCATAGACAAAATGATGCTGCGCTATTTTTGAAGCGTTGCTAAGATGGAATGGAAAAAATGGCACTTGGTCATTCCAACGTGGTACAATAATACAATTCTTAAATATAGGGATACAGTAGTATGGAAAAAGAATATGTAGATTTTGATCTAGACTTCCACCTGACATTGTATTTAGGAGCATAGACAAAACATTCAGTACTGTACATTCTCTTGAACTGCCCCCCAACACACACACACACCTACCCATTATATGTGGACCTGTGTTGTTGTGTATGGATGTAAATATAACAGATTGTTGCTGGATGTCTCATCTAATCTCTAAACAGGTTATACACCTATATCCATGTCCTAAATAACAATTATAACCATTATGCAGACACTACTCAGTGGCTACAGTACATTACATACTCCAGGTTAGAAAGATCATGGTTAGGAAAAGGCACATGGCCTGGGACAGTTACTGTAACTAAACTGTACACAGCTGTGTACTGTGAGTATGCCTGCTTAGACCCTTGATTGCATCACTGGGAGTTTTGTGTTTACATACCAAATGGGGAGATGTTGTGTTGCAGAGCTGTGCTAATGTTCTGTTGGTCTAACTCTATTCTTGATATGTTCGTTTGACACTGGGGTAAGAGGTACACTTAGAAATGGTATGTAGTTATTGAAAACTGACCATGTAGTTCATTTTAACCTTCTTAGGCATATAGGGTTATCTGAGTGTTGCCTATGGAAACCCTGGTTTGGAAATTTGATTCTGTATGTGGGGGTAGCAGCTAACAGTTAAGCCCATGCTGAAATGCACTTCACAGTGCTACTATACTGAATTATTCAGGCTTTTGACCTTGCAATAAAGCTAAACCCTTCCACTATGTACAAATGTATTCTATGTGTACAAAGTGCCTTTGTGCTGCTCCAGTACCTCAGAGGCAGCACGTCACGCAACCTTGCAGGTGACCAAAGCTTGGGAGGAAGCGAGGACACTGTGTTGGAAGGCAGGCCAGACTGCAGTGGCTGCTGCTCAGCAGTGCACTGGAGTTGGGAGGGATGGTGCTGGGCAACCCTGTGGTGGGCCAAGGAGCTTGCTCCGCCACAGAACTTTGCTGTGTGCAGTCAAGGCACTGTGGAGCTTGGCCCATGCCAAAGGGAGGAGAAAGGCAGGGAGGATAAACCAGGAGAAAATCCCATGTACCACATATATGATGGCCAGGGTCCCTGCCTCCTGACTCTTGGTACCCATTAACACTGACATCTGTGGGAGGCACTGGATGCAGGGAACATGAGTTGTTGACATACCAGAACAGGGTATATCTCTGGGACCATGGTATATTTCTAAGAGATGAGCATGGCTTAGGAGAAACACACTCTATAAAACAACAATGTAATTTGTGAAACCAGATTTCTGGCACTTGGAGACTAATGATATAGAGGGCACAGTGTCCTGGAAATCCAAGCAAGGCTCTGAGAACTTGCTAGAGTCTGTCAGGATATTGGATGCAACATTTCCTTTTCAAAAATATTGCGGTACATAGGGCCTCAGTGGAGAAGAAAAGGAAGATCACAAGAGGTAAATGACTGGCTCAGGAAGTTGGGGAAGAAATTGGGTCGGGGGTGTTAGGTAACTGGGAGGGGTTTGGGAGAGTAAGAGACTGTATGCCAAGGACAGGTTTCACCTTACCCCACTAGGGAAGGAAACTTAAACAGGGGTGGCGGACTACATTCAAGAAGTGTGGGGTTTAAACTTGTAGAAGGGGAGGGACATGGGAGGGCTGGTCTGAGGCCCCTCCTCCAGATGAGGGGAGTAGCCTTCAAATTCGAGGGAGGAGGGGAAATAGTCAGGGAGGAGGTTCCAGGAGGAACAGATGGTGGCAGGAGGCACAAGGAACCCAGGTGTTGTTTGACAAAGGGATCAGGGACAAGGGGTGGGGGTTGTGTTAGTAAATGCCAGGAGCTTGGGTAACAAGTTAACAGAGTTCCAGGCCATGCTGTTCGAGGAGAGGTGGACATGGCAGCAGACACAGAAATGTGGGCCAACAACACCCATGACTAGGACCTAAACATGAAGGGATACTTTTTGCTTAGCAGGGACAGAAAGGAGGGTAGAGAGGGAGGAGTGGCTCTGTGATTTAGAGAAGGCATAGAAATTGCTAGGGTAGAAGAGGCAGAGGGAAACGTGAAAGCCTTATGGGCCACTTTATGAACCCTAACAGGAGGTAAGGTCAAGCTGGGTGTAGTATATAGACCTCCCGGGATGGTGATGTTCTGGAGAATGGTTTGATGGACAACATTAATGCCCAGTGCTGAACAAAAGGGGAGAGAGTGGTGTTGATGGGGATCTTGATATGCCAAGGACAAACTGGGGAACCATGTCCTCTAAGGTGGCCAAGGAGCAGAGGCTGCTAGATGGTTTCCAGGATGTGTTCTTAACACAGCATGTGAGGGAGCCCACGAGGAGGGCCATGTTCTGGACATGGTTTTGGCAGATGGGGATCTGGTAAGGAACTGGTTGTAGAGGATCCCCTTACTGGAGTGACCATGACACTGTCTGGTTAGAAATTAACATGGGGAGGAAGGAGAGATCTAGGACACTGGCAGTGGATTTCAGGAAGCAGACTTTATGGGCATGTGAAATATTCTAAAGGATCACATGAAAGGGATTACAACAATGACGGACATGGAAAAGAGACAGGAGGTCATAAATGGGGACTTCAAGAGGCAGTTAGGACCTGTGCTAAGGTGAAGAGCAAGGAGCAAGGTCACAAACTGTGCTGGTGGACCAGTGAAGTTCAGGGAGCAGTCAGGAGAAGGCTGCCTATAAAAATACAAAACATTGAGAGGGGAAGGAAACGTACCATCTTGCATCTAGAAAAGTCACCAAGATGGTGCAGGGAAAAGGCAAGTAAAGAGCAGAGGCTGGCACAGGAGATTCGGGAGGGGAAAAGGTTTTTTCCAGTACATCAGGGAGCAGAGAAAGCTAAGGCAAGCTTGGCAGACTGAGAACAGATGGTGGGTGGGTGGAAGAGGTGTAGGAGCAGGCAGTGGTATTAAAGGAGCACTTTGCCTCAGTGTTCACTAGGGAGGGGATGGATATTTTCTAAGCATGGCATAAAGGGGATAGAAGCAGAACTGAGTGAGATAGGAGGAGTAACAGAAAGGGAGCATAAGGGAGGAGAGGCGCCTATGGGGTTTCACATCAGGATAAGGATGGAATGGCCAGCAAGGAGGGGGATGGACAAAGCCATCTCCACTGAACTGGTGTGACAAGCCCTGAAGGCCCTGAAGAAAGATAAATCTCCTGGGCTGGATGGCATACATCCGAGGGTACTATGGGAGTTGGCAGATGTTCTGGCCGCACCCCTGGCGGGGTTCTTCAACAGGTTGCTTGAGACAGGGATGATACCAAGGGATTGGCGTGAGGCGCATGTGGTGCCAATCCATAAAGGGGGGCCAAGGAAGTACCAGTTAACTATAGACCCATCAGTTTGACCTCAGTAGGGAAAAGTATTGGAGAGTATACTAAAGGAATGACTGGGGTGTTCCTGGAGGAGGAGGAGGCCTGGACAATAGACAACATGGGTTTGTGCCAGGTAGATCATGTCAATCCAACCTTGTGGAGTTCTACAAATGGGTAACATCGAACTGGACAAGGGGAAGCCTGTGGATGTAATATTCTTGGACTTCAGCAAGGCGTTTGATCTCGGTCCCCACAATAGGCTGGTGGAGAAACTGACGGGCTGGGAGTGTGCCTTTGGTGGTCAGATGGATAGGAAAGTGGCTAGCTGGATGCACACAGACAGTGGTGATTGGTGAGGAGCTCTCAAACCCTAGACAGGTCGGTAGTGGAGTTCCACAGGGCTCGGTCCTCGGGCCAATCCTGTTTAATGCATACATATCTGACATCAAGGTGGGTATACGATGTGAGATGAGTCTCTTCGCTTTGATTTCAAGGTGGGAGCAGTAGTGGAGGAGGAAGAGGGAGGTTGGCCCTGCAAGGGGACCTGGACACCCTGGAAAGTTGGGCTCTGGCAGGAAATTAAATTTCAATACTACCAAGTGTAAGGTGTTACACCTTGGGTGGGGAAACCCAAACACAGGTACACCCTGGGGTGGTGGTGCTGAGACCCCATCTGGGGAAAAATACCTAGGGGTCATGGTGGATGCATGTATGAATAACTCTGAGCAGTGCAGGAGAGCAGCTAGCAAAGCAAACAGGATGTTGGGATGTATTGTAAGGGGATCACCTCAAGTAGCAAGGCAGTGATTCTACCACTGTACAATGGGCTGGGAGGCTACACCTTGAGTACTGTGTACAGTACTGGAGAATGCATTTAAAGAGGTTCATACAGCTCCTGGAGAGGGTACAGGAGGAGGGCTACCAGGATGATTCTGAGGACTGGGGAGTTGACATACGAGGACAGACTTGAGGAGCTCAGCCTGTATACTTTGGAGGAGAGGAAAGACAGGGGAACATGATCAAGGTCTTCAAGTACCTCAAAGGAATAAATAGGATAAATACGGAGGATATTTAGACTAAAGGAGGGAGGTATCACCAGAGGGCATGGTTTGAAGTTGGAAGGAGGAAGGATCGGTGGGAAAAGAGGAGGAGGTTCTTCATGGAGAGGGTGGTGGATCCTTGAATGCACTGCCTGGTGAGCTGGTCCAGATTTTCAATGTGGAGGGCTTCAAGAGAGGTGGGACAGATACAGAAAGGGTATCGAACACAAGGATGGGGGGCCTCGTTTCCCAACAGGGATCTGAGGTTTGAGCAGACTCGATAGACCATAAGGCCTAATCTGCTGGCAATTAGTATGTTAGTATGGGAAGCTACCAATGAAGTAGTTAAGAAGTGGGAAGACATGGCGGGAAGGATGGGTTACCATTAGGTATTATAAGTCTAAATATTCATGAGGTCAATGTGCTCTGTGATTTACTGCTGTACTGGTGTTAATGTCTTAGAAATGGCCATTGTACAGAAGCTCACAGCAGTGTGATGCACAATTCTGTATCATCTATTTGAAATGTTATTGTATGACTATACCCTTATCCAGACATCTGACGTGTCTCCCACAACAGCAGGTGAGTGCCTCAATCTTTTTTGTTGTCTTATATGTGCACCCATTGAAGAGCACCCAGCTTCCAGTGTGAACTATTTGTTGTTTGCTCTAATTCTGTACAGTGCATATTTCTTTCTTAAAACAACTAGAACAAACCCAAATAGGCCGCCCAGTGGTGCAGCATTAGCATTGCTATTCATGACACCAACAATCTGGGAATGTGCCCAGAGCCTGGGGTGTCTTAAGGTTGGCAGATGAGGAGGAGGTTTGATCATTCCATAGGAAGCTTCTTGTCTCCACCTCTAGGGAGGGTGGGAGGGTCATGTTTCTTTTTGCTCTGGTGCCACCTGGGTGGACATTGGCAGCATTGCATTGAGACTACATGAGGACACGTGAGGGGAGCCCATGAGCACTGGTGCATCAGGTGTCTGGCAGCATGCAATGTCTCTATGCACTCTCAGTCTGGGAAGAAAAACAGGAAAATGGATGCCTCTGGTTGGGAGGATGAAGCGGCCTTCCATTCCTCACAGACAATATGGGTTCTGATTTTCTGCCTCTAGAATGCCTCCATGCTTCCAGCCTCCTTGGCAGCTGGCCAAAGAGATGTCAGTGTCAATCAAGGAACTGAAAATGGCAGGACTCCACCCCAGGGATATTAACTGAAAGGGTGGTCCCAGGGCTATGGTTAAGCTGTGTAAAGGAGTATCAGTAGGAAGGGAATTCCATGACTGGAAATGTATTTATTTATTTATTTATTTACGTGTTTTACCAGAAAGGCATACTGAGCAACATTTGCTCGATTCCAGATGCAACCTGGGGCCAGAGCCCAATACAAAACAAAACAAAACACAGTGTCAGATTGAGACATTACAACAGCGAGAGGTATGGCTAAACTGCCTTACAAGACAATGGCAGAATAGCTGCAAGTAGACAGAAATACTGCAGGAAAATGTAGAGAAGTTACATGAATTACACCTAGAAAAACGTCCTTAACATAGAGCAGTAGGTACATTGGAGTTAGATGTGAGTTTGAAGAGGTGCAGCTAGAAACACGTGCAGCTGGAGGAGAAATGCATGCGGAGTAGCTGGTTCCGAAGGAGTAGGAATTGATGAGTTTCTTATGGGAGGTGGTAGGGCATTCCAGATCTGGGGAATCCGGTAGGAAAAGCAGCCTGACCTTTAGTTGTGTGCATGAAGGGACATGGAGAAGCCTTTGGTCTGTGTGTCTTAGGGCGAGGGCGGGGAGGTTGTTGGGCTAGGGAGGATGCCAGGTAAGGTGGGAGGGAGAGGGACCAGAGTTTAGCAGCGAACCTGGTGCAGTGTATTTGTCTGCGATCTTGGAGGGATGGCAGGGTTAGGGAGTTGTAGAGTGAGCAATGGTGGGTGGATTGAGGGCAGCTGAGGATGAATAGACAAAGAGTGGAATAGGGTGTCAAGCTGGCCAAAGTAGATGAGGGAGCGATGGAGTACACTATGTCACCATAGTCGAGGATAGGTAGTATAATTTTTGACTATGGCCTGCCTTTGTAGGAGAGGGGAGGCAGCTTTTGTATCGGGTATAATGTGCCAAGTTTGGGAGATGCCTCTTATGCAGGGAGTCGATATGAATGGCGAAATCAAGGTGCTGGCCAAGCCAGACTCCTAGGTATCTAAAGCTGGAGCAGTTGTCCAGAGGGGTCCCTTCCGAGGTTTTGAAAGGGGGCAGGGGCTTGACAGGAGAGTCTTTGATGGGAGCCAAAGTTAATGACACAGTTTTCTTGGAGTTTAGAAATAGCTGGTTAGACCAAACCATTCCTGGATGGCATTGAAATCCTCCTGCAGGAGGGTAGCCACATCCTTGTAGTTGGGCTGAAGCATACAGAACAGTGTTGTCCGATACATCTGGATGGAGGAGTGGCGGCAAGCTGATGGGAGGTCGCTTAAAATATGGAGAAAAGCAAAGGGCGAGGACTGACCCTTGGGGATGCCGTGATACGGGCAGTGGGTCTGAGATATGTGAGGTGATTTTTACCGATTGAGTCTGCCTATTAGGTAGTCATGGAACCAGGCATTTGCTGATAAGGAGAGCCCAGCGCCAGTGAGTTTGTTGAGGAGCAGGGAGTGGAGACGGTGTCAAAAGCCTTGGCTAGGTCAATAAATATCGCAGTGGTGATGTGTCCGTTGTTCATGCCGGACAGAATGTCGCCAGTGACTCATAGAAGGGAGGCGGGTAGAATGAGTTTTATGAAAACCAGATTGAAAGGGGTGGAAAATGAGGCGGTGTCCAGGTGTGGGGCAGTTGGGAGAGGACGAGCATTCCTGCAGTTTGGCCAGGATTGGGAGTAGGGAGATGGGGTGATAATTGGCTGGGAGGATTGGTCCCTTTAGGAGGGGAAAGGTGGTGGCAATTCCAAGCTGTGGGTAACTTGCCCAGGTGAATGAGAGTTAAAAGAGTAAGAGGGGCTGCAATGGCTGGGCGGATATGGCATCCAGGAAATGAGAGCAACATGCCAGAAGTGGATGGAGATTCCTCCAGAAGGAACGCTTAAGATGTGTAAACAAACAAACAAGTGACTAGACTTTTAATTGCAAGAAACCCTTACCAATAGGTATTTTCAGGGGCTTAGCACCCTATTTAGTTGGCCATCAACTTCACCTTGAGTTGTTTAAGCAATAATGCACAACAGGGTGTATGTCATGTTTCGATAATGTCACACCTCAGGTTGTTGGACATGAGGCCTCAGGGTGAATGTGTTCAGCACTTGAGAAGTGATGTTATGCCACACGGTACACAATTCTAGAGGGCATTATTGCTAACATACAGTGGCATGTTTGTACTAAAATAAGATGTAAACAATTAAAAAAAGAAACTTCCGTCACAATCGCCTACTCTTCTTGAGGGAAAGGTATGGCCACGATGACATTCTGTGTCATGCTGCAATAGTGACATCACTAATACAGCACAGCAGCATTGTGATGTAGCTACTGCTGCACAACAAGGACCTTCTATGGATGGATTTCATTGGCAATGGTGTTCTTCCATACATTGTAATGATGTTGTACTGGGACAGCATCACTGTCTCTAGGGCTCATAGACCAATCAGATGTCAGGATATTTTCTTGCCATTTTATAATATTGTGTCCCACCAGGGTGTTAATCTACTGAGAATGCCTGCTTGTTTAGGTGTTATTATTTTAATTAGACCTCCTGCTCAACAAACTGCAAGGGGAGTCTAGTGGTTTTCATACTGGAGTGTGTTTACTGAAAAAGAACCCACTACAAGCTAGTACAATGTAACTACATATTTTAACCCATAGCTCTGTTAAGGCCACTTTAAGGTGCCCAGAACCAAAACCTCTCTTGTCCAGAGATCTTTCCTCTACCGAGCCCTCACCTGGTTCAACTTTCCCTAGCTGCATTCTCCAACCTACAAAATTGGCTCTTCAAAACAGCTCTTCGAACCATATCTTAATACCGCTGTTGTAGGTGCAGCTAACCCCTGTTGTAACCTGTGGTTTCTGCCTGCCTGCCCCTGGCTCAACAACATCCACTGGACAGCCTCCTCCCAGACCTACCTCTTCCCTACTAGGTCCAAGACGGATGCAACCCACTGTCTCTCTGAGGACCTACTATATCCATGAGTGTAACTCACAATTTTGTAACATTATGTAACCTAAGTAACATACAAACTACTACATTATGTAACCTAAGTGTATCTATGTTAAATGTTCTTTTATTGCACTTGTAATGTTATCCTCTGTTTTAATCTGCACTGTAATAACTGTCTGCCCCCGTGATGAGGTGCCTTTGTAAATGAGCCTCTGACTCAAAGGTTGTAAACCCGATTTGTAATGAGTAAATGAATAAACAAATGAATAAAATATTTCCATAGGTTTGTTTAGTCAATTAAAACAAAAAGAAACTTACCACCACTTGTCCATGTGTGTTCCCCTGCCTTATGCAATGACAACGCATGAGTTAATACAGGCAGTTACCTTGCGGTATCCACATGGGTGCAGCCAATCTGAAGGCTGCATTTTGATGTTAGTATTTTAACTACTGTATTGAAAGCATTTTCCTGAATGCTTTTCATCCAGCAGTTTTCAGTTAGGTAGATGTTATTTTTAAATGGTTACTAAGGTGATCTCTTTTATCGTAAATCCAAGGAAGTTAACTTTTGATTTTGAAAATAAAATCTTTGTGCATTTCTTTACACACCATTTATTTAGTCCTTTACATGTCTGAGAAATGTTGAATTTCTTATTTTGTGCCCTAGATAGGGGCATTTGGTACATAGCAGAATTGCCGCTGCACAGAAACTTGAGAGCTGAGTGATAATAAACTGGGTTCAAGCACTCCAAACAGAAAACAAATGTATACCCAATATGCATAGTCAAGATACTGTGTAGGGATGAGTGAGGTGGCTGTGACTCAGTATGGATTCCTGCCTGAAAATCTGGGAATTTGACCAGGAAAAGCTATCCTGAACACAGTTAGCTTACCTAGATGGAATCCAAATCAGAATACATGCTAGGCAACATGTTGAGTACAGGCAACCTCACAGTGGCCTGGGATCAAATCAGATCCACAATGGTCATGTGAACTCAAAGAAATTGACTCAGTATGTGTTTCGACAATTTCTTTAACCAGTATAGACATCTGATATGCAACATGTCTTCTGTTAGCACCCTTTGCAAACTGTGTGAGAGGCCTTTCGGCACCATGCAATTCTGCTTAAAGTTGGACCAGCATAACATTCTGTGGTGATTTGCATATGCAGCCCATGATGCTTTGCATTGTGGGGGCATGTGTGATTGTGTATTTTCTTGATATGGCATGTTATTTCCAGTGAAACTTGCTTTTACCTATTTCCACAGCTGGGTGGACATGAGCATTAAGAGGTTAAGTGAGTTGCCTAAGGTCACAGAGTGTGTTATTTGACTCTTGTGGTGTTTGAGCCTGCAATCTTCTGTTTCATAAGCTGGTGCTCTAATCACTAGACCACATAACTTCAACAACAACTTATCTGAGACAGACTTCAACACTTGCTTATCTGAGCCAGTCCAAAGTCCCCACCTATGAGGCAGGTGTGGGATTTCTAGATCAGAACTTGAATCAATTTACCCACACATGATACAGACATGTTGTATTTTTCTTCAAAACTCTTTTACCAGCACATTTAGGATAAGTTTCTTCCCAGTTCTTGCTAGGCTGAATACTAACTGATCCAAGACAGGATTGTGTCTTTGTTTAGTTTTAAGCTCAGGCATAATTTCTCATTTCAAACAAACACACCCCTTACCTGATCCAGACATGGTTCTAAGAAAATACTTTCATACCTGTAGTACGTGCGACTCTGTAAACTAATTTTACTAAATATGTTTATTTTCTTCCCTGAACCTGATCTGTTCATTTCTGGAACTGTGGAATTATCACATTGGTGTTATTTTTAGAAGTGTTTTGATCAACTGCTCAGACTGGTGGTTAAACTGGATTAAGTCTTCATTAGTGCAAAAATGTGGATATAATAAGTTCTTTTCATGAATCTGATTTTTTTTAATTCAGACACACCAGATTCATTGGCAGCTTGGCAATATTTGTGTATGTTTGTCGTGTATTTTACATCTGCTGGGAGAACCTGCAGTTATGGTTAAGTCTCCCTGAATGCACAGATGTGGATACATTGCATTCCTTCTCTTCATTTTATTAGTTTTGTCGCTCAGATATCAGACGCAGAAACCTTGGCAAAGCCACAGGAAAGTGGCTAGACTTGGAGTGTTTGTGTATTTACAACAGGAATCTTGCAGCTTTTAGACTCTCAGTCCCAGACATTTTCTTATGAGAGTGATTGGAGGTCTGGGCCAGCCTTCTCCTTACCCCACCCCATCAGAAAGAAGAGCTCTTAAAAAAGAAAAAAAAACATGTTTGAGGAATGTACAGTAACTGAGCCAAGAGACATACACCATGTACATTCTGCAAATCTCATAGGAAGTCTGGCCATTTATAGACATTTTCTGTACTATGATATCCCAGGGAACGAGTGATTGGTACTTCCTAAAGCTATAATTTTTTCATGGTCGCTTTCAGAAAAACGTATGGTCTTGGCATGACAAAAATTACACAGGTGATGAAAAAGAAGTAAAGAAATCCTAAATATCACAGACTTTTCTGGCCACAAAATTACCTTGATTTTTGGGGGGAATTGGAATGTAAGCACATTGGTGACAGTCCTGGTGAAACGTAGAATGCATTTTGGGATATTTTCAAATAGCTGACAAGTCCAAAACTGGACATACTGTAGTAACAGTGATATAAGTTTGGAAGGACACTGGTCCTTCATGTGCATTTCTCATGCTTCATAAGGGTTCCGCCAAGTCTCAGTGACTACATTCACAGCGACAACATTATGCCGATGATGATCACATTGCCCAGCAAATGTGTCAATGACCCCTGTGGTGACAGGATACAAATGACTGTTTAAGGAGGGGCTTCACTCCCGCACCCTGGATTTACATATAATCAACTCCGGAGGAGGGTGGATTACTGGGAGAGCAGCTATCAGTGAGTTGCTGTATTGTTGGATTGCTGCAACAACCCATTTAACATTGTGATGTTGAACGGTGTTGTCAATGTAATGGTTTTGTTGGGGAGGCGCCGCTGTACTAATGGTGTACCCTTTATACGCGAGAAATGAAGAAAAGGCATTCTGAGACCATAAAAATGTTTTCAGTTTAATCCAAAATTCACAACTGAAGAATCAGTTTAATTGGGAGGAGCAAGAGACTAAAATGGCCATTTGAACATGGCTCACTCAGGCACATGCCCTAACACAATCAAAGAAGGCCGAGGGTACTGCTTTGTGCACTGATGGGAATGCAGACTTGGGAACAAACCTGGGCCACTGGTAACGGGCAGCTGGTTGTCAGGATTGTTGCCAGTGGGATGGTTGGTGAGGCAGTCCACAGCAACAGTGACTCTTATGGCAAGCAATGGAGGAGATACCTCCTTCCACTGAGGGGTGCAAGGTGAAAAGGACAAAAGAAAGATCAGGTACTGGGGTATGTGGACAACCACCTGGCCTATCAGACTGTAATCTGATGGTAGTCTTGGGTCCCATGCCACTTAGATTAGTCTGTTGGGCCCATGGACTTGAGGCTGCGAGCTCACCTGAACTCAAAGAGGGCAAGGACAGTACCAGGTGAGGGAAGATAAAATCTCTATTGAAAAAAAAGATGTGGAGGCAAGAAATATTAAAATGGGTGAAGAAGAAGTTCCTGTGAGTTTCAAGACTTAGTTCAGTTCATTTAATTTTGTATGAAATGTATTTTTCATAAAGGTTCTTTACAGAGAGAGCTGAACTATAGGACCAGGCCAGATCTCAGTGTAACATGGAAACAGTAAACAGTACAGAAAAACAAGTTTAATTATAGTATGCAGTATAAGTGTAGAAAACATAACAGACAACTACAGCAAGCATAAATAGAACTGTATAGTAAGTCAGAGCTGGGTATTCACTACAGCAGCTCAACATGTTGGAGTAATGGTGGCACTGTAGCAGTGACCAAGCCCTGATTTCACAGTTGGACTTCAATTTGACAAATTGTTTGTGCATAACTTCCCTTTGCATAATAAATATGCATAATAACTGGTAGATTCTGACCTCTATTCTCGTATCAACCTGGAGCAAGGTCGCATCAGTTTGATATGAAAGAAAGTCACAGCTGATCAACCACCTGTGTAGGAAGCCATTATGTTGTCATACTGATTGCAAACAGCTGTGACAGCATCTGTCAGCTTACCCGTGATCTCCTCTCTTTCTTTTTATATACTCCTAGTTCTGGTTGATATCAGATCTTAACAAATATTATAAAAATGAATATGGATGACTGTGATTACTTATTTTTACACAACCTCGGTGAGTTTTGCCTTTATAAACAACTCAGGCTTTGCTGTTGAGGTATATGTGGCAAAGCATACCTCTGGTGTGTAAAACTGCTCATATCACACAGTTACTCATACTATATTTGTATATATGCATATAGTATGATTTCTTTAAGTATTCTGTTGTTTGACTTGAAGGGAAGGTTTGCCTGTTTGCAGATGACATGAAACTCTACAACAGAATAGACATGCAGGAGGGAGTGAAGATATGGAAGCAGACCTGAAAAACTCAAGGAATGGTCTGGGATTGGCAGTTGATGTTTAATGACAAGAAGTGCAAGGTTATGCATATAGGAAAAATAAACCGGAGATAAAGTACACACTGGGGAGGGCATCAGTTAGAGGAGATAAAGACAGAACGAGACCTCAGAGTAGTCATCACGGATGACTTAAAGGTTGGAAAACAGTGTGAAAGGCAGCACAGAGGGCGAGTGCCATCCTTGGATGTATTGGTAGGGAATTACAAGTAGAAAGAGTGAGGTTATCATTCCTATTTACAGGTCCTTGGTGAGGCCACATTTAGAGTACTGCAGTCAGTTTTGGAGGCTGCACCCCAAACAAGACATAGACCACTTGGAGACGGTACAGAGAAGGGCTACATAGATGGTGCATGGACTGCATTATGAGCCATACGAGGCAAGACTCAGAGAACTAAATCTGTACACCCTTGAGCAGAGAGGAAACAGGGGGACATGATCAAAGCTTTTAAGTATGTTAAGGGAATCAGCACACCACAAGCAGGAAACCTCTTCCAGCAAAATAGGAATGCGTGTAAAGGGACACAACTTGCGTCTGTGGGAGGCAAGTTGAAAAGCAACCTCAGGAAGTATTTCTTTACAGAAAGGGTCACAAACCCATGGAACAGCCTACCTCAGGAGGTGGAGGAATCCAAGACAGTACGCAAGTTCAGACTTGCATGGAACAGACATTGTGGACATATCAGGGTGCAGTCTAAAAGGGAGGTGGGCAGAAACATGAACAGATTAGATGGATCATGAGGTCTCCATCTGCCGACACAATTCCTATGTTCCTATGCTAGTACCTCCTACCAAATTGTAGTTTGTTTTTTTCCTGTTTTTATTGCATTCCTGCATACTTGTACCTCCTACCTGATTGTTATACTGCTTGTATGATGTGTGATGCTTTTATTGTAATTTTGTTTACTTTTCATTCTATGTCCCTTCCTTATCACACCAGGAAATGCATTTCAGCTCAGTATGCCTTTCCCGGTTACCAAATGTTTAAATAAATAAATAATGATATATTACCTTGAAAACAGCATCCCTATCCCACAGACATTATCTGCTCTAGCTGTTTGGCTACATCTAAACACATAATTCTCTGCTTGAGGTGTCACAGTCTGGTGATGTGGAGACGATTATGTTATCATAGAGGATTATTATGACAGCTGCAGACAATTGGCAAGAGCAAAAAAATCCGGGGGCAGTGATAGTGTTTTCATGTTAACGTACATAGTGATAAAGAAAACTAAAAGCTACATTCTGAAACTATATGAAATAGCATTTGAAATGTGTGTAAACAATACTGTTTCAAGGTTTCTTCAGTAATGTTATTAGCTCTTGTGTTCTCCATACTCTGTTTATGCCCTCACCCTGGCTATATTTCCAACCAACCCCTCCAGCCCCACTGTAAGGAAGGAAGCAGCAGTCTGTCATTCCAGATAACCAGTGCCAGTATCCTGTAATTCTTAGACATGAAAGCCTAACTGGCTGCACAGCTCATGAGTAACACTCTCAATTCGTTTAGCATATATCAAGAGTTATTGTTAATCTGTAGCTGAGTTAGTAAATGGCAGCTTTTAATGATGTCATCAGCCAGCTACAGGCACTACTAGACACCAGGCATATCATGCTGGACTGTAAGACAGATCTATTAGACTGTTGTGGTAAAACTGTTCCCTCCCTTATTGTTGTTTTAATGAAGCCCTATCTTGACTGGAAAATGCTAAAGAGATTGTGAAATTGAGAGAGGGTTATGCAGTGAATTACAGTCCCTACAGTCAACATGGCAGATCAGACTTATGTGTCCATTTATATACACAAATGATTGATGTCACGTTGTTTTTAGTAGATGTATGCAGTTAGCTATGTCTATGATACTGATGGGTAAGTGTTATACAAAGTAGTGCTCCATTATCTTTTTTAGATATGAATATTAGTAAATACTAAATAGCCAGGTATACAACAAAATACAATGCATACATCTATGTAAAACTAATATCATACAATAACAGAGGCATGTATGTACTATACTCTTGACTTACACACACAAATGGGGAACCTTCTGCTAACTCTCGTTATACTAAATTTCAACACGTAGTGTTATTTCAGCTTGACTGTAGTTCCTTTATGTCTTTTCCCAATTGTTGCTACTTTTCATTGATGGTACAGAGCTCTTTTGTTCTTGAATGCTATTATAACTCTTCCAGTTCATGCCTGCAAATTATGACTCTCAAAACACTAAATAAGACACCATTATTATGATCAATAGGATTCTCTGATCCGTTGCAGAAATAATACGTACTGTAAAGTCTGTTCACAGTGCACTAATCTGATCATAATCCACAGTTTTATCATATTATACAACAGTGCAATACATTATCAGTTAGTGTGGCATATTTATCCATGCCCATGCAAGTAAAACACATATGCAATGTTTAATAACAACACAAACCTTACGTGTTTAAAAAACAGGCCTCCCTGTTTTTTTAATGTTAACATTGTGCTAAATGATTCATGGAGTTTACAACACAGATTTAATATTTATTGTCAGACTGCAATGCTTTTTTTCTAAATTCACGCAGTGTAGAAATGATTTGCTAGTTCAATGGCATGCTGTCTGTGGCATGTGTACTGTGTCAATACCATGTTGTAAGTGACGCAGATAGGGAACCTAGGGCTTGGTATGGGTGAGGGCTAAGGTTATACCGGGGGCTACCTTATTTACCTGCAAATATATAAGGAATTTCACAGCTGGGTTTGCTGCAGCTGGAGAAGAGATCATTCATAACCTCAGTTTTTTTTACAACTTATTTACCTGGGATAGCCCAGCTGAGATGTATCATCTCAGTTTCAGCAGAGTTATGCTTCTACTCTATTTTACAGCCAGGATTAGTAGAGCACATAAATGTTAAGTGGCCTGCCTATGCAAAAATCACAAAGTGAGCCTTTTACAAAAGTGGAAAGGGGAGGGACAGAGTTTATTCTGCAAGAAAGCATTAGCTGTACTGTATTTACAATGTCTGCTGGATGTTTGCCAGAAGGCAGAATCTGGGCACTTTGGTAAGCAATAAGACCCAAAAGGGTGTGGGGTGTTGTGGATATCGGCACATCCAGGGGTGTAAGGAGGTCTGATGCCACAGACCTCTGCCTGTTATGCAATGGAAGTGTGGGTGTCCCAAAACACCCTGCCCACTGCACTTATTGCACAACATTTTTTTTTTCTTGCATTTTTTCAGATTTTTAATAAAAAATATTAAAACATTATAAGAAAAACTTTGGGGAAAAATACTGCAGTCCTTCTGCTGGTAGGTTAGGTAGGTTCTCACTAGAGGGTGCTCTCTAGTCTAACTGCTTCTGTTGTTTAATTAATTTGTGATTTCTTGTTTTTTCGCACTGTTGAGGCTTGTTGAGACTTTTAGATCTGTTTCTTTTGCTTTTCAGTTGTCATTTTTAATGAGTTGCAGTTTAGTAATTGGTACACAAAGTGAAAAAAAAAACAGTTATCATGGCATTCAACGGAAGTAACAACATGACTGGGGAACGCCAGCAGCACTGACATCTGTGGGGCTCTAGTTGTTGAAGAAATTATTTGCTATGAGAATGATGGCATGATTGGGAACTGCAGCCAGCAACATTGACATCACTGGGGTTCAGTGAGTGGGGACATTTTTAATATAATTTACAGTGTATACTCCTCCCTCACTCCAACTCTTTCCCTAGGTTGGGCTCAGCCCCACCCCACCTCCTTGAGTTCCTGCCATTTACCTCACACTTGTTTTCACCCCTATGGGTTTAACCCCTGAGACAGGGATCCAGCCATGCTGGATCCAACCTCCCATCTCTTCCAGGGAATGGAGACAGCAGGAGTTCCCATGATGGAGAAGTGATTGGACAGTGATGGGGGTTGGGGCCTGAGCACACCTAGGGTCATCCCATATGAGTCAGGCACTCTCCTTATCCTAGTTCCCTTCCTGGGACATCAGAACTCTAGGAGCTCCATGCTCATGCATGCAGATCGTGCCTATGTGCAGCTTGGCTGGCATCCCCTTCCCTGCCTGAGTCACCACTGTGCTGCCACCCATGGTCACCCAACTGGAAGCATCATAGCATCTGCTGCTGTCCTCCTTCCCCAGAGGAAGAGAGCACCCTCTGGGGAATTCAGTTTTCCTACCCCAACTGGCCTCCAACAGCCCGGCTTGTTCTCAGACTTGGTCGCTGCCATTGGGAGTGACAGCTCTACAACCCAACGAGCTGGGCTCTAATCATGAAATTAAAAAAATAATGACACAGGAAGGATCCAAGTTGCATTGCATTGGTATTTTGTCCAAACAGTGTGTGTATGGACTAAGGAACTATTGTAAAGCCTTGGGCTGGGCTTCTAGGTAAAAGCAGACTGAGAACCATGATCTGAGAAAATGACGGCTAGTTTAAAAGTTAAAGTTCAGAGAAAGCTCAGGATCATACTGAAAGGTGTAAGCCTGGCACCAGATCTCAGAAGTGGTGTTTGTGGTGTGTACTGTCACATAAAGACATGGCATTAGAATTCCAGTAGCCAGTTAGAAGCAGGGATCTTGCCCCTTTATAGTACTCTGCAGTCGTCACCAGTGGGATATCTCTTGTCCATCCTGTAGGTTGATGCATGATTCAATGAAATTCAGCTGGCTGGAAGCCATCCCCTCGTCCATCCCAAAAACTCCAATGTACATTGTGCATCCCTAGAAATTGGTCTCAGTCTCCAACTTTCAGGTATTTTGTGAAAATATCTTTGTGTATCTCCTTTCCTCCCTAGTCCTATGTTGCTAGCTCAAATATTGATTTTCTGCAGTGTATGGAGAATGTGAAATGTTTTTCCTATGTTTTCCCACTAACTAATTTTCCACTCAGCTACTTGCTTTTAACAAGCAGCCTGGGAATCTCTAGAATCATGTGTTGGTCTGAAACTGCCTGCAGCTTTCAAATCACTGATTACATTAGCCTCCTGAGATTGCTACAGCCCGGCATGTCTGGACTTTCATGCAGTGTCCAACCTCTTCTAGCATCAGGGCTTGCTGTCGTTGGGACCCTCCTGCAGCATCCCAACCATCCAGCACATAGGGAACATACCTGATGAAACAGACTCTCATGTAGTGACCCTTTCTATAGTCAGGCTGACGTGGCTTTCCAGATCATTTTGGCATGGACCCTCCTACAGCATCCATACCTTTTGATATGCCAGAGGGATAAAGAGAGGGTGAGAAAAGTTTGGATTCTGTTTTCATGAATACTCCTCCTACATTACACCACTTTTTTATTCAGTTGTCAGCCAGAGGTAATGGTCATTTTCCATGCTCCATCTAAATACAGGGCAGGAAGCAACCCCCCTGCTGCCTGTACATTTCTGTCTAGGTCACAAATGCTGATAAGTAATGAAGTAAGAGCTGTACCTGCATTCTATTGCTTTCCTTGTGTTCTTCCCTCCCAGGTAATTTTTGTTCTAAGCGTCACCTCTGACTGCATCAGCACCCCAATGGCTGCCCAATCCCTCCAGCTAGCATGGTGCCCAATGCCATTAACTCTGACCGTTAAGTAGCTTTTTCTCTTGGCTGCAACATCTCCTTCTTTCACCACCAACACCAGGTGGTTGAGCCTTATGAGTTTGCATTTTCCCCATTGGAACCATGAGATCTTGGGGCAGCCATCTTGGTGCCATATTAGGGGCATAAAATGCATTTGCCCAGGGCATCTGTTCTCTTGAGCCTGGTGGCCATATTGGATGCCAAACACTCCTGTGGCCATGTTTGTTGGGACTCTGTTTGCCCCCAGTCCCATTCTCATAAGAAAGATGGCCATTTTACTGCAAAATTTCATGGCAGACATTTTAGGTGGCAGCTTATGTATTCCACCTGGCCTCATTCACTTAGTGACAGTGCATTGAACTTCTCTAATATTTTGAGTGTGTTTGGGAAAGGAAGCATTCTTCTGTGCTCTTTCAATTTTTCTGCCTCTCTCTCTCTCTGGCTTGAAAGAGGCATCATGACAATGAATGCAAGGAATATGGGACCCCACTGCTGGAGATACATGCAGAGCAGCACATCTCCACAGTGTCACCACAGCTGAGGGTAACAGCATGCAGGACATCGATGTCTCCCAGCAAGACCATGCCTTTGTCTTGGACCCACACTCCACACTACTAACAGTGCCTCTTACCTTGGATGCAGAGCAAATACAGCTGCTCTTCCAATTTCTGGAGGAGGTAAAATCCAAGGAACCCCACTTACAAGCAGAAGGAAATGAGGGCCCTTCAACCACCCAGGATCTGCCAGACAAAAGCCTAGAAGGTCACCAAATACTTAGCCTCACACTTCAGATTTTGAGGATGACGGCCATGACAAGATGTTTGTCAGACTTTGTCAAGAGGAGAACACTGATGAACTTATTAAGATGGTGAGGTATTCTAAAATATCAGATGAAGTTCCCATCCCCATTACATCCTCTGACCCATTCCTTCTCTTAGGGCAGCCAGTGGACAGACCCCATTTCCCTTTATGTCAGGTGATTGATATGATCATTCAGAGTGAGTATGATACACTGGAGCCAACATGACTACCAGAGAGGTATATGGTGGGCATATTCTACCCATTCTCCACTACCAGAAGTGATGCCTGGTCCAGGGTGCCTAAGATTGACCCCTGTCTTGGCCCTCTCAATGTGCACTACTGTTCCCATTACGAGTACAGCAGCCTTAAAAGACCCAATGGACAAGAAAATTGAAGAACATTTGAAAACAATTCACAAGCTGCTGCCTGGCTACTCTCTGTTGACACAGTTATATGTGGTTTACTAGCAGAGCTGTACTAGGTGAGTGGAAGCCATGGCACAGAATATCCCAAATGGTTCCAACTTAGAGGATACAAGAGATTGTGCTCAGTGTTAAATACCTCACAGATACTTTTGGATGCTCTCGGTTTGGAACCAGGGTCACAGTGCTGGCAAACAGGACCAAAAGGATACTGTAGCAAAATTGTAGCAGTATGACAATGTGTCAAAAGCAACCCTTATGAAGTTACCTTTTCAAATGTGGTCACCATTTCTGAAGGACAGGAGGAAACAAACAAACGTCAGGCAACAAGGATCTCTACTTGCCCACAAACCATTTGTTTTCCCCAAATTCAGGCAATTTAGACCAAAGGCACATCCTCACTTCACTCAGGGATCAAGGCAGTGGCCTTCTAGACCAAAATTCTCCCATAAAGTTTCATAGTTGTATACAAGTTCAGAAGGCCAAAGCCCATAACGAACTCGCCACCACTGGAGAAACTAGTGGTGGAAGGAATATTTCTGTCACCCATATAGTGATCTAATCTTTTATAAATTGTTCTATGGTATTTCTCATAACAACATTACTCGGTAATGAATTCCATATTGAGGGACCCTCTGAGTAAAGAACCTATCTTCTTGTAGTTCAACATACAACAGTTTTCGTTGAAGACTGCATGATCTTGTGGTGTTCCTTATTAATTGTCTTTCAAGACAGAGGTTGTCTAACATACTTTCCTTTTGAAAGGCATTGAAAATGTATATTAAATCTCCTCTGATTAATCTATATTCTAGGGAGTATAAGTTGAGTGCTTTTAACCTATCCATATAATTTTGACTACCATGCAATTAATTCTAGTAGCTAACGTTGCACTTTTTCAAACATAGTTAGACAACCTAGAGAAGTGGAGAACAAAAGGGAGCACAGTATTCCTGGTGAGGTCAGTACAAGACTAGAGTACAGGGGAGGATGACCTCAGGTTTCCTACCTTGATGTGCCAATTAATACAACCCAAAATAGAGTATAGTTTATTTCTATGAGTGTTAAATTTCATGTTGTCAGTTATAATAACACCTAGATCCTTTTCTTCGTTGTTACTGTAAGTTGGATATTATTCATTATATAACTTGCTTTAATGTTATTCTTGCCCATGTGCGTAACTTTGCACTTAGCTTCATTGAAATTCATTTTATTTTCTCTGCCCAGTTACAAAGTTTATTTAAATTGTGTTGTAGATCTGCCACAGCTCGTGCATTGTTCATAATACACCAAGTTTGCAGTTGTCTGCATATTTACTAATCCAGACTCCTGTGGTCTGCATACTCAAGACAAGTATATTCAACAGAAGTGGCCCAGCACAGAGCCCTGGGGACTCCGCTGGTAACTGCTAGCCAGTTTGACTCATGCCCCTGAGTAACAACACTTTGCTTTCCATTTCGCAGCCAAGAAGCTATCCATTTTATAATATTTGAATTCAACTTCATTTTGACAAGTTGTTCTATGAGAGTTTTATGAGATACTGTGTTGAATGGCTTCACATAATCTAGGAACACAACATCAACAGGTATTTCATTTTTCAGTGCTGCTTCACTAACTGGTTCAAAAAGTTTATCAGGTTTGTCAGACAAGACCTACCAGGGGTGAAACCATGCTGTGAAATATCAACACTACCTGTACCTTTAATATGATTAGTTATCTTATACTGTAGGAGTCTTTCTAGTAGTTTGCAGATAATAGGTGTCAGGCTGATAGGCCTGTAACTGCTAGTCATGAGTTTGTTACCACCCTTAAAGATAGGGATAATGTTAACAAGTCTCCAGGATTTCAATGTTCAACCCTCATTCACAGATATTTTTAAATAAGGAAGTTAAAGGTCTGATATCTCCTTTGATAATCCTTCAGAAACTTTTGTGTAATACCATCTGGCCCAGGTGAAGTGTCAGCTTGATTAAACTGATTGCATCTATAATGTTCTGTTCCGTAACATGATTGGTGTGTCATTGTTAGGTATCTTATCAATATTAATATTCTCTTTTTGTTTGAACACAGTTCCAAAATAGGTGTTTAGTTCAATGGCCATCCCTGCTTCATCATTAATTATTTGATTGTCAGATTGCAAAGGACCAACTCCATTCTGATTACCTTTTATTGAACCAATACAGTTATAAAACTTTTCCTGTTATCTTTGAATTTTTCAATCAACTGTATTTCTAACCTCTGTTTAGCTGTTCTTATGAGTTTTTTAGTTCTTTCTGCCAATATTTTAAATCCATTCCAATATATTACTTTTTGGGTTTTACTATATTTATGATATGCTCTCCGTTTAGTTATAGCTCTTCTTATTTTGTTAGTCCACCAGAGTGGTATCCTTTGTTTATTACTGTTATATTTTACATGTTCTGGAACCCATTTCTATGCAATATTCTGTTTTAAGGTTTAAATTTGCCTATCATTGTTCCAGATTGAGATTTACAAATTCCTTTTTCCAATTCCATTTGGTCAAGCAATCTTTAATACTGGTATAGTCAGCTCTATGATAATATTTAATCTTTGTTATTCCTTTGGTTTTATTAACTGACTCTCTTAGACTAAACACTATCAGGATTTTTTTACATAGCTTTTTCATACACAGTATCCCAAAGCACTTTACAAGCAATGCTAGACTGGTAGTGAAGTGACTGAGTGTGTGGTGGTGGCCATATCGCACATCATCACCACACACAGCCTGGATAATTGCATGAACCAGTTTATGGGAAGGAGAATGTTGGCCAGGACACCAGGAATGCTCTCCTGCTCTTCGTAAGAGTGCCCTGGGTTCTTTACTTCCACCTGACACCCACCAGGACAACACCAGGATGGGCAGAAGGGACCTCGGTTTAACGCCTCATCCGAAGGACGGCACACCCCAGCAGTACAGCACCCCAATACTGCACTCGGATGCCAGTGATTTTAGGTGCAAGTCCAATCCCGTGGGATGAGAACTCACGACGTTTGGTCCAGAGGCGAAATGTGCTACTAACTGAGCCACGCTGACACTATCATATTGTGGTCTCTATCAGCAAGTGGTGGTAGTGTTAATGGCGTTGATGCTACATCCTTAATATTGGTAAATATGAGGTCAGGTATATTATCTCCTTTTGTTGGGACAGTCACCAGCTGTTCCAAGTCATGCTGAAGTGTGACTTCTACAAATCTTTTTTCCAACTGTTCAATTGCCCTCAGAGTAGACTAATTTATATTTGGTTGATTAAAATCACCCATAAATATGTAATCATCTTTAACCTCCATTTTCTCTCTTTCTTCAATGAAGAGATGATTCTCTTCCTGTCCAAGATTAGGTGATCTATAACCCAGGTCAAGGGTCATAGTTTTATTGTGCATGTATATTTCTGCCCATAAGATTTCAGTGCTAGATTCCTGTAAGCATATCTGAAGTGGTAACCTTTTAGTCTTTCTGAAATATATAATGTAATGTCTCCACATTTTTATCTTTTCTGTTTTCTACTAATCTTGTATACCCTGTTATGTCTGTGTTCCAATCATTATTCTAGTAACCATGTTTCACTTACCCCACATACATCAATATGACTTGATGCTAATATGTGTTTTAATTCTTCCATTTTGTTTGATAAACTTCTTGCATTTATTAAAATAATTTTTAATACATTTGAGCAATTTCCAGTCGAGTCAATAGGGCTATGATGTACAATAAACCAGCGCTCAGCAATAACCACAACTTTGCCCCTACTAGGAAAGAAAACAGCTTCCACACCAATTGTAAACAATGACATGAGGCCGGCCCCCATGGACAATCCACCAGCTGCAGGAAGACTTCAACAGTTCACCACTCAGTGGGCCCAAATGACAACAGACAGATAGGTCAGGAGGTAGTGACCCAAGGATATGCAATAGAGTTATAATGCAGGACCATCCTACACAGACCCATGTCCTCCCAATACTAAATTGTCCAGTCAAGATGGAAGAATGTACCAAGCTATTTCTGATTTGATAGCTAACAATGCTATTTCTCCAGTTCCACTGGAAGAAATGAACCAGGGTTATAGCCCTTATTCTTCATGGTCCCCAAGACATCAGGGGTATGCATCCTGCACTGAACCTACTGTAAAATGTCTCAATGACTTTGTGACTTACAAGAAGTTCAAAATGGAGACATTATAATCCATGCTTGCTACCATTTGATCAAGCGATTTCCTGATGTCGATAGGTCTCAAGGATGCGTACTTACACATCCCAGTTTGTTCCTCATATCACAAGTATTTGAGATTTGCAGTAGAAAACAGTCACTTCCAGTACAACTGTCTCCCATTTGGCTTGATGTTGGCCCCCAGAGTCTGCACCGATACATTAGTGGTTCTGGCGGTGGCCCATTTAGGGCGGGGGTGTAAGTCATCCCTTATCTGGATAACTGAATCATCAGAGCCAGGCCATGAGAACAGGCACAGAGGAGTACAGAACTAGCTGTACAATGTCTCTAGAAACATGGATGGGTACAGAACAAGAGGAAAGTCAGCTATTGCTGATAGAACACATTACCCACTTGGGGTCAGTCGCAGCACATCTTAACATAGTCACCCATCAGAGGAAAAAGTAGCCAATGTGACTGGCCACTTGTCAGAGATCTTACATTAGTCACACAGACCAGCATAGGATACAACCCATGGGTCTTATGGTAGCAATGATCGACACAGTCCCATGGGTCTGGCTGCCCATGAGACCAATCCTGAGACATATTTTGGATACCTGGAAACAATCATGCCAGAACTTCCACTACAAGATAAATCTACTGGACAAGATTACCTCAACCCCGACATGGTGGTCCAAGAAGCAAAACTTACAGAGAGGTACAATCCTGGATCACTGAGATTTCAAGTCCATGATCAAAAATGCCAGTCTCCAGAAATGGGGCTCAAAATGTAACCATCATGTAGCTCAAGGGAGGCCTTTGGTCACTTGCAGAAACCAGACTTCCAATCAAAGTACTGGAAATGTGAGCCATGTATTATGCTCCGAGTGTTTTACTCCACTGCTCCAGGGCCGTTCTATCATTCATTCATTCATTCATTCATTTATTCATTCATTCATTCATTCATATTTTATTTAGTATAGCGACTTTCCCATTTGGACTCATGCTTTACAAAACATTTTTAAATGTTTAAAATACAACATGACAATAAATAATTCAAACTTATTTATTCATTATATCAACTGGACTAATTAAGAGAGAAAGCCTGCTTAAATAAAATGTTTTCAGCTCCCATTTGATTGTATCTAACATGGGAATGTCTCATATGGACAAGGGATGGAGTTCCATAGATTGGGGCCATAAAGAAAAAACACGGGCACCCGATGAACCCCAGGTACCTCCAAAAGTCCCTCGCCTGCTGGGTGAAGGAACAGGAGGGGCAATAGGGTGGTAGGATGTCTTGCAAGTTGCCGGACCCCTGGCCATACAGGGCCTTGTAGATCAGCAAACTGACCTTGAAGGAGATTCGCACCTAAGCAGCAGCCAGTGCAGAGAGTGCAGTGCAGGTGTAATTTGACATGACCTAGATAGGCCAGTCAGCAACCTGGCTGCTGCATTCTGCACTAGCTGCAGGTGGTGAAGATCAACCCCCAACAGCCCCAGGTACAGGGCATTGCAGTAATCAAGGCAAAGGCACAATGGCGTAAACTAGTGTTGACAGATCACCTGGGGAGTATTAGGTGTTTGATCCTGGCAATGTTTCTCAGATGGTAAAATGAGATCTGGACCACTGGTGACACCTGTGATTTAAGTGTCAGGCCACAGTCCAAAACAATGCCAAGGTTCTTTACCCGATCAGAGGTAAGCAACTGGGAGTCCCCAGCCTCAGCCCTGAAACTCGACCAGATTGCAGCTTTTCCTGGGTGACCTGATTCCACCACCAGTACTTCAGTCTTATCCAGATTCAACCTCAACCTACTGGCCCTCATCCAGTCTTGGATCTCAGCAAGGCAATGTTTGACTACTGAGACCATCTCCTGCCGCTTGGGTGCAAAAGACATATATATCTGAGTATCATCTGCATAGCAGTGGAAACTCCAGCCCATACCATCTTATAATGTGCCCTAGTGGTAGCATATACACCGCAAAAACATGGGGACAAAATGGAACCCTGCAGAACCCCACATGGCAGGGGCAGAGGTGCAGAGAAAAAACCCAGACACTACCCGCAGCGTCCTGCCAGTGAGAAAGAATTGAAACCAGTTTAGAACTGTACCAGCCAGTCCACAAAAACCTGCAGGTGCTCCATCAGCACCCCATGATCCACGGTGTTAAATGCCACCAAGAGATTAAGGAGAATAAGGATGGAATGTCTTCCTCAATCCCTCACTGCCAGGAGATCATTTAGCACCTGAACCAGGGCAGTCTTGATACTGTGTTTTTCCTGAAGCCCGACTGGAGCGGGCTGTAGATGTCATGAGTTGATAAATCTCTCCAGTTGAACGGCCACCACCTTCTCAATAACTTTACCCCCAAAGGGAGGTTAGATACAGGTCTATAGTTGTCCAGGCAGTCCGGGTCTAGTGAAGCTTTTTTCAGGAGTGGCTTTACAACTGCTCCTTCAAGGGTCAGGAAAGATCTCTGTCACTAAAGAACACTGGACTATCCTGGCTAGGACCGGCCAATGACATCGACACACCCCACTAGGAGGCTTGTTGATCCTGAGTCCAGACTACAGTAGGTTGGCTGTAACTCCTGGATGACCTTCACAACATTCATGACTGCCAACTGGTCGAGCTGGACCAGACAGACTGAATGCCTCAGCTTCAGGCCTGTCACTGCATGCCCCATTAGAGGGTGCTAACTGGATTTTGATCTGATGGAGGCAATCTTATCAGCAAAGAACAGAGCAAAGTCATCACACTCATTTGTGAAAAGTTCCCAGACTTTTACCACGAGTGTTTTATCCGTTAAACATGTTGAACATCCACCTTCCTTTAATTTGGTTCCATCGTTACATAGTTTAATTTCTAAATTTTTGTGCTACGGCAAACCCCAAGGAGATCATATAGTCATCTATGCGCACTCACGTCACCTGGGGGTCTCAAACTTCCTAATTTTTACTACTACTACCTGGCCAGTCATGCAGCCAAATACATGCATTGGACTACTATGCCTCAAGAAATGGAGGCCCTCCCATATGTTCCCATCTGGCTACAAATTGAGCACCACATGCTGACCACTTCAGGTTTTACCCTCCAGTTTTCTATATACAGCTCTAGGTAGATTACCACGCTCCCTACATAGTTCAGCTATTCATACATCAATAAAGGTTCATTTGCAATTATGCAAATCTATCCGCTATAATAACCAACAAGACTTGCTACAACCGGTCTTGGTAACCCCAGCTTTAAGCTTGGTGACCATGTGATCTCGGCTCTGACAAAGGGTACAACTGCGATGCTTTAGTCAGTGACTTAGTGATTAATGGCAGACTAGGTAATACACCAGATATGCTGGCATATTTCCAACTGCCCAGCAAATACTCCTTTTTCTTGTTCCAAATCAGACACATGCTAATAAAATGGTATGGTTCTGGCACCTGGGATGTCCATCCAGCAGCTCCTTTTGGGAGCTTTTGCCTGTCAAACAGCCTTATGCTGTGTCTCGCTTGTTTTGACTCTACTCGAGATACTTAACCTAGAAGATTCTAGTTACCCTCGATATTGGGCCTCACTTTCCCAATGATAACATTTCTTGGGAAGAGGTCTGGCGAGGAATATATTTATATACTGCTAATGATCACCTAAGCTGACACAATTCCACATCTTGCACAATATTTATTACACCTCTGTGAAACTGTTTGATACATGGCAGACTCCGACTCAGGACTGCTTCCGATGCAGCCAGGAGCCAGGATCATTACTTCACATAATCTGGGAATGCCCCAAGTAGCTCCCCTCTGGCATCTCATCCAGGCAAAGGCTGACCAATTACTGGGTCTGCAAGACCTATTCACACCTCAGGTTTGTACAGTGGGTGACTACAGCAAAATATCAGTTAGGAAAGGTGATACCATATGAATATTATATCCATATCAGTCAAAATACTTGTTCTCTGACACTGGAAATACCAATACGATATTTCTTATTCAGAGTGGGTGAACGAGTTTTTCCACAACCTAAGGATTGAAAAAGCAATTGACAACCTCCGTGGCAAAATTTCCTGTATCGAGCTTGATGGGAGAGGCTGCATACCCTTTGTCCCTAACCCTCCTTAGAGGGAAGAGTCACATATTGCCTATCCACTCTGGGACCCGCCAATGGCACTGCCGATGACTGCGGGCCCTGCACTGATAAGGCGATGATGTATGAGTATAGCTACTTGAGATTTGCAGATACACCTAAGTTCAACCCTCAGTAAATGGTACGTGTTTGTTTTCTACCATCCTATTAGGGATAAGTGTAACATCCTGAGAAATATGAAGGGTACAATTACTAGGATACATGAGGCTTTGGGTGGGGGATGGGGGAGTTTAATGTGTACGAATGCATAACTGTTAGTGGGTATTTTCACTGTAATCTTAACCCTGCAACTGTCCTGCTGTATAAGATGTTTAGTTTCTAAAGTTCTTTGTCTGTTGCAGGTCCTGTATTTCCTGTTTTGTTTTATTGAGTGAAATAAATAAAGCATATTAAATAAAAAAAAAAAAAAGTTCCCTGACTGAAGACAGGCAGGATTACACAACCTATTAACAGTGTAGAAGAGCTGAGTTGGTCTGTTAGTTGCTGCAGCAATCTCCTTGGACCGGAATTCTGCCTCCTTACAGGAGATTGCTGATTGATAGTCTCTATAATGAGTCATCAATATAAGCTTGTCCTCCTCAAAACTGGTCCTCCGCCAGTGCTGCTCCAACCTTCAACCCCTCATCCACATCTCCCAGAGAATCCTATCAAACTAGGGGGATTTCTGTGTGAGGAGGAGTCGAACACGGATAGGTGCAACAGAGTCAAGGGCCCCAGCAATAACCCTATTATAGGTCAAAACCAATTCTGGCTCCTCGCATGCACTCTTCATATCTGATAGATCCAGCACCTTCATCAGATGCGTGGGTCAAACCCTTAAGGAGATGTACTAGACCATCTCCATAGGGGAAAGTCTATCGGGGTGTGTGAGAACAAGAACCTCACAGTATGGTGGTCCTACCAAATGACCAGCTCCACCATAAGATCAATGGCATCCATTCCCAGCAGGAAGATGAGGTCCAGTGAGTGGCTGAGTATATGGGTTGCAGAGGTAATAACCTGTGTCAGGCCCAATGAACACATTAGTTGGAGGAAGTCTTGACCAAACTGCGAGGGTTTGTCTTTCAACCTAGGTATTTAAGTAACCCAGAATAATCCATCTGGGTGACTCCACATCAGTTCGATGTCGAAGTCTGCAACTTCCTGCAAGAATTCTTTCTCATCTCCTGAGGACAGTAGACAAGAAGGATCTTGCAACATACACTTGCAAATCCTTGAATGGCCACACATTCAAATGACCTCATTGTTCCCACCAGGAAGGTTGTGTGGTCCAGGTCTGACTTAAAACAAATTGTCACACCCCACCCCTATGATCCTTTCTCGGTGGTGTACCACCAGTACCCGCCAAAATAGCTGATTCTAATACTGGACCGGCATTTTCATCCAGCCAGGTCTTGGTGATGCAAGTCAGATCAGATGTTGCAACAAGATAATTGCAATTTGTTCTTAATGGATCTGGCATTGCATAACATTGCCTGAGAAGGATAGGTATATGAGGCTGGTCCAGCTGTATGCCGTTTAACAGTGGAGCCCTTGGGTATGTGTGCAACAGACAGGGAGGACCACCTTCCTGGGCCCATTTCACCCCAAGGCACCTCCTAGTTCCCACCACCCCAGCCCCCAGCCATATTCCCACATCACTCCCAGCAATCTCCATTTCCTTCCCTTGTGAGCTATCCCAGTGTCCTACACAGCCTATACATCTCCACTGATAGTGGGGATGCTCAAAGGGTCAGAGATCACAGAGCCTAGAGGGGAATATTGCTTTCCCTGAACTGTTAAACAACACATATTAACACTCTATCAGCTTTCAACTATATACTAAGCAAGTACATATCAATTAAACAAACATTAAAATATCAACTTACCCAATCTACTACTCATTCCCACACATATATATCCTACGCACAATCACACTCCTCACCCACACCATCCACTCCACCACCCAAAAACCTCCCCAATTACCCTCCCAAACATTAAAATGCAAATAATAAACTATTTCACTAGGAGTCCATAAATATGTGAGCAGCTTCTCATAAGATATTGATTTGGGCCTAAAAAGGCTTCAGTATTAAGAGGCACAGCTGTCTCTCACAGGGCTACCTCTTAATACACTGTTCAATTACTGGAAGAAGCAGTTTCTAAAAGGAATCACAGAGGAAAGAGTCAGAAAGTTTCTTTTCCATATATAGTTTGTATTTTCTTTTTACTCCCTTCCCCTGGGGCCACAGCACACACATGTGTGTAAGTGTGTAGAGATGCACATACATGCCAGGATCCAGTGCCCCCCCACTCCTCTCTGGACTTTGCCACCGTTCTGACCTCCTACACTACCCACTGGGCCTCTACCAGTGGGAGCGTGAACTCACAGCGGAGCGGATGTCCACCCCATGGAAGGGAGAGCCAAGGCTCAATCCTCGCCTCCCCCAGTCAGCACCCCAGCGGCCAAGGTCATTCCAAACCCGGTTGCTGGCATGGTGAGTGTAAGGCGCCAGCACCTCAACCCTGCACCACTGAGCCAGCGGAGTCAGAAAGTTTTACACAGTCACAGCACCAGCAACATTAGGTCTCTCATCTCTATAGCTTGTCTCTTGAATTAGATCCAGAAGTATAGGGGCCCTCAAGCCTCTCACAGATTGAGGTTCCTCTGGGCCCAGTTCAGAGTCCCGTACCATGCTTTAATTGCCGGGTTCACCTTTAACGATATTCCTGATGGACATAAATCCAGATGGTCACTGGTCCCAGATGCTCATATGGGCCCTCTCACAGCCTTATACCAGCCTCGCTTTCAGCTCACAGGTCCTATTCCATATGTGAAGCCAGCAAATTCAGACCCTTCAACAGCAATCCCAATTTCTGGATAAATAGGTACCACAGGATTAGCAAACAAACTCACCCTTACCTCAAGCAGTCCAGGGAAGCAAGTGCACACAGCAAACTGTCGGAATTTGTTTGGGTCAAAAGAATTCAGCACTCTCCTCCTCCACAGCAATCCAGAAAAGCACAAAGCCATACAGCAGCCTGTGGAAATCTTCCAGGAGTACGGTAGTTCCAGGCTCTCTCCTTGCAATGATCTGGGGGAACACACTCAGCACAGTGAACTTGGGGAGGCTTCACGCCACCTTCTAACTGCCCTCACAGCAAAATCCAGTCTGCTACAATCAGTATGACCGCTCTGTCATTCAAAGTTCCTGCATCTGATCTTCCGAGTTACAAGTACACAGTATGCTACCAATTCCGGATTGCTTCTCACCTCCTCCTGCCAGCACTCGAAAGATGGCAAAACAAGCCACACATAGAGTTCTGCTGCTGCTACCTTCTTTGGCACGATCTATGCTGCTTTTCCGAGTGTACAGGTATGTTAAATGCTGCTCCACAAAATAGGTCCTCACTAAAACAATAAATCTGACTCCTAACTCTTACTCACTCACGACCCTCACTCACGACACTCACTCACACTCCCCATGCCTAATCACTAACTAAACTTAGTAAAATGAACACAAAAGTAAGTAAAAATAGCTGAAATAGTAAACTAAAAGGACTCCCTCTTACTGATAGCAGCCCAGCATCACTGCCATCTTCTCTATAGATAAGAGATCTCTTCATAATAGATGATCAGGACAGACAACCAAGTGGCAATGGCATACTTAAATGGGGGAACATGCAACTGATCAAATATCCTGGAATCCATGAAAGAGCTCAGGTGGGCAGAACAGAACCTGCAGGTCATATTGGCCTCTTACCTGTCTGGGAAATTGAACACTCAAGCTGACTGGCTCAGCTGGGAGATGCTATATCAGGCAGAGTGGAAAATTCATCCCACAGTTGAATGGAGCAATCATGCAATCTTGTCTTTAGACATTGCATGGCCTGATCTCTTTCCCGTGATCAAGACAGACAACCAAGTGATGATGATGGCACTCATGTGGGACCACTACAAGTGGGTTTCATGGCATCCAGCCTGAACAAACCACTCCAGTGCTACCATTCATGTTTTAGGATCAAGGGCACAGGAAGTGGACACACTATCAGCAATGTGGAACTTCAACAGAGTTTACATCTTGCCCCCATCCCTATGATTCCAAAAGTACTGCACAAAATCCAGTCCACAATATCAATTGTGGTACTGGTGGCACCACACTGGCTGAGCGTATCTTGGTACTGTCATACAAGAAATGTCGAGTAGACAAACGTTTTCTACTTCCAGTCCCGACAGGACCTTCAGTGCCAGGACCAATACTTCACCACAATCCATCAGCCTTCAACCTGATGGCCTGGCTACCGAGAGGGACAGATTACTATCCCTAGGATACCATCCAAGAGTGATGGAACACCTTCTTCAATCAAGCAGGCAGCTCTCAAACAGCACATAACAATGGCACTGATAGATTTTTAAGAGGTAGTATGTAGGAAAAGGGACTTCACCATCTGTTGCAGGAATTCCACTCATATTAGCCTTCCTAAATGATGGGGCAGAAAAGGGTCTAAGCCCTGCTTCCCACAGGGTGGAGCACTCAGCTATCTCAGCCATTTGGGACCCCTACAAGGTATAGGTCAGATTGGTGCCCACACCAATGTCATTGAGCTTTGAAAGTGGACCAGATTGCTTCCCTCACATTAGACAGACTTGTACTCCATGGCAACTTAATGTTGTTCTGGATACCCTTCAAAAGCCCCTTCCAGAAAAACTCCCTATATTGGGTTACACTCAAAACAGCCTACTTGGTCACCATTTGTTTGGCCAGGAGAATTTAAGGAGCTACAGGCCCTATCCTGCAAGGAACACTTCTTATTTTCCATAGCAAAATGGTTACCCTGCACCTCGTTCCTCTTTTCTACTACCTAAGGTGGTGATTCAGTTCAAGTTCAAGCAGGAGATCCATTTACCTACATTCAACACTGAACAGAGTCGGCCCATTAGCACTCCACATCCATTAGATGTGGGGTATCAACTTAGACTTTACTGCTCTGTCAAGGAGACTAGTCACAAGTCAAATAGATTGTTCATCCTCACAACAGACAAGAGAGCAGTCCATGCAGTGTCTAAAGACATGATTGCACAATGGCTCCATTCCACGATTGCTGGAAGCCTATCATGGGGTGTGTCTTGACCCATCCTCGGAATCAAGGTGCATTCCACTCAGACAGTTGCCACCTCCTGGGTTGAATGAGGCCAGGTATCCTGTAGGACATCATTCTGCAGCCACCTTGTCTATGCTGCATTTTTTAGCAAACATTGTCACCTGAATGTACTGTAGCATCATCTGATAGTCCCTCACCTCCACTTGCAGCTGTTCCCTGTCCTAACCTACTTCACCTCTGTTCCTTTCTATCACCCCTTTCTTCCCTTCCTAGTATGTACACTCAAGCTCCCCACCTGCCGTTATCGTTTAAAAAAAAATGTTTACAGGCATTTGTACTCAAGTTTGGCACTTGCTTACCAGCTTTTATCTAGCACTTCTTGTACAATCACTCCTGTTAAGCCTTTGTGATATATTTACTGAACTTTTTTTCTTTTCGTTGAAAGTTGTCATTGTCAGCCTTTTGTACCGCCTCTTACCTTTTGCAACCTATTGATTGTATTTTCTATAAACTGGATGCTTGTGAAATGGGCAATTTTGCTCACATGCCTTTCCAGTATAACAAATAAAATGTAAAATGTAAATGTAAATGTAGCTGCCTTCAGCAGGGCTGTACTTCAAGCTACTATGGATACCCTAAGTCAGTGTCCATATTTTCCCCACCCAAATTAGGGTAGCTTAGGCACTGCGACAAAGATCCCACTGGTGATGACTGTATGGTACTATAAAGGGAGGGTGTAATGGTATTTACTCACCTAGGAAAGGTGATTAAATGAGCCCCTTATAGTATTCCACAGCCTCCCAATGCAGACTGATGGCGGCAGAGGGGTTGAATGGTACCTTTAGAGTATTAAAATCTGGTCCTCATAAGTCTGACTATTCTAATATGGGTATCTGTTGATAAATGACAACTGGTGTATCGTACGTAAACACTGCCTGAAGCACTGGTTCTTTTCATACATGGGTCCAGCGAGGTGGCATGCAATATGGTATGTTGTTGTGGTTGCTTTCTCCTGCCCTCTGTTTTTTTTCTTTCATCTCTGTGGAGTTTCTGGGTTGGACTAGGTGTTGACCTTCAGCCAGCCTGAATTGTATTGGAACATGGATCAACATACAGGCTGGACAAGGGATGTCCCACTGGTGATAACTGTGGAGTACTATAATGGGGGCTCATCTAATCACCTTTACCAGGAGAGTAAATGTCATTACTGGTATTTGTTATGCCATTGAAGGATTCTGTCTTACTACCATGTAGAAGTGTAAACTAGTAGGCCATGTAACCCAGAGGATCACAGCCTTGTCAGGAAAGTTCAGATGACAGCACATTTGTGTATAGCTTGACTTAGGAGACAGCAAAAGCCATGCCTGTCAACTGCTATGAATTTGGATAGCAATATGATTTTTACACTGACATTTACCCTGGCTCTGCAAAGGTTTATTGATGTTATTAATAATCTTAGAGCTATTTCTGAATACACAAACTATTAATTCATTGAATTAACTTGACCTAAACATTCCTTAACACTATATATATATGGGGTACACTATTTGTAGACATATTATTCTTTAAAGTAAGAAAAGTGCTACACATTTTGACCATTTGCTCTGAATTTTGAAGGTCAATGCTATGAACTTTAATGCTGAGGGGTTAAGAGGTACAGTATGCAAAAAGCAGGGCTATTGGAGTTTTGGAAACGGTCCTCATGAAGACACAGACACTCCTGCAAGTGTATTGCTTTGCCACTAGAGGGACCTTCTGCATGGTGAGAGCAGCAGCCTTTCCAGCTACACATTTAACAAAGCACCTTTTAAAATGCCAGTGCACATCAAAAATGCTTAGCCTGTTCCAGAACTGTTACATGACTGCTGTCAGATGTTATTTGTACTGAGGAATTTTCTGAAGGCTTTCTGCCTAAGCTCAGTAACTTACACACTGGATATTAGTGGGCTGTAGTTCATACACACCCTGTGTTAACTTTCTTGCTCTAGTAAAAACACTGAGGTTCTTGTTATTTGCAGTCAGCAAGGAATGTGTTTATTACCATACTGCTACAAAATGCCACAAACGTTTTCCCTGACCATGTCAGCCAGGCTTCAGACAGTGGCTTCTGTTTGTTCAGACTTTCACAAAGCTGAATCCTTTAGAGACATGTACAATAATAAAACAGAGGTAACGTGTCATGACTCTGCACAATTTCAAGAATTATGCTTTTTGTTTATTATTCTTCCCACACCAGTTCTTCCTGTCTGTTACCCCAATATGGTGGTTATCCTGGCTTCAGCATTCTTTGGAGGGTGTGTGAGCAGTTGCCTTCTCAGCCCATACAAATGACACTTCTTGGTAGGCCAGCAGGGGGCTGGTAGGCCAGAGCCCTCTCTCTCTCTCTCTCTCTCTCTCTTAGGAAACTAAACACTATAGTGGTGGCTACAAATAAGGTACCTCATTGCTGTGGAATGCTGCAGCATCTGGGTACAACGTACTGCAGCAACTCCACTATTTCAGTGGGAAGATAGTTCAGTTAGCCTCAGGTAACAATGCATACTGCAGTAAGAGGGAGCATTTAGTGATGAAAAACAATGGCAGAATCAGTGTTTATTTGGCACTAAAAGTCATCAGGAAAACCTGGTAGCTATCAATGACACAAATACAATGTCTTTGCTACAGAGAGTTGTCAGATTTTACATAACAAATGGTTACAAGGGAAGCCGGCCCATAGGCACAGCAGTAATGCTACCACTTGCGATGCTGGTGACTCAGGTTCAGAAAGGAGCCCAGTTAATCGGTGAGGAGGATCAGCATCCCAGAATGCACTGTCCTCCTCCAGGGTGGGGGCACTGCCTCCAGTGCATTGCTGCTATCAAGATGACCATTGGTGGTGGCACAGTGGAGGCACGCAGTTTAGGGGTCTGGATGAGGGCCAGCTCACACACCACATGCTGCTGTGCATGATGTGGCCTGAGCCCTAGCGTGCCATCATCCAGAAGGGCAGAAACAAGAGCAATGAAAAAGGCAGCCCTGAAACCTGTAGGTTAAGGGACAATGGTACCTTTGCACCCTCGCGATGTGCATCACACTAAGCCACCTGACAGAGCTTTGAGTATTCGGGTATTTCTGCTGCCTCCTGAGCCCAGCCATGGGGGTAAACGCTTGGCTCTGTGGAGGGGCAAAGCATGGATCCATGTTATGAGAGGACCTGAAAAGGTGCTCTGGGATCCCTGAGAGAGTCGGGGACCAGAGTTCAAGGGGTATAAATATATGTAAAAATGGTTACACAATCTCAGACATAAGGGCTGAAATTACTGTACAAGTGCACGCATGGCTTTCCACAGGCAGACAATTCTGAGTGTGGAAGTGTTCTAAGATTTGAGAACAACATGTCCATTAATAATCTGCTCTGCATATTTCATGGTAAAGATGCTAATTTGGGTCGATGTTGAATGAGGGAACCTTGGATCCCTGAATCCTGATCACTAGCATCCCACCCACACGAGTACAGACAGTTTAGCATTGGTCTTGCCCAAACACATCAGTGGCCCTTTTATTCGCATTCTACTGGATTCATAAATGCCAGGAACAAATCATGTTAAGGAAAGTTAATTAGTCTTGCTAACTTATCTTGGGACCACAATCCTTGACTCACAGTTTTATTTTAGGTTTGATTGTCCTTGTTGTGTTTCAGTGGTCACCAGGCACCTGCCTGATCGCAGTTAGTTGGCCAGTTGGCTGGTTGCCTCAAGTGAGGTGGCTGCCTCAGAACCATGGCTTCTCTCCAGAGATTTGTGCCTTCCTGAGTAAAATGTGTGCAAAATCCCATCGGCACTGTCAAGTGCAACCAGGTTGAACCACCACCCTTTCCACAGAGGTGGAGTTCTTTTCTCCTACCCAGGTCCTCTGTACTTGCTGGTGCTCCCTGCCATCCCAGGAGGGTGGGCTCATGAGAACCTGTACTACATGCTCCATTCTCTCTGTTGCACTAGCATTCCATGCCATGTTCTAAAGGGTGGGCTGACAGAAAGCCTCTTATACTCTTTGCCCCAAAATACTTCTGCAAGGAGGTGAGACTAACCATCAATGATGCCTCAGGGTGGTTCCCTAATTTAAGGTGAATTACCTGAATTTACTCATGGATTTACCAGATTTTAAATAAATAAACCAAATTAAACCAAACCAAATTTCAGCTAGCCCATACTCCCCAATCAGAACCAGCAATGGATGGCTGAGCTAGCAATATACATTTTTCACACATGCTGTATTTATCACATGCACTCCATGCTCCATTAAGTAATAATGATGGATGATAAAATAAGTTCCACATTGATATACAAACATATACATATAGCCCTTTAGAAATTCTTTGTCATGCATTTCATAGTCGTCTGTTCATTCAAAACAGACAAAATTCCTGCCACAGCAAAGTTAAACTCTAATCACATTTATTGGCAAAACATAGAAATATAGACTATGTACAGCCAAAGGCATGTGTTAGCCAATCTAGATTGCCTGATGGTTCCTGTTACAGAAGCAGTTTTTAACATTATCTTGTCAGATCCAGGAGTTCAGTAGTATAGTTCGATAAAAGTTTCAGTTAGGCAATCTTGCTCTGAAATCTAGAGTATGAGCACACGGTCCATAATGACTACTGGGTTATTTTAGGATAACATTAAACAGGTTCTTATGCAAACTGGAATACTTCTCTTATTCACTATAATGGAACCCTCAAAACATAAATCAAGTAGACATTGCATTGAATCATTGGGCGGGAACAAGAAAAAAATGGATTAGACATTAGCAATCAAAATCAGCACACACTGCAGCTGGGAAACAATTAAGCAATATTGCACGACAGGGTGGTATATATGGATATCATCATGCCTCGGTGGTTGGGCACCAGGCTGCAGGCCCAGTGCATCCAACCACCCGAGAAGTGACGTATATCCCATGATATACCATACCCTGGAGTGCATTATTGCTATTGTGAACTGGAATACAAGCTTTAGCAATAAAAAAATAAAAACATCTTTAAATCCTTCTGAAAATGTCTTTTGTGAGGTGTTGGAGGAGTACCTTTAATAAATCAGTTCTGGACAGCTCTGAACAGCAGGTGTCACTGTTGTAAGTCAAGTTCATGGAGGAGGGTGTACTGTATGTCTCTCTCAGCACCAGCAGTGAACTGTGTTGTTCTTGGCTTTGACCTGGTCCCACTGCCTGAGTGAAGATGTTTGTGTTTTTTATTTTCTCAAAACATTATCTGTGGCAAGCAGGAAGCAGCAATGTAAATGGGAAGAATGAACATCTTCCAGCAAGTCACCCAGAAATGTAAAACTGTCACTTGGCCAGCTGTTAGTACTGTTTAAAAAACAAGTCATGGGCTGGTTTTGGATCCTTTACTCTTTTTAAAAATACCGCTCAAGGCATGACTCGCGCCATTTCTGCCTGTGGAGCAAGATACAAAGTGCTCTGCAACTGCCGAGCTGCTGTAACGTTATGTTTGTGTGGGAATGGAACAGTAGGATGCAGAGGATGTTGTGGGCACCCAGCCGTTGTTCCTCCCAGCAGCTTGTGTTGTGCTGCTTTCTGTCATGGGCACAGTTGTGAAGAGTTCATTTTTTTTGTTTTTAATTAGTGGCGAACTGGAGGTCTGACTCTGACTGTGGGACATGAGGAATACTGCACGGTAAGTGAGGAGGCTGGTGACCAGAGTTTTTGAAGTTGTGATGATGTAGCCCAATATCTTCACAGCTTCAAAGACCTCTCAGCCAATCAGCTTCTTTGATTCTCTGCACCTAGTTCATAATGTTCTTTCTTATTTTGAATCCATAATTGTCCAGCACTACAAGTGCTAACCACCTGCCTCCCTTGCAGAGTTATTGGTTTTGCAACATTGTTAGTTTTACAAGATAGAACTATTATTGCACCTGAAGAAGGGACCTGTGTGTCCCCAACAGCTGTATCCGTGACATCTATGTATAGTTTCTTTATTGGTCTGTTAAAAGTATCAAAATATTCAACAAAGATAGAAAAATAATAATATCACAGTCTCCCTATTGGAGTGAATTAGTTCAGCCAACCACCCAACCAGAATGCAGTCTATACACACAGCCAGAAATGGATGTTGCATTCTCGTATGGTCCCATCAGGCTTGTAGATATGAAATCTGCAGTACTTTTAGTTACCATCGCCTTGGTTGTAGATGCCAACATTCTTATGGGCACTTCTGCTGATCTAACAGCCCCCTCTACCAGCTTACACTTTTCTTGAAAGGCCTTGGTCCTCAGTGCTTCTGGTGGAAAACTCTGGATGTAGGCCTTGTCCACTCTCTTTTTTATCCCACTGACCTGATGCTCCTCCCTGATATTGAAAACCCATTTGGTTATGCAGGGGTTATGGTAGCTACACTGCTGTTGAATTTCCTTGGCAACTTCTCGATCAGTCTGGAAAAGCTTTTGCAGCTTGGGAAAATATAGTCACCCTGGTAGAGAAGCCAGAAATTGTCTCCTTCCTCCTCCTCCACAGCAGCTATTTTCTCGGATGGTCAAGCCTTTGGGTTATGCTGTGTGTGTCCCCACACAATTAGACTATTTGTAGACTTGTGGACCTCCATTTCCCTCTGAGACCCAACTGTACTCAGGCCTTCATCTCTTCCTTAATCCCTTCTTGATTCCACCTTCTTCATCCGCTCCACAATCACTTCAGACCTGCCAGTCAAAACAGGTGTTCTTGGAGCAGGCTCACTGGGCAAAGCTCTGGAAAAGATCGTCCTCAGATGGCAAACTGTACATCCACATGCCTACTTGACAGATCACTGGAGTATTCCTTTGACTTTTCACAGCTGTAGCTGATGGCAACTCAGACATCTCACATTATTGATATAGTTTGTCCCTAACCCCACACTCAAGCATTGGCTGGGGCAGGCATACCAGTAAAATCACGCCTCCAGATGATGAAAGTCCCAGGCTATGGGCCCTCCAGAATGGCAGAGGTTTTGCTGGACAGTCCCATAGCTTCACACAAGTCTTTCCTTTCAATGATGATCACTTCCTTAGTGTTTGGCATTGGGCAACACATTTACCCAGTCTGGGATCATGGATGCATGCTCAGATTTTTCTCTCAGGTCATTATACTCTTTGAAGGTGGCTCTGTAATAGTAAAAAGCTGACACATTTCTTTTCTGCTCTATTCAGCTCAGCAAGATTTTGTGCTTTCAACTGTGCCAGGACTTGCTGGCTACTCCATTTGGTCAACCTGTCATTCATGAGGATTAACTGGTTAAAAAGGCACTTTGCATAGATCACACACCTCAGCTGGATTTAAAGTCCAGCTGGCACTCACCAGGGTGCTGTACAGGGCTGACAACAAGACAGGTCCTATGGCATACTCCTCCAGTTGAACCCCCAGGTATGTAGTAGTCAAATCTACACTAACAGTTTGCCATTTCAGGTGATAATTCAAACTTCATTTGTAGCAAGGTCTGGACCAAAATGGCATTCCTAGCAAAGATCAATGGACACTTCTCCAATTATCTAACATCTTCTGTTCCCACTCACATACACCATGATCTATATGCACTACTAGTGAGCATGCATTGATGTTGTCACGACAATTTCTGACTGTAAGTTCAGCAGACACACCCTCCTTGTGCTCCAGCTCATGTTTTTTTGTTTTTTGTACTATTTCTTTATCTTCCACACTGGTCCCTTAGGTCTTCTCCAGCTCTGCTTACTCATCCCAGTATCCTGATCTGCCTGATGCCCTCTGGTGCACTATCTCTGAATCCTCCTCCATCTCCTCCAGGCTACAAGCCTCCCTGGATCTGAGCCCACTGGGTAGGGCCACCAACTCCACTGGTGCTCTATCTATAGGGTTCAAGCTACGTCCGGAGGTCAGAAGGTAGGAGATGTGCCCAGGCAGTCCAGCATTGAACATGGCTGGGAGCGGAGAGCAGGCCTTGCCTACCAGGGTGCCAGCTCTTTCCTTTTTCTTGGTTGCCCGGAAGACTGGATGTGCAGTGACATCCAGTGTGGGATCGGCGTACTCCGCACCTGCCCACAGGTCGTCCACTGCATCTCCGATACCCCTTACGCTGTCTCTGCTGCCTTGGACCTCCAGCCACCACTAGGGGTCACTCCTACAACAGCTGATGTTGCTTCCCTCCCAGAAGAGGAGAGCAGTCTGTGGACGTCAATCCTCCCCTGCCCCAGCCAACCCCTGATGACCTGAGTCCATTCCGAACCTGGTTCGCTGGTGTGGCATGAGTTGTGGTGTCCAGCGCCTCAACCTCAGTGCCACTGGGCCGGCTGCTCCAGCTCACATTGTATATAGAGGATAGTGTATGGTCTACTATCCACAGCAAGCATGTGTAGCCATCAAGAGGTTTGCCATGGTGACCGTTTAAACCTCGAGGTGAGGCTTGAGAGGTTTTGGTCACCATGACAACTCTGAGATGGCTACTCATGCTTGTTGTGAATAGGGGACCATACACATTCTTTTGTAGTGTATGGTCCACATCCACAACAAAAATGAGTCTTTTTAAATATCAGTGCAGTGTCCTTACTTTGTCATTTGATTTTCACTGCGCTCTCTTCCAGGCCCAGTACTCACCACCATGGCCATCTCTAGAAGACTGCAGGTTCACATAATGCACATGTGTGAATGCATTCAAGTTGTTGTGCTGCACTAGCTATGTAGCTAATGCAACACAACAAACTAGCTGATGTAGCTAGTGCAGCACAACAATGTTGTTCTAGGGATGGATTTCCATCACCAACCGTGTTCCACCATATACTATTTAAGCAATATACCACAACAGGGTTTGGGTGATGCTGGGATTTACCCATGCCTGGTGTGGTCACAAGGTCACAGGCTGCGTGAGTAAACCACACCAGAAGTGGGTAAATCCCAGCATCACCCACACCCTGGAGTGGTTTATTGTGATTATATAATATCCCTTTGTTTGGTGAGAAGAAAAATAAAGAAAAATAACTTTTTTGTGTTTTAAATTGTTTTATTCATTTTATTGTTCCACCAGAAAAAACATTCCTTATTGCTAGGGAGATGCTGCCTGCTGGTGAAAGTCACCCCACACCCAATCCCATCCCACACATACACCATAGTCACACATCACATGCACACATGCACCTCACAGACATGCACACACAAAAGTGAGTATTGCATAATTGTTTTTTCACTCGCATTTGTTAAAAAAGAGACAGAAGACAGAGTTATGGAATGGAATGGAGCTAAAGTAGGAGGGAGACAAAAGGACCAGTCCTCCTTCGCAGAGCAGATATGTAACAAAAGTGCTTACCAGGCTTCTGTCTTTTTTATCCTTTTAAGCAGTCTCAGGCAACCTGACAGCTGCTAGCACGTGGTGTGAGTTGTGATGGTAACTGTCATGTGCTTCAAGCGACTGCTTCCATCTTTATGTTTGCTTGCATGCATGTGCAAGAAACATAGTGCCATCATCCGAGATTTCGGAGGTGTGTCACCTCCTCCTCCAATTCAATCAGTGTGTTGGCAGGCACGGCCCTGTAAGCCAATGCATGTTGGAGCTGTCTGACAAGTTCAAAATGCAGTGGCATACAGTTGAAAGGGGAGCTATGCTTGAGTGAGCAGCAATAAGATATCGCCTGCTCATCGCAGCTCCCTACACACACACACACACACAAAGCAACGCACGCAAACCGCGTGCTGCCCCTCCAAACACATCAAGATAGCCGACGGGTGCCCAACTGCCGGGCTTGTGCTGCGCCTCCGCAAGTTTCCACATGCCACGCTGGGTGCCCACCCCAGCGTGAGCAACCGATAGAATAGCCGACGGGGTGCCCAATCCCCATCGGCTCCACTGTCCTCACCCCCTGAGTACTGGGAGCCCACCCCAGTGTGGTAACTAATCATGTGGTCGACGGCCGGGGTGCCCAATCCCCATTGGCTCCACGGCCCCCAGCGAGTTCTTGTGCCACGCTGGGAGCCCACCCAGCGTGGCAAATGTCCCACATCGACTTTTTTAACCTGAAAAATAAAACGGTCCCACGGCGCCTCCCAGCCCTCCCACAACCCGCACCCACCCACTGCGCACCCTGCCTCCCCACACCCCCTTCACCCATACTTACCTCCAGAGCTCGGTGCGACGATCTTCGTGGACTGGGAACATGTCTGCACTCTTCAAAGCCGACCGCAAACTGAAGAAATGCCGGTAAGCTGCATAATGGGCTAGATAGGTGTTTTCAACTTTAATGCATATCTCAGGCATTTTTTGGAATTTTGCACCAAATTTTCAACGCAAGGGTTTTGGGACCCTTCTCATGAATGATGTCACTGTCATGGTGTATTCAGGCCGAAGGGTGATTTCGCAGTCACCGCGTGAAATCACCCTTTGGGCCCAAATAATGCCATGACAGAGATATCATTCATGAGAAGGGGTCTAAAACCCCATGTTGAAAATTTGCGCAAAATTCCAAAATGACTGTTTTACTGTAGCGCCAAAAGTATGCGCAAGTAGTTCCTATGCAGGCTCGTAAGTCTGCCGAATTTTAATATTTTCACCCAGATTTTCAACATTGCCATTTTACCACACCTTCTTATGAGTACAGCTGTCATTTTTCACATCTCACCCAAAACGCAGTTTCACCCATGTAGCATACAATGGCGAGTCGGTGTGTGAGATCAATGTACAGGACAAATTAAGAAAATCACAGTGACACTGTTCATGAGCAAAGGTCTTAAAATGGCTATGTTGAAAATTTGGTGAAAAAATTCCTAAAAATGACTGGTTTTACGAGGGTGCATTGCACAGTTCCTACGCGACGCTTGTAAGTTCACGAATTTTCAATATTTTCACTCCAGATTTTCAACATTGCCATTTTACCACACCTCCTTATGAGAAGTACAGCTGTCATTTTTCACATCTTGCTCAAAATGTATTCTGCTCATGTAGCGCATACAGTGAAGCAGGTCGATGTGCAAAATCAATGTATGGGACACATTAAGAAAATCACAGATGACACTGTTCATGAGCAGAGGTCTTAAAATGGCTATGTTGAAAATTTGGTGAAAAATTCCTAAAAATGACTGTTTCTGACGTCGTTGCACAGTTCCTATGCATGCTTTCGTAAGTTTGCGAATTTAATATTTTCACTCCAGATTTTCAACATTGCCATTTTATTACACTTCCTTATGAACAGTACAGCTGCCATTTTTCATATGTCACCCAAAATGTGTTTCGCACATGTAGCGCACAATGGTGCTGTTGGTGTGCGAAAGCAATGTTTAGGACAGATTAAGAAAATCACAGTTACACTGTTCATGAGCAGAGGTCTTAAAATGGCTATGTTGAAAATTTGGTGACAAAAGTCCATAAATGACTGTGTTATGAGTGAGCATTACGCAGTTTCCATGGACCTCGTAAGTTCATGACTTTGTAATATTTTCAGTCCAGATTTTCACCAGTGGCATTTTCCACACTTCCTTATGAACAGTACAGCTGTCATTTTTCACAACATGGCTGAAGTGTGTTTTCACACTTTCAGCACAGAGATGCGTGGTCGCTGTGGGAAATCATTGTTCGGCACAGATAAAGAAAATCACAGTGACACTGTTCATGATCGGAGGCACCAAAATTCCTGAGTTGACAATAATGCTGTAAAAACTCACCAACCTAATTATATTATGGGTGTGCGCTGTACAGTTTCTATGTATGCTGGTGACTTCACCATTTTTTAAATATTTTTACTGCAGATTTGCAACATTGCCATTTTACACCTCCCCATGAACAGTACAGCTGTCATTTTTACATCCTGTTCGAATGTTTTTGCACCTGTGGTGCTAAATGCCGTAAGTCGCTGTGCATAAGCAGCTTTGGCTAACAAACTGATATTCCCCTGTTCATGAGGTGGGGTCACAAAAACATGTTGAAAATTTGGAGTGAAAATACCAACGAATGCCTGAGGTATTAGGGTTTCAACCATAATGCCCAACCCTAGAGAATGACAGGCATCAGGGTGTGACTTGGGATTCTTGCCTGTAATGCTCATACCATTCCACACCCTGCAGCCAGTGAGAGGCATCGAGGTATGCCTTGGACTCTTCGGCCCCAAAGTTCACCCCATTCTCCTATATCACACCATCTCACCGTATTTCCTAATGAAATGGGGTGCACATAAAGGCAAAGACCCCAAGGAACACCCGTGACACTTGTCAATGTCTGCAGGGTGGGGTGTGGTGAAATAAGCGTGGCCGTTATGCCCTGATGACCCAAACGCACCCCAATGCCTGTCACCTCTGCAGGCTGGTGGTGGTGTTGGCTTCAGTTCAATACTTCACTGCCATTCCTATTATGCAGCTCTGTAACTTCTACACTACCACTGCCAATGCCAGCAAGCAAACATTCAGCATTGACAAATGCTTGTTTATGTTGCTTTACTGTTTCCGTCTTTACTGTGGATGTTGCGGTCTGGGTTGGATGATACCAGCCATAAATGCTGCAGTTGAATGGCCTATTAATCCTGCAGTTCAATGGGACAGCCTGTATTGAATGGGGAGCAACTTTCACTGGCTCAGGTCAGCAGTCATGCACACGGAGGTGAGAAGGTGCGGGAGGCAGCACCAAAGAGTCAGCAATGGTAGAGGTGAAAGTGTTTTTAATGAGGGACAGCTTTGCTAGGTAGGGTTTCCAACTTTGTTTCTGGCGGTGAAATTCTACCTTTACCACTGCAGTCCATGTCAAAGGAGGTGACCATTTTTAAACATTTGGCGCATTACCAGTTTGTTTAGCAGCACTCCAGAGGGCGGCTAATTGTTTTGATGTGGGGGGTCAGAGTAGATACAGTATGATGAGTAGATGTGCATCTGACTGGCACCTTTTACCATTGGTTATGCCAGGATTTACAATCGGTGAAAAGTGCCAGCCAGCCAATCACAGTATGACATTTTCTGAGCCATTGTATAATTGAGCTTCACACTTGTAAGATAAGGCCTGTCTTATGAACATACTGAAGCCAGCAGAAGAAGGCCCTATGGTCTATCAAATCTGCTCATGTTGCAGGGTCCACAGCTTGAGCTACTGTCCTGCCCTCCCTCCTACCTCCCATTTTATCTTATCTACCTTGCCTACAGCGCCCAGCGCTTAGTATGTCTCAGCCTCCCAAAGGGTATATACAGTGTTGGCCGCACAACTGTGGAACAAAAAGGCTGCAAGCAGTGATGGGTCAAACCATGCAGCACCAAACTGAGCTACTCTAAACTCAGGCAGCTTGGTTTTAGCACGCGTCTGCAGCTAGACTCTGCATGTTTTGCTTGGATTTTAAAAACTTATGTTTTCCTCCTCAGAGTTCCCAATGCTCCACCCCTGCTTGTGTGTGATTGGTTATCACGCTGATGAGTCCACATGACAAGCCTAGCAAGGTTGGGGTGCATCAGAGCAGGGCAAATGCACCAGTCAGCTGTGTATTCCAGTCTGTGCATTGCACATGCTTGAACTGGAGAACAAAGAGAGCTCATGTGGCTGCTCAGTACCAGTTTATGTGGAGACATGAGCAGGAGGAAGGTCTGAAACGCTAGCAGGAGGGAGGTGACTGGTAGGCAGCAGGTGTGCTAGGGAATTCCGGCGTGAGTTGGATAGGGAGGGTAGACACTACTCACTCATTACCAGCACTGACACTGAGTGTGGAAAGTGGGGAAAATAAAGTGAACTGAAAATGAAGAAAGAAAATTAAAAATATAAAGTGAAAATGTGGAGGGCATGCAATCTAGACTGTGTCAGTGAAACACAGTCTCAGAATGTGGTAGTGGCATGTTTTTCAAAATCAAGGAAAGGCATCATTTCAGAATGAGGGACATGAAATATCAAAATGCGTTAGGGTGTGCAATTTAGAATGTGTCAGGGACACAGTTTTGGAAATGAAGGGCATGCTATCTTGAAATGTGGTTGGAATGTGCAATCTTGGAATGTGGTGGGATCCTGTAATGTGGGAATGTAGCAGAGACAAGCAATCTTGGAATGTGGCAAGGATGGCAAGGCAAAACAATTGTATTTATATTGTGCCCTATCCCAGGGACTCAGGAGCTGAACAAAACAATCATAAAATAACATAGAAGCAATCTTTGAATGTGATGGAGATGTACAATTTCTGAATGCAGCACAGACACACATCTAAGGGAGTCAGTACAGCATGGTGGTTAAGAGCACTGAGCTGGAGAACTGTGTTTGAATCCCACAGCAACCCCTTGCATACTGTGTGATCTTGAGCGAGTTACTAACTTCCCTGTGCTCCCAGGCTGCACCTGGAAACAAGCCTTGTCTTAGTTTGTCTTTCCTGGCAATAAAGTGTACTGTAAAGGAATTTGACAAGTATAGCCAATCTAGGAATAAAGTGGAATGCTAACTAACAATATAGCAGGACATGCAGTTTTATTTTGAAATTGCTTGTTCCCGGACACATACAAAATTTCCACACACACACCACATTTAAAAACTATGCATTCCCACCACATTCCAACACTGTGCATCCCTGTCACATTATAAATGTTCACATTCTCACCAAATTCCCAAACTGTACATTCCTGTCACACTCCAAAATTGTGCATTCTGTCACACTCAAAATTGTGCTTCACCACATTACAAAAATTGTGCATCATTGGCACATTCTAAAATTGCATCTCACCACCATATTATATCATTGCATGTCCCCACCGCATTTCAACATTGTGCGGCTCTGCCACATTTCAACATTGCACATCACCGCCTCATTCTGCATCCCTGACACATTCAGAAATTGTCTGTCACCCTTCCCACTACTTTTTTTAATTGCATGACCCCAGCACATTTGGAAATTGGGTGTCCTGGCCACTTTCTGAAATGTGTGCATCCCTTCCACATTCTGAAATTGTGTCAACACCCCATTCAAAATTGAGCATTCCATCACATTCTAAAATGTATGTAACAGCCTCCCAACTCACCTGGGCTTCTGGGGCCCTCAGGTCTCACCTGGACACACCTCCTGAGGGGCTGGCCTGGGTTTACTAGTGGACCAATTATACAGGAATAGAATGGCAGTTGCCTTCATCGGGTAGTGGTATGGGATACCTGTCAGATAAACTTCAGATTACCACGCTCACCAAGAAAATACAATAACTGCCCCTACAGTTTCCTCCCCAGACAGTAACAATACACTGTACACATAAGCAACAATAACAAATTGTGACATAACCTAACATCCGTTTTTAATATAGGAGGGAAGAGGGAGAAAATAGCACAACACAGTGATATGTAGCAATCCACTATACCCCACACTGTCCCAATACCTCCCTGTGGATGCAAGCTTTCCCCAAAGTGGCCACAATGGTAGCAACAGTCAATCTGATGCAGTGGGTACCTCATTGTGTTACTGGTGGCCAACCAGTGGACCATGGGTAGGTGCACCAAAACTTTGGAGGCAGATGAATAATAGTTCTTAAAACTTGAACTGTAAACTGTGAAGGGGGCCCCCAAGAACAAGAAAACTGTGATCCCTCTTCTGCCTAGGCTTATCCTGAAATTTGCACAGTCCTGCCCAGGACTTCACCCCTGTTTCACTACCCAGATAACTAACTAACTAACTAACTAACTAACTAACTAACTAACTAACTACCTAACACAAATGCAATAGAACTCCTTGGGGCTGCAGCCCAGAGGCACTTACAGTTCTGTTGGCTTCAGGGGTACGAGGAGCACAATTTGATGGTATTCTGGTATCAGGATACAGTCTAGCGATGCACACCACATCAGCTGGATAATGCCGTGTAGCAAACCTGGATCTTCACCTGTCAGGCTTTTACAGCTTTGCCTCTAGGTATTTTGTGTCTTCACCTGATAGGCCTCTTGGCGTCTTTGCCTTTTCTGGCCTTTCATCGTCTTCACCTCTTCTGGCCTTTTGTTGGTCCAGGGTGTCCAGGCAGGCTGAACTCACCCTGAATGTATAACTCAGTACATAGTTCTCGTGGATGCTGCAACACTGCTGGACTCCTCAACAGTCTTGAGCCCAAAAACAAATGCTTTTCTTCCAAAGTCCAAACAATTCAAGCAGTCTCTGTACTTTTCAGCCTGTAGCCTACAATGCACAAATGCAGGTATGAGTCTCACACAGGAATACTAAATCAGCAGACCAATGGGTCCTCAGCTGCTAAATAATATTAAAGGTGCTCTGCAAAATGTCTTTGAGGGTTACCAGGGCCAGTAGGCACCAGACAGCCTCTGGGCATGCTGAATCCCACTGCAGTTTCTCCTCTTGGATCTATCTGGGAATCGTCCTTTTGGCAGGTGAGCAGGCTCTTTTATGCATTCTCAAGACCTCCTGCTGATTGGCTGGCATTCTCCCGGTTCTGCTAAGTGCCTTCTCCCTTTCTCAGCAGCCCCTGCTTCTAGGTAATCTATGGGGCCGCCATTAATTTTTATATTATGCTGTATACTGGTGCAGCCCTTAACCTTTATTAAAGCCTCTCTTGGGGCAATTGACACCCAATATTTGCCCAGAGGTGTTCTGCTAACATATCCCTGCTCCACTGCCTGCCCTGGAGCTGGAAACCTTTAGTGTCCACAGTAAAATATAAGTATCAGAGCTGTGGCTCCTTTAAGATATCTCTAGCATATCGTAGATGGTGCAGGGTGGCATATTTATTAACATTCTGTGGTCCACTTTTACGCTGCTCACCTTACTGTTTAAAAGGATCCCCAGTGCCAGTAGGTGCAAACCAGCTCATAGACCCTGGCCCCCTTCTAGCAAGGGGCTGAAAACCATCTCCCAAAATGGCAGCCACTGAAAGACTGGGACAGACACTGGTCTGAACCCCCAGAGCCACTGACTGAGGACATCACAGGACCGTAGCTACATAAGGTAAGCCCCAAATAAGGGGGGGGCTTACATATATGTCCTCATCTCATCTAATATTATGCATTCCTGGCAAATTCTGAAATTGTATTTCCTAGTCACATTTCAAAATTGGGCCTCCCCAAATTCCAATAATTTTATCTTCTCACCATATTCCATAATTGTGCCTTTCTGCAACACTACAAAATTGAGTGTCACCACAACATTCCTATTCACATAACATTGTGAAAATGCTGAAAATGGGACTCGCACCACATTCCAAAATAGGTATCCCCACAACATTCTGAAAATAAGTGTCTGCAACATTCTAAAATTTTGTTTCCAAGTCACACTTCAAAATGTAGGCTGCCACACTCTGATATTGTGCATCCACACATTCCAAAATGGGCATCCCAGTGACATTCTGAAAATTCATTTCACTGCCATGCTTCAAAATTAGGCATCCTACCACATTCCAAAATGTGCATCCCTGCCACATTTCATAACTGCATAGGCACCATAACATTCTGAAACTTGGTGTTGCTGCCGTGATTCTGAAATTCCATGTCCTCACCACATTCTGAAACTGTGTACCACAACCATATGCCAAAATTGTATATTCCTGATGCATTACAAAATGGCACATCCCTGCCACATTTCACAAGTATGTGCCTCCCACATTCTAAAATTGTGTGATCTGCTACATTATAACATTTGAGCACCTCCCATTTTGAATTTCAGCATCCCTGCCATATTCGAAATTGTAGGTCTCAGCTACTTACTGAGAGTGTGTCCATGCTGCATTCCAAACTTGTAACTTGGTGGTATTCTGAAATCTCAGCTCTGCAGTATTAGTACAAATTGTGCAGAACTATGGCATTCTAAAGTCATGTTTGCTGCAGCATTCAGAAAACACCTCCCTGCCACGTTCCTAAGTACAGTTGCAACAATCGACATGGTCAGATATTTCCTGAAATTTCTGTACTATCTCAAGAGAAAGTCCTCATCTGCCTGCAGTCCTGCAGTAGGGCTACCAGAGAGAATCTCTTCAGAACTATCACGAAATAGCTAGAAATATCTGCCCATGCCTATTGCTACAACTGCATCTTGTACTGCTGTGTAGAATTTTCAAATTAAATGAAACAGAATTCCGTAGACATTTAGAAAAGTCTGCCTCATTCTACAGAATCTGGTAGCAGGATTCCAACATTTTGAAAGATAAATGGTTTGGCAGGATTAGTAAACCTCAGTTTACATAAACTGCAAATTATTTTCCATAATCTGCTGAAAATGATTCCGCTTTACATGAGCCATGGAATATTATTCAGCACTTTATGCAGAAATGCTTGTCAAAATTCTGCAGAATTTGAAAAGAAATTCAAAAGTATTTTGGAATTGGAATTGCCATTAGAGATGTGGTGAACTTTAAATTGCCAGTGAAGTTGTTGCTAAGTGGCAAAACTTTGCATTCGTGGAGCTTTGCAAAGTTTTCCCAGAGCTCAGCAGCTTTGACTTTAGCCTAAATCGTAAGTTTTCACTGTTAAGTATGAAGTTTCACCGCAAAGTGTGGAATTTTGACAGTGAGATTTTGCACTTTGTGAAGAAACTTCACCCTCTGCAGATTAATCTGTGCTGCAAATGTGCACAAAATTCACTGATAAATTCGCTGAGTGAATTTTGCTGACTTCACCCATCTCTAATTGCCACGCCACACAAATTCCACTGGCAGAATTCCAGATTCTGCACAGCTCTAGTACCTTGCATCTGCACATTCTGAAAATGCTTGCCTGGTACCTAACCCATGTCACCTTTCCTTTTTAAATGTTTACTGCAACTGTAGTTTTATGTAACTTGGGAGAAACAAGTCCTATAAAGTTGTTGACAGGGAGGATTAAGCTGTCAGCTCCATGTAACTCTTCAGTGAAACTGGCTTTTTCAACAGGGGTAAAATCAGGGTTTCAAAATGATTTGCAACTTTAAACAAAGTAACTTATTGATGTCATTGTTGGTATGAGTCATATTGAAGATATGCTGACTGTAGTTCTGAATTAATTGATGTTAGAAACGCTGGGCATACTCCCTCTTGCTGAGAACATCAACATTTTTGTATTTGTGCAATTAAAAATATGTTTGTCTCTGCCACCATGCAAAGCAGAAAGCCCATTGGCCAGTATACTATACACCTGTCTGGCTGCCCTATTACATTTACAAAAATGTTACTTCAACTCATAAATGCCCTCACAGTCAGAAGGTTAGCATGGCACTAACAGGAATAAGGCTGTACTAAGCTGATATACATAGCAAGTCCAAAAGTGACTGAAGCCATATTTGAAGGGGCCCACTAGCAAAGTACAAGGTGGACAGCGCAGCCATGCTCAAACACAACAGCAGTGCAAATGAAACCCTCATGCATATAGTGTACAGTGGTATAGAAAGTATTCTGGATGTACTAAATGGCTGCTAAAGCAGTGCTAATTAACACTTCAAAACACTACTCTTAACATGTACAGTGTGTATGCTCCGGCAACACTGATGCCCATCAGTGTAATAAAATCATTCCTTCCTGCCGTGATCCCTGGCATAGTAAAGTAGATATCCGTAGCACTCCATTGTATCCAGTTCTGCTTTGATCCCCATGGTATTAATTTAGACATCTCCTGGCAGTCCAGTGGTACTCCCTGTGCCTTGATCCCCATTGTATTAGTGCAGTGATGCCTAGTAGTCCTCTGGTACACTCCTCCAACCCTGATCCTTATTGTATTAATGTAGCTATCCCTGGCAGTCCTGTGATACACTCCCTGTGCCTTGATCCCCATTGTATTACTGCAGTGATGCCCTAGTAGTCCTCTGGTACACTCCTCCAACCCTGATCCTTATTGTATTAATGTAGCTATCCCTGGAAGTCCTGTGGTACCCCACACTACCATAATCACCATTGTAGTGATATGGAAACCCCTGAAAATCCAGTGGTAACCCCTCACCCCAGTCCCTGTTGTATAACTAAGTAACCATCCCTATCACCTGCCCATCCACTCAGCATTGCCAGTTGGTGCCACCCACCTCCTCCCCCACCCTCAAAACAACCCCTCCTCCACCCACTCAGCTCCTACCACCCTCCATCTGGCACCTGACAAACTCAAAGAAATCCATTGTTATCTGGGACAGAGTAGAGAGAGAGAGGCTGTCACAGACTCTCATCTCATTCCCCTCAGCTGACTGCCATCTGAATCTAACCGCATTCCTAAAACACGTCCATAAACACAATCCCTAATCAAGAATCGAAGAATCATAGTATTGATAATGCTCATCAAGACCGCTTTTGAAAACTGGTTTTATGACAATACAAAGTTGAATTTTTGGACCAGCCTACTTTAACATGAAATTATATGAGAACCCAAATTTCCATTAGAGTCGAGCCATAAGCATAAATACTTATAGTTAGAAACATTTAGCAATATTCTTATCTAAAGTATCAACAACCATTGGACTAGTAATACATTTTAGTTTATGTCCAAAACCCAACAACATAAATAAGTCTTAATTAAATTTAAAACCAATTTACAGTATTTGTTATGAAGAAATTCTGAATCAGTTTCAAAAGATTTCTGTAAAATAGACAAGTGCCCATCCCATCCATAAATAGCATGTTTTCTGCATAAACTACATGTGTAAATCAGTATCAGGCATGAGTGGGAGACAAGGTCATTTATGAATAGGAATAACAACAGTTGGCAGTATAGTCTAGAGGTTACTGCAACAAGCTATTAATGAGCTTGGTACATCCACTACACCTGGACTGGATTCCCACAACCTCCACTGCATACTGTGTGACCCTCCCTGAGCAAATTACTTAAGCACCCTAGTGATTCTGTGTCACCCTGTAAACAGACCTTGTGCCTAGTGGGCCTTACCGGTTACTAAAGAAGAAGCAGAAAAAAACAAAATCTGGCCAGAGTTGCTAGAGCTACAGTTGAGGAATTTGGTGGTAAAAATATTGTAAATCACCAAAGCTACAAGCGTGCATTTGCAAAATGTAACATAGGCTCATACAAGTTTTGGTTTGTAATATTTTTCCATCAGATTTTCAACATAGCCTTGTTATGACCCTGCCTCATGAAGATGGGCAGTCAAAATGTTCAGCTCCTGGCTTAAAGGTGATTATATGCAGGGACTACGAAATCAACTTTCGAGATACAAAACACATTTTGGGTAGGAGATGAAAATGACAGCTGTCACATTCATGGGAGGTGTTTAAAGAAATGGCTATGTTGGAAATTTGGTAAAATATTGACTATTACTGAACGTATAAGCTTGTGTTCTCAAAATCAACGTGAGGCTCATAACTTTTTGTTTTTGAGCATTTTACACAAACGTCAACATAGCTTTCTTATGTCCCTTATTAACAAGGGAAGAGAACATTTTCAACTCCTGGCTGAAAGGTGATTCCGTGCAGGGACCATGAAATCACCTTTTGGGATGTAAAAAGAAACATATTGGCCACAATTTGAAAAATGACAGCTGTCACATTCATGAGGTGTTGTAAAGATGTGGCTATGTTATACATTTAGGGTAAAATATTGAAAATTACCAAAGTTACGAAACTGCATTCAAGAAATTTCTCGTGGGCTCATAACTTGGTTATTTTTTAATATTTTTGACACAAAATTTTCAACATAGTCTTCTTATGACCCCACCTCATGAACAAGAGAGAAAAATTGTCAACTCATTCCAAAAGGTGATTTCATGCAGGGACCACAAATCACCTTTCAGGATGTAAAACATTTTGGACAGGATTTCAAAATGACAGCTATCACAGTCATGAGGTGTAGTAAAGATATGGCTATGCTGTAAATTTAGGGTAAAATATTGAAAATTACCAAAGTTATGAGATTGCATTCGCAAAATTCAATGTAGGATCATGACTTTTGTTGTTTTCAATATTTTTACACAAACTTCAACATAGCAACTTCTTATGACCCACCTCATGGACAGAATGCAGAGAAAAATTTCAAATTCTTAGCTGATTGCATGCCGAGACGCAAAATCATCTTTTGGGACAGATCTGCCTAATGACAGTGACATTGTTCACAGGCGGGGTCCCAAAGAAGGCATGTTGAAATTTGGGCCAAAATGTGTAAAATGCCCAAGTTATGGCACCAAGTTCAAAACCCTTTGAAATACATTGAACTGTGTACCTGTGTCTTTAGTTCGCTGTCTGGCTTTGAAGAATGAAGATGTGTCTGCGGTCCAGAGAGGATTATGATGTTGAACCCCTGATGGGTAAGTAAGGGCTTTGAGGGGTGCAGGGTGGTGGATGCTCAGTGGGAGGGTCAGGTGAAGGGTGAAAACAGCCCCATAAGACATTGATGGACTGTTTTTACAGGTGAAAAAAAGAGAGACTGACAAGCCCTGATCGCAACACTGGGGATTGGGCACCCCAGTGTCACAGTTACATGGGGAACAATGGACTGTTTTGTTTTTTGTTTTTACAGGTAAAAAAGAAAAAAAAAGACTGATGAGCCCGATCATGACACTCGGGGATTGGGCACCCCAGTGTCAGAAACAAGGCTAATAATCCTGATTGTGACACTAGATTGGCACCCCAGTGTCACAGTTATGTTTGTGGGGAGGGTGAAGTAGTGGGTGCTGAGAGGGAGGGTAGGGTGGGGGATTTTATAATATTAAAAAAATAATTAATACAATAGGCGATCATGGCAGAACATGGCCTCCGCTGCAAGCAAGATGGCCACAAATGCTACAGTTCCGTATGGACTGCTGGTGCATGCACAGTAGAGTGTGGTAGGCCATCTTGGTCATGACAACGTGCTGTGTTCTCTGCCGTGACTGCCAGCACTGTGAAATACTGCAGTACTGTGATCGTTAGGACTGCTTCACAGAACGGAGGTGACTGTGATGCAGTACAACATGTTGTTCATTCAGAAGGAATGCAGAGTCCTTTTCTCAGTGATTGCAAAGGACTGCAAGGTTGAAAAGAGCGTGTCTGAAACAGCACACTAAGGTGCTCCACATCTAATAACTTGATGTTCTGAAAAGAAGTTTTGAAGGCAAACTGAGATATTTGATTTAAATTATTTCCCACCAATTTTATTTACCGCTTCATCAAAACCCCAGACCCAAGTTTATGCACCTACAGTCTGTGGTCTGTAGTGTCAAGGGCTTTGGAAATGTCAGTAAATGGTTCCTACTAGCAGATTCTTATCTAGTGCCTTTTGGATATCATTTATTATTATACTTTATGCAATACAAAGAACAAAGGTGTAAAACCAAACTGTTTGGAATTTAACAGACTAGTTTTGCCAGAAAGTCAACAATCTGGACAGACACTGATTTTTCCAAGACTTTTGACATTATTGGCAGCAGCACAATTGGACGATAATTAAAATCAAGCTACAATTACCAGATTTTACAACCCAGATCTGGAGAACCCATGTAAAATTACTAGACCTACAACCAATATTCAGGAGGATGACACCTTAAAATCCTAAATCCTGAGTGATCACTCCCTGGTGCAATCTCTATGGGCAGTTAAAGGAGAGCCCCCCTCCCCAGATCACAGTCAGCCCAGCCTAAACACAAAGAAAGTGCCTGAATTCAAATCTTACATGGCCAACTTGATTGGAGTTGCTAAATACCATTCCCAATATTGACTCAGCCCTAGAATTCTTTGTCTCCCAGTTTACACATGCCTGTGATAAATGTGCACCCTTTTAAAAGTGCAAGGCAAGAGGAACACCATCAGGATGGCTTTCCATGAATTCCTTGCCTCCTTGAGGGATATATATAATCTCTGGGCACTGGCCAAGGAAACAGCATCCTCTGTTCACCTGCAAAGGTAGAGAAAAGCCCACAGTAAGTGCAACCAGTATGATTAGAAAGGCCAAATCTGACTTCTATAAGGACCAGCAGACTCAGAATTGGAGCAATGGCAAAATATTCTGGGACGACATCTCAGAGCTCCATGACAAAGGAGTTAAAATCACTCCTCAGATGTTCATGGTGGAGGATGGAGTGGTCCTTAATCTCATTGAAATTACCAATTACTTCAACACAGCTTTTACTGACCTAATTCTGTCATCCTTACTGAGTCTGTCCATACCTCTTGCAGGGAACATGGTCCTGAAGCCTCCCAGAAGGTGTACTCTGAACAGGGTACACTAAATTCTACTTTAAGGCTGTTTCTGTCAAAGACACCTCAAAATGCATCAGTAGGGTACTTAGCAAAACTAGGTGTGGGAGTGATTTGGTTGCTAAGAAGCTTCTTGCCCTGGAAGTAGGCAAACTTTTCTACCCCATCTCCAGAATTTTAACTTTTCCCTGTGCTACAGTACTTGCAGTTCCCTGAGAAGTGGAAATTAGCACTGCTTCATCAGTTTTCAAAGCAGTGACCGCACTAGCCTTGCCAGTTACAGATCCATTTCTATTCTCTGCCTTCTGTTCAAGGCTCTCAGCAGGATAGTCTCTGTCCAACTTGTCACACACCTTGAAAAACACACTGTCCAGTGTTTACAGTATACGACCTCTGGAAATCACACAGCACCAACATGGTGCTGTTGGAATACATCAACTATGTTCGTGAGGGCCTTGACAATAGTAACCTCATCAGAGATAAAGATTTATATGTATATCAACCTATGTCCTTCAACCTGGTCAACCGTAGGCTCCTACTAATGCACTCTTTGATCTGGGTTTGTCACAGAACACAGCTGACTGGTTTTGTAGCCATCTCACTAACCATTCCCAGCACATGAAGAACGATAAATATTTGGCCAACATGAGAGAGTATCCATTGATGTTCCCAGGGCTCTATCTTGGTCCCACCCATATTTGGCTCTTACTAAATCAACTGCCCATGACTGTCAAACAACGTACTCCTCTGTGCCACTGATCCTGTCATTTAGTCCAAAACCCTGATCTTGACAACCTACAACCGCTCTCCAAAGTAACTTCAGCTCAGTAGAAAGCTGGTTCTCCAATAACAAACTGGTCTCGGTCACAAAAACACTAAGACCATGCTCTTCTCTAGTCTCCCACAGAAGAGGAATGTTCCACTCTTTGTCATTTGAATGGCCGAGGCCAAAACATTGAACAAGTGGAGACCATCAAATATCTAGTAACTTTGGATGACACCTTAGCTCTTGCCCCTGTGTTAACAATCTAGTGGCCATAGTTAACAGAAGACTGGGTGCCCTTACCATTATCCGAAAAATCTTGCTGGGGATGTTAGATGCCTTATTGTCAACTCCATTCTATCACTTACAGATTATGGTCTCCCTGTCTATGCAGCTGCCTGTGACACAGTGCTAAACAGAGTAAAGCTGATCTATAATAAGGCATGCCACTTTGTACTTAGTGCAGATAACCATACTCATAGTTCTGCCTCTACACTCTCACTAACTGGTTACCTTTCCCTGCAGAATAAAGCTCCAGATCTGTTTGCTAGCCAAAAGGCTCTCCTGGGCCTAACACTTCCTGTTTAACAAAATTGTTTCCATACCATCTCCAACTAATACAACACCAGGAATATGGTCAGGAATGCCCTTAAAGGAAAACTGTCCAAAACAGTGGGGCAATCACCAGGGCTGCAAAATGCCGATTTAAACAACCAATATAGTTTAAAAGAATAGAGCTAACCTTTTATGAGTTATTTATTGTTGTAATGTTGCTCCAGGATGCACCATTTCAAAAGTGCCACCGCACGGAAGACAGAGTATGACCCTAGCATCCGGTCCTGTGCGGAATGCTAAGTAAAAATGGCCAGTAGCGAGACACATTTACACAGGATAAAAAGAACACTATACCATGTACAGGTCTATTAACTAAACCTCTAGAAACAATTCCCAGTGAAAATGGAGCAATGTAGTATTTAAAATTGTTCTTAAAGTTGGAGCTCAAACTTGGTCATGCGCAGTAGAACCTGGCGGCTACTGTGCATGCCAGAACTTGAGAGCACTAGGTGCTACTGCTCGCTGACTGAGCTTGGGCTCCAACTTTAAGAACAATTTAAGTACCTGCCACTGCCCATTTTCACCAGGAATTGCCTAGAGGTACAGTTAATAAACCTCTACATGGAACAGTGTTTCTTTTTATCCTGTGAAATGTGCCTCACTTGTCATTTTATGAGCATTCGACACAGGACCGGATGCCAAGGTCACACTGTCTTCTGTGTGGTGGCACACATGTCATCTGGAGCAACATTACAACAATAAATAACTCATAAAAGGTTAGCTCCATTCATTTTAAACATATTGGTTGTTTAAAGTTGGTTTTTGCAGCCTGGTGATTACTACTGTTTGGACAGTTTTCCTTTAAGCCTCCTTTCTGGCATACTCAGCTGGGCAAGTGATCATTTGCTGTCAGGGCTGATAACTGGTTAAACAAACTGCCTGATACTCTGCTGAATCTGCCCAAGATTAATCAAGTTTACAAGATCTTCATGGTCTGCCCATCATTCCATTGCAATTGTAACTATTAAACTGTTTTATTCAGTTTCTTTATGTACATATCCTGTGACTTTTTATACAACGATCTGTATGGATTTTCAAAACTGTAAATAATTGATCTGTCTTAAAGGGACACTGTCAACTCCCTCCCTAAGGCCTCAAAATATCCCTAGTTTAAAATACACATTTAATGATTGGACACATTCTTTAAAATAATTTTTAATTTTATATAACAACGAGCCATTGTATAATTTAATAATGCCCTCAGGGTGTGTGTTTGTTTGGATAACATCACGCCTCAGTTGTTGGGCCTTTTCGACCGGCAGCCTCGTTCCCAACCACCTGAGGCATGATGTTATCCCAGCACGACGACACCCCTGTTGGGCATTATTGCTTAATTGGCCCACACTGACACAACTTTTAAAAGCCAGTATACTATGACAACATGTTAGCTGTGTGTGTGCATGGCAAACATAAAAATGACATAAGGAAAGGACTCTGGCATTGCTTCAATGTACTAAAACAGTCTCATTATTTTGACTGTAGCAATACCTAGTCAATGTACAGTAGTCTTTGCAAAAGCTTTTACATATGACTGAAAACATTAGTATTTGGCTACTGTCCTCGGAATTGTTTTATGACAGTGTTAAGGATGTTAACTTTCGGCATTCCTTATTATTCTTTGCTATCTGAATAGTTTCTAGCTGCAGGATTTGCAGCTTGAGTAGATTGTGACTGCAGGAACAAGGGTGCGGAAGATGGTAAAAGCTGGGGCTGAGAATCAAAGGGCACTTATAAGGGAACAAGGGCACTTTTTCTATACTAGTTTTGCCATACAGAAATTAAAGTGGGGCTCGCCTTCCGCCCCAGTTCCGGCACTATGTGCAGGAAACTCAGGCCAAATAGTTGTCCTATGAACATATGAATATGCCAGCAGATACAGGCCAAGCGGTCTATTGCATCTGCTCATTTGCACAGCTCACAGCTTAGACTACTCTGCTGCCCCCTCCTCCCTGTGACCAACCTCATTATCATTTCCCCTGGCTTTTCCTCTCTCCTGCTCAACTTCCTCCCTTCTAGTATCTTGCCCTGACCCAATCCCACCTTCTTAAAGCTCCCAACCAATTTCAGGTATCGCTTCTTCAGGCAGCATGTTCAGCTGGCAACTTCCTCTCTCAAAGTAATGTCTCCTCATTCCCTCTTGAACCTACCCCTCTCCAACCTCAGACTGTGCCCTTAGTGATCCCTCCCCTTTAAACAAAACTTGTCCTCAGTACTAGCCTTGTTCATACCCTTTAAGTACTTGAAGATCTCTATCATATCCTCCCTTTCCCTTCTCTCCTCCAAGGAATACATTTTGCGCCTCCTCAGCCTATCTCATAAGGTTCTCTCCCCATTTTCCTAAGCATATTTGTCAGCCTCCGCTGGACTCCACCCAAAAGCTTGGTATCCATCCTTAAATAGGGGCAATAGAACTGCACAAAATACTCCAAATGGGGCCTAACCAGTGATCTGTACAGCAGCAGAATTCCTTCCTCCCTCCTAGAGTTGACTCCTCTGGCAATGAACCCCAGCATTCTATTGGCCTTGGCTGCCACTTTCCTACATTGAGATGAGTGATTCATATTCCCAGTGACCATCACCCCAGAAACTTTTCCTCCACAGATACTGATAACTCCCCAAATGGTAGCTGTACCATGGGTTCCTGGCTCCAAAGTGCATAACCTTTCACTTTTTAGCATTGAAACCCAGCTGCCAAGTGTCTGACCATTGCTCGAGTGTTAACAAATCCTCCTGAAGTCCCCTACCACCCTCACACCGTCCACCAACCCACCTATCTTGGTGTCGTCAGTGAATAGACTGATCTTGCTTTTAACCTCTTCCTCTATATCAGCTATGAAGATGTTAATGAGCACCAGCCCCAGCACAGAGCCCTGTGGATCCCACTGGTGACTGCTCTGGGAGTTGAGAGCTCCCCCACAGCCATCCTCTGATGTCTGTCCCTCAACCAATGTCCAACCCATTTAATCAGTTTCTCCTCAGCTCCCAGGTTCAACAGTTTACTAGTCAATCTCCCAAGGGGCACTGAGTCCTGTTTGCTGAGGTGATAAAACAGAGCAGTATTTCTTGGCCTCAGTTCCATCCACAGTTAGGTCACATTCTCACTCATTAAATTTCATGTTTCAGGTGCTTAGCAGTGGCTAATACTGAGCCATCAGTTCCATACCAGTTAACTCTTTGGTGGAAACAGTTTCATATTTTACAAATCAATGTAGGAAGTGCGGCACACAGGTAGTTAAATCTCTGTCTAGAGGAATGTGATGTTTCCACTTGAAAGAAAAAAAGAAAAACAACACTTTTTAACAATAGTAGTTGTGAAGGCACTCCTGCTGATACTGGCACAACACTGCTGTCAATAGATTGTTCGGGCAATGTCTTCAAAAGTAATAGTAAAGTTCAAAATTGTTTTGAGTCTCTTCCTTACAAATCAAACAGATTGTATTTGGAAGTATGCTTAAAATAAAACTTGCATTGGTTGTAAACAGCAGCCCACTAATTACAGAGTAGCCATAGTTGGCAAGTCATCGAGGAGTATTATGGTTTGTTCCCAGGGTACAAGACAGAAATACATTTTGTTCTCACAAATGCAGTTAAAGATGACTATGTACAGTGACAAAGGCAAATAATCATTTGGACTCACTAACATTATTTTACCTAGCGTTGCTCTCATGCAGCAGATTTATCAAGGAAGAGGTGTGGTGGATATCAAAACATTACTGCATGCATTGGTGGAATCCAGTAAACTGGTCTGCTCAGCCTTTTCCCATTATCTAATGGCAAGTTCTAAGACAAAAACAGATTTATGGCATACCTAGTCACTTTTTCTCCTAGGCCTTGAATTTATTGGTAAAATGACCTTTAAAGTGGTAAATAAAGTTTGTATTTGAAAGACCCTTATTTTAAAGGGTTTTAAAAATAGCAATATGGCAAAACAGCTGTCTAAACAGAGTAGTTTTCTCTGTAATTAGTTTACAGTCAGTAGGATAGCAACAAAGAACCCTGAAGAGCCAGAAAAGGTCAGTAAGTGCCAAAACACCCAGTTGAACTGTTTCTAAATTTAGACAAATATGATACCTTTAAATTAACATTACTCTTATTATTGTACAGTATATTCCTACATTATTTTTATAAACCATGACTTGCACAGTAGTTCTAGATTCAGAAAGTTTTTATTTTATGACTGCAATTGCATCTAGACAAGCTACTTGATTGGAAAATAATTTATAGAGCTTGTGAGCCCAATTAGTGAGACAGGAAAATAATACAGGTTTTAAGAGTAGTCAGTTGTATTTGTACCTTTTATTTCTAAAGTATTTTCTTCTTAATTTTGCTCATTAGAAAGTATTCTATGTGGCAATATTGTAATGGATATGTGGAACAGCTTTTAGACTTGCAGCTGACATATCTGTCTCAATTCTCTCACCCCCCACTATATCATCAGCACTGTGACATCACATGTGACTGGCCTGAAAAGCCACTGGGTGCCTGTTCTAAGCAACAGTGATGCCATAGTCAGTCAGATCACAATGCAGCATGGGGAGGGGAGAGATAAATATGTCAGCTGCCAGCCAGAGTGCTGTCCCACACAGCACACCATTATATCAGGAAAACAATAACAAGGGGGAAAAGTACCTCAGACATAAGAGGTAGTGATTGACTGCTTTTAAAATCTAATATTGGTTTTAGGCAGTACACTAGCTCTTTAAGGGATGGATTAATAGCAAAACTAGGTACTGCTAAAGTAGCAGTAACTGGACTTTGGGTAACAAATTAGACAGCTGAAATGAGAGATCCAGTATGTCAAAATAAAAGTAATAGCCTCTTGATAGCAGTAATTAAAAGATTTGCTGTAGTATTTGGGCAGCATAGGGTAAAATGGATATTTGCTTTAAAATGTTAGTCAATAATGTGGGACAGTAGTGCCATCTTGATGAGGACTCTGCTTCTGAGCAGTAAAATGCGGCAATCTATCTCATAATATAGGACAGATGAGAGGATGCTGGCAAGATCAACAATGAACTTATTAAGATGGAATAACACAAAGGGAAGAGAGTGGGAACATGAAAACAGATGGGAATGGAACAATCCACATCTGCTTGTGCCCCAACTACGCAAATGAGCAAACTCAAGATGATTTCATCTTAAGGAAGAAAAAATGTGGAGATGTTTATAGCGCCTGACCTTTGGCTTGAGCTCACTTTCTAAACCAAACACTTAAGCTGAATCATGGGGTGTTTCAAAAAGTACAGGCTGCCCTAGTTTGCCTGAGACTGTTAAATGTGGTGCCCCAGGGCTGGCTTTTAATTTAGCATTTCCATCCTCCAAAAATACACATATTGCAGACAACTGTATATGTGACTGCCTCTTTCATCACAGTATTGATTGAACATTGCAACAGCCTGCTGATGAAAAACTCTTAAGGGTCTTATTTATTAAACTTGAGTCTAATGAAGCTCAAAGTACTCACAAAAGGAGTCATACCTACACTACTTTGCAAGGGGTCCACAGCGCAATAAAAGATATACTGGAGTGTGCAACTTTGTGTTTATTAGGCACAGGAATGAGTGTTCCACAAACCCGTCAGCTATAGCCAGGATGCTAGGTATGATCAAAGTACCAATGGGTAGCATCAGCTTCTCCAAGCAGCAGAAGGACTCAGTGTAAACGAGATGTGGCAGCTCAGCTAAGCTATCCTGGTAAATAAACTTCTTTTAAGCTGGGAGTTGAAACAGTACTTTTGAAGACTTTTAATACTAGTAATACACAAGAGTGAAGAGATACATTTACAGCAATCTGGACCAGCTGCAGCTTTCTGATCTAGGAAAGTGCTGTGTACTACGGAGACAACACAATAGCATTATACCATTTTGTGCATACTTTTCAACTTCAAACAGGAAAAATCTGGCAGTATATAATACAGATTCTAACTTCAACTAACCCAAGAGATTCCAGGGTCAAAATAAGTGAATCCCACAAGGATGTACAGCTACTAGGGTTTAGCTTCTTGGGACCAGACATGTTTCAAGTCTTGTTATTGCTGAAGTGAGTGAAAACAGATGACATAATTTAACTACTGATTAGAAACAAGAACAATATGTTGGATACATAAATGGCACAAGAAAGCAGATACTTTCCAATTTGTATGGTTTCTGTAAATGCATGCATGTGCACACACACACACACAACACACACACACACACGCACACTCAAAGCCTTAAATACAGTAAGAAAAAGCATCATGGCAATACAAACCTGTGTGTGTGTGTGTGTGTGTGTGTGTGTGTGTGTGTGTGTCTGTCTGTGGGGAGGACTGACTAAGAATGTTTCAGCAGTTACTACATTCTGTTTCACAAGTCAGTACTCAAACATCAAAGTAACAGTGGCACTGTGGGTCATCAAACTACCCAAAACAGAAGATGGACTCCAGTGGAAATGAGATGCAGCATCACAGCTAGGCAGTCTTGTGTTAATAAGCTGCTTGTAAGCTGGGAGTAGATACAATACCTTTGCTGTCTTTACTAATAACATTCACAAATCAGAAGTTAAGTTGTAACATTCTGGGACAGCTGCAGGTGTCTTACCTGGGCGAGCACTCTATGCTACATGAAACTTCATAGGGCTGCATTGCTTTTTGCATACTTCCATACCTTCATCTTAAAGTAAGAGGTGAAATCTGCTAAAGATAAAATAGAAGATAATGCTTAACACACACAGGTGATAACCATGGTGTAATCACCTTGAGTGGTTGCTAGCAACAGTAAACCTCAAGAGAGCAGCTTGAGAGGTTTCATCGTAGCCCTAGCGACACAAGAGGTGACTGCACCAAGGTTATCACCTGTGTGTTAGGCATTGTCTTTTATAGACTATTTAGACTACTGAAAATGTTTTCCAAGTTCAAAACATACCCTCCTCCCATCCGACACAAACAGGTTACTCATTTTATTGGTAGGGATGATCATAATCAATACCGGAACAAATGTACTTTGCAGGAGTTACGTGATGCAGAGCGCCGGTAGAGTCTTCCACTGAGAGCTCCAGCCACCTGCTCTCCAATTCTTTAGATATGTCTCGACATGGTGAAGAACTGAGTTTTGAAAATGACAAACCCCACCTGAAAGGCAGCTCCATTATCATGAAGCTTCGGATGGAGGTAGAAATGCAAAGTGGCTTCAAACACACACTGCCGGCAACCCCTGAGAAGGCCCCAAAAAGCATCGGGCCTCAGCAGGGCATCAATTGCAGAATTTGTCAGCTTCAGAAGCTGAGCAAGAACCCTCATGTTATCTAAATTCCTGGAGGAATTCCAGCCTTTAAGGCTGATATGAAAACAAATGGTCAAGAGCTTAAATCCTTTGTGACGACCCTAGAAGACCTCTCGAGAGAACTTCTGACAGCGAAGCCCTAATTTACTCCCTGGAATGTAGACAGGAAAAATAGACTCTGAGATGGTTGCAATGTGACATCGCTTTGTCCAAAATGGAAAATAAAATTGAGGACTTGAGGGACGAGTTGCATAACAACATGGTCTTGATTGGCCTACCAGAGAAGGAGGAAAGTCCAGATCCAATTTTGTTCCCAGAAATTTGTGGAGAAAATAGCGGGTCCCTCACCATTTGGGTCCAGGTACATCATTGAAAGGGCCCATTGAGGCTCCACCAGAAGCCATCACAGGATGCCCTTCACGACCTTTATCCTTCATTTTTGAATTTCCAGGAGAGGCAACATTTCTTTTATAAGGCTCGGGACATACAAGAGTTACAGTGGGAAGGAGTTAAAATCAGGGTGGCTCAGGATCTGCTGCTTACAGTTCAGTAAAAGAGCTGCTTGTCACCACTTGGTTTCAAGTTAATTGCTGTCAGCATCATATTTAGAATGGAGTCCCCTGCCGGCTCCAGGTATGTCTCTTGGGATCCTGGGTTACCTATGAAGAGGTAGAAGTCGCGACAACTGGTTTGAAAGCTGCCCTCCCCAAGCTTATCACTTGAAGGAAATGCATAGCTACTCTTAGTTTTAGTAGTGAGACTTTGGTAGAAGCTACTTCAAGGAGTAGATTTCAATTTCTTTTGCCCTGACGTTTGGGGAACTCTCTGACAATATAAGAACTGATACCCAAAGAGGTTTTGCAAATTGTCAGTTTGTTTGGAATTCTTGCCTTTTTTTCTTCTTGAAGATTTATGACTGAAATAATAGTCCTGCTGGTAGTCATCAAGCTTGTTTGCTGCTGTTTTTGGGTAAAAGGATACATGAAGGCGACAGAGACCAGAAATTGATGGCTGACACAGAGTTAACTTGTGTTCGCTGGCTTATTTACTGTGTGTTACAAATGAGTAGATTTTGATTTTTCTGCCCTGATGATTGGGGATTTGCTGACAACATGAGAACCGATACCCAAAGAGGTTTTGCAAGATGTCAGCCCATTTGGAAATCGTGCTTTTCTGGAGGAGTTAAAGCTGAAATAGCAATCCTGCTGGTGTTTGTCAAGCTTGTTCCTGTCTTTTGGATAAAAGACCACATGAGGGCAACAGAGACCGTATAATCGACGGTTGACACGGATCTAATTTGAGATCAGCTGTTTGTTTCAGTGACTGTTTTAGATTTTATTTCTACAAGTTAAAAGTTTCCATCTTATTGCATTTGCAGCTGTTTATTTGCCATATTATAAATGAATATTAAAGATGAATAGTTCATTAGGTACTGTTAATGACATAGTAACATTTGTTTGCTTAGTATTCGTGGGTGCTGGTTACTTTTGTTCATTGGCACTTTTGGATATAACTGCCTTTTGCATTCTGGTAGTGCCATTATCTTAGACTAACTAGTTGGAGTACTTATTTTGTAAGGTGGTTATATTTATAAGGTTTATCTCAAACAGTACGAGGGTTTAGTTTTTATCCCAAAGTTAATATTTAGATTTGCTGCATCTACAGCAGTTTATTTGTAAATATTTTATATAGCTATTAAAGATGTTTAGATGGCTAGGCACTGTTATTGACATAACACCATTTGTTTGCTTAATACTTATGTGTGTTTCTTAGGTGTGATTATTGGTGCTTTTGGACAATAATGTTTGTTGTATTCTGACAGTGCCATTACTTTGGACTAACTAGGTGGGTTATTTATTTTATAAGCTGGCTATAGTCTTGGGCACATTTTAAACAGTTAGAGGGATTATAAAACAGTAAATGTTTTTCTTATCTTTGTTAATTCCTTTCTATTTAATATCCTATAGGAGGTCTTGGTTTACCGGTTTAATACCTATATGAGGGTCTTGGTTTACCGAGTTTAATACCCTATATGAGGGTCTTGGTTTACCAGTTTAATACCCTATATGAGGGTCTTGGTTTGCCTGAGTTCATACTTTAAGGTTATCCCTCGATTATGCTTGACTGCTTTTTGGTTTTTCATGCTTAACAAGCTCCTGTATTGTATTTTATATGTTAGCTAGGGGCCCGCTGAGTGGATTTGTTAGCTCGTTGCTATTAATAGGTTATTTGTTATGTATTTTCATGAGGAAATGGGTGGATTCAGGAGGAAGTTAATTTGGGTGTACTGTCTATCATGGACCATAGTAATCTGTGGGTGGGGGTTATGATGGGAGGGAACAGGGTATCAGATTGCTGTTCTTTTTCTCTGGCATTAGGAAAGTTTTTCTAGAGGGTGGAAGGTATATGGAAGGGAAAGGGTAGGGGAGGTTGGCACAGTTCTTTCAGGCATAGAGGTAGGTATGAGCTGCATATGTTTCAAGGTTCCCCTAGTTCCCCTTATAGGGATAGAATTTAGACATGGCTAGGGATCTAAGGGTGATTTCTTGAATGTGAAAGGGCTCGCATAAAACTAAACAGAATAAAGTATTAAAACATCTCAACTTCCTTAAAGCAGATATTATGTATTAACAGGAGTCTCATTTACTTTGCATATTTTTTGGACTTGTCCTAATGTGGTTCCAGTTTGGAATACTATTAAACAAAGGGCAGATCCATTTCTGGGCCTGGTTGATTTATTCACTACAGAGATTTGCCTCCTTGGGGATTTTTGGCTATTGATGTCCTCAACAGAAAATATTATATGGCATTAATTGCTTTATCACTTAAAAAGTAGTTCTAGGGCACTGGAAAGACTCCACTAAAATTACTTTTGTAGAATGGCTGCTAGAGTTTCTGGCCAATCTTAGAACTGAGAAGACCATAGCCAATCTTCAAAATAGAGCTAAGAAATTCAATAGAATATGGGGTCCTGTACTTGCTTTATATTCCTTCAAGATACTGGATCATCATAGTTTCTCCTACCTCTTGTAGGATGGATCATGTTTATAACGCTGTGCTGGGTTGTGAGGGGTTGAGAGTAGGGTGGGGGTGGATGGGGAGAATGTGACTGGTATGGGATGTATCTCTTATGTTTATGTATCGTAATTCACGAGCTGGTTTCATTCTCTGTAATGTAAAACCTTAATAAAGTTTGAATGGAAAAATGTACTTTGCAGAATTTTTTTATTTGAGCAGCAAACAAGGAAAATGACTGTGAAATGATTATAATAAAAACATCCTGCTGACCTGTCGAGGTCAAGGTAGCATGCGTGACAGAAGAACTGTAAAAGTCATGCTGGATTCAGCCCAGGCAGAGGATCTTCATTGACGAAGAAATGAGTGTGTCATGAGACAGCAAGGCATCTTAGTGGAGGTGAGAGAAAAAATAAACAGTTTAAAAAATGTTACCTATCTGAGATTGAACAGTTGCTGAATAATGAACCCAAAATCGCAATCGCTAGTTTCAGTGAGAGTAAACTGCTGTTGATGGAATACAGTTTGAAGTATTTGCTGAGACTGGCGATTATGCTTCGTGGAATGCTGGCTATCAGTGATATTCTTTTCTGTAAACCACTGACGTGACATAGATGAGATAGGTTTATAAGGTGTACACATCATGTCAGTGGGTTTACAGGTTTGTAAACTGATTGTTTTTACTGAGTAATCAATGTTCCAAATACATTATAGCAGGCTCCAACTACAACCAACACATAGCACCCATTGTCAGTTAATCTGAAGCCTGTAACAATGGGCAGCAACTGATGCTTCAGCTTCACTGGGCCATACACTTTTGGGGTCTTGTTACTGTTGTAGTGAATGAAAAGTGGTCTAATCTGAAAGAAGAAGAATACATAGGATATAGAAATGGTACATAAAGACAGATGGTTACCAATTTGTATTCCTTCTGTAAATATATATGCAATCCAAAGTCTCAAACCCAGCACAAAGTATTTTAGGTATGCAAGTGTGTTTGTGTAACCTGAATAAGAATGTTTTCATTGCTACTACAGTCTGGTGGTTTTACTATAGCGCTGCGACAGCGCTGATGCTGACATCCCTCACAGCGGCAGACACAATGCCAAGTGTCACCATTGTGCTGCCAGGGATGTAGGCATGCTTCATTGGAGGCTCTGCCCCAGTCTCTAACTATACAACTTTGAGTTGGAGTTATCTCGAGAGAGGCACAACACTGCGAAATGCACTGCCAGTGTCTCGGGGACCAGCACAGCGATCCGAAAATTTCAGGTCGAAATCTGTCACTGTGCTGGTCTTCAAGGTTGTGGTGACGACATACAATCAGCATACTCAGTCTGACAAGTCATTACTCAGATCTCATAGTGCCAGTGTTACTGAGAGTTATAAAGATGCCCTAAGCAGGAGTAGTTTCTCTTGGGCATGAGGTGGCATCACTGTTAGGTAATCTTGACAAATAAATTGCTCATAAACCAGAAGCAGATACCTTTGAAGTCATTGTATTCCTGTTTCCTATTTGAAATCAAATGTTAGCATTAATAAATACTGTAAGTTGCAACATTTTGGGAAGCTGCTGATGTCAGACCTGGATGAGTATTGTATACTAAAATAAGCAATATAGGCCTGCACCATATTTTGCACTTCAATAATCAAAAGGTGAAACCTGATAATTGTAAAAGTGACCATGAAGTACAACCACCACCAGGAATTCCAGCATTAACAAAAGCTGAATCCTACAAAGATAAGCAACAGCTGATGTGTCAGATTCCTTGGACCAGACAAGTTTTAGGTCCTATTGTTTTCACAGTGAGTGACATGTAGTGACATAATGTAAATGCTGATCAAGATAAAGAATAACAATATATACGGTGCTGATACAAGAAGATAGCTGCTATGGTTTCTGTAAATACACATACAATCAAAAGCCTCAAACCCAGCAAAAGCATCATGGGTATGCACATCTGTGTGTGAGTGGGGGTGGGTAACCTGATTAACAATGTTTCAAAAGGTACTACTGTACATTCTGTTGGCATTCACTACTCAAACCACACAGTACCAGTGGTACTTGGACAAATCAAGCTGCCCTAAGTAGTAGTAGGACCCCAGTGGAAATGAGCTGCAGCATCACATCTAGGCAGTCTTGTGTAAAAGTTAGCCTGGATTGCTAACTTGGTGTAACTGTGCTGAATTTGCTTGTACTGTACCATAGCCTCACCCTATCTAGGTGACTTCTCTATAGCTAATGTGTGTTGTTAGGTGTGCTTGTTAAGACCACTTGTACTGTACCATAGCCTCACCCTTTCTAGGTGATCCTATTAAGCTAGCCTGTGCTGTCTAGTATGTGCTTCAGCTGTACTAGTAAGAATTGCTTCTCTATCTGGATGACCATATGTAGGGAAGGACTGTCTGATTTAGCATAAGGGTACTAGACAAGTAGTGGAGGATGGTTAGTATTAGAAGTCTAAGGGTTATCATAAGGATCATTATAGGGATGAGGTTCAATGGGGAGCAAGTCATTTGCAGAGGCTGTGGGGCACTCGTCTCCAACGTGATGCTCTGAAGAAGGGTCACCGACCCTTCTGCAGGACCTTTGCAGAGCTCCATGATCAGCTGGTAGCAGTAAGAAAAGAGATACAGTATCTCCTGCATCACTGATAAAGTTGAAGCCCATATCGCAACCTCCCCACTTCCTCTGAGGTCCACTGGTCCGGGGTGGATAAGGGTGAAGGGACAACCACATGGAGGTCAACCAGCCCCATGCCAGCCCAATGGCAAATCACTTTGAACCCCTGGAGGAGACTCAGGTACCTGACTCCATTGGCGGGAGCAACACCGAGTCAGTCAAGGGAAAAGGTAGTGATGATGTGGTGGCACCCAGGGTTGAGAGTAGTAAGAAGCAGCTGGAAAAGACTTAGAGGTCAGGATTCTATGATCAGGGGAGCAGAGAAGGTGCTGGAAAGGGGGATGAGGGGTTAGATGATCAGATGCCTTCCTGGAGCATCAGCCATCTAGGACATAGATCGAACAGGAGGATAGCAGAGAGGGAGAGGGGAGCCATGGGTGCTAGTACACTTGGATACAAATTTCTCTGGAGCCAGCCTGTGGAGCAAGTGAAGCAGAACTGTTAGAGGCTGGGGACAGACTGTAGGCACACTCAGGCCCCTTCCAGGGTCCTCCTGTGGAGTGTGGGGAGGGAAGAGAGTAAGGAGGGAAGAGATCAAGGAGTTAAATGGGTGGTTAAAGGGATAGCGCCTGGAGAAAGGATACCACTTGTGTGGGACTGAGGACTTCTGGAACAGGAAGCTCTTCAAAGGTGATGGCCTCTCACCTGGCAAAAGAGGGAATCGTGTGCTGAAGCAGAAGTTTGGTGTTTACACTGGACAGGTAAACTGAGTGTGGGGACATTGAGGCTAGGGGAATCACTGTAAAGGGAGTAAAGGGAGGGAGCCTAGCTAGTTCCCCCCACCCCATACAGGGACTAGTAGCAGTAAGGTGGGTAAAATAAGGTAGAATTTCAAAGATGAGAAGTGAAAGATAATAAAGGGAAGGCTCTCAAGGTCTACAAGCAACAGGAAAAATGAGAAGTTAAGTAAAATAGTAAAGAATGCAGGAGTAGGATCACAAAAAGCAAAAGGAATTTTTTTGAAACTTTATTTTTCATTTTATCTTGTACATGACAGACAAAAAGCATGTAGCAGACAGTCCAAAACAGTAAATACTGTACATTTGGAAAAATAAATCTTCTCCTTAATCAAAGGAATATTATGCATCAACTACACTGTAGTACATCATAAGGGGTATCTTATAGTTATACTAAGCAAGATTAAATAAAAATTCCTCATATATGCTGTTTGATGAACCCAAGAGCACATGGCTTAAACTAATGGTAATTAATTGTCCAGCATCATCCAAAAACGAGCAGTGCCCCAACAATAGGGGCAATTGGTGCATGTTCCAGCCTAGATGATAAGAAAAGACACTACATTAACCTGATTTACAGCTAAACATTGTGAAACATTAAGAGAAAACAAACATGTACCTCTTACTCCTTAACAGCTTAACAGTTTAGGACTTAATATTAATATTTTTAACTCCCATTTTAAACAAAACAAAAATACAAGGCCTGTTCAGGTTCCTAACTGAGGTAGTAGCCTCAAATAAAGAGAGGACTGAGAATTTTGTCCATCAAAGTCAAACAATTGAACAGGCTACTCTGATTTATTAAACTAAAGTCTGCTAGGTAAAATTGTTATGTCATTACCAATAATTAGAATGTCCTGTGTCCCAGCACTAGTCCTTCAGGTTGTTGAAACGGCGCCTCCTCATCCGACTCTTTGGCTCTCCTACACGATTTGGCAGCCCTCTGATCTGTCTACTTGCCGGCCTCAAAGGGATCCAAAATAGATAGACTTTGCTCTGATGTACGATCTGAAGCCTGGCAGGGAAGATGATTGAGTGCGGCACTCCTAACTCCTTAAGACTCGTCTCACACACGTCAAACTTTTTCCTTCGCTGTTTCATCGCATAGCTGATGTTGGGGAAAAATGTGAACCTGGCAATCCCATTTGAAACAATGGAGCTGCGTTTCCATGGACATGTCTGAGGATTTTTGTTGTCAGGCCACAGCACCCGAGGTAACCAACATGAAGGTGTGGGGTTCCTCCGATTTGTGGGCGATCACGTGGAGTTACTTGGTAAACTTTTGTATTTCCCAAGAATTTGCTGGAGCTCCGGATTTAACTTTTCACTTAACCAGTCTTGAATGTTTAGGACTGGGTGGTCCCCATCTGAACCCTCAGGAAGACCTACATTCCACACATTAACCCTCGGGCTTGATTTTCAAACACTTCCAATCATGCCTTAAGATGCTGGGTTTCTTTAATGAGAAGGGTGGTCGCCCGGTCAAGGCCTTGGCTTGCTTACGATCTCTTTGATGTCATCTTTAAGCCTTCTACTGCTTTCTCCATGATTAAGACTCGGTGTTAAAATTGTCTACTTTCTGGTTAAGTGTGGAAACTGAGGAAATCAAAGTCTGAAGTTTATGGCCCAGAGTATTAATAGTTTCCCTGAGTCAGGCCGTTCCTCGGTTAACATGGCATCTTCTGTTCTCCTGAGTCCTGCCATTCCTTTACTTTTCCCAGCCCTCTGGACATTTTATCCTTCTTGGGGTTGCCCATCTTAGCAGATTTAGGGCGCTTCACAATGGTGAGGTCAAAACCTGTGGGAAGCTTCTAAATAAGAGATTAAAGTAGCTTTTCTCTTCTAGATGTTGAGAGCTGTAAAAGTTGTTGCACACTGCTCAGGTTCCACAGCACCCCACAAAATGGGATCTTGAGCTAGTTGTATAGGGTCTGCCTTAATGCCAAGAGTTTGGGTAATAAAATCAGTGAGCTCAAGGCACTGGTGGCAGACACTAAACTGGCGTTAGAGTAGTCATCACAGAAATCTGGGCCACAGAGAATAATGACAGGGACTTGTCAGTCCCATGTTACACAATGTTTAGACAGGATAAGGGAAAGAGAAAGTGGGCATAGCTCTGTATGTCAGAGAGGGCACAGAGGCTGTGGAGGATGGACACATCTGGAGAAGGAAAGGGAAACAGAGTAGCTGTGTGTTCACCTCATGGTGCTCTCAGGTAAAAAAAATATGGGTGGGGTGATGTGTAGACAATCAATACAAGGGGAGAGAGAGAGACAGAGAGATAAGAAGCTCAGGAAAGAGCTTGCAAGGAGTGAAGAAGGGGAAGTGGTAGTGGTGGATGATCTTAACCTGCCAAATATTGTCCTGGACATTCCAGTGGTCAGGTGCACCAGAAGTCAGGCCCTATCAGATACATTGAAGGACTGCCTGCTGGTACAGCTGGTAAAGGCACGCACTAGATAGGTGGTCATTCTTGATTTGGTGCTCAGCAACTCAGAGATGGTGGTCAGTATGAGTGAGGAACCACTGGGGTCAAGCGATCATAACTCCATTTGATTCAGACTGGCCCTCCAGACCAGAATGCCTTGTCAAAAACTGAAGTCAAAGTTTTCAGAGAAGCAGACTTCAGCGGATAATGGAGCTGGTCCAAGACAAATTCACCAGGGTGGACAGCATCCAAGAGGAAAAATTGGGAGCAATCAAGGGACCATTCTCGAGGCAACAAAGTCATGCTTGAGAATTGTTCTAAATGAAACAGATATAAAAGACCGGCAGAGTACCAAATGAGAACTAGAGATGCTAAGAGGATGGTCGGGGGCCAAGGCAGACATGGATATTATGGAGAGGTCAGGGTTGGGAAAAACAATTCTTCAGCTTTATTAAGGCAAAATGGAAACAGGATGGGGTATTGTTAGGCTACAAGAAGGGGAGGTTATAAAGAAGATGAACAAAAGTAGCCATCCTTAATGATTACTTCTGCTCTGTTTTCCCTTGTGAAGACAGAGGGTTCCTGTCTGAAAGTGGCATCAAGATAGCTGTTAGGGGCATTCCTGAAAGGGTCTATAAGGAGTTACAAGCCCTAAATATAGATAAGGCCACCAAGGCCAGATGAGAAGCATCCCAAGGCTGCTCAAGGAATTGGCAGTGGAAACCGCTGAACCCCTGGTAATGCTATTCAATAGCTCAACTCAGACTGGGGTAGTTCCACTAGACTGTAGGATAGCGGACGTATTCCTGCTACACAAGGTCCAGAAACAAATGGTTTGATGCCTTTATTGAACCAACATAGATGTAACAAAAGAAAACAGTGCTTAAGCTTTCAGAGCAACCAAGTCCTTTCTCAGAAGCTTATAGCAGTTGTTTGGTAAATCATATACTATTAACCCAGATCACACACAAAAAAAAAATAAAATAACGGAAACAATTCTCATTGGTTTAAATGCCTTTTAAAAAATAACTGAAGTTTAAATGTAAGAAACCACTTTTCATCAGCTTGCAACTATGAAGTACTTCAAGGTCAAATGTCAACAGAGGCAGATAAGAAGAATACTTCCAGGGTCAGGCAGTTTCATTAACTGATATCATGAATGAGTGATTGATTGTGTTATGTGATTACACTCATAATTAAATGCAAGACCTTTAGATACAATACCACTTAAGTGCATGTTAAAAAGATAGTATTCCAAGTTAAAACTATAAAACAGAAATATTCTATGTATGGCAATAGGAGGGTATAAAGAGAAGTTTCCCTAAGTGAACAACCTGTTTAACACATTCATAAACTGTTAAACATATCTGGAGACAATTTATCAACTATATACTCAACCAGACTCTATATTTCATAAACATTAAAATGTTGAGTGCTGTAATAAGATAATTACAAGAAATATTAAATGTCAGAATTTGTACTCAATTTAAAAACTACCAAGGATCCCTTAGGGAATATCATCCATCCTAATATGTTCAGAGTTCAAAATCGTCCAGTATATAATTAATCTACTATAAGTACAGAATCAATCTTAGGAATGGAAATAAAAAGTAATGGAAATACCCCCTCCGATAACAACATAATATAGAGAGCTAGTTGGAAGGAAGTATAAATACACTACGTATGTGAACCAAGAGTCCTAACAGACAGTACATCATAATGTTATGTACCTGAATATTGGCCTTACCTCATAAAACCCAACCCCACCCCTCACCTACACACACAACCCACCCCCACACACACACAACCAACACATTCTCCCCTACCCTCCCCAGACACAAATAGTTTATGAGAGATACCAAAATATAGTTAACCAGTTAAAAGCGACACTATAACCATACAATATTAAAAAAAATATTGAAGTCCATCCTTTGTACTTAAGGTCTTTGTAAGTTCAAGTAGGATATTGTGTCATAAAAGCAAATCAATGTTCATGCCATCTTCTATCATACGAGAAGTAAATAAGCCTGACCTCAAAAGCCCATCTCTGTGTATTTTGAAATGCCCTTTTAAGACCATTACTGACATATCTGAGACTGAGTGATCAGTCTGAGAGAAGAGCTGCCCCACTAGCTTATCAGTCATCGTCATATTAATAGTATGCCTGTGCAATCTGTTCTTACAAGGACCAATACGACAACTAACTATTTCTGTGTGCTACACAGGGGAGACAAGAACAACTGGGGAATTACAGACCAGTAAGCCTTACCTCTGTAGTCGAAACTGATGGAGTCACTGGTTAAAGAGGACCATGTGAAATACCTAGACAGCAATGGTCCACAGGATAGTAAACAGTATGAGTTTGTGGCAGGAGGTCTTGTCAGACCAACCTGATAATTTTTTGACTGGATAACAAAGGTGGCAGACAAGGACCACGCTGTGGATATACTCTACTTTGATTTCAGCAAGGCTTTGAGTCAGTGTCACACAGAAGATGTGAGAAGCCTGAGAACCTGGGCATGGCAAGGGACACAGATTGGTGGGAAACTGGTTGAAGATGAGACAGTAGAGCATGGTGGTAAACGGGTAAAATCAGAAGAGAGGTACAGGTCACGAGTGGGGTGCCACAAGGATCTGTCCAGGTCCTGTCTTCTTTAGTATGTTTATCAGCTTAACTCAGTTGGTAGTACATCTGCCTCTGGGCCAGATGGTTATGAGTTCTGTCCCACACTGGGATTGGGTCTACTGAAATACTGGCACCTGAGTGCAGTATTGGGGATACTGTACTGTCGGGTGTGCCATCCTTCAGATGAGATGTTAAACCAAGGTCCCTTCTACCCTTCCTGGTGGTATCCAGGTGGCAGAAGAAGAACCCAAGGCAATTTTGCAGACAGTAGGGGATTTTATTAAATACAAAAACATCAAATCACACAACAAGAAAACATTTTCAACACAGAATCAATATACACTGAAACATCTTGGTTAAAAGTAATTTACAAAATGCAAAATCAAGTAAATCATAAGCACTTACAAAGAAAAACAAGGGTGGGAGAAAGAAGAAAGCATAAAGAATAATTTAAAGAAAGAGAATTCCTCTTTGATCAGTTGATCTATATATATATATATATATATATATATATATATATATATATATATTATAGTGGCACGGTAGTGCCACTATAGTTAGGGGTTGAGGAGCCATTTACATGTTAAACCCAAAATTTTGCACCTTATAACTTTGCAACTGTTTGATGGATTTGCCTGAAATTTGGAATACACAATCAAGACCCATACACCTTGGGATCTGCCAAGTTTCGTACCAGTTGGATACACGGCTGTGGAGTTATTAAGTGTGATCTGTGCGCATTTATGCTTTTTCTGAATTCTACAGTTGCGCTCTTCAAGTCGCACGGTTTGGCGTGACTTCCGCTCCAATATCTTCAGGGAACATGGCCAGGGTCCCCAATGTGCCTTTTGAAGATTTCGAAAAAATATTAAACGGTTCAAAAGTTATTCAAAAAACAATTTCCCATTATAAGTCAATGGGAAAAGTTAACAAAAGTTCAACAGTGTCATAAATGCACTTTTTACTGTCGTAAATGGTCCTTTACTGTCACAAATCCACCATTTTGTTTTCAGTTAGTGATCAGAAAAATGCTTGGCATTTAAGATTGAGACCCTCTAGCAACCTAATTCTTCTTGTATTCACCTAGTCAGGCCCTGAGGATGCTAGCCATGTCTTTATTTTGGGGTAAAACCACCCCAGAAATATGTTTTCAGATTTCTAGAAAAGTATTTTCTAGTAGTAGTAGCACTCATGAAAGTGTTGCAAATTTTGCAGCTTTCATAAATCACTAATTACTCGACACTATGCCCAAAATAACAGTAATTCTTTGGCACCACTGCAAAAGAATGGTTTGGAAATTTGGGCTGAAATTTGGAGGAACGCAGCTGACATCTCACAAATGTGCCTTCAGTGTTTCATTGAAAAAATATTACATGGTGGAAAAGTTATGGTACTCCAAAGTTGGCGCTTTTCCCATAGGATAACATTACGGCATATGATGCATTGCAGCAATCGTTTGGCGCCCTGCTGCAAAATAACGGTTTGGTCTTTTGGGCTGAAATTTTCAGGAACACAGCCAGCATCCTATAGATGTGCCTTTCAGTGGTTTGGTGAAAAATATTACAGGAGACAAAGTTATGGCACTCCGAACTTCTGTTTTTTTCCATAGGATAACATTCACGGCTTTCGCCGTGCCTTTCAGGAGCCGATATCTCAGCGGTGCGAGATATGGACTTTTCATCAAAAATTCTTAATGTAAAACTAGCCAGGACAGTGGTAATTCATATGACTTTTAAATTTTTTTCTATGTCATGGTTACTAAGATATAAGCAATTTAATATTCCAAGTCCTCATTTTTGTGTTCCGAGAGTCATTATTTTGCATACATTCTTTGTACTCACTGTCTTTCTCTATACAGCTTTTGGGGAAACCAGCCTGTGCACTTACATTACTGTTACCATTACTGTTTCTGCTTGCGGTTCCATACTCGTTTCACTTACCGTTCACGTTTACGCCACCATGTCGTTACCGCTGCGTTTTCATTTGCGGTTAACGTTTGCATTGTTTTAACATTTCTGTCTACAGTAATGTTTCTCTTTCTGTTTAAACGTTGCGTCACCATGTCTTTATGATTTGTGTTTACGGGCACAATGTTACTATGTGACAAGACATCACGTGGTGGGATGTTTCCTTCGCCGCATTACATTCACTATTTCTCATTATCATTCTCAAAAGAAAGGAAATTAGAGGCAAAAAACTCTGTTTAATGCATCAGTTATGGTTGTTCCACAGCGACAAAAGCGAGGAAGTCGATATTAGGGTTGAAACCCCTTTTGCACCCCTCAGCCCATCCCCCCAAACTGGAATCGGGGTGCACATTGGGATCATCGGTCTAACTGTCACCCACTCTCCTATTCCTCAGCTTCTTTCCACATGTGATGGGGTGACAGTTAGGGAACGACCCCAATGTGCACCCCGAGTCCAGTTGGGGGTGGGCTGAAGGGTGCAAAGGGGTTTCAACCCTAACATTGAATTTCCTCGCTTTTGTCGCTGTGGAACAACCCTAACTGATGCATTAAACAGAGTTTTTGCCTCTAATTATATATATATATACACACACATTTGTTAACTGAATTCCAATAGCCAAAATCATATGAACTTTATAAAAACAAAACCCTTTCCACCACCATTGTACTTTAGTGGAAGAAAAAGAGCCACATCTTGCTGATAAACTTGATACACTGCAGTTTCACATAATAACCTAAATGTTTCATGGCACATTATTCTTTGTTGCAGGACCCATTGGCATCTGGCTTGCCACAGACAGAATCTTAGACAAAAAAAAAAACTTCAAGGGTCCCAGTGTAAAATTTATTTTGTAGATGGGAGTAATTCTCAACACCAGTGTCTCATAGATTGCCCCAGGGTTTAGTGTGTGCACAATTCAACAAGAAGTGCTCCTTGGTTTCTTATTGAGCTAAACAAGAAGCGTAGGGATAGTATTTTTCTTCTTTGTGCTTATTATTTCCTTGAACCTTTAATCTCCCATAAGAAGATAGCCACAGAACCTCCCACATATGAATGGGGATCCTATTATTATTTAATTGTGCTAGAAATCTACTATTTAAGTGAGGGTGGCAATTTCTGAACTCTGGTTCCTGAGCAACAATGTTGCTCATTACTATATTATAGAGGTGAGGACCTATATTTCCTATTATTTGGGCTGCAGGTTTGAAAGATTCAGATAAGTATAACTGAGGGATAACTTTAGGAGGAGAATCTGCTAATGCTTGAAAGAAAGGCCCTTAGGTTGTTGTTGATTCATTTTTGGGACACTGTCAGTAAGGGATAGTCCTATGCTGAAAATTGGAGCCCCTGTTATAGCAGGACCTTAACTTAACTATTCAACAGGTCCCTGATGGAAGGGAAATACCCGGCCTTTGGAAGGTTGCACTGGTAACTCCAGTCTCGAGCGGGCTGCACAAAGGCGTGGAAGATTTCAGACCAATCTCTATTCTCTGCACCTTAAGCAAGCTGTTGAGAAGATGGTCTACCAACAGGTTAATAACTACCTGGAGCTGCACAACCTACAGATGGACTGACAGCACAGCTTTAGAAAAGATATGGCATGGAACCAGCCCTGTTAAGCTTCACCACTGATGTGTACAAAGCCTTAGATCAGAATGAATTGCTTGGGGCAGTCTTCATTGACCTAACCAAGGCGTTTGATCTAGTCAATCACCAGCTACTTCTAGACCAGCTTAGGGGACTGGATCTTGACACACAAGCCCTAACGTGGTTTACTGATTGCCTTCATGGCAGGACACAATTGGTCCGGTGGAATAGAGCTAGATCAGACCAGTGTCCAGTATCTGATGGAGTCCCACAGGGGTCTGTCTTGGGCCCACTACTATTCTCCCTGTTCATCAACAACCTACCTGTTCACTGTGGAGGGGAAAGTCATGCTATATGTGGACAATGCAGGGCTATAAGAACAGGGAAGGACACCAGGTCCTTAAATCTGGGGCTGAACAAGGATTTCGCAACCCTTGAAGCATGGTGCCAAGCAAACAGGCTGGTCTTGAACAACAAAAGACAAAGCCGTGCTCTTTGGCCCAATAAGACTTGGCCCACTGAGATCAAACCTCCTGTCCCTCTCCACTCTAAATGGAACAGGGATTGAAGTAGTAGACAGCATTAAACACTTAGGAATGTACCTGGACCAGGAGATCTCCTTCAGGAAGCATATGGACCACCTCATAAAGGTAGTTAACCAAAACTGGGCCTTCTCTACAGGCTCAACCCCTTCCTGAACAAAGAAACTAGAATAGCAGTCGGTAATGGGACAATACTATCCACTCTGTTCTACGGAGTGACCATGCTCCAGACTCTGAAGCCAACAGAAAGACAGCACCTGAGCACCCTCTATCAAAGAGTCAGCTGGTTCACTGCTGAGGTGCAGCAGATGGAGCATCACTGCAAGGTGCACCAGGCCCTAGAATGGTCATCCCTCAAAGCTAGAATAGCATATCCTTCCTGTGCCTGGCTTTCAAGTTACAGCAACCCAGGGCCACCCCGGTCTATGAGACCTACTTGCCCCCAAGACTAACAGGAGAGAGCTCAGGTCCACCAATCGGACACTACTTGAAATACCTAGAACAAAATCATCCCTTGGTCAGAGATCAGCCAGGAGGCCCTACCCAAACTTTGAAACAATTTACCAAGAGAGTTACAGGATAGCACCTCTATCAGGAGCTTCAAAAAGCATTAAAATCACACCTTGGCACTGGGCCCCAGTGCTGTTCCCTCAACTGAGGTCTTCCGATGGTACCCAACAAAAGGTGACATCTGCACAAGAACACTATTAATGAGGAGATAGGGATGGAAAGCAGAAAAGCAGCACTGGTCCTTGCACTTATCGATGTTGAGATGTGCCAACTGTTTGTTTCTAATTAATAACAAAATGTCTGCACTGTTGTTGTAATATTTTGTGATGCACTACATGGTGTGATGTATGTTCCTATACTCTATGTAAGCCTTCAAATTGTACATGTCAATGCATTGTTTTTTTTATTCTCTAGGTACAAGAAACTAATCCCAGGTCGGGCCTGAAAAGGGACCGTCAAGGTCTCAGTGGGCCCACCCGTTACCAAAATTTAAATAAATAAATAAATATCCTAATAGTCTGAGAGATAAAGAGAGTATTAAAAAATAGGGTCAATCATACCCAAGCCCACTTTCTTTGTGGGTAAATAAGTAAATATTCTTTTGATGGGGTTCAATCTACTCCTCCACAACATCTGAAAAACAACTATTCAACTTTGTGTCTACCAATACACGGAGGTGGAAATCAGAACTATATAAAGTAAACAGGGTATAATAAATTGTTTAATTATCTGTATCAATTTGATTTTGGACTGTTTTCAACCTTTCCACATATGAACTTTATGTTCAACAGATCAAGAACTGATTCCCAATTTTGGAAGGGTAAATTATGGAATCTGAATTGGATTCCTAAAGTTTTTATGGGTTTAGTGGAAATAGAATACCATGTATATTTTCCACAGGGGACTTGGTAATCCTATAAACATACCTTTGCTTTTGAGAAGGTTTAGCCAAGCATTAAACAGGAGGAATATTGAGCTATTTCTTGTATCAAGGGGAAGGGGAATACTACTGAAATCAATGAGAAATAAATAGATATCATCTGTGTATGCTAGAACTTTAACTTCATCAACATAATTGTTGCCTAGAGGCCTTGCCACTGAGGGTTCTGATCAAGTTTTCTTAATAAAGGGTCTAGGGAGAATATGTACAAAAGAGGGCTAAGTTGGCACCCTTGTCTAACTCCCAGAGTAAGTTTAAGCCTGAATATATCTGACCTTGAACTATAGGGAGGACTATTGCAGAGGAATATAATTTATGGAGCCAGTTTAAAAAAGGGGGGTATACCATATGCCTTAAAATGTAGCAAAAGGAAAGCATGATTTAACCTATGAAAAGCTTTGCTCTGATCTATTGATACCAAAAGTCCAGTCTTTTATGGGAATTATAGTATTGAATTATTTCCCTAATAATTATAAGGGAATGTTGAATTTTGTGGTTTGGAAGACCACAAAACTGTGTAGGGTAAATCAACAGTTTAGCTACTTTCCTTAACCGGTTATTTAACAGCTGTGATAGAATGTTAAAATAAGCATTGAGGATAATGATGGGCCTCAATTTTGAATATTATATTTGTCACCTGATTTAAATAAGAAAAGTATCAAGCCTGTTGAAAACATTCAGGTTTTTGATCTTCAAAAAATGAGGAAAAAACTATTGTTAGATAAGCAGCTAATATCTCAGAAAACTGCATAGGGTAACTGATCTATACCTGGTGAAACCCCTAATTTTGGGATTTAGAAATAGACTCAGTTTCTGTTGCTTGGATGGGAAGTAAGATTTCTGGCTTCCTCTATTGGGATTTGTCTATGTAGATTTTGTAAATACTGTACCAAATCCAAATCAGAATGTATGAACATACTAATCTGCCAGCAGAAACATGCCTTACAGTCTATCAAGTTAGTCTGCTCGAATGTCTAGCTAGCACCTTTATATTGCAGCTACCCACCCTGCTCTCCCTCTCGTGTTTACTTCCCTTGCACCCTGTCCCATGCCCTTTAAAACTGCCCAGTGTGCTACAGGATACCACCTCCTGAGTAGAGTGTTCCATTTCTCCACCACCCTCTCTGTGAAAAAATGCCTCCTCTCTCTCTCTGATATCTTCCATCCTCCAACCTGAGACCATGCCCTCCGGTATCTTTTCCTCTCCTCAGCTTAAATATCCCTTCTGGGCCTGTTTTGTTAATCCCTTTCACATATTTGAAGGTCTCAGTCATATCCCCTGATCCTTCTCTCCTCCAGGGTGTACATATACAACTCAGTAAGCCTGTCTTCATAGGTTTTGCCCTCTAGCCCCTGGATCATCTAAGTTACCCTATGCTGCATCCTCTCCAACAATCAGATATTCTTCTTCAGAAGGGGAGTTGACATGGTAAAGGTCTGTAAAATTCAGAGATAATGCTTCCTATATAGAATATGGAGTGGACTAAAGCCCCTTGTCTATTTTTAAAAAGAAAATTACGTAGACTCTGTCCTTCTTTTACAGGCTTCATAGGTGTCTCCTATAGGTGATTTATGAGTTCCATATTGTAGCTCAGCCCATATAGATGTAGCTCTGTCATATTGGAACTGCTTCATTTGGTGTTTTATATTTTCAGTCTGGGCTGAATAGTTGTGTCTAGTGGTGGAATCAAGGAAAATAAATATTGTAACTGAGTGTGAACTTTAAATATGTAAAATATTTGATTTTGCTTTTGTTTTTGCCATATTGTTAAAACCAAAGCCGGATATCCTTTTTGTATCTGCCCACCAAGTACCAATGATATCGCACAGTTCTATAACCGAGATTTGTGCCAGTAATAGTTTTGTTATCCCTGCTTGCACTCTGGGGTCCGACAAAACTGAGGAACCTAGTTTCCACTGATTATTTTTACTGAACTAGATTGGGGTTTCTTTATAATTAGTTTTACTAGCATGTAATCAAAAATTCAAATGGAATAGATTCCAATGAAACTAGTTGTATATTCTTTGAAATGAAAAATTATCTATTGAGGACAGATATTTCCTTTTTATATAACTCTAGGGCTGAGATTTGGAAAGATGCCCAGTTTATTAAGTCACCAGTTGAAATGCATTTTTCTAAAGCATTAGAGTCACAATACATTTTCTTCCCTTTAGTTAATTAATTCTAAGTTGTAAAACTCACAATTGAAATCCTTCCTAAAAACATGTCTGGATGTTACCAGAAATGGGGTAAGTTCCCAGTTTCCATTAAGAATTAAGAGCTCCAAGGATAACACCAATAAGCCTAGTGAGATGGAAATTAGAGTTCTGAAATACTATGCCTACCCCATCAGCCTTATCTAACCCCAATGACCAATAAGAAGGCCCCCAGCACCATTCTGATTGGAATAGCCTAACTTGTTCTAAAGAAAACATCAATTTTGCTGCAGTTAACAAACGGAAAATGATGGTCATGTAAAATTGAAAAACAGCATGTGTTTTCCTAAAATTTAGACTACTACATTCATTAGCTGAGATCAAGTTAGTTAGGTCCATCTGTCAGTTTTTGGAGTGTTAAGTTCACTTTTTCCCTCTTTTTCTTCCTTCCTTTGTACCCCTGAGACTCAATCTGAGAATCAGGGAACACAGAGTTCTGTGGAACAGGGTCAGAGTCCCTACCTCCATCTCTCAGAGTCTTTTTTTTTTTTTTATAAAGCCGAAGAATTTTTAGTTCCACCTCAGGTTGGTCTGTCCCAGATTTAACATTCTGAGTAGATCTTCTCCTTCTAGTTGATTCAGACCAGTGGTCAGTGGGAGGTACAGATGTAGCAACTTTCTGATGATGTTTCCTTGAAGGTAGAGGGAGGTCCTCATAACAGACAGGTTGTAAGGTCAGAATAGGTTGTGATGAAAGAAGTTAATTTCCTTTTAGAGGTATTGCCTTCTGTATCCGAGGCAATAACCTGTACCTCCTTCATTTGATCTGTAGTTAAATCCATTTCAAAGGGCCAGCTGCTGCATCCTGAGTTTTCTGAATAAGGAATCAGGACATATGGTATCCGCTTTATTTTTGCTGCCCATGGGCACTCAGGAAAAGTATGGCCATACCTTCAAACAGGCCACATTTAGAATGATTTGTACACTGCATACTGACATGCCCAATTTTCCCACAATTATCTCATCTGGGTTTGTCACCCACACTGGATAAGTGGGTGCAAGCAACACATTTATAACAGGCGTGAGGCTGTCCCACACAAAACAGACCCCTTGATCCCTGCCCAGTAAAAAGGAATTGGGCATATGACAAATACCCTCCTCATTCTGGTGAAGTTTAACCTTGAACTTCCAGCCACCTGTCCAAAATGATTCTGCATCAAGGAGAGCTTCAGGGGCACTAGGAATTTCACATTTTGGCTCAGCCAGTAGGTTATGTCATCAATGTAAGCCCTTCATTCTGAAACATAACAGTTACAAATTTTATTAAAGGTTCCATTAGGGATTTACCATGAAGGGAGACCATAAGGGTGAGAACTTGACTCTGTTGTATCTTTACCAAAATAATTCAAGGGCATGGGGTGAATGAAGACTGACATCATAGTTGTCTTCACCAGAGATATTGATGAAGGCAAACACTTCTGCTGAAGTAAAGTGTAAAGACTCTTTAAGATGTTTTTACCGACATAAAGTCTGGCAGGTCTGATCTCCAGGCCCCTTGTAGTGGATCCTCATCGCATTCCTCCTGGGTGCTGCTTCTTTTTCACATTTAGTAAAAAGTACTGCTAATAAAGGTTTTTGGGGAGGATGAGGGAGAGTAGGGTCTTCCTGAGGGGAATAACAGGCTGTTCATGCCCTTTTTGTTAGGTTCAGAATTCATTTCTTAAGGATGAAGTGGGGCCTCCTTGCTAGCTGGGATATGACTAGAAACCTCTCAAGGACAACTTCTAATGCCTGGGATACTGGAGCATTCAATACCTTAGATGGGGTATCCTTAGAACATATGGAAGATACACCACTAGTACTTATTTCTGAACACTTTGTGTTATCTTTCCCAGAGATGATTTGAGATTTTACAGTAGAGATTGGTTTAGGAGGCAGGTACCTGCAGTCCAAGCATTGGGCCATTCAGGAGTATCTTGGGACAATATATTCTTGTCCAATTCAGGATCGGGATCCATTTCCTGTTTCAGTTTGTGCCCACCTGGCTGCATGCAAAGCCTTCTCCGGAGACACTGGACAAAATTTATAGGAGCATCTGGGTGAACAGCAAATGCTTTTTGAAAAGATTTAGCAGCTGAATAAACAGAAGCTGTTGGTTTATCATCCCCAAATCCTTTCCTGAACATGGCAAGTATATGGAATTTTTTTTTTTTTTTTAACAGAGTTAGGGACGTTTTTTACTTTTGCCTCGCTTTTCTGGAGAGTTTTAGGGGCTGACGATCAGGCTGTGAAAGAAAAACTGTGGCAATAGATTGATCAAAATTGCTAGTTTGGCTGGCCGGCCCCTTCTTGATACCCTCTACCCCTAACTGCCCCACCCAGCCTTACCCACTACCCCCGAGGAAAAGCATTGCGCTGCTGAACACCTCCAGGTAGAGGATCTCACTGAGGACTTCCCACTAGCAGGATCAAGGATAAGGGCCCCACCTCAAAATTGGAAACCCTTACAAACCAGTACCGTGATCTTGTTAAGGGTCAGAAGCAGTCCCCCCAAGTACCTTCTGTGCCCTTAATAAGGCCTGAGGTATGTAAATACCTTATAGTTCCAGGCAGCTGCTTTTCCTAGTTTTGTTCTCTTCACTAGCTGGTTATTGCTACACTGCCTTGCAGTGACAAGAGTTGGATCAGATATACTGTAGCACTGCAGTGCAAGTTTCTGTACAGTACTGTTCCACTTATAAGTTATGTGCACTAGTTATTTGTAAGCCACTCCAAAGGAAGGCCAGGCTGGGCACTGGCTGTACACACAGCTGGCTAATCCTGTGCCGCTACCTCTACATAAAGCTTTTGTTGATTTATCAGCCATGCAGCACATTGTATGAATGAGCTCCTAGAAGGGGAAGCAATTTTACTGCTGTAATTTCATAGGTACCGCCACCCTAGGATATTCCTATCACGAACAGAAAGACAGGAACTCAAAACTCTACAGACCCAGGCTTCCTCCCTTACTTTCAGGGCAAGGGAAGTCTGGGCCTATAGACTAAAATTGAAACACCCAAGCCAGGATACTTCTTCCCTCTTGCCAAGTCAGACAAGAATCAGCTGGCTGCAGGAAGGACCTTCTCCTGGGACCCCTCACCATGGCTGATCTAGTGCTCCATACGTGGAATGTGGGGCATGAACTCCCTATTAAGAGGAAAAAGGTCCTCACACACCTTAAACATATAAACTCCCAAGTGGCGTTCCTACAAAGAGACTAACTGCTGAGACAGGACCACTTGCTCCATACAAAGGACTGGGTGGGACAAGTAGTCCACTCAAGTGCGCCAACCAGAAAGCATGGGGTAGCCATACTCCTTCATAAATCCCTGGCATGGACCCACCTGTCGCCTTGATAGATACAGAGGGCAGATGGGTCATGGCCAACTACAACACTCCCACTGGTTCCATAAGTCTGTGCAATGTATACTCCCAACCAAGATGATCCCTATTTCTTTCACATGCTGCCCGACACTCTGAATAGCTTCATACCCCTAGGTGTCCAATCTGGTGGGGGACTTCAATCTAACATTGGTCCCCCACCTTGACAGTAACAACACGGGCACTGAATCACACATTAGAAGTGGTAGGACCCTGCAACAACTCATGTCCGACACAGGGCTTACAGGTGTGCGGAGACTATTCCACCCCAGAGCAAGGGACTATTCATATCACTCCAAACCAAATGCCTCAGATAGCAGGCTTGACATTTGGTTAGTGTCCCAAGCCCTGCACCAAAACTTTCTTGATGCCAGTATCCTCCCAAGAATTATCTCTGACCATGCCCTTGTCCAACTGCTGGTGACCTGGGGATTGGTCTCCCTAGGTAGTGATCATGGAGACTGGACTCACTGCTAATGCAGGATCCAGACTTTATCCCCTGGCAAAGAACTAAGCCTTTTCCTTGAAAGGAACCCGATTACTGATACCTCATCTGGGAATACATGGAGGCATTAGCAGCAACCATGAGGGGACGGATCATGGGATATGCAGCTGACAGAAGGCGAGAAAGAGAGAAAAACTGCTTGATCTGGAGGAAAAGCTAAACACACAGAACCCAACTACAAAGCCCTGCCCTCTCCTCCCACTGCTTGCCCACCAGCAGAGAGATTCTCAGCCTCAGGTTCGAAATAAATCAGCTGCTAAGCAGAAAAGCTGAAGTAGCCATCCTCTAACTGCACCATATGTTCTGGGAAGGAGGAGATAAAGGGGCAGTGCTGGCATAGCAGCTAGAAAGCAGCAGGCTAGCAGGCATATACCCAGCCTAAAGGACATATACAACAAGGTGATAAGTTTGCCCTTGCCCTGAACCAGATCTTTGCTGACTTCTATACCAAACTATACGCTCACCCACATTATTTCTCCTACTGGCACATTACTTTTCTTAGTGAGGGTACTGCTCCTGAAACTTACCCCTGACCAAGCCCATAGCTTGGAACTATCAATCAAAGTGGAGGAGGTATAAACAGCCATCTGCAGCCTGAAAGGGGCTAAATCACCCGGAGGGGACTGTTATATGGCTGATTTTCACCAAGCCCTCCTGCTGATACTTGTCCCACTCCTCACTGAGGCCTATGGCGAGGCCGAAACCACAGGGGTGCTACCTACCTCTGACCCTGAGGGAAGCCAATCTAATTGTCATACCAAAGAAGGGAAAGACCCCACCACCCCAGGTAGCTACAGGCTAATATCCCTCATAAATGTGGACAGCAAGATCTACACCAAAATCCTGGCCACCAGGCTGAGTCCTTTACTGCCCACCCTGATCATCCCATACCAGCAGAGCGCTGACCACATGAGGACCCTCCTAAACCTCATGTTCGCCACTCAGTCTAGACACCCCTTTGCAGCCATTGCTGTCGACTTTGAAAAGTCTTCGATCTGCTTGAATGGGACTAGCTATACTCCACCCTTGCCCACTTTAGGATAGGGGATCAATTTAGAGACAGGGTACAAGCCTAATACAACAACCCACTGGCCAGAGTAGCTACCAATAACACTATGTCAGCACAGTTCCTTTGAGAGGGGATGAGACAAGGCTGCCCCTATCTCTGCTCCTATTTGTTTTAGTCATGGAGTCCCTCACAGCAACAATCAGACAGCACCCACATATCAAAGGAATAGGTATTGAAGGACAAACCTACCCCACCCTTTTGTATGCTGATGACCTGCTACTACCACTGGCTGATGCGATACCCCCAGCCCTGATGGACTCTGGACTTTCAGGACTTAGGATGAACTACTCCAAAATGGTGATTCTGCCCCTAATGCCCTATGCACCCCACAGGCAGCAGTTACCGCAAGATTGCTGTGGGTGCCTAAAGAGATCACATACCTGGGTACAAAAAGCCCTCAAGGATGGAAGATATATAGGGAGTCAATCTGCAGTCTCTAATAGACTCCACAAAAACTGAATTTGAAAGGTGAAAGCTGCTTAGATTCACCCTGGTGGGGAAGATCACAGCAATCAAGATGGTAATGACCCCCAGATTTTTCTACCTCCTGGCCCATATCCCTACCTGCCCACCCTCCAAAACTGGGTGCAGCCCATAGATAACTAGTAGGGGTCCTTCTCTGGGAAGGAACCAGACTCAGTGCACATTGCTCTCAGGGTGGCTGGGGCCTGCCATCACTGTAGGGGTACAAGTGGGCCTTCCAAACCGCCCAGACCACTAAATGGTTCCACTCGCTGGCCATGACACCCCACAATGAGTTCTAATTGAGAGAGATATGATGGTGGCTCTCTCTCTCCCCTCTCTCCTGTTTCCCCATGCAGCTGTGACCTCTTGCTCAGCTCCACTAGCAACCCCACTGACCATAACCA